>JAGVSL010000028.1:0-1200000 GCA_022494535.1 Himalopsyche phryganea
TGCTTCAAAATCAGCGGTTGTTTGATATTATTATTATTAATGGCCGTGTACAAACAAGGTAAACAGATTTGACCACACAAGGGCCGTAATAAGTCATGAGCAACAAATGAATAATTGTGCAAGGTGACTGAAAAAATGGAAAATGTTCTTTACAAGGTGCCAAAATAAAACTTAAAATAATATCGATTAGCAACGAAGATTAAGAAGTTTCAAAGCATTCCTGCAGAACTTTAAAAGAAGAATAATATAATTTAAGATATCGACTCAGGGTACTTGATGGAATGTCGATAAAAAAATTTAATTTTATAAATTTTCATACGTTTTGTCACTAAGTTTTCACCTTTCAGCATCTTCAAATATGAAGAATATTATTATATCAAAAAACAAAGTCACCAATTGTATTTTTAATAAATTACTTGTTTACTGATAAGACCTAGAATTATTATATCGTATACTATTAAAATATAATATTATTCTTAATTGTTGCAAGATAATTGAGTAGCTGCTATCAATATTGACATCGTCAGCAACGGATCGCGTCAGATAATTAAAATATAAATGTTTCTGATATCACCCAAAACATATTATATTTTTATTGGTGCATGTTTTTCGACGTTTTCTCTCCCAACAGTTAAATTTATGTATCGTCGAAATAGCAGAAAACGATAAGTCGAAAATCGATTATTTTAATTTATGAATACAGTACAGCAGAATTTTAATTCATTCTATCGTTTGAAAAATAAGTTCAGCCATATTCCATTTATTTTTATGAAAATTGATTAAATCAATTTGAGTTAAGTCAATTTGGTTCACAGTTGGTATAAGTGGCTACAAACTGTTAATATTAGTATAAAAATAATAACTAACACTTAAATCTCTTCCAAAAAGAGAAGTTGAGCAACTGGATAAAAAACAAATCTCGTATAAAATTTCCTAGTACCTCCATTAGGAGTCCATATGCTCTACATTGGGAGCGGAGATGGTAAAAAAGTACTTTTTTAAATTTATAAATAATTAAAGAATCTCATAGAGTGGTTAGTTTAATTTCACAATTTTCTTAAGAGTCGATTATCTCAAAACAAGGTTTTTTGGCTTAACACCATCTGCCATTGAAGTGACGATATATTTAAATTAGTGGAAGTATATAGATTTAATGACCACTAATATTTTGCATGATTTTTGCAATAAATATCTTTACTTTAATCCCAGAGCATGTGTGATGTTTCCATTCTTTTGTAAAAATGAGATAAATTACATAATAATCAATATTATAAACTTCACTAAATATTCATGTCAAAAATGCTGGTATAAAGATTTGTACGCTTAACATTTTTTTGCATTATAATAAATTTAATATCGCTTTTTTATATGAGCTGCAATTAATTTATTGCCAGTACGGCTCTGCGGGTAAACCTTGCCATGGTACATGGAATCTTATAGTAGAGTGTCAACCGGAAATTTTATAGTGACTAGTAGTTAGTTCGTCGTTCAATTTGAGTCGAAGAAGCGACGTCTAAACATGTTATTCAAATCACCGCAAGTCTGACATTTATTTCGTAAAACGTTCGAGCGACGGCCAAGTTCATTAGTGTACGAGCTAACTTTACATGACGACGTGATAAGAGCTGTTTTTTCCTCATTTATCCAACCAATAATAATGTTGTGAAGTGGATAATATCCATTGTGATCATTTGGTTTTGTGATATTGTGTGAAATAATTCGAATATTTATAAAGTTAAGTGCAACGATACAGGTATTTTTAACATCAAACAATAATTGCCAACAGGCAAATAAATACTTAAAGGTGTGTATGTTATTGTCATGTCATAGCTTTTGTCTGTATTATTATTTTTAAATTTCTTATTCAAATTCGTTGCGGGGATGTATAACTATTTTAATTGATACTACAGTTAGACGCTTGTTATGATCATACACATACGAAAAGACTATTCAAATTATAAATTGTATATTATTTACGTTATACCTTGCCGAAATTCTATATTAGAGGAACCTAGGTTTGCAAATAACGATTTACGAATTTCACATGCGCCTATTACATAAAAATTCTTCTACCAGATACATATTATTCGCCATATAATACTAATAAAAATACGTATGCTGTATGGACTGACCCAGAACATTCTTTCACTCTTGAGATGTTTCATTTTACTAAAAATTGGGCGACAACTGTGATTTACAAAGAACAATAACAAAACATTCCACTCCATTGTCTGTTTCCATACATTATTGAAATCAGGTAAAGAACAACCACGGAGTTTAACAATTTTAAATTTAAAAGTATGAAGGATAATCGGAGAACGACTTTATCAAAAGCCTGCCTAATTGCAAATAACTGCCATAATATTGTTTAATGTATATATAGTGTATGCTTATTTATTTTTATTTTGTTAATTACAGTATTTTTTTTTCATGTTAAGTTAAAATACTCAGTTGCTCAACCTCTCTTTATAAAAGAGGGTAGGGATAGAAGGATAAGGCTAGGACAGGATTAGTGGTTAGCTAATCGCTCTCGTTATGCCCCGTGAGGATGGGATGGGTGGGTGAAGGGGGTTTTAGACAAGACAAACACTCAGACTGCCAACAGAAATCCATAAATCGATTGAAATATCAATTTATGAAAACTGTCCGCATCGGGAATTGAACCCGAGACATCCGTAGCCGTAGCCCACGACGCTAGCAACTGAGCCACGGACGCCGATTTATGTTGTTAAAATTCATGGTGTGAAGACATAATAATATATTTATAAAAATAAAGGAATTTTCTGTACCAATACCTCATTGTTATCAACGGATCAGAAGGCTGATCGCAAGCATTTACAACTTGAAAAACATATTTATTTAAAAAGTAATAAACTACCAATAGCTAAAACACGCCGTTTTTTCACACAATCACCATATTAGTAATAATGTGAATTTCAATTTACACATACATTAAAGTAGGTAATTTTTGTCACTTGTCCAATTTTATAAGGTCATGAAAATTTTTCTAGTATAATAATGAATCAATCAATGATTTTCGGCGATTAAAAGATTCCGTTCAAGAAATTGTTACTTTTTTTTCATTCTAAGTCGTTACGTAAATAGTTAAAAACGATAAATATTTTTACAGTCCAATTTTGTTTCCTCTGACCCCAGTGTCCCTGCAAATGTTGAAAATAACAAATATGTAATTTGTGTTATACGAGTTTCTTAAAATACAATTTTTTTTACTTATATTATTGTACTAATTAATACAATAATATAAGTAAATACGCTTTTCCAAAAACAATAATTTGTTTATACTTTTATCTCCCAAATTTTATTTATGAATATAAATTAAACGTTCAGCTATGAATCTAAATTAAACTAAGAACATTTAAAGTCTAAATCTAAGCATTCATTTCTATTCCTTGTCTTGTAATTTACACAACAATGAATCGTAAAGCTGAGAATCGCTTACTATCTTATATTTTAGCTATTAATTACGGGTCTATCTTAATGAACAAACAGGTATTTTAATAAAACATACAATCAGTCTTACGAAGGATAACCGCAGTTAACTGAGAGAAACGGGTTTTTTTAAATGTTTGAAACATGCCCATAAATAAATTGTAAAATTATATAAACCATTATTATATTCAGCGCTTGGTGAAATTCATTTTTATTTTGAATATGTCAGAATCTCAGTAAAATATATCTTCCGTATTTGAAGCTCCCGTTTACAATTAATATTAATTTTCATTAATAGTCTAGTATTAATTCTACTCTGTTGCCCGGTTAAGGTTTTGAATTACCGAATGAATACTGCATCCTTCTGTTGTAAATCACATTATAGTATTGTTCAACTACATTAATACGGACCGTGGACGTGAGTGAGTTTATACGAATACTAGTTTTTAAAAATTGTATCTGAAATTTAAATAGTATCAACGCCAAATGTTCTATGTGTTGTACTCTACAATAGCAATAACCAAAAATAATGCAATATGCTCCAAATTATGGGCAAGCATTATCTAAAAATATATTAATCACATCGACACTATGTATGAGTTTGTATCGAAAGGAATAGACCGACACTACTTACGTACCTAAAATAGTCGCACTGTCCCAATTTTGAAGAAGATACATTAGTGGTTACTTTTCAATTGCGTTATAAATCTGTGAAATCCTCTCTTGTAAAATCTCATGTTTGCAGATACAGGATTATACGTAGGGAGTGTCGACATAATCTCAGCTAATTATGACAAAGCCAATAACACAATGATATAATTTTACATGAATTACAGTTACGTTAAAAATTTGGCACATTCCTAAATAGATGGTTATCCATATTACGACAAATTGCTGTGTATTATAAGAAGGAAATAGACGCATAAAAGTATTTGAAAATATTTTTTTTCTTTTTAGAAACACCATTTTATACATAAGTAATTTGATGGCAAAATCTATCTATATATATATAAAAATGAATGTCTGTTTGTTGGATTGTCCGGATCTTATAGGCTCCTAAACTACTCAACCGACGAAACTTTCAGGAAGGACTTATTGTGATCATGCCGGGAAATATTATATAAAATAAATGTTTGTTTGTCCTTTACGTGTTCCTTTACCATTCATACGATTTCGATGAAACTTCGGTGAGTTGTTGTGCAGACACCCGTGAAGGGTTCTGAAGAAAAAAAATTTAAAATCTAAAATTGAAAAAAAGAATCAAATACGTACATACAGCAACATCTAGGAAAAACCTTCTGATTTATTCGTATACACACCAGACGAAAAACAAAAATATTGTGTTATAACAAGTGTGGTATTGAAACTCGGGTTCGGGTCGGGCCAGATCTGAAGATGATGGGCTCGAACCGGGTAAGTCTATGAAATTTCGGCCTGTGCAGACCTCTAATCCAAAAGCAGTTCAATAAACGGAATTAAAACACAAACCCTTTCTTTCTTTGAGTGGCATTGCAACGCATGCCGGATACTCACTAGTATTGAATAAAAATAAATATTTTAAACAACTTTCACTCCGGACTTTTGTGGGAGGATACTCAAATTTGTCATTATTTAATCAAAGCACACAAGTCAAAAATCTACACCAAATAACAAGTACACCATAACATAAGTTTCACTGATGTACAATACCAAATTCCAATACCTGATTTTCAATAAAAAAGTAAAAAAATACTTCGCCAAAGAGAAATTTAAATCTGGGCTTCCTAAAAACATTCCATTTGAATCATCCTCAAAAAAAAACGAAAAATGATTATTATATATTGTATTAATCACTTAAGTTTCATTAAAATATAGCAATAAACATCGGCTCGGAGCCTATACAGTTTTATATAGCATGCACACGTTCGACCACAATTGAATGATAAATTGAAATTGAATCAATCCCGAAACAAATTTATAAATATATTGTTATCATCTCGTTGATTTTTTCATATTGATCTAAAGTGACTAAAATAACATTCATAATTAATAAAATTTCACATTAAAACATCCCCCAAATTTTTCACCCATGTGCATAAAAGTCAGATTTACCAATTTCTCTAATTTGTTCTTTTACGTAAAATTTATATGAAGAGCTCAAATCTATGTGTTGTTTAAAAAATGAGACCTTTCCGCAACGAAGACAGAAAGGTGTCCAGCGTTGTAGAGCCACGTGATTTTCATTTTCAGTTGCTTATTGACTGATTATGAATACTATTTTGCAAGATGCTCCCTTGCAATTCATTATAATCCTATTTGCACGTTTTTTTTATATTTTAAGCTAAACATAGACTTAAAAAAAAACAAAAAACTCATCAGAAATGTAGCATAATCATTTCAAATTAAGAATTTAATACATTTAATAAGTTTAATGTGGCTAAGCGCACGTCAACTCATTAGTCGACACGCATGAAAACTGCCGCAACTACGGTATCTTTTTTTACGAGCGTGACTTTTGTGTGTATAACCTTGAATGGCTAATTTTATTATTTTCACGATCAAAAATGTTGTTCGTTAGAGGTGTTACACTTTTAATTTTAATTTGATCGTATTAGTAAAATCGTAACTCAAAGTATACAATGGTCACGATGTACAAAATATTGAGACATGATATATGTAGAGGTATTATTTTTTCATTTGATATTATTTATTTATTTGTTATGACTACAAAGACTCTAAAATGGGCACAACATTAATTTGCTGTAGCATAATAAATTCAATACCACAGAGGCAGACGGATGCAACTCCATTTTTAGCGAAAATGAGTTTTTGACGAATTCATTATTTTAAATGCATTATTTACTAGTGGCAGATAGATGCAGGGCCTAACTGCTTTAATAAGGGAGATAGACAGAACATAAAAATGCAAGTGCCATATTATCTATAATAGAAGCAGAAGGATGCAATTGAAGTTGCATCTAAATAGTTTATTATTTAAACTAATGCATTTGGATACAACTCCCTGCCTTGCAAAAATTTGTGTCTATTTGCACACTACATTATTTGTGAATGTAATATGTATTGTTTTATACAAACCTTCAAATTGTTTTATTTATACAGATACATTATTTCATTTTGACTTAACTGCAAAAAGAGAAATGAAATACAAATCCACGGTGACATAATGTCTTTAGAAGCAGAGAGATGCAAAAGCATACTACTTTTTTATTTATTTATTTATTACATATTATAGAAGAATTTTAATTGAATTAGAATATAAAAATAATAGTCGCAATCTGTATATTTTATTAGAAGTTATGAGTATTCGTCAAAAAGTAAATTGTTTTTAGGCTCTCCTGAACAATTTGGAATTTGGTATTCGGCAGTTGCATCCGTCTGCCTCTAATGTACAGAATTATTTATACACAAACTTTACCCTCAGTATGTTTGTGCTTATCGTTTTATATATATAAATAATATTGTATTCATATTAAAAAAGACCCGAGGCATTAATTTACTTCTTGACACATCAATATGTCAACAGGTTAGTATTTTGTTATCATTGGAACAGACTTGGGTTTTCCCAATCATGTTGTTCGTAATGGAAACAACTTCGCAATATCACGGAAGAGATTTCATATGCGCTTTAAAAAAACACATTCAACAATTTTCAGCATAATTTAAAAATTGAGTACCATGGTAATATCAAACTATGGATTATAAATAAGTATTTTAAATAAAATGTTTGATGCATTTACAGTGACGATTTGCAAATATTCTTCATATTAATAAATTCTTACAGAAAAACTTAAATTATAAATATAGCTGCTATAAATTATTAGTATTCAACTTTATTAAATTATCTTACAACATAGTTTTGTTTTCAATGTTTTATATGAATAACTTAATCTATTCAATTGAAATAATTTTATCAGGGCTGTAGATAGGCACCCATTCCCGGAACCTTTTTATAATCCCAGGATTTCGGGATTCTGAAGCATTAAGTGTAATTTCCTGTGTTAAATTGTAGATTTAAAGTTTAATTTTTGTCCATTACTGCTTCAATTAGAATGTATATATGATTTCATATATTTTTTGAAAATTGGAATGGTATTTTTAATTGATTTTGCATCGGACAATCATTTACAAAAAAGGAAAAAAAATAACAACATAACTATCAAAATGGTTTTGTATTTTATTTTATTTATCTACTATTAATGTCAGTCTTACCAGATGGTATCTAAAAAGAGGACATGCCCTTCAATTCGGCTTTAAAATATTGTTCTCCATCGATTTCAGAAGCGATCCTAATTTGTCTTCCTTTTCTAATTGCTTTAGAGCTGCTGCTACAAAATATGAGAAGGAGGGAGACCACAATACATTTATATTAATTATACAAGTATTATAAAAAAATAAATACATGAGCAAACCGAGATACACGTTGTAGTTTATCAGGAAGTTTTAATTTTATAAATGAATTATTTTTTAGCATTTATATTGAATCCCGAGATTACGGGGTTGAATTATTTGACAGATTCCGTGATTTTAAGCCCTAACTGTACAATTCTGATGGATAGTATTTGAGACCGAGTCGATGTGGTTGCATATTGGTCGGGTCGACTAAGCTCCTTTTTTAGTTAAATTGTATTTTGGTTCGAATCATCATTTTCTTCAATCAATATAATATATATGTTGTGACGGCATCAATTAAGTGGCAATCAACTTACAATGAAATAAGAAATGCGCATAGGATTTGTTTAATTGCTAAAAATACGCAGTCTTGTTTTTTATTAAAATTTACTAAAAGCGTTTCGCAATGGATTCGGGGAAAAAATGATGTTGAAATATTTTGGAATATTTTCCAGTTAATTTACGTTTTAATTTGATTCGAAAAATAAATAAATAAATAAATAAGCAGTGAATGTCTAGAATTGAATTCATTGATGAGTGGGTAAACCCATACACCGAGATGACGTCAATTGAGATTTTTATTTATGATTACTATGATTATGCGTAAAATCAATTAAATCAAATAGAAACGTACATTTGTTATGCTTATTTGATGTTACAGTTTTATCTACGTGGTTTGAAAACAGAAAGATACGTATTAATGCAAGAAATAAAAATCAATAGGATTTTATAATACGTATTTTATAAGAAAATTTCAGATACGTACGAATTGAATTTAATAATTTTATCCATCAAAATATATATAAAATATAATTTTTGGAGCAAGTAGAAGTTTACATACAGTATATTCACATTCTGTTGACGCATACAAGTTTGACACCAGATTTTGATTTAAATATAATTCAATTGTTCATAGGTTATATTTAAAAAATAAAACACAATTCGTTTGTACTACCTTCACATGTTTATATTGATCAGGATCGGTTGCACTCATCACGAGCATTATTAACTGATAAAAAGACAAATATAATAGGGCTATTTATATAGAATTGAATGTTAAAAAATAAGTAGTTATAAATAGCCCATTTATGTAATAAACATGTGAAAGTAGTACAAACGAATTGTGTTTTATTTTTTAAAATATAATGCCTTTCCACCAAAAATTGACAGCTAACTTCCTAAAAGTGGTTTATAGGTTAGTTACTGAATGAATAGATTTTTCTAGTAAAAGTACCAAACAATCTTAAAGAAATAAGTAATTGTATTAACAAGGCAATCTGTACTGTCGCAATAAATAATAATCTCACTTCTAGGTCACTTGAATCATTTTAATGGAAGATAAATGAATACGGTTCGGCTAAGACCCAATATAATAATCGTATTCTGCCATAGAACACAGACAAAACAAAGTTTCACTGACTAAAAAGAAATCCTAAATTTATAGTGACAATTGTAACGATGTATATTTAAAAGTTTAAATTGTATATTTATTAGTTTGTGTCCATTATTACATCAATAATGATCAAAATAGTTTTATACGTTATTTTATGTATTGCATTATTAAGGTAGGCGTACCAGATGGTATCAAAAAAAGAGAACATGTGCTTCAATAAGACTTCAAAGAATTGTCATCCGTCCATTTAAGAAACGGTTCTAAATTTACAAATGGCTCTTGAAAAAAATGAGAAGTAGGGAGTCCGCAATACATTTATACTAAATATATAAGTATTATAAGAAAATTATGTACATGAGTAAGCCGAGGTACATGCGGTAGTAAATCTCGAAATCCCGGGATTGATATTTAGACAATCTTGGGATTACAGGTTTGAATAAATGACCAGGATCCCGTGATTAGAAGCCCTATACGCAATGAAAAATATATATGATAGATAGCCTTAACGACCTATATAATGTCGATACGAACAACGACTGTCTGATGTAAAACCAAACGAAAATCAGGCTTGGACAGCCAGTACCATATCGACGGATTCAAAGTCTGCGTTGTTAAATTTCGCACATTCGTAAATACTTCTCTTTAAGTGCGTTTACGTGGATCGTTCAAATAAGAAAAACCTCAGTCAGTATCTGTGAATAGTTTGTGTATTGCATTCACAACCGATATGAAATAGCTTTGTTTTTTTTTGTTTGCTCTTCACGCCAGTTAAATTGTTGATTATCAATGTTTAATATAATTTAAATAAAAAACAACTTCACTTAAGATATCGATTCGACAATAATTTGTTGTATTTAAGACATATACAAAGCTACGTGTATAATTTAGCAGTTTTTTGGTAAAATACCAATATATAATTTACAACGAATCACCAAATGAAGATTAAATTATAAAATATTTCAATTCAAAGATCGTTTTCTACGATGAAATAAATAAAAATTTGTAGCTAAGCAACGTTGATTGATTTTATTGGTGATTGGTTTTCTACGGCATCCCCTGTCTTCAAATTTACCGCACGCCACTGGTAGATAAACATCTTTTTTAAATTTCATTCCTACGTTTCGGTTTTCCCATCAGCTGCTTGCATCAATAATATTTTCAAAACGATTATATACCCGTTAGGCTGTAAAACGGACGCCAGGACTTAAAAGGAAAAATACTCAAAGAATTAATCACTAGGTTTATCCACAGTCTTTCAAAAAGCAACGAGTTGAGAGTCTGTTTACATCAGGTATTGTTAAAAATCGGTTTATGTGTAAGATCTCTTATCTAACATCTGGTTTAATTGTATCAACATTGTCATAATAGATGATCACATTGAATTTAATTAAGGCAAAATGAATAACGTCATTTCCAATCATAAAATACCACATCACACGTTTATCGAATTAAATGTCTCGTATTGCAACTTTTTTCTTCACATCATTCCTGCACCCCATGTGAAGCATTTGTTCTTTTAATGAAGCATTTCAATGTGCATAACGAAAACTAATTTTATGTCAGTCTATTTATAAATCAATGAGTAACCACTTGGGAATTGACCCTTGATCGCACTTTCTAGTAAAAACCGGTTAAAGAAAATGTATATCAATAGTTACAAAATTTCAGAATATAATCAATACTTAACAATGTTTTTAGTCAGAAAATATATTTGCCAAGAACATCTTAATTTCTTTCCATAAGTTCGTAATATTTAACATTAACGATTTAGAAAAAATAATTCCTTGTGGAAAAAAATACAAGTCATGCATTCTTAATATTATTCTATTGCAGGTACCATTCATATATTTATATATTGCAATTTATTCAACAATTACCTTTTTATTATCCACAAACAGTCCTTCCCTTTTAAAACAATAAAATTATAATGAAAGAATAAAAAAACTTATTGTATTTAGTTTAAAAGGATTACAAAATCTTATTTATAAGTATTTTACCATCGAACCGTCGTCAGACCTTTGCCTTAACGGATTCTCATTGGCTCATAGATATTTACTAGAGATAGGCAATGAACAAGCTGTATCATATTAAGTTAAGACAGAATTTTATTTATTTTATGAAAATAATTACTCAAATTCAGTGATCCGTTTCATGTGCGTGTGCCAAAAAACAGATGTAATTCTAATCGAGCTACTGACATGCGAGGGCAGTTGGTAACTGTCAGATCACACTATTTGGAAACATCAAAACATGAAATTTCACTAAGATTCATGCATTACTTTTTATGAATTTAGTGGTCAAAATATCAATATAAGTCAATGAGATTTTTGTCGTTGTACATCTAGTTGATATTTCTCTATTTTGAGTAATAAATATTTATTCATTTCACATCCTGAAGTGTCTTTCATTAAATTATTTATTTAGGAAAATAATTACTCATAAGCAAATATCATCATAAATCATAATGGCATACAAAAAGGCCATATTTTAAATTGAATTAAAAAGACAATAAAGTGAGATAAAATAATAGAAAAACAGTGAGGATTTACAAATCAGTACATATATACAAAATAATATGTGTGACGGTATTGGTGTGCACTGTATATTATATAAAATGGGTAGTTGGTCGTGATTCAAATTTTCCGACCTGCCGATCAAAATTGATGAACAGGGATCCAAGTTTCTTATCGAATTTACAAATATTACGTACCAAAAAGTATCGAACCATAATTTATGAAAATATAAAATGTAGGTCAATATAATAAAGTTGGGATATAAATTAATAATATTTATAACATATTAATTAAGCATAGATTAAATACAAATATATTTTGAAATTATGCGATTGATACAGTCAGTAGTGTTTATTTCTTCAGCGTAAAATCGGTAACATTAAATTATATATTACGAAAAACCTGAATTATTTTTAATAAATAACATATACCTTTCTGCCCGCAATCTATAATACTACTTAGTTTCAAAAATATTCGATCCTGTTCTTTGCGTCGGCACGTTCATCTGCAAATTTATTTATTTTTGGGATACAGTGGATCCTAATTAATTTTTGTGGATATCTAACATCTCCTGGCTAGAACTCGACTAATTTAATAATGTTGCACAACAATTACCCTGCATGTAAGTGATGTAACTCTCCCACTACTACTTGAGTCATTGACTTAAATCAGTATATCTGCCTTCCTAGTTTGTTCTCTAATCCATAGGTTTATGTTTTTGTCTCGTCGAGCTATGCCAAATATAAACATTTACATCAAAAGTTTGGTTACCTTATCAAATTCCAGATTTTTTTTTACGCAAACCAGAGAGCTAAAAGAATTTATTATTCGAATACTTCTCGTTTGGGTAACACTACTGTTTCACTTTGGCTGTGTCGAAGTGTTAAAATGTGCACCAACAGAGCTTCGTTCATAGGATTACATTAAATATCTATATTCAGTAGTGAATATTTGCTGGGTGATTTATGAAATATAGTTTTTTGACTCGTTTGCATAACTTCAATGGATACATAAATTTTTTAGGGTCAGCAGTCCATTCATTAAATTTTAAATACATTTATCACTAGTACGGCGTTGTCTTAAAAATGTTTTTTGAACTTCTATCATGTCTTTCTATTGTCAGTAAATTACGAATAAGTCAAAAAATTCAATTCTCACAATTTTCTGAACAGGTTTTCTAGTGTAGAACATAATTCTTTCGGTAATATACTATTGTAGCTGATAGCAAGACAGATTTATCCGAGAAATATAATTGTAAAATCTATGAAACACTGAGAGATTTTAAGAATAAAATTTTATGACAATCTAATGAAACAAGAAACATACGTAAAAGCTAGTGGATGCCTTTGTTTCTGGGAAAGAGGATTTAACTATTTGAATGAATGTGATGCTTACAAAAAATGTTTTATTGTTAGGCTAGAAACATCGTTAATAATTTGTAAGGACCGTGACCAATTTTATTTCATCCCTCATAATATTTTTTTTCCTTTTCTTTCAGATCGAATATGGCAAAAATGACCTATTCCAAGATGAACACGTTAGCCGTACTATTTTTTATTTTCTCCCTACCAAACGGCCATTCGCAATACAACCAAAGAGTAGGTTCTTACAATGTATATCAAACACAAGCGCCGAGACAATATTATTCTCAGACTAATCGCCAAGCACCCAACACATACAACTCTGCCCCTGTGACCAATACGAGGTTCAGTCAAGTCTTAGAGGGCACCGTTCCTGATGATGCGCCAATCGTCTTCAAGGACAATAAACCTGACAACATTCAGTACAATTCTCAGGCCGCTAACCGATTCACTTCCACAGAAAAGTCACCGGCTATCAATCGGGAAGTCTCTCCTAAGGCTATTTCAAATGCAGTCAACGCTTTCTCATTAAAGATGCTCAAGGTGTGCTATAATTACTATTAAAAATTCAATTGGCTTGTTGATTTCCTGCCAGTACACTATATGATAAAAATATATATGCAGGATATGTATGTCTCCGTTTCATTTAAACATCTGTTTCAGTCGAAATCGAATTGGATGTTTTTTTGATTTATACATTGAATTATTTTTTTAAAAAATATTAAAGATTGAATTGATATTTACTTGGTAGAACTCCATTGAAATAAGGTAAAAATATGAAAGTATTGACATCTACAAGAACTCGGAATATATTTCTGATTCACGACATCACGGGAACTATGGGTTTATTTTATTAACTAAATACTTTGTCTTACCATCGAACTAAATAATTTGATATTTTTATTATACAAAAAAATATTCTCAAAAACTTGTTTTAATCTAAATCGGGAAGAGACATACTTTTCTAATGAAAAATTTAACACTTATAGCCACATAGAACTGATCTAAAATAATGCCTCAGAGTCGATTTATCGGCACAAACTTATATGTTACATAAATATATCAAAATATAACACAAATCTATGTTATGATTAAAATAGAAAAGTACACATAAATGCTTTTTTCACATTAGATACAATGTGCTCAAATCAAAAATATGTTTGTGTAGTTAATTGCTTTTATTTACATTTTTAGTTAGTGGCAAGATCGCAAATCGACAATAATATTGTCATGTCGCCATTATCGCTGTCCACCATATTGGGATTATTGGAGCAAGGAGCACAAGGGCCAACACTGCAGCAATTGGAATCTGCTCTTGAAATGTCCAAAGATGCAACCAAAGAAGCATATACGTCTATCCTGAATAGTCTTGTGGTAACTATTATAATTTAATAATAAAGGAGAAAAATCCAGGTTTTGCGCCCAAAGGTTCGAGTTTCCGAACGGGCACTCAAAATTTCATTGATTATATTTTGTTGATCGAGTATTTGAGTAATTAGAAACCATACTTACGCAGAATAGCTACGTGTCCTAGCATTACAGCAATATAATAGATATGAATACTAAATAAGTATTTTGTTACCAAATAGTATTTTTATCAATAAATGATAATCTAGCTATAATAATTATACTGTCAGCTGTTGAACGCAGATTGATGATTTTCCTTTTTTCCCAGAATCGCGGATACTCTAAAAATAGCCTAGGATTCAGTAATGCTCTGTTTGTCAACAAGAATTTCCCAATAAAGCAAGCTTTTCAATCTACGGCTGTGAAAGACTTTAAAGTGGGCGTTCAGCCAGTCGACTTCAGAAATCCCAGTGTGGCAGCTTCTCAGATCAACAATTGGGCCAATACTGCAACCAGAGGTTTCATCCCATACATCTTTTCAGCGAGTGAGTTGAATATAATGATTTTGTTGAACATCTGTACTATATAGCACAAAATACATATAGAAATCTGTATGTTTGTATGTCTGTCGGTCACAACAACTCCACCAAAAGGCGTACATTAGCGACGTCAAATTTTCACACGTCATTCTAGCTGCAATTGTTAGTCCAACTGTGTTATTTTCATCTTTCAACTCTCAACATTTAACTTTTAACCTAAAACTGAAAACGCTATATTTTTGACGTTTCGAAAAGTAATAATAATAGTCGCCTAGCAAAAGCTCAATACTAAAATATTCTGCAAGTGGTAGTTGAGATAGTAACGCGAACGCAAATATTTGTATAATTTAAGACATCGACTGAGGATGCATCTGAAAACGTCTGTTTTCGATAAATTTTAAATTCATGAATGGAGTTTTTAATATCAATATTAAGGTCAAGGAAATTTATATTCTTGCCCCCTACTTCTAAAGTGAATTGAATTTTATCATCTAGTGAGTTAAGAAAATTATGAAGGTTAGAAACTTGTCTCTCAGTTCCATTGAATAGACAAAGGATGTCATCTACGATTGCCAACATTTCTATGTGGGTAAAACCACACGTACATTAGATATAAGGGTATCAGAACATTTAGCTGCCTTTAGATTAAAAAAAGAAACTTCGACATTCGCAAATCACTTGCTAATGGAGAACCATACGTTTAATGCGGATGATGGGGTTAAACTGTTGCATAAAAACATGGGGGATCATAAATTATTTTATCAAGAAATTTTGGAAATTAATAGAGCCCAGTTAAATTCCTTGCCGATTTTGAATGAGCAGCTGAACCTTCCTATTTCTCCGCTATTATATCCGATACGTTGAAACACCTAACAGATGTCACTAAATGTGGAATGATTGTATATATTTACCCATTCGTCGAATTACATCCCGTCAAAACCCACAATACTATTATAATTGTAAAATCACTGGTATTTCTAAAAGAAGTTGAAAAGCGGCAATTCGCCACTCTGTTAACATGGTGTTTACAAAATAAGGATTAGGTCGATTTCCGAAATTTTAACTCAGGTATCGGTGTGGCTCTCAGACGTATAATGTATTGCCTCGTAAATGATATTTGTCGCATTTGTATATTCTATATAAACGTTGGACACTGTTTACTGTCTCTCAGTTCGAGTCCATTCGTGTGCTCGAATGCCTGAAGATGCTGAAAGGCGAAACCCGGGTCGTTAGTGACAAAATACATGGAAGTGTACAAAATCTCAATAATCCAAAATTTGCAAATATTTGTGTTAAATATTGATTTTCATGTTTGTGATTTGGCAGAAAGTGAGTTTGGTAAATTTGTACAACTTGGTGTGCATGTGGAATAATTGTCATCGAGAATTAGCGTATGACTCTGATCGTATATTTAATTTGTGGCGCTGCAGGAGTCATTATTAAGCGCAGATCAACAAGCTGTCTATCAATAAGTTCTGCGGCGCCATAACAAAAGTGCAGGTGGCAAAATAGCCGGTTTCAACTTTTAACAAAATTATTAATTGACGGACTATATTTTGTGGGTGTAACAAAGGTTGACAGTGATATTTTCAAATTTCAACATAAGCTAGCCGACATCTAAATTTAATAACCTAATATAAGCGTTCTCCATCTTGGGCAAAGCCGAGTAAAAAATACTAGTAAACATAAAATATTATTACCAACGTAAAGTGAGCTTGTAAAAGCTGTGTAGAGGTTGTATGGCATTTTGATAGGTCCGTAGTGCAGTTTTCAACGTCGTTCACTACAACTACGGGTGTCTCGGGTTCAAGTCAAGTAAATTTCATGAAATTGATTTTTCAATCGATTTATGTATTTTTGTTCGATTTTTGTGATGTCTCAAGCTCTGTCCCACCCATCCGATCCTAAATACAATTTTTAGTAGCGAGAGATACTAGCTAACCACTAGTTCTGCCCTAGCCTTATTCTTCTACCCCTATTCCCTCATGAAAAAGAGAGGTTGAGCAACTGAATAACAAGCAGTTCTCGTAGAAAAAACTTTTGTTGAGATACTTCCGTTAGGAGTCCATATGATCCGCATTGAGAACGGACATGGTCAAAAATAAATACCATTTTACATCGACTGTTTTTACATTTTACTAGTGAATACTTCGGACAATTGTTTTGTTGACTGGATTTTTTAAAATTTTATATTGTATTTATTTTTAAATTTCCGTAAGAATATTCTTACTACGGTGTCATCTGACGCTTAGAAGTTTTTGATACATAAATGCACATACTTATTATATGCATTTTTGTATCAAAAATCTCACTAATAATTATAATTATTCAAACATAGGATACTATCCAATTTATTCAAATTTGGGCATTTTAACATATTGAAAATGGCTCGAATAAAAGGAGGAAAAATTATTGTTTTTGCTTCTTTCACATAAAATCTCCGATCTTTAATTTTTTTATTCTTAATTTTATATTACTTTTTTTATAAGTTATCTACCTAGTGTTTTCTATTTCTTAGTAAATTTTCGACATATTTCTTGTATTTTATTTATATATATTTTATGTATGCGGTTTTCTACTGCAGTACGGGTATATTTAAGAAAACAATTTTAAAAAGTTGTTAAAATTATTTTTTATTTAATTGAAATCACAACCTATTAATTTTGTGTTTTCCTTTCGTTTTATATTTTGACCATGACGTGTTTAATTTTACCAAAAATTAAATGGTCTGGTTCAATTGCGTTAAAACGCTAAAAGTTATTCTATTTCGTATATTTTTTTGATGCGTAGTTAAGTCAATTATAAAATTAAACGGAAATAAATGGCAAAATTAACAATACAATTTACATGATTCCCAGCTAACCAGTATACTATACAAGCGTACCAATGTTGCCTTGCTTAATATTTTGGTATACCGGATACCTTGAATTAATATTTATATCCAGAGCATTCAATATAATATTAAATAAATTAAAATATTACCCGTATCGATAACCCGTAACTACGTGTAACTAACGATCGATTCTTTTATGTTCTAGACTCAATAGACAGAAATACCGAATGTCTGATGGCCAACGCTGTGTATTTCAAAGGAATATGGAAATCAACATTCAATGTTGAAAGAACTCTGACTCTTCCATTCGCACCAAGACCAGGCTCCGAAGTCAATGCATCATTCATGCACCAGAGTGGAAGGTTCCCTGCCGGCGAGGACCATCGAATGGGTGCTAAATGGCTTGAACTACCGTTTGATGTAAGAAAAATATATTCTCGTCATCCAGTTACTTAAAAATTAGGTTTATTATGACAAACATAATTGCCACTTCGCTGCTAAGCTCTTCCAGCATGGCCGATTGGTGGAGAGTCCAATATGTAAACGCGGCTATATGATTCAGGATACTGATCACATCCTTTGGTAATGCCGAGACATGGATAATTAACGGAAAAAATTGCTCAAGACGATACGACTATAAGTCGGATCTTTCAACACCGTCAGTTATGCCGTCTTGGTTGTATCGCTGAAAAATTACAAGACACTCAAAAAGTTTACGGCGTCCTATTGAAAACGATTTGAACGCAATTCTAAAAACCTTCACCCCCTTTTTTTAATATTATAATTTATAACTTCACATCCTGCACACTGGAATGCATGCAATCAAGCCTTGAAGAATTTTTCGATTTTTTAAAACACGAATAACGTTGTTATGCTATGGAATGCACCCTGTAAGAGTAGCGCGAAGCCGTAGCGGGTGGTGGTAGGTACAACGTTGAGTACCCTAAAATAACATTCTAAAATATAAAATAGTTCGTACAACAAGTCGATATTATATTTTTGTCACATAACTTTTGCTCTCTACGTTTGAAATGCAATTATCATTTTTTTTAATAATCAATATCAAGTAATAGGTACTCGACCCATTTGATCTTGTGTTTACTTTTTGCAATTATAAATGCTGATTTTTTCGTACATTAGTTAACTGGGGCTAATAAATAAATAAAATAACAGATTTCAACCTTAACCATTTCGACAATCGGATGGTTTATTTATGCTATTTATATTCCTTTCCGTAAAATCAAACGTTTACCACCAGCATTATAATTAAGTTAAAAAAACCAAAAGTATTTGGTTGTAAAAGAATTTTGAAGTAACATCATCTATATTTTATGGAACTTAATTAATCACTGTATCTAACTGCATCAAACTATATTACTCCTTGTATATTTAATTATAAATGAAGAAGATTTTTTAAATCAATTATTCGCTAACGTTAATTGTTAGAAACAAGTTGTATCATACACCAGTCAACATTCGTCCAACACTAACGCTCAAACGCACTAACCCTCTCTATAAATTGTGTGTTGTATGCGAGCTCAGTGGTGTGTTGTGAGTTACAGACTAATCAAGGTAAATATGTATTGTAATTCCACTTCATTTATGATAGTATATTACTTTTAAGATGTTAACTGTCAATTCTTGGTGGAAAGACATTATATTTTAAAAAATAAAACACAATTTGTTTGTACTACTTCCACATATGTATAATGATCATGACCGGTTTCGCTCATCACAAACAAATTGTGTTTTATTTTTTAAAATATGATAGTATAATAATCTAATTGATGGTTTTTAAACATTTAATTAAATGATCGTTTTATAGAAAATTCATATCTACTGGATGTTTAATAGAAATGAAAAATCGTGACGTATATAAACGAATTTCAATAATAAAATTCAGATATCGGAAAAATGTCACTTCCGATTGGGAGTGCATTACTCACCATACAAATCAGATCAGTGAAACATTTTTCATTAGTACACCCTCGTATTCAAAAATTGTTCTTTTATCACATTATTGTTGTCACGTAAACTATTTCTGATATTTTCAGTAACATAAGTTAGTAATCATCACTGTTAATCAAATCATACTTTCCCCATATGAATGATTTACTATGTAATCAATACATTAATTATTTTTTCAATATCTGACTTTTTAAACATTCGTTTTATGTAAAACACAGAAGGTTCTAAATAACCTTAATCAAAAAATCATAAATCAATTTGTGTTACAAACAACTATATTTTTTATTGACGGAATGGTCATTTACTACTAGGTAAAACTTTAATATAATAAAGTATAAGTAACACTTAGTTCCACAATAATTATGAAATTATAGTTGATTGTTATTTCGGCATCACACCATCGTTAGAACTAAACAATTCTAGTTTTCAATATAGGTAATGACTTAATTTATGCTTTTTCTTTAAAGCCAATTATTGTAATAACTTCAACAATGAAACGATTTTTTAATAAGAATTTATACTATGACATTTGGTAGAATTGAAATAATTATATATATAATATATAAGTACAATATTTTCAACCCAAATCATATTTAAATATATATAATTAAATCCGTGAAAGGCTAAAAATATTTTTTAATTAAGTGTCTTAAGATAGTCATATATATGTTAAGAGAATCACTCAACAATAATTTATTGTGGTCATACGCATTTAGTAAAAAAAAAAACATTAATACAAAAGTCCGAAATATTTGATATAGTACACGTGATAATAATGATTTAATCATAAAGGTGGGGGTTATGATTACACTGTCAAGATTTTGATTATCAAATTTTTTCACACTAGGTGAGGAATAACTGTTAAAAATTATTACTCAAAAATAAAAAAGGAGTTGAAAACCGCTGATAAAACTCGATAACCGCCTGTTATGTCACTAATAACAATAACAATAGATTGCAATAGTTGTGAAAAATGACACATTTGGGATACGGATCAAAGCTCTATATCCAGTAACAATTAGTTATACGCGCTAGAAGTAAAAATAATCATCTCTTATTTCTTATTTAATCATACAATATTTATTAATAAGTTTCCCAATTAAATTTAACCGAAGAATATAACCCCTGAAATATTTTAAGCATACCAAATATCCTAAAATTGAAAGCTACACGACTCCGAATGATATCTAAGGTGATTGGCCAATTGATATAACCCTCAAAATTGAAATTGTTCAGAAGAGAGTAAAAACTGTTTTTATCGAAAACATTATATGGTTAGTTGTGTTATGAATCTTTGAAATGCACTTCTGTAAATTCTCATCTTTGCAGATACGGGACTATACGTAGAGAGTGTCGATATAATAGTGGCTTACATCAAGTGGGAGAGTAAGAATTTTTAAACCTATAACCAATGTAAAATGATGTTTCCTTTCCAAAGAGTGGTTAATTTATTTTTTAATTTACATAACCTGCTCTGTCGTCTTTAAAATGACATCCAACCATTAACTCATTTTCGTATTTTTTGAGGGTGACATGAATTGGCCAAAACACCGTCGAATGATAACTAATGGCTGTGTCCTCTTCTAATCATTACGGTTTAATCGTAATCAAATGATGATGACAGTATCACATTCTAAAAAATATATTTATCTTTTTATTGACATACTTCAAGGGTAGATTTAAAAATAAAAATTATTCTGTATATTATGCTCGCAATCGGTACATCATTCCACGGGACCTTTAAGCCCAGTATTCCGCAGAACGATATTTGGGAAACACCGTTCTGAACTAAACTCAAAATATAAAACACGAAACAAACGATAAAACTAGTGGTCGATTCAAATTCTATCAATTTGAAGTATTTAAGGGTATTTAAAAGTCAACACCATTATTTTAATATTTATCAAACTACTTATCAATGTAAAACATCTTTTTGTCGTTAAAACTAGTAAACGTCTTTTGATAGTTTAACAAAATTTGAAAACAAATTTAGCCCACACAGAAATTACGTATTTGCATGCATGTCACGTATAATAAATTATACGTTTGACCAGTGATGTGCTGCTAAAATTCTATCAACCGGCTCGCACCTTGGTAAACATCATCCCCCAATTATTATACATTTTTTTTCGAATTAAAAAGGAAAATATTCGAATTAAAAAAAATATATCGTACGTTACAAAATTATTTATTTAGATCACATTACATAAATTCATTCCAAATAGTGTTTTGATTTTCATTAGAAACTCTTATTTGTCTACCATCTGCTGTGTGACGGTAACTTTTGAGTCATGGTTTAACGAATGGTGTGGAATCCCATGAAGTCAGTGGAAAACTTATCAAATTAATGGTCATTATGTCTGAAATTTGAATTATTGAGATTTTATACACTTCCATGTATTTTTTCACTAAGGACCCGGGTTTCGCCTTTCGGCATCTTCAGGCATTCGAGCGCACGAATGGACTCGAACTGACAAACAGTAAACAGTGTCTAACGTTTATATGGAAGATACAAATACGACAAATATTATTTACGTGATAAAATATTATAAGTCTAGGATCCTTATTTTGTAAACAACGCATTAACAGAGTGGCGAATTGCCGCTTTCCAACTAGTATTAGATTTACCAGTGATTTTACAATTATAATAGCATTGTGGGTTTCGACGGGATGCAATTCGACGAAGGAATAGATATATACAATCTACACATTTAGTGGCATCTGATAGGTGATTCAACGTATGGGATACAGCCCGGTATCTCTTAAAATATTATTGATATAATCTCTGAAATCATTTACATTCTTTTTAACTTAATAATTTCACTAAGAATCCTAATATTAACGGTTGCAAGTTTTTACTCTATCCATATTGAATTAAGTATTGTGATCGTGTAAAGATTTCATATCGGAATTACGAAAATTAAAAAAAAGTCCTTATCTTAAGAACCAGCTCTCCGAAACAAAATTATTTTAGCAACCAGCTCGGCAGAGGTGGTGCAATCCCATAGCAGCACATCACTGCCTTTGACCGATATTATGGCTGAATTAATAAAATCAGTAAGCCCCCAATTGGTTAATTTGTTTTTGATTCTTTATGTGAATGACCAAATGTTTACGTTGTTTTCTTCTAATTAATGAAAAATACCAACACATCTGTAAGCAATGGGATTTTTCTGTAAGGGACTAGGAGCGCATTGACATATATACAACAGAATATTTTCATTTACATATCCTGATGATATCATCAATGTAACAATGACATTTTAAATATATATTATCATCAATACTTGCAATACTAATAAGAGGTATTATAACTCAACTAGTATAACCGTACCCGTCATAGATGACGTTATTGAAATACTGAATGTGTAAAGTAGCTAGTACGACGGAACTGTGTGTGCATTGCATAGCATTTTATTTTACATATAGACTGGAAACGCTTAGGTCATGAAACAATTTCATACCTACATGCAGTGGCGGCCGGTGACAGGAATATTAGGGAGTGCAAAAAAAGATTCACATATTTATGTAAGAAATCCATCCTCCACATATTGGATTTTGAAAGTACTATTAGACATATACGAAAATATAAATCTGATATTGGCGATATCAACTGTTTCTCTTCACCAGGGTTTCCCAAACCTTCCCTGCGGATTAATTTCGACGGACCACCTTTCTTCTTTTTTTTTGGTAGGTAATATCAATATGAATTTGAGTACGTCTAAATTTGTTGCAGCCCTAGCAGCATATACAACCATTCCAGGTTGTCGCAGATGATAGTTTGGGAAACCTTGTCTGTCTTTAGCCGTGGTATTTCTCAAAATGAATTGATCCTTTTTAAATTTTAGAAGTAACACTCACTTTCGACGGAAGTCATCGATATTGTATAAATTATTTGTAATGGCTTAACGATTTAGCTAATTACTACATTTTTTTTTTATTTGTGAAGAGTTGAAGTATAGACAGGGCTCCAACGACATCGTAAAAATCTTCTCTGCTGTATAAACCAGTTAGTTCAATTTAAGTTTAAATTCCTCCATGAAATCGTATGTTAAGGTTACCATATTAATGTCTGCAATTGGAATAATTCAGTATTAAGCCGGAAATTGTTCGCATAAGTATTTTTGGGGAAAGTAATTTGTAGAATTCAATATTGAAGAATATAAAAAATATTAGAGGAAGGTGTATTACGAAACTGAACCAGATACACAGTTGAATATTATGGAATAGGTAAGGCCAGCCAGGTAAAAAACTCGAAACTATCCTATTTTAAATATTCAATTATATCTACTCGGTATTATACACGATCATAGTTATAATTTTATAAATTGTATTCATCACTCCAAAAGTTATAATTGTAGGTAAATATTATTCTTATTGAAGAGCGTGTAGTTAAAGAATCATATCGAAATTAGATGGCTTACTAAGCTTGTTCCACTGCTCTTTTACATTCTTACAAATGACTGTTACAGGTTTGTAAACTCAAACGTCAAATCGCTTTCGGGCACGTTCGTGAATTTCCGCCAGGGGGGATCAGCGCTCAAAAACAGTCCATACAAAATGCAACTGAAGCGTACTTCATACTAGTGCAACGTCACAAATGTGTCAAAATACATAGAACATTTCTGACGTCTAAGGAGTGCAAAAGAATTTATGCTCCTACCGCGTCATCGACCGACTTACCGCGTCATCGACCGACTTTCATGCGTATTCTGAATCGACGCAGAATACGTTTGCTAGTCGTGTTTATTGATCATCGTTTCCTGCAATATTTTCCTATGGGAAACACGAGGAAGATTTAAAATTAGTGAATTGGTATAATTATTATATTTGAATATCGTTTATTAATGGAATATTTTGATGGGACTTATTGGAGTGCATTGCACCCTTTGCTCCTTTACAAGAGCCGTCCCTGCCTACATGTGATATGTGATAATAATAAAACGTCTACAGAGCGGTCTAGGCTCTTATATATAAAATGGTGATTGAAGAAAAATAATTATATTTTTTTTAAAATTTTGTTTTAACCTCTTCTCAGTCACATTTATTTATAGGTTTCACTTAATTCACTTGGATACAATATAATATATGAATTACAATAATCATGGTTCCAACTAATAACAATGCATTACTTTTATTTCAAGGTTGGCTCAGTAGACAAGGCTGAGGTTGGTTACTTTTAAATCATGGAAACATGATGCACGGCCATGTGCAATTTTTGATGCACGTTTACAAGTGACTAAGACGTCAAATAGTTTTATACAGTCCAATTGCATGACAAGAGTACTCGATCACCCGCTATGTTTTGACGACAGTAAACATAATATTAATATAACATATAACCGAATTCCTGATAATCATTTGCTTTTCTATAAATAAGAGTTTTGTTTTAAATTTAATAATTGTACGATTAAAAACACGAAAAGGTCAATAGGGTATTAGATAAGCAATGATAAAACCTACATGCATTTAGTATCAAAACTTAGTAGGTATATATTTGCAGAAATACCCAGTGAACATAATTTAAAACAAACTTAAATTGGCACAGTGTAAGCGCGAGAATCATATTGTTGCAATAGCTTATAAAATAGGGTTAGTACATTACATGATGTAAATATATGTATTAAGCAGGCGCGTGCGGTGGCTCTTTCTCGCTCAATCACATGAAAAGTGAAGTGCAAGCGAGATGCAAGGGCATGCGGCGCATGCTCTTGTATCCTTATTGCTCATACCCAAATTAGGTTGTGCGATAGACATAGTGATAAGTTCACCGCACACCGATGGTATTAAGTATCTATTCATTACGATTTTAAATGAATCAAGTTGTCTAGGAAATACGTTAAAAAACATATATCAAATCTATTTCTTGTCAGAAACTTATACTATGTGAATATATATAGTTTATTATTTCATATATAAACATGGAAAAAATATGATTATTTTTTGCAACGCATAAACTTGCCCTCGCTCGTGTTAAAAAAGAATTGATGTATACCACAATTAGCATCTCGCTATTTGTATTTAAAATCGATTTTTAGAAAGGACATTAGCGAATTTCCGACGTACTTCCTTAGCATATTTTAAGCGGCCCTACGATGAAAATAACTGACCCAGTTTCGATGTTCTTTCTGTGATTCCGCGGTTATTGCATTCTCTTTTTTTGTTGATCCAATACGCACCTTCGATAGCTCAGTTGGTAGAGCGGTGGACTGTAGAAGTTAATTGTTGACGCTGGTATCCATAGGTCACTGGTTCAAATCCGGTTCGAAGGAATTTTTTTGTTCGTTTTTTATTTCAAACCTATAATTTCAAAACCACAAAAAATTTCTTTACTATCACCGACTCACATTTTTTGACAAAAAAAATGTTTCAACTGTTTTGGCAAACAAAATGAACTGTCAATTTATCACTATAAGATGGTACGAATTCTTGACGGAAAGATATTTTATGTATACAAATAATACGCAATTTGTAGTATCTATTTTATAAAACGCTCAGGACAAGTTTCACTCAGCGAGTGAGCATGACAATCTTCTATTATAACAGCCCAGACCACTCTGTCGACGTTTTATTATTATCACATATCGCATTCATGTAGGTATGAAATTTTCTCATGATCTAAGCGTTCGTCGTCTTTATATATGTATATATATATTATAAAATGTTATGCAATGCACACATAGTTCCGACGTACTAGCTGATGTAGACATTCAGTATTTAAATTTCAATACCGTCATCCATGACGAGTACGGTTATACTTTAAATAATAATAGTTCATTTTCACGAGTTAAAATCAAAACCGGTCGTGATTGTATAATAAAAGTGTCGAATAATCAGTACCAATTGTGTGTGTTTTTATTAATATATTAATAAATCTATCGGCGAATGTACTCTTTATAGAACATTTTTCGGTAGTTCGATACGATATTTTTATTAATTTCTTTTAGATTTATTGGTCAGACAAAAGATGAAAAGTATGAATGATATTCATAATAATATTATGATTGTTCGAATTGTTTTAAAATTGTAAAATGGTGAAGTTGTGTGATAGTGGCTTAAACATTTTGCAAAACATTGATTACATTCCTCACCTCATTTTCAAGAAGACATTCATTGACAACTGTTTTATTTGAAGATATAATAGTTGAGTACATATTTCAATTGTAACGGTCTTTACAATAAAATAATTTAACTAAATTTTATTATATAATTTAAGACATCGACTGAGGGTGCTTGATGGAACCTCAATATCAAATTTGGATTATTGAGATTTTGTACACTTCCATGTATTTTGTCACTAACGACCCGGGTTTCGCCTTTCGGCATCTTCAGGCATTCGAGCACACGAATGGACTCGAACTGACCAGTACGAGTCCATTCGTGTGCTCGAAATCCTGAAGATGCCGAAAGGCGAAACCCGGGTCGTTAGTGACAAAATACATGGAAGTGTACAAAATCTCAATAATCCAAATTTAAATTTTATTAGTTTCGCTACACTAAAAAGGTACTTTTAGAGAGCAAGAATTTAAGGAACATTTGATATTAAATTTGTTTATCTGATATAGAAACTATCCTTTATATCTTTATCGTTCATCTGGTATGTTACATAATTATTAAAATCACCAAAACGTCCGTAGTTTCAAGTATGAATATCATTTCAAAAAACATTCATTGTAGTTAAGTAAATTACAGAATTCCATTGAATTTTCTGTGTTTCGATGATTACAAATTGTTTAAATCATTAATGTGAAGGTACTTTAACTAAAATATGTAATTATATTATTTCTCAGATTTATATTGAGATCACTATTATCTCTGAGAAGATAATTACATATGTATAGATAAGTCTTAAAAATACACATAAATACAAAAATGCTAAATTTTAAGACAACGTTCGATTTTATATTTATGTCGTCTTAATTGCTTGTTGGTAATAAAATTTTATAGGTACTGAGAGATTAAAAAGTTTTTTTATTAGACCCAATGTCTTAACTTTCATTTAATGCTGCTTTCAAACAAAAAGGCTTATTTTTAGTGTTGTAAAGTTAGTACTGGCTATACTTTACAACATAATAGCTATAAAATTAACTCTCGGCATGTCAATTTTAATTGTTCTATTAATGTTGTGTGTTTGTAAATAATTATTTAAAAATGAATCAATATTTACTTAGCAAGAGTATTGTACGATATTATTCTAACAAAAAGTTTGCGGTTTAATGTTATTATTAAAAACAATTCAAAGATTCTGTGAATTTACATTTTTTCAAAATAATAAATATTAAAATCCCAGTACTAACATTAGTTGTAAGAAAAATTAATGAAATAATTCGTATTATAAACAATATGTCATTGTTTTCAGATTTGACATTACTATTTTTACCAAATTTAATTGTTTATGACGTGATAATAAAAGTTAATTTCAACTTCTAAGCCAAAAGTAAATTCAATAATATAAATCATTTATTTTTTTAACAACAAATACTAAACAATAATGATATCACGTTGAAAGTCAAATACAATTTAGCTTCTGTACCTTAACGGCAAAAACTTCGCTAACAATTAGAATTTTCTGGATTAAAATTCTTACAAGATATGTGTTTGTGACATATTTTATCCTCGAGTTGATCGCAAAAGACTTATTTATTTATTTAATTCTCGTTGAGATGATTTAAAATTCAAAATGTCTGACGCATTGATAGTTTACTGTATTACCAAATATTTTTCAATTATCCATGCAGTTTAAAAACTCCGAAATATATCATTACTGTTGTATAACTACATTTTTTTGTAATCAAACTATTCTCATACTTTGCCATAAATTTGAGGGACTTTTTTAACTCCTATCACATAAATATTAAATATATATACAAGTTTCACACGGCTTTCAATTGTGTACTACAATCTAATGAGTTCAGTCAGAAAATTTCATTAAGTCCTCAGATTCGTTAAAAATAAGGGTCATAAACAAATATCGTATTATAAGTTGCTGGATTTCCTAAATCACAGATCAGGATCCTTAACGATCCCAAAAAAAATATTAATTTTCATACAAAGACGAAAATATATTAAAATAGCCACGGAATAATCATTCGCAAGAATCAAAGTTATTGTAATTATTTATACTATACAATTGATTTTTATTAATCACTTTTCAGAAATGTTATCTTGTTTTAAACTAAGTTCAACATCTTTACTCGGTAAAGCCTTTCAGATAATTATATATTATATCCTCTTTATATAAATACATTTCTGTACGTTACTCTGGATTTGTCAAATGAACTCGAAACTCCTAGTAACCTTCCCTGAAGATACTTAAATACACTCACAAGATTTGACAACTCTAACAATTGACCTAATATTTGATTTCAGGGTTCAGATTTCTCTATGGTCTTCGTACTTCCAATCGAGCAACATGGGTTAGATAACCTGATTGAGCGTCTTCAGCCATCTGATTTGAACACCATTTTGAACACCAGGAACCATATTAAAGTAACTCTTGGAATCCCTAAGTTTAACGTCAGCTATGAAACTTCTTTGCTCGATACTCTGAGAGGTGTAAGTATAATAATTAATAATATGAAGTTCAAATACAATTTACCAATATGTAGCATTTTTGAAAAATGTACAGAGATATTATAATTGAATGAAAGATTTTTCATTCGGTTACAAATTTTAGCAATCATCGTTGTATGCATATATAAAAATAAAAAAGGTTAATCATTTACGCGTTACCTTTTTAACGACTTGGCGATAGTAAGAAACATATCAGCTTACTTTTTCATTTTAAAACAATTAAAAATGCTTACTCCTTCTTCCAATATTCTGTCTTCAATATGAAGTACTGTTATACAAAACTATTTGTTTCTTCACCACAGTAACCTTTGTTACTTCATACAATATTTATGGCTACTTTTTAAAGTCAATTTGAGATGCATCAAAAGTTATTTTCGATGTATTTTTTCGATTACCAACACAACTTTTTATATAATATTACAGATACGACAGCTTTTTCTAATGATTTAGATTAGACCATTTTGATTTATGATTTATCTTAATATCGGAGCACAATAGAAAATTATAATCAACGTTGAAAACAACCAATTTATTATTAAATATCAATTTTATATGTGCACTGTGATTAGGTATATGAATAGTAACTAATTTTTGTATTGATTTATTAATACATTTAGCTTTTGGAACTAATTATTTAGTGAGTGGCTAGTTCTATAAATGGTTAGTTAATGATTATGTTTGGTCAGTAAATAATTGCAAAATAAACAATGGTTAGGTTAGGTTTAAATAATTACTGACCAACAATTGAAATAGTTACTCAGTTGAGTTCATATCACTAAAGCACCATTTTTAAATTATTGGTGGAAAGACTGGAAAGACATTTTATTATTATATCTACATAAATATAAAAGTTAAACACCTATATTAAGAAATTTTAGTATTTTAATATGACTAAAACGATCCTTATTATATTGGATAACTGCGTTATTATTACTTACTATAAATTGAGCTTTGTTATCGACATAAATATACAAAACATACTTGTATGTACTATTGACCACTAAACACCTATCGATGGGTAATATCTTTTTTGTATATTAGATACTAAATCTTTTTTGTTACTTTCAGATGGGAATCCAAGACGTTTTCACATCACGTTCTGGGCTCACTGAAATCTCGGCTGCAAGTCGGCCGCTGACTATAACCCAAGCAATTCAAAAATCATCGATTTCAATCGACGAACAGGGGAGTGTTGCTGCCGTTGTCACAGCTCTAGCCGTCAATACGCTCTCTCTGTCGAGCATTTTGGATGAATACTACTTCACAGCAAACCAACCGTTCTTGGCGATCGTTGTTGACAAAGTTCAATCTGTACCCCTCTTCATTGCGAGAATCTCAGATCCAAATCTCATTTAAAATATTATGTAGCGATTACAGTAAAAATAAACTACCAAAATTTTGTGGGGTGATGTGTTGTATATACCTTGGAAAAGTTTTATATTTTTGTCTCAAAATGTTCACTTAAATATTTAGTTTATTTCTTACCATTTCACAATTTTTCTTTTTTACGTTATTTTTATCTTATTCTTTCATTAATAGAACTTCTGACTAAAAACATAATTTATTTTTCTCAAGTTACTGAAATATCTCAGTTGATAACCACATATTTGCTATACGTATAAAAATTTGATCACGTAAAAAACACACTACATATATTTTGAAAAAAATCTCAAACATCGCTTAACCATATAATTTTCTATTTGAATTTGTAAGTTATATTTTTTTTAATATCGTATAAAGTGCATTATAAAATAATGTGGTGTAATTATATATTTAAATTGACAAACAATAAATTGTTTAAGCAAAACTGTAAAATTCATTTCACCTTACACTTTTCCTTCATCACTATGAACAGACTCTAAAGTCTAAAGCCACACTTATCGGAAAATGGTCCAGTTCTTCTCGTGCGACAACGTGTACAGCTAAATTGCTATCTAAAGCTCTTTGCAAACTTTGATACTCTACTACGCTACTAAGGACCAATAGAACCAATATATCAGGAATGTATTACCTTACGTCTTACGGACAACATGTTTCACTCCATCGAAAACTGTGTTCCCGTGTTTCTTTTTTAATAAATTAATTGAAAAAAATATTTAGCATTAAAGCTAATAATAGCCAAGACATCAGAAATTTTTAAACCATATGAGGTTGCCCAAGATCTCATATATTAGATTTAACAAACCTTAATAGATATTAACCTTACCATGGATTGAATTCAGACCTATCAAATCGCTGTAGACTGTAGACTATTGGTCGCATCCGATGGTCGGTAAACAAAATTCTGTCATTCGAAGATCATTGGAGCCAAGAATATATTTAAATGTATTTCAAACATGCGGCAACAAATACCACACCAATATTTTTTTATAACTAACCAAGCGTTATTACCATTTCGGAATAAAACAAAATGCTACTTTTCTGACAGTTATTTTACATATATGTTTATACCGCTTCTTCAAAACAAACATGTTAATGGTCCACGATATTCAAAATTATCTACGGTCCGTGGGGTACAAAAGGTTGGTGACTGCTGCTCTAGACCAGAAGATGACATTTGAGTTATAAGATGTTTTTTATATGTAATGTTTTTATTTCGCAAGGAAACATAAAAACTAGATGTAATCATTGCATTACTAACACATTGGGTTCATGAAAATTGTAATAAAATGAGACTGATCATGAACTCCGTGTATCTTCTACACCTATATGAACATTTAACAAACAATCAATGGAAAAATACATTTTTACTTTCGTGGTAATACTTTGAAATAATATTGAAAAAAGTACCATACGCGAGTGAGTAAGTTTAAGTTTGTTTCATCCGTTTTGATCTGATCTGTTTTATTTACTGGTTTGGATATATGATACGAAAAGACTCTAAAATCGTAATCCGTATTTCGAGGATACTAACTTTTATTATATTATTTAAAGCTTTTCAATAAGTATTTTTTTTATTTTCAATAACACTTTCCATTTTTATTTAGCAGTTTTCATCTTTCAACATTGAAATACTTTCATTTTGAAAAAAGCTTGTTTTATTAGGTTGGTCATAGAAAGTTACTGCCGGAAATTTCTATTTCACACATCTCTGTGGCTCTCTCTAACTTGGAATTTATCTTTTTTTTCAGCCTCGCAATGTATACGTATTATTTTCAAAATATAACATTAAATTTATTATTACTAGAAACATTATACATTATTGTTTAGTTTAGAAGATTATACATCGAGAGTTATCTGTCGTAAGTGTGGACTAAATACCATGGTTAATTTTTGTTTTTCTATTTTGATAAGAATAGAAGGAAGTTTAAACCCACCCACTAACACAAGTTCAATATTCGCATTATGATATAATTTAGAATTCAGTTTCTATTTAAGTATTTAAAAATAAATTCATCGATTTTTTTATATACCTCTATAATATCACGATTTATTTTGGATCTTAAGTCAAGTATTTTAGAGCTCACTTTATTAACATGCAATAAAACTTTATCTGCAAATTGAAATTATCAAAAAAAGGGTAGACTGTCTAGTAATATAGTTGAAACTTAATTTGACATATTTTAAGATAGTGTTTTTCAATCGGCGATAAGGAAATTAAATGTTGGTCCTTGATCAAAAATTATTGTATCTTTCATAAGCCGTTGATTTTTTCTTGTCTCGTTCTTATAAAAAAATTTTACATTCAACTGTATAGGCTGTATGGCGAAACACATTCATAATGAAATCTGATACTAGTGATCTCTCAAACGAAAGAACAACACGAATTAGTCACGAAGAAACTAGAAGAAGAATTCAATGTAAAATATATAATGTCGAGATAGAGCAAGCGACAACAATCTGGAAACGTGAGGATTTGTCGGCATGAACTTGACCTTCGTAGGCAGAGAAATACCTCTCGCTTTCGAAGGGCGCATGCGCCGTACAGATTTCCCGCGTTTTTGTGACAGCTTTCACAAGTTTCAGTTTGAAGCTTCAGGCTCAGTTCTTGCATCGTTCAGTTGCCGTGCGTCTGGTACAATGATCGGTTGTCTCCGAAAATAAACCAGCCTGTTGATTTTCCAACTTTAAAAATAAAAGCGCTTTTTCGCGGAAATAATCTAAATCATTGATAACTCACTTAGGCGATAATTGAATCTCGCGACATTTTCGCACCCCCTTTATTAATTTCCGATAGGTGGTTTTTTTTTAATTTTTACCATTTCCCGAATTAGTTTTCAGGGCTTCGAATAAATTTGTGTGTCAATTGAAAAAAACGGAAAGTTTTCGAATTAATCTTGTTTTCCTTTTTTGCGTAAAATAAATGTAATAATAATCGAATAAATAATATTTTCAATTTTAAATTGATGTCTTCTTATTTTATTCTTTTGTGAAAAGGAAATTAATATTCAAAATTCCACCCCATCAATCAGGAAACTAGATAATTAATATTTTCTGAGAACTCTGCAATACGATTGGTAAGTGGACTCTATTTGAAATGTTTTTCCGGTTAAATCTTGTATTTCAAAGCTACTGCTAGGTTCCTAATAATGGTAACTATTTTTATAGTTTAAATTGTGAAATAATTATCACTATAATTTATGCGATATAATACATGTTTATTCTTGGATGAATATGATCAATTTATTACTTTAATTAAATTAAATAAAATAACCAAAACATTCTCAACTGAAATATAATCTCATTGAAAATATTATTCTAATGATATAAAGCATTCATTTAGTGGAGTTAGTGGAAGGAATGGCCACTTACCTGTGATATGAAAAAATATATTTTCGAACATATATTCAAATATTTGTATTATTGTATAAGTATTGAATAGGCTGTAATAAAAAAAAAGAAAATGACTAATTGAACTGAATCGTAAAGTATCAGTATATTGTGCATAATTCTTTTTCGTTTTTTATATAGATTTTTTCATTATAATTAAAATGCTTGTGTGACTACGATTTCTTTGAGTAAAAACATAAAAACTAAATACTCTGGGTATTGTTCGCCAAATATATTTTCCTTGTAAATTAATGTCGTGTTCTCTCTGTATTTTATAATTTTAAAAATGTTTTCATTTTTATTATTATTATTATTGTACTATAATTATTATTGTACTATTGTTATTATAATCATAATTATAATGAACCACTTTTATATCACATTGTTTTTATACAATTAATTTCGTAAAAAAATTACGGTGTCCATTTTTTACATTCATAACACATCAAAACAACCAATTAAATATACGTTTTGAAGAATTTGGTGTAACGATAAACTATACCATATTTCAAGTAAAGATTGATATCTTTCTCATAATACGCTCTCTGAAAAAATCAGCAATAAACTAACGACTTCAAATTGATATTCGGCCATACTTGGTTGAATTAACTATACATTTATTATTCAAAGAGTGTTATTTAAATGAAAATTGTTTAGTACAAATTTAATGTTTTCAAAATCTTGCCGGTACCAGATTTTATTTCACATTTCAGAATTATTTTCCCATTTTGAATAACCAAGACAAATTAATGTTCCTTCACTTCTATAGTAAAAATCCTGAATTTAATTATGCTTTATACGACATTTGAATAAGATTACGATCAGTTTAATTAAAATTATCCACTAATGGATTAGCGTTTCGAACATTGTCGCCTCTTCAATTTTCAAAGCATTGAATTTATTGCAACAATGTCTCATTTTCATTTTGACGGAGTTTATTTTTAACAAATTAACTACGATTTTTATTAAGAAATAATAAATAGGTATTTTACAGCTCACTTATTTGAGTTATTAAAATCATTTTACTCTATTTTTTACGTGGCTAGGTTGCTATATATAATAGGATAAAATGCCAAAGTATTTAGTTCTACAAAATTTTGTCAGGTAGTTGATACGTATTTTGGTTTAAGACAACGACAGAACTAGCCAGAATTACCTAATAAAATTTTGTAGAGTTAAATGCTTTGATAATTTTTCAAAAGTTAATGAAAATTCTACCAAATGCCATATTTAACGCTAATATTTGATTTTAGTAAACATTTCTGACACTTCGTTCCAAATAATGACGAAAAAATATCTGAAATTTTATGAAAGAGTATATTATCTATAATATGCATAAAAACTTTAAGCATATCAATCGCTAGTAAAATTTTTCATTTCTTTAATTCGTCAAAAACACATTGGATACATTAGATATTCCAATTAGAGACAATTTTGACTGATAATAATGTTGGTCGAGTCCGTGGTGCAGTAGTTAACGTCGTTGGCTTCGGTTACGGATCTCCAGGGGGCCAATCCCAGTATGGGCAGTCTCATAAATTGATTTTTCAATTGATTTGTGGATTTCTGTTCGAAGGAATGGATATTTATAGAAGTCTTGTCTTACCCCAACCCTTCTATCCATTCTCGTTTTGAAAAATAGAGGTTGAACAACCAAGTAAAAAAAGTTCTTGTAGAAAAACGTCTGTTAAGATACCTCCATTGGGAGGCTATTTTCTTCACATTGAGAGTGTGCATGGTTTAAAAGTTTGTATCATTTAGTTAAGCATTGGTTGACTTAGATATTAGTTGCTTTTAACTCTCTGTTAAAAAGTTGAGTTTAAGCTACATGTACTTCCAAACGATATGCGTATAGTTTCCAAATCAATTTATACAAAGCACTGTAGATAGCAATGATAAAAAAATCTACTTTTGTCAATAATTGAACAATCTGTTATCACAAGTGACGTGAATTATTTTTACAATTTTTTTTATGTCCTTAGTCCACCCACGAAGAATCTTTTTTTTGTGGTTTGGCATATTATATGCGATTTTTCTTTTCGTATAAAACGATTTACGTGACATTGGTACTAAAGTGGCTTTCGTGTCCAATCAAATGCAGATGAGAAGCATGTTTTTTTAAACCTTTGATCTCTCAATGTCAAAAAAGCTCATTTATAAAAACACAATATTTTTGTTTGCGTTCAGTTACTCAGCAAAGTGAGCTTCGGGTGGATTTGTTTGTTTGTGGAATGCTTGTAAAATTTGATTGAAGATAAACTTAGACATCTTATAACTCTCAATTCAATTTCTAAAAACTTTTAATACATGCATATGTTTACTTTAAAATTTTCAATCAAGATTATTAGTAACGATTATTAAACTTAAGCACACATTAATAAAAACAGTCACGCCTATTGAAGATGGTCCTCGACTTCCGTACTTAATTGGTTCCAGAAAACTTGTACAAAAGTAATTCAAGCAATTTATCTTTTGCGGCTATACTATTTATATAATTATTTTTTTACATTAAAAAATAGAAAGCGGTATATCAAAGATTGCATTGTTTAATAATACATAACAGTCGCAAACAATTTTAATACTCTTTTGTATGTTCTTTCAATGTCTGAGATCTTCAGCGTTCTGGCCAAAAGACTTATTTTAAGTTAATCAATGTTTAGTATCTTTGTATGAATCACATTTAATTAAACAATTTATCGTAAAAATATAAACGTGAGTATTGAGTATAGCTGCATCTATCTTTATTAATGCAAATAAAAAAGGATTGTATTAACAATTAAAATGTCTGCATGATTTTTGACAAGTTTGTTTTAGAGAATATTGTTATTTAAATGATTGAGTTTATTGTTATTCACAGTGATTGATGAATGGAGCATTTTGGTAGATATAAGTGTTTTCCTACTTAACGTAGTTGATAAAACAGGGCTTATATAATACATATTTTTAAATATATATATATTATTAAGAGGTTATGGATTGTTTTGACAAATTTATATGTTTTAATTAATTCTATTCAAATATATCGTGTTTTCCAAATTGTCTGAATTGCCTTTATGAAAAGCTTTTGCTTATTGGTTTAATTTAATATGCTTAACAAGTATTTTGCGTACAAAGAAGCCGGCAAAAAAGTAATAAATTTTGCACGAGTTGTGCTAATGTTTCCATTATTTATAAGTGGTACTTAGTAATAACACCTTCGTTTTTGGAAGGGAAAGAGATCGTGATTCATAGTTGACAATTGAAATTACTTCAGTCTTTTCTGTAGAGCGAGAATGTTTTTTTTTATTTTCCATAAATTGATTACAAAAACTTATTTTACAAATCATCTCGTAGAACAGCGATATCCAACCGGTAGCTCGATACTCGCAGAGCTACTTGGTAATTCTTCTCAATAAAGTTTTATTTCGCTTTTAATTTAAATGCTCGAGACACTACGCCTTTTATACCGGTTAGAGGTCTGCTCCGGCGGGTAAAGCCAATTTGATTCGGGCTTGGTCCGGGATCGGGTAAGGAATTTAATTTCAACAAAAATATTTTGGATTGTGCTCGGGTCATGAGTCAGCCATAAAACAATACTATTCATAAATTAATTAATTGACTTCACATCTGTTATGACAATAACATATTATATTGTTTGAAAAGTATAAATGGATTTCTATATTCAAAAAACTCGGGTTTTTTTTCGGGTTGAGAAAAAGTGTGATATTGAGACTCGGACTCGGGCCTGCCTGGGCCTGAAGATGTTGGGTCCGGATGGGGGTAATTTTACATGATTTCGGACGTGTAGATCTCTTACACCAGTTAATGGCTCGTCCTATAATATAAACTTTACAGCTCAAAGCCAAGAATCAAATTACTAAATTATAAGGAAAGGAGTCGTCGGTTAAATTATGGTTCATAAGTATTTACATTTATAAGAAGTCAATTAAAAATTACTGATTTTTATTTTGCTTAACAACTTCGACGATATTTTGGAAAACATTTATATTATACTGTTAGCATTGTCAAAACTTTGTGCATTATCAAAAACCAACAATAGTATTGTTGTTAATTCAATTCAAATGACTTCACTAACTTTTCTAACTTCTCTTACTCTTATAGAATTAAAATCAAAATGAGAAAGCAAATAATGAAATATGCCTCAAGGGAAATCTGTGTATTCCCGTGGTACAATTAACTTATCTTTGCGTCTTTCTTTTAAAGCTTGGTCACAGATAAATCACTAGGGCCAAATTTTAAAAATAAATATTTCGTTGTAATTACTGGTGTCATATCATTCAATCGAATTGAACTAATGCTTCTAGCGCAATAATACAATGCCAGACATAACGTCGTTATGCACTTTAATAATCTCGTAATCAAATTATAGAATTGTATTTTTACACACATTGCACTTAAATATTCAAGTATTTAGTTTGTGAAAACAAAGTCTAAAGTATTAAAAATTAAAGATTTTGAAAGTGGCATAATTATGATACAATAAATGCAATGGTATATTTTATGTTATTACCAACGTACAAGTATAACAATCTGCAATACTTTAAACACATTTAGTTGACTTAAACTCTTACACCTATTTATAATCATTAAAAACTATTTTATCACGATGATTTTTTTCAGAAGTAAATTAAAGATTTTATTTGTAAATAAAGAAACTGAACATGCCATAAAAAGACATTTGAGCTATTAATTTCTTCTGAATAGAAAATGTATTGAATGGATAGACCCAAACTGAATGGAATCGTTTATCCATAGTTAAACGTTAATTATTTATTTGCATATATTAAGTATTTAAACGTGCGAGTGCTTAGAGCCCTTTGTATTTAAATTTTAGCCCAGATTAGCCATGCTAGCTTAGATGAATGGATATTGGATCAGACGTTTGTATGAACACTGCTTACTGAGCAGGCATACGCTTTCAAGATATTTGAGCTCGAAAATTTGCAAGTGGGCGACGAGTAAACATTATTTTTACTACTCTCTACGATTGGAGGATGTTTATTCGTATATTTTTATTATTACTAAAACTATGGGTTTATAAATTTCACATTGATTCGATAATCATTGTTCCTCATACCCGTTTTCCGCTCAATGGAAAGAGTTTTAGTTAATGATTGATCGAATAATTAGAAATAACAAATTATTTTCGTATGATTATTGTCAAAAAATAATATTTTCCTTTGCACAATGTATTGTAAAATATTTAAGTTGACAATATTTTTTGATCATCTTTTAACCATGCTCTCCGTCAATGTGGAATGTACATGAAATCTTATTGTAAAATCTAAAAATAATGTATTAACTAGAATTAGCTATATCTTAGAAGTGCCACTTAAATTTTCAGCGAGTGTTAGATTAGAAGGATGGGGCTAGGAAACCACTATTAATTAACTAATCGCCCAGACTTTCCTTATTTTTAATGATCAGATGGGATTAACGGGAAAGAATATATTGTGCATCGCAGCAATCCATTGCTAATTATACAAATCCATGAATCAATAAACATGCATACTCTAGAAATCATACACCTGGTCGCGTATCAAATCGCGTAAGTCCAAAAATGTTTATCGATTAGTTACGGAATGATTTGATTGTTAATACGACCCGTTTTCAAAAATCGAAATAAGCCCAACTATTTCCATCTCTCATTATAAATAATTATAGCCTAAGAAAAATATAACCAAAGCATTTAAAAACAACTCAATTTTGCTAAAAAATCTTTTTTATTTGTTTGAGTATGCAAACAAATACAATACCAACGTATATTTTTTTTAAATGGTCATCATTATGATCAAAGTTTATGTAGCTTTACAAGCGTATAGTCAATATAGTATGGTTTTAATCCAAATGATTAATTTGGCTAAGCAAGTTTAGTTGAAACTAATCTATATCTGTAATCCTTTTTAATACCCACATACTTGATTGAAGCAGATTACGAATAAAACATTCTTGTGAACAATTTAATCGTTGGTTTCAAGACGTGTCTTGTTTTATATGCATAGAATTGTTAGTTTTAGTGGTTTTTTAATCAAAAAAATATTTATTCTTTTTCGAAGGCCAATAGAATGTATAATTATAGCAATTGACCTTTGACTGTTTTTCTTTGTGGCCAAGCTGTAGCAGTTTAGGTTCAAGAGACAAGTTTATTTATAGTTGTCATGTGTTTTCTTCTTGAGTTGATCTTGAATGATATGATTGGCAACTTTTATAAAAAATTTCATTACATATTTATAAAAATTGAATAAAATCATTTATAACAATATGTTTATAAAATCAGTACTATTCATTTTGTGAAATTTAATATGCTGTCAGTCTATAGTAGAAAGTGATAATGTTAAAATTAGTAAAATGTTCAAGGGAATTGTTTGAACACAAGTTATCAAAAAATAAAACACAATTCATTTGTACAACTTCCACATATTTTATATGTATAAGTAGTACAAATGAAGTGTGTTTTATATTTTAAAATATAATGTATTTCCACCAAGAATTGACAGTTAACATCTTAAAAGTGACAAGTTATCAATCTAAAATCTTTATATTGATTTTTTTTTCGATATTTGTAGATATGTTCATGTTCTTTTTGTTGGAAATTTTTCCATAAAGCTATTATATTTGTAAAACATTAAATACTTATTATGTCTACTTTACTGAAAAATACTTCTTGTCACTTTTTCTTATATGACGAAGATATATATCTATAAAACTAAAAAAAGCAACTTTGAATTAATCTTGGCATTACTAATAACAAGCCCATTGTTTTTGAAAATAAGTAAAATATTTATATTGATTTATAAAATGCTTTTTGATAATATTACCCACGAAAGAAAAAGAAAGCAATAAATGTTGTATGGACAATACAATTAAATTCAGTGATTACGAAATACCTTCAAATTAAATACTTTGCACTCTATCTTCCTGAGACACCATAATAAAATTGAAGGTCTTGTTTTACGAGCCTACAAATCTTTTTTTATTTTTCATTAAATTCTCGTCGATATTTACTCTCTCAAGCATTCCATGACTCAAAATATTTACATGATCCTAAAGAGCTATTTTACATTAATTGTTCGCAGTCTCTTGTCAAAATATATACGTTTTGATAATGCATGTTTTCATATCTAACTAATATATTGCATTTCTCATATGTCCCCAAACCGAATGATTGGGGTTTCGCTGGTTGCATAATCAATAGTAATTTTACCATTGTTAAATAACAGTATTTTTCCATTATTTACAAGTTTATATGTTAACTGGAACATTGATAAGCCTTAATTTAATAATTGCTTCCTGTAAAAATTCTATTACATTACATTGAATAAAAAGACTAAAAGAGTACATTACCTTTTCAATAAAATATAAATATAGATGTCTTCAATGTACTTATTTAATGCCAGAATTTTATGACCTTATTAAGTCAAAAGAATGAAATTAATTTCCGTATAAATAAATGAAGTTAATTCAATTAGTCACTATGCTTTATATGGTATTGAAATATTTCAACTTCACGGTCAGTTATTTATGATAAAAAAAATTCTCGATTATTTTTAAGAAATGCTATTATTTTTAATTGATTTTTTTTCCATACATATCAAATCTCGACAATGTCTTCAATTATAACCATTATATCGACGGTGTCTTGACCAATTGATGTAACCCTCAAATACAAAAATGGGTTAATGACTGGATCTCATTTTAAAGACGACTGAGCAGGTCTAGGCCAAATGATGTAAATTAAAAAATAAACTGACCACTTTTTGGAAGGGAAAAATCATTCTATATTGGTTTTCGGTTTAAAAATACTAGCCCGGCTACTTGATGTAAGCCACTATTATATCTACACTAACTACGTATAATCCCGTATCTAAAAACAAAAGAATTTACAGGAGTGCATTTCAAAGATTCATAACGCAACTCACCATATAATGTTTTCGATAAAAACAATTTTTACTCAATCCTGATCACTTTCAATTTTGAGACTAACATCAATTGACCAAACACCTTTGATATTTTTTTAGATAAAGAGAACAACTGGTGGATCATATTGAAAAAAAAATGAGATCATATTTGTTTTTTGCTTGTGGTTTAATCTTATTCTTTCAATGTCTTCGACCAAACAGCTTTTAAAAAATGCAATAAGTCTCTCTGTATTGGACTATTCATGTCCTTTGGACATTGAGTTACTAAGGGAGGTAGTATAGACGTTAGAGATTCTTTCTGCGGCGGCACTTAAGGCAAAATAAACGGCAGCAAGAACATATGTGCTACCGTTAATTTTCGCTTTACGAATATTGATAATACGTAAGGTATAAGAGTCTATGAAAACGCAAAAAATATCTTTTGAAACAAAAAAATCACAGCGGTTTTGATAGATATTTGGTGAATTTTCATCTCAATAATATAACGGCTTTAGTCTACACTTTATTATTTATCAAAAGAGGGTAATAGCTGTCACTTTTTACGTACAAACATTGATACAAAAATATAATAAGAATTTTTCTCCACGCTTTTAAAGTGAACTTCTACATGTTCATGAATGGCTTTTAAAAATTATTTTATTTTGACATTTTCCCAAAGAGCAATGACTATAATTTTTATATAATAATGACTAACTTATAATTTTGTCTAAAGATATTGTTTCGGAACTTTTTATATTGAAAACGTTGTTACAATTATTTCTGTACCTGCACGTTTAAATTATGTTGTGTTCTGGTTACTTACTGCTCCTATATTGCTAAAAACGTGTTATGGAAATGCGGGTTTTAGAAGTTTTTACTGTTATGCATTCAAAATAATAATTATTAAGTACTCAAGACATGTGAATCTAAAAATAATATTCTAAGATAACTGTCGCGTGCGCGATTCAGTGGTCAACGACGTTGGCTTCGGTTATCGATGTTACGGGTTCGATTCCCAGTTCGGACAGTTACATAAAATGTTATTTCTACCGATTTATGGATTTCTGCTCATAGGCATGAATGTTTGTGTTGTCAAATAGTCCCTCCCACCCATATCCGATCCTAAAAACAGGCTGTAGTGAGAGCGATCAGCTATCATCTCTACTCTTTTTGGAAAAGAGAGAGGTCGAGCGAGTGACTAGCAAACAGTTCTCCTAGAAAACTTATGTTGAGATAGCTCCATTAGAAGAACATGTGCTCTATATCGGGAGTGGACATGTTTAAAAGAAGTTAGATAAAATAAAAGTATGAATAAAATAAGAAAGGTAAACATACCCAAAACACGGCGTTTTTAGGCTGTAATTTGTACATATCGCAGCTGTTATTTTATTAATTTACGGCTTCAATTCCGAAAACTACCCATTTTACACAAACACTTTGTTTTTTGTCATTTCCAATTTAACACATTTTCCGTATTCGTGAATTTACATTTCAGTGTCAAGAGTAGGAATAAAAAGTTTTAGAACTTTTAGCTTTAATTAAACTTAGTTATTAAATCACGTAACTTAAGGACGTTTTCCTCATCATATCTAAAATTTAACAAAAGGAATATTAAAAACTTTACTTATATATTATTAACTAAATACGTAAATTTACGTGAACTGTGTTGTCTGGTATCAAAAGTAGTCAAATTTCTTTTTATGGAAAATTATATAAATAGAAAAAACGTTTTATAAATTAATACAAGTTTTAAGAGAAATTTTATCCATATATTCATTAACATATTAATCAAAGCAACTATTATTTACACGTAAAATGAATTCATATTAAGTAATTTTTGTATTATAAATGATTTAATTCTGGTTTTGATCATTTTTGATATAAAATTGAAGATTTGACCACTTTTAAAACAAAATTATGAGGGTTTACCTTTCATACAATTTTTTTACTCACCAACTACAAGTCGTCAGCCATTACTGATGATTACCGTGAACTAAGCCTTTGTTATGTAACACTGTTGGTGAATGTGGTTGGCCGATTCAGATTTGACTAGATTTTATATGAAAAAAAGTGAAAAAAATTAAGTTTTTCACTGAATAATGTTGGACTGGTTTAAATTTTTTTCTGTAGAGTTTCACACTATATCGAAGTTTCAGTTGAAAAAAGCTAAATATGGATTTGACCAGTTATGATACCAGACAACATAATTGTATATTTTTTGAATGGTGAGACAGACTACGTGACATTATTGATTTTAGTGAATTTTATTACTGAAGTGTCTCATCCAATAAAAAACATGTATGACCTTGAAAGCTCTCCTCTTTATAAGTATTAAACGATCATGTTAACACGCCTTAATACCCTCGTGATTCATTTGGACTACATACATTGTAGTGCTTATAAAAATTGCGACACTTAACGTCCAATACAAGACTGGGTACCAAACATGGCCCACCGTTTATCACGCCATTATTCAGGCTCAAAACTATTAAACACAAATAAGCTTCCGAGCTGGTGAAAATACATGACGATGTTTTCGGGATTTTCCAGCAAATTTTCTTAGAGCGCGCGCTTTTGACAGGGGTTCGTAAATCGCGTTTCAAATGAACCCCTTTTATTATGCTTCATAAATTTCAGCCGCATTGGTTGTTCTGGTTATCATAAAGTTCAAGGTGAAATTTACAAAGCAATATCGGAAATTGAAAAACTTGACATGCGCTAAGACGTTTCTTTTTGTTACCACGATTATTAAAACTTCGTTTTAATTTAGGCGGGTTGATTCGATTGCAAATTCGCCAATATACAATTAATTGGATTTTCATTGTTATTAATAATTCAACTTTATCATAAATACATATAGAACATCTTAAACGTGTTAATACTACCAATTAAATTCAAATGTGTAAATAAATTATTGTTGAATTACTATTATCGGTAATCAAACTTATTTCAAAGTCGTAGTGTTTTTTTTTTAAATTATAATGCTGAATATAAATATCTGTTACTGTTAGTTTAGGATTTTTTTAAAATTGTTTCCAGTCAATACGTGGATTCCTTATAGAGGATTTCAACAGAATTTTTGAACCAGACCTGATTATAAGTTAGTCACTTGACCTCTCTGATCAGGAATCGTAAAGGTGAATCATTGACTTATAAAGCGATTAATATTTATCTAATCACTCTCTATAGGCCCCTGATGGTGGCTTTGCTGAAAAGGAATAAAACATTATATATATTTGAATGTTAATCTTTAAATCGATTGAAAAATAAATTTATTAATTTTTATAAATTTATAAATTTATTAGTCTCCATTCCGGTATTTGAACCTTGGCCGCTCAACCAAGTAGGACGAAAGTGTTTACCGGTCAACTACGAGACTAACGAAGGATTAATGATATCTTAATAAATACGTGATATAATTATTTTTTCAAATTAAATATGCTTTGCTACATGCAAATAATGATACAATTCTGTATCATATTTAAAAAACTTTGTATCTGTAAAGGAAGTATACTTATTTCTCACATGCTTTCTATTTTAGATTACATGGGCACGATAATATAATTTTACAGTTTTTGTTTATTTTATTGTCATATTACCTATACTAAGCCAATGAACCTATGTGAAGTCTGCGAGGCAGGTTTTAAGTGTTCTCTTTTTGTTTCATACATGTATAATTACTATTTTAAAAATAATTCACAAACAAAACAAAAGCGTTCAACTCTTATCAAGAATTGTTCGTAATGTGATTTTTAGTTTGAAGAGTCTAATTTAAATTGCCCAGCCTCTAACTGTCTACCGCACAAACCGTCTGCCAGAAGGTTGCGTGCACAATCTATTCTTTGTGACTGATTATGAAAATTATGTCGAGAATCATGATATATTTTTTCTAAATTATAGTTTTTACATTTTATTCTAAGGGCAGATATTTTTAGCAAACGTTGATTAACATCCCACTTTAACAGTTTTATTTTTATTTGATATGCAAATCGTTTTGATGTATGAGTACACAAAACATTGAAACGTGATGTTGCATGATTACACCAGAAACTCTTTTGTTTGGTGCAAACAGATTGTCGCGTAATATTTTCATTTTAAAGTTTTGAACCCATATTACCCTAATGTCTTTGAATTAAAAAATACATTGAAAGACGAAAAATAATACATAAACTAAATACGAAAATAAAGCGAAAGTTAATTAAAGGAGAAGAATGACAGAATGGAGAATTAAAAATCATAAATTAATTGAAACACTTTATTTTCGACTTTTAATTTGTTTTTACTGCAGTGTGGTGTATACTGTCTAAATAGCCATAATAATCAAGGTTTTTATTTGAAAAAAAAGCTATGATTATTCTTGAATAAAGTTCATTTTCCTCGGTGATTTTAATGAAGTGTTGTGGACATTAGAAAAGTTCTCATTATTGGGTTTTTTGAGTGCCTTAAAAAAGAGAGATTATGTGTGAACTTAGTGACTAACTAGTGTCTTAATCAATATGATATTTAGGTTAAACGAGTCTTGCTATGAAAAGATACACGGAGTTTAACCAATTGAATAACGTCAATTGTGAAATTATTTAAATGAATATAGATATATACACATTACTCTTTATAACATTACAGTGGGACCCCGATTCTTCTTTTTTCAAGAGACCTTGAAAAAAATGATAGATGGAAAGTATTTTCAGTCTCTCAACTAGAGTCCTGACTTTATTCATAGGGGGAATTTTAGTTGCAAGTCAGAATAGTTCACGATGCGAATTACGAGACAAAAATGAACACTAGCGGAAACATTATGGGCTGGCATCATAACAATTAGAAGACGCCTTCATACATGCAATATCGGTATTTTTTACAATAGAGGATAAATAGAGATGTGTGATAAAAACAATAAATCGAGATAAAATTGATGACGATACTTCTGAGGGGTAGACAAATGTTAGATAAAAACGATCAATCGGGTTAATATTTGTGACAGAATCATAATATTAGATAGAGGAAAACGATATATCGGGAACGATGAATGTAGGATAGTTTAACATTTTTCTTATTGATGTTTGACCAACACTGCATAAAATTAATGATACATGCGGGAAAACGATGAATAAGGGAATCCTAGATCAGAGTTTCACTGATATTATACGATATCTTTTAGTTACCTTGAAAACTTTTTACGATTCTTATTAATGTAATTAAACGTCAGATAATATATTTATATGTTATTCAGTACAAACCACTTATAATAAATCACATATTGAAGGATACGTCTTACAAAAAAAAAATACAAATGTTCCCGTAAAAGATTTTATCCGCTTCGGATATTGAGTAAATCTTTTGCTTTTTTACCGCTGGTGGTTGAACGCTTGTAACATATCACAGACTAAAAAAATATTTCATGATTTACAAGGAATGCGTATAACACACTCTCGCTCGGAGTGTTTATTTAGTTTTTGAACTAATGGATGAATTATTTGGACGAATATTATTAGTTGATAAACATAAAATTACAGCTGATATAAATTATCACTTCTGATGGAGAGCATTTTGATAAAAATAACTCATTATTATTCATTTGGTCACTTTTTTATCAAGTGGATAGCGTTTGTATAGTAAGAATCATAAACAGTCATGCAATTGGATAAAAAATCTTTATTGTTAACCGTGTTCGATCGGCTGCTCTGAACCATTTAACGCATATTGTTTGTAATCAACTTTTCTCTGTTCAAATGACGTTAGGACACAAATATCGAATCTAATCACTCTATCTATTGACAATTTTAAGATTGAATGTGGTGGGTGGGATTGAATAAAAATATCACAAACAATCATATAGTTCGCAAATCGATTAAAAACAAATGTATGTAGTTCGAGTTCATTCGTGTGCTCGAATGCCTGAAGATGCCGAAAGGCGAAACCCGGGTCGTTAGTGACAAAATACATGGAAGTGTACAAAATCTCAATAATCCAAATTTGATATTGAAATTCCATCAAGCACCCTCAGTCGATGTCTTAAATTATAAATGTATGTAAGTTTAATTTAAGACATATAAAACGGCATTGGTACGGAAGCCATAGAACGTAAAAACTTGGCTACGAATATTACGAAAATCACCTAAATATGTGGAGGAGTAACATCTTCCAATACCGTTTTATGATGACCAGTTCAAAAAACGGTACACACATATGTATTTATATTTAATTTGGGATTTGAGCCTCATTCATATAACACATGGAAAATATTGTGAAAAGTTACACTATAGATCAAAGTAATTATTAAAATACGTTGGTTTGTATTTGGGCATCCAATCGCGGATCTTTTCTTTAATTCCGGAATTTTGGGTTTCAGAATCATTGAGTATGATATCATGTTTTATGTTATATATTTAATTTTTGTCCATTATTGCTTCAATTGGAATGTATATACAATTTAATATTTTTCTCGGGCATTGGAATGTTTTTTTGTTTATTTATTGGGAATCTGACAGTCATTTACAAAAAAAAGGAAAACGAAAATAAAAGTAATGATCAAAACAGTTTTATGTTTTATTTTATTCATGCAGTTTTACGAGATGGTAACTCAAAAGAGGACATTCAACTCGACTTTAAAATATTGTTCTCCATCCATTTAAGAAGCGGTTCTTCTTTAGCTGCCTTTTCAAACTGTTTAAAAACGGCTGTTACGAAACATGTAATGCACGGAAACTGCAATACATTGCAATACATTTTTATTAATTATATAGGTATTATATAAAACTATGTACATGAACAAACCGAGGTACATGTTGTAGTTAATCACAAGGTATTAACTTTGAAATATAAAGTATTTTTTAGCATTCACAGTGAATCTCAAAATCTCGGGATTGACATTTAGACAATCTCAGGATAACGGGATCCCGGGATTTCAAGATCCCGAATCCCAGGATTGGAAGCCCTAGTTTTTACTTTATTACCGTAAAATTATTTTCTTCACACATTATTGAACAGCATAGAAAACAGGATAGAAAAAAATAACATTATATATAACAATCTTTCGTCGATAGTTATTCTCCTGACAAATAATGATAATGATTAATATAACCAAGATCACTTCAAAGTAATAATTGAAACTTGGCAGACTTCCATGTAGTTCGGAAATCTATAATTGATTTGAAGTTTGTTTGAAGTCCCTTTAGACAATATCAGTCAATAGTATTGATTTCAATTTATAGCTAGAAGACGTGTAAATTTTACATCTTTTTCAAATTTAAAAACGTCACCAAATACGCTTTGAATGATCTTTCATGAGAAGAAATTCAAAAAAAATGGCCTCTTTCCACTTGAATTCTTAGTCGCTTTGCAAAATGTACATTAGTTAAAAAATATATTTCGAATAAACATAAATTAAAGGAGTATTTACCATTTTATTGATATAATTCCGATGATAACAGTATTTTGTATTTATTGTATTTACAAAATCTATTGTCCGTAGAAAAGTTTTAAGTATTCTTTAATATAATAACGAAATTCACCTAACCTTATCAAACAAAAAGATTAGTTGTGAATTGAAAATTTTCAACTCCTACCTCAATGATTAATTTCTTCCCTAAATAGTGACAAGATAAAATCACCGAGTGGTAATAGGTACTCAACGCCTGTCCTGAACGCGCACAGAAATCAACGGCTTGAATCTCCAAATACTATTTATATTGATTATCCAATAGTGTCTACAGTACTTAATATTCTACAATTTCTTTAAAACGGGAATTAAAGGAAGCAGTTAGATCTTTTGTTTACCAAACCTTATCTTTTCTTTACAGAGAGAGTGCGCGACTAATTGACCGCCATTGTTACTTGACTTTTTAAAAAATAAAACATAATTTGGTTTGTAATTTTTTTTTAAATATTTTTTTAGAATGATCAGGACCAGTTGACTCATTGCGAGCACTGTCATGTAATAATTATAAAAATGTAGAAGTTTTATAAAACAAATTATATTATATTTTTTAAATTATAATGCCTTTCCACCAAGAATTGATATTTAACTCCTTGAAGTATTTCTTAAGCAGTTCAGATGATTGACGTAAGGAGCGAAAATGTCCGGATATTCGTATTATTTTAATCAGCACAGATTCTACACAATAAATATATTCTATATAAAATTAACTAATAATATTTCAAAAAAAACTTTTCATAACACGCAACGTTTTTCATAAATTGACACTAATTGTATCAAAAGCTGTATCTCATTTTTATGATTATATAATCACATCCGGTGAAGCATGTCGCATGTTTGCTACTAGTTTCAATGTTTTTGTGTTTTATTAATTCAATTTATTGAGAAAAGTTGGAGGTAAGTTATAATTAGGGTTACATATGCGGACATAGTTAATTTATGTAGGAGAAGGTACTACTTTACACTGGTAATTTTGTAGTTTATGTTCAAATTGTGAACATGTTTTTGACGTAGCTGTTTGAACATTTCAGAGTCGAAAACAAATTGATATTCGTAAACATGATACGAATATGTTTAGTGATGCAATCTTTGAACTAAATAATGTTGCCAGGTATATGTTATGCAATAGTCAATTAATAAATACTATTTAATTTACTGGTCTAATAGATGACTGATAAAAGCTCTGGGGATTACGTGCTATTCAGCTGCACGCTAAGGGTTCGTTTCCGCGAATGTAGAATTGGTATTTTGTACTCAAATGTATGGATGTCTCTTCTCCATCCGTTTCTAAATACGGAACGATGAGATTACCGAACAACTAATCTCACTTTTCCTAATCATCGCTTTCTTACATAATCGTTTACATATTGGGTAAATATTTTTTGTCGAAATCTTCAATTAAGAGTCTACACAATAAGCACTGTGACATAATAATAGAATAATTATGAATTAATTATTAATTTAAGTACCAATAGTATCCATTGAAATTATTTTCTCTCTAAATATCAAAAGTGAGAGCTGTGTGTATATCGATAAAATTAAATGAAATTGTATTTTATTTCAAATAACTTGCCATTAGTGTAAGCAAAAAACCTCAAATAACACATTTAAATGAACTGGAGATAAAAACCATACCAATCACATAAAAAAACATTGCAAGTTATCATCTACATATGGAGTTTCATCAATTGGTAACAGAAATCGACCATATAATATTTTTTTAAATATGTCATTGAAAAAAAGAATTATGTAAGAAGTAAAAGAATTCTTCAAATACACAACAACTTACCCAAAAGAAAGAATATTCATTCACCCAAAACAAAGTTCATTTCGCTTTCAGAAGTATTTTCGTCTTTACTTATAAAAGTCATACTGGGTTTAACTTTAAGTATACGAGTGCCCAGACAGGAGAAAAGTGAAGTGGCATAACAGTTTTACGTTTGTGGAAAACACAATATGTGTGGACTTTATTTGCCACCGCATGTTAAAATGAAAAAGTTTACAATATGAAAAATTCACAATGAATCACTAGCTATATTTGAACTTTTATTCGTATTTTGTACTGCTAAACCAAAACAATGCTTTACCGAAGGGAATTTTGTAAAAAAATCATGAATATGGTTGAATTATCACACTTGAAATATAGGTGTTATAACGAACTTAAATTATGTATATAACAAAATACGCACTAATTTTTTAAGCACGCTGGTCTTTTGGCTGATATACATGTATTATATTATAACTCTGTATTCTATTATTATAATATGACAAATTAATTCAGATTATTATTAAAGAGGTGGCCATTTATTATAAATGCTACTCTGTTAATCAAATAAAAACTAATGTAGTGTTGGTCAATTGTAATAGATAAAATAACGCGATGGCGTAATAGAAAGTATAGGATAACTGTTTTGAAGACTTCTCCTGGCAATCATTTGAAAACGCTGTTATAGAAAATGTCCAACGAGAACTGTTAACTTAATAGGGTAGATAATTAGTTAATTGCTAACGTTTTACATTTCTAAGACAGCCTGGGCAGAATAACATAGAGAGTGTCAATAATACATTTACGAACCAAGTCGTTGGATGTATCATCGTTTTTCAAATGTAAATATTTTCTAAAATTACGAATATATCATCTGCAGTGTATCATTGATGTCTGAAAGTATTTTGTATGACACAAAATAGACCTGGAAAGACCCTTAATAATACGTCAATACGGAAAAACTTGCTGTTTTATTTAGGAAATCATTATAAGAAATGAAAAATTAGTGGATACAAAAAAATGTGTTTAATTTTTATAAATATAATGCCTTTCCACCAAAAATTTAATTGATTAAAAAAGCTAGTTTGGCAAAACGCACTATCTTATAAATATAATACCTTTTCATCGAGAATTAACAGTTTGCACCATCTCAAAAGTTACGAATTAATAATTCTAAGAAGGCTTCAATTTATTGTAGATAAATTTTCATCTTATTATTATCATATTATTATATTACAAATGTTATTTTGTTTGTTTCCTGTAAATACTCTTCACTTGATCTTTGTACATACAATTAAATATTAAAGATTTCAATAGCTCAACGGAGAGACTTTCTCAAATTTATATATATACAAATTTGGATTATTGAGATTTTGTACACTTCCATGTCAAAATCTCAATAATCCAAATTTGATATTGAAATTCCATCAAGCACCCTCAGTCGATGTCTTAAATTATATTAAATTATATATATACATATTTACCATACATAAGTGAATGATTCAAAACCTTGTGACAGGTTTCTCGCCAACGATAGAGAAGCAGTTAATAAAAAATCTTTCATTAGTTAACTACATATTTTTACATGGAATAGCAGTTGTAAGTTTTTTTTAAATAAGTAACAACGTCAATCATTCAATATATTTTGTTAATGAAACACCATTAAAAGTAATAGGGTAAGGGTAAAGGAATTTTGAAAAGTTAAAGAACAAAAAAAAACGACTAAAAGAGGCAATTGATCGATTCTTTAGCTTTGCTAATAATGATCGAATAAATAAAACTCCCCAGCGTGCTTTAAACGTACTATTTATAAAGAAGGTTGAAGTCTTCATAGCATCAGTACAGTAACGTACAAACTTTACGATCTTAAGAAATCTTAAAAGTCTGATCAAGATTTATTTAAGACGAATAAATACACAGATGCATAAAATACTACGCATTTTTTTCAAAGTAACTATTTAATGCTAGAAATTAGCCCGTTTTAAGATGCAGTGCCTATTATTTACAATCAAATTGATTATTTATATCTCATATAATCTAATGAATAACGTTATAAAAGTGTATGTAGCCTAATATGGTATTTTTGTAGTAATGTCCGCTCTAAATATGGTACTTATACCAGAATTCGTATAACAAGAAAATATTTTTAGTTAATCACTCACTTATACCTTTTCAGAGATGATAGGAATAGAAGGACGATGATACGAAAATAATAATTTTTAACTAATAGTTCACTCTGTACCTATTTTCAGGATCAAATAACGCTGGTGCAAAAGTATGAAAAGTCTATTCGTCTTCGTCGACTGACTTGTGATCTTCGATGCATAATATAATTTAAATTAAAAGAATCAAATAATAAAAAAAAAATACGTATCGCAACTAATATTTTATCCTTGATAATTATCGATTAGTTAAGAGTTACATTTTACACCAACATTTCTTTCCGCGTAAATTGATGTTTGTTTCTCAGAATTGGTCGTTTTGGTAGATTTACTATTTTTCTAACTTTAAAAAAGTGATAATTCGTCGTATTGTATAATTATATAGTAAAATGATAATATCCATAAACAAGCATTATGAAAGTATCAAAATTTAGTTTTTAACAGACTTAAATGTTTATACATAACTAAAAAAACTTATTGGTTAAATTAAAATATTAAATTTAATGCATAACTATCTTCTTTAACTTCAAATCCCAATACGGTTTCTGGACTCTTCAAAAAGAAATCATCTGACATCACACGCCTCCGAATACAAGCGCCAATACTGATCACTAAGTATCCATGGCGACACAAACAGTACAAGCCTTAGGCCCCTTACGTTCTTTCGCCCTCATGGTCTTTTATAAGTAAACATATCAATCACGCTTCAATGGTAATTTAATTCAATTTACTATATTCAAAGAATAAAATGTTCGCAACTACAGTGAGCTGCTTTTAATGTTATATTATTTTTTGTTTATATGAAAATCTTTATTATTATTAACGAAAGTATTGTTCAGTAAAGTATTGTTTCTTTTAAATATTTAATATGAAGATCTTTTATCAATAATGCATTTTTATAGCCGTTTTAGTACAGATCATAATGTCTGACATATAGAGCAAGGCTGACATAAATTTCTTTCCGTCTCGTGCTATTTCTATCACACATTCTCCTGTCAAAACGGTTACATTCTCTTTAACTGACAACTTACGACAAACGACACAGGGATTCCTGCTGAATTCACTTAGCCGATAAGAGCCTGTGGTATTTCGGATAATTTTATCGTTTAAAATCTTGTTTTTATTTTTATTTTATGTCACAGTATATATATTCTCGCATCGTATGTTTATACGGAGTCGATATCAAGTCACTTTGATGGCGTTTCAGAGAGTAGGTATAAAGCCTTCAACTAAAATCCTTAAAAGCTCTTTGTGAACGTTCTAAAGGGAACGAGTTTCGCTGAAAGTGTACATATTGTTGCAGCTTAAATATTCCAGACAGTAGAAAAAAGGGTTTCGGGAAATTACTTTGATATCAATTTTGTTTACCTCATACAACTCTTCTTTCACAATGTTTCTATATTGACAAGTATCCAGACATAAATTCAGTGTACAAAAAAGTAATAAATACTGCCGGCTATTATTTATATTTTTAATACAATAACGTAATAATACGTATATTATGAATTCAAAAAATAGTATTCGTAATTATTCTATGCTCCGAAAGTTGGTAATATTTTATTGGCTAGATTTAATTACAATTGATTATTAAAGTAAGAATTTGAATTCAATGTCAACTATGTATATAGCTTGTTTTCATTTAAAATTCTATATCGCTTTAGTAAAAGACAATTTTTTGTAGACATAATAAACAGCCAATATAGTATATTGGTTGCTGATTTTACTGAACTATATTATAGTTAAGTAAAAGTATACAAACTTTCATATATGAATGATTGATCTACGAATGCATACTGTTCTTAATATATAAATAAAATTGTCGACTTTATCCGACAATAAGTTTCATTTACTAGTATAATATATAACTTATATAAACCAGAATTGACGAATTTTCTCCCGTATTGCAGCATCTTTTTTTATAATACTCATTCGTAAATTGAATTTTTTGTTTGCATTCATTACCATACATAAAATCTCATTATTTTTTATTAAATAAGAAAGCACACTTTGAAGAAACACAAAAGCCACGTAGAATAAAAATTCGTGCATATTTTTTCCTGCATAGTAACTACTACGTCTTAAAAAGATTTAAGCCTATAGGTATATAAAAAGAATGTTTCATTGTATTCACTTATTTTTTTAACCTTTATTATAAAAACAGTCATTCATGAAAAAATATAAATTACTTTTAATTCTTTATTACTTACTATTCGTATAAAAACACATTTTCTTGTCATTTAGTAGAGAATTGGTTGCGTCTCGACTGATTTCATTTTGTATTCTAGCCACAATAAAGCTGAAATAACGTCAACTCTTTGACGTTTAAATCCCCCTATTTTAAATCAATCAGATGAAAAGGGAAAATGACACGGCGAGTACTGGGCGCGCAGGTTGAATTTTAAGGTTAATGGACGGAATGTGACACCACTTCATCATGAGTACATGTACGTATGAAACGTGAGCAGTCACCGTTAAAAAGGCTTGTTTTATAAATACTTGGAAAGCCAAGTAATCTACGTCATTACTAAATATTCATGTTACATCTACAAATGTTAACAAATAAACACAGAATTGCCGAACGACTATATAAATATTTGTTATTTTTTGTTACCATTATCACGAGAAATTTATGTCAATTTTTTTTTCACATATCGTCTTTGGAAAGGCAGAAGGACGTAACCCACACACAACAAATGCTGTATATAACTCACACAAAACGTGTTAATACGCAATATTTTTATATATATACACTAGTTACCGTACCCGTCATAAGTGACGGTATTGAAATTGAAGCACTGAATGTCTAACGTCTGAACTAGGGCATCCAATCCCGGACCCTTTTTACGATCCCGGGCTTTCGGGATTCAGAATTTCTCAATCCCGGGATCCCAGGACTGGTCACTAAGTTTAATTTCGTGTGTTGAATTTTACATTTAAAATTTAATTTGTGTCCATTATTACTTCAATTGGAATTTATATATGATTAAATATTTTTTTGGGCATTGGAATGATTTTTTTGTTGACTTAAAATCAAGCAGTCATTTACAAAAAAAGATAAAAATATTTGGAAAAAGGCATAATGATCAAAATAATTTTATTTTATTTATAATTTTATTGCATTATTATGGTGGGTTTTACCATATTTATCAAAAAAGAGGTCATGTCCTTCAATTTGAGATATTGCTCTCCATTCATTTAAGAAGCGGCGGTTAAAAACGACTGTTAGAAAATATGAGAAAGAAGGAGACTATAACAAATTAATTTTAATTCTATAGGTTTTTTAAGAAAACTATGCATGTACCTGAAAAAACTTAAGTGCACGTTGTAGTTTATCAGGAAGTTTTGATTTGATAGATGATTTTTTTAGCATTTACAGTGAATCCCGGAATTAACTGAATCTCAATCCCGGGATTACGGGATTGAATAATTGAGCGGGATCCCGGGATTGGAAGCCCTTGTCTGAACTGTGTGCGCATTGCATAACATTTTATGCAATGCATTATGTACACCACGGATGCTTAGGTCATGAAAAAATTTCATTCCTACTTGTGACATGTGACAATAATAAAACATCTACAGAGTGGTCTGGGCTATTACATATTAAATAATATATCTACTGGAGAAAGGCAAATGGAAGTATCCCTCCGTTTTTTCAAAATATTGTTATTCGATAATCACAATATTTTTTGTGTGTGGGTTACGTCCTTTTGCCTTTCCACAGTCGATATGGAATAAATAATTATCGTCAATTTAAAGACGACATGGTTTTTTCAAGTGCCATTTAGTTCCTATATGTGACTATCCCCCAGATGCCGCCATTATAATATTAGGGTTGTCTACAACTAACCAACGCTGCTTTACCAACAATCCGCATACTGTAGTAATCTCGTAGAAAACAAATAAAATTGCCTGTCCATCCTTCAGCATTTGAATGAATAGGATGAAATCGAACATAAAAAAATTGTATGTACATAAGACATTGATGTATCCCTCAAAATTGAAATTGTTCAGGAGAGAGAAAAAACTGTTTTTATCGAAAATATTACACAGCGAGTTCCGCTAATCTTTGAAATGCACTCCTGTAAATTCTCATGTTTGCAGACACGGGATTATACGCAGGGAGTGTCGATATAATAGTGGCTTACATCAAGTGGCCGGATCATAATTTTAAAATCTAAACCAATATAAAATGATGTTTTCCTTCCAAAAAGTAGTAAATTTATTTTTCTAATTTTTGTCATTGGATCTCATCATCCAAGACCTACTCTATCGTCGTTAAAACAAGATCCAATTGGCCAAAACACCGTCGATAATAAAGTTGTTTGAAATAGTATTTACTAAATCGCTCATAATTCATTTCGAAATTATTGAGGATAAATTAATATATTTAACACAATTATAAACATTTCTATAATAGCAACGGGAAACCGAATGGTTCATACGTATAAATTTTTTTAGGAATAATACAATTTTAAGCTACCTTTTTGTATTTTATGCGATTTTAATTGAACTTTATGATGTGGAAGAGATTGTGAAAAAAAGTGTTCAACTTTAAATCAGTAACTCTCGTAAACTAACAATATTTTAAATATTGTTTTAAATTATAACAAAACGTTTTCATAGTATTTACCAAAGGGCTACACATTTTGAATGACCTGTGAATATTTTAAATTCTTTTCCTATAGAAAAAAAAGTACTAATCGTCATAAATAATTGGGAGATTTTTTTATTAAGCTATTAAATCATCAGTATTGCCAATAGGCAAATTTTTCTTTTATGCCCATAACATAAAAGATATAATTTCATCAATATTATACGAGAGCCATAATAAATCTATATCAAAAATGTTAAAAATTTTAATATACATGTGCGAAAAAACTTCACTCACAATTGATTATCTTGGCGAACCTTTTATACCAAACTTTGAAGAATAAATCATATCGAAGTGACTTTTCATGATATTTTAACGACATAATTTATGAAAATTCGCAGTGTAATCGCACGGAAGTTTTGTTATTTTTATATTGACCTACAGAATTTTGATCTACAAATGATACTTCATATTTCTAGTTTATGTTGTTTAATAAACCAGCTGCGATATGAAGAGGGAGAATGGACATTTAATATATTATATAATATGGTACAGTCGTAATAAGTACTTTTTAAACTGGATTTTTTAATAAATAAATACGAAAACTTAATTTATCATTAATTTATATTAATAACCTTGAAGTGTATTTTTTAGCGTATAGTTTATTTTGATGTGCTTTATTATAAATAAAATAAATTTTAATTTGGTGTCGATTTTACCAAAACAAATCATCAAATATCGATTAAATGTCTTGATCTAACATATTCTTTCTAAATGTTTAGCCTCGATTGGGCGCAAAGAAATACATTTATGATTAATTTAAGATATTGACTGAGGGTGCTTGATGGAATTTCAATATCAAAATTTAATTGTTGAGTTTTTTTACATTTCGATGTATTTTGTGGAAGAACTGTGTTCAAGAGTAAATTAAAGATACAATAGTTTATCGAGTTCAGAGAAAATTTATCTTCGTCAGTTCGAGTTCATTCTTGTGTTCAAATACCTGAAGATTCTGAAAATCGAAACCCGGGTCGTTAGTGACGAAATACATGGAAATTTACAAAATGTCAACTATTCGAATTTGGTTATTTATGACTAGTTAACAAAAAGTTTCAGTTCCTTCATTGAATTTTTAATAACAAAATTGATTGTTTATATTAACATTTATGACAATATATTGAAGGTTAAAACTTATTGTTATTATGTTTCAAATAAAACTGTTGACACTTTTTGACTGTTGTATTGAAAAAAATTAAGACTCCCATGTCTGTAGATTTTATTTTTGTAAAATTTACATATTGTGAAGATTGTATTGAAAAATATTAATATTATGAATGTCGTACTTTCTTAACTAGTAAAAGAAAAGTACACAACCGGATGAACTTGAGACAATTGGGAGGAGTCAGTGGTAAATGTTATCTTTTAAAATTGATGAATAACAACTCGCAATAAATTAAGTCTCAGCTACGCCAAAATTTTTCTAGGCCCAGAAGTGTTTCATTATATTATGAAAAAACAGTACTTTCTTTATTTTTTATAAACTTTTCCAGGCTTTAATCATACTTTTTTGGTTATTATTAGTAAATTAAATCAGATATTAAATAGTTATGATTTATTTGTTATATATAAACATTTATAAAAGTCTGTCCTTAAAATACGCGAATATCTTAATATTAGTTTTTCCGTCAGAATTCATTTATGTATTACTATTACTAGTTTATGTAAACACTGCGATCAACATTTATTTATAAGGAATTAATATCATAGTATTAAAAAGCTAGATTTTCAGACCTATAGTCAATTCTTGGAAACGGACAATGGAGAGGAATCCAAGAATTGATGACTGCGTATTTGTAAAATATTTATTCTTTAGCTATCTTTTCAAATTCATGCAGGAAGACTTTCATTTTAAAAGTAATTTTAATTAAGAAAATATTGGGCACCACTGGTATGTATATTAATAACGTTAAGATCACCGAGCTATTAGTAAGAAAAGAGAGAAATGTTTTTTTCATTTACGTTTATACTGGCATTCAAAACAAATATTTGGTATATTTTTTTGCTGTGACTACTGAATTATAAAAAAGTATTTTAAAATATAAATTATTTTATGTAAGGAAGAGATATTACCATTTACTACGCTTATTTTTATTCGAAAGCAAATACTAAGTATGCTTTCGTTCTATAGGTTAAATTCGTACCTACCCGGATCCGGAATCTTTGATAAATGACAAATAAATATGAAGAAATCTTTAGTACCAGCGATGTGAGTAGATAAAATATCGGAGTAACTAAATAAATTCGATATGTAGAAAATATCGGAAGATATGTCATGAGAAGAGTGATTGGCATATGTAGCACGACGAAAGGGATTTCCGGTAAACCAATTCAAAAAATATGTCAACAAGAAGATCAAAACATCAGCGAAGGAAAAAATTCCAATTTAAAAAATCACTTAAGTCATAATAATCATTAGTAATATTTAGATTATTGCTTACAGCTTTGTTACATCATATCTATGTTTATAAATTTATTTCATGTTTGACATGATAGGTAACAATATTTTTATCGAATGTATTCAACGACTTTTTGAAAATATCACCAACAATCTCTAATAGACAATTAAAAGAAACAATGCTGGTAATGATAGCAATAAAAAAGCACGTCAATGTAACCACTGTGTCACGGCGTTCTAATTAAACCAAAATAGTAATACACAATTTGATTATTAAATCAGAATACATTTAAACATCTGTCGTCCGAGATGTTAATGTTTATAACGACTATTTTAATAATATTTCTAAACGTTTTAATATGAAAATGGCTGCCTTAATTTATTGTTAAGGAATTATTAAAAAAAAGAAATATTTTTTCTCTAAAACGAGTTTCAAATAAATTTTAAACAATATTAAAGCGGATTCAAAGAGCAAAACCCTGTTCAAGTGATACTTTTGTCAAATAATTCAAAATTACATTTGCATAACAACGTTGGAAAATCATTTTCAATTATTCTCGGTTACCTTACTTAGTGCAAAAAAGTCCAGGCAGGTTTAGGTGTGTTGTATAACTAAAAGAATTATTTCACGTAGAATATTTTATTAAGTTAAACAGATGCATAATTAATTCGCCTTCCCTAACAATCACGATTTTACAATATTTAACAAGCTTAAAAATTCAGTCAGAGCTTGTCAATTTTTTTAATGTTTTGATGAACTTTTTGCTGTGGGGTGTAAAATTCCATTGATTTGCTTAAAATTGTGTTCACATGAATTGACATGACTTTCCTAGTTGATCTGAGTTGAAATAATGAGCTATAACTTATAAAGATAAAGATGTATATATATGTGTGCGTGAAAATTTGTCTGGATTTGTAAAATCGTCATTGCATATTTAATAATTTCTCTATTACAAAAATGATTCAGAGCTAGGAATGTAATTTTATTTTTTTGCATTTTATAATATTATTATGTATAGGAAATGTGACAAGAACTTTATTGATTTTAAGTCATATTGAATAAAATATGCACTAGTATCCGAAAGCGTGTGTCTGAATTAATCGTATGTATCTTGTGTCAAAGAGGTTTGCATGGGCCGACCACACTCGAGGATTAGTGTCAAATTTGTTCCTCAAAACCTATTCTAAAACCCAATTACCTTGATTTTATTTATTTGATTTTAAAAATTTTGTTCCATAAGAATAATGAAGTATAATTAATGACTATTTCGGCATTAATTAATTTATATACACTAATCATTTGAGTTTTACTAACTCCGAATTTAGTTCGAAAATAAATTTGATAATTTACTGTTTTGAACCTTGATGACGAATAGAAAGACCAATTTCGCTCGCCACTGGGAGTATATAGCTACTACACGGTACCTCTAAAATTTTCTCTCCCATTACTCGACCGAGTACATCCTGTATACAGATAAGGGATGGCCAGTGAGTCGAGTGATGTTGTACTATTTCATGTTTAAAAGTGTCAAAACTACTCGACGTTCCAGTTATTAAAATCCGCTAGAAACAGTAATGAATGACAACTTTTCAGAGTGATTTTTACATCTCAATCACTGATCAATACCATTACATGTCGGCAAAATAGAAAAATTTCAAAATGTTGACAAAATTACAGTTAATGTAAACTTAATTTTTTTTTAGAAGTGATACACGTAGTTTCATTATCGCTGTTAATTTTTTTTTCATAAAGTTATTTTTAGATCTATAAAATATCTGTTTTCAAAATATATATCGACTGTGGAAAGGAAAAAGGACGTAACCCACACCAAAGAATATTATGTATAACTCACACAAAACGGTCTAATACACTATATGTATAAATACATTTATAATATATCGACTGTAGAATGGCAATAAGACTTTTTTCGATAATCACAAGCTATACAATTTAATACAAGCTTTGTTTTGGCTATACACAATATTTTTTCTGCGTGGAATACGTCCTTCCTCCTTTAAACAGTCGATATATGTATATAGTTGAATTACAAAATTTGAGTTTTTACTGTTCTCTCATTATACATTCACAAACAGTATCAGTCGATCGCGTTCAATAATTTCATCAAGTAGTAGCTCCTAAAAAAAATGTGTGGCACCCCTGCTGTAGATGGACACAAGTGACCTTCTAGGGTGACGGAATCCATCCATTTGTAAAAAGAGACAGGCAGGATACAGATTTCTCTGGGGCATCAGCAGCACATATCCAAGCTGAGGTCAATACAAAGTAAACTCAAGATATTAAGAAGGATTGGTTTATTGTGTCAAAATGATGAAAATATTCAAAAATATTAGTATAAAAATTAATTAAAATTCTTTCTAAATATTTGATCTTTCTCTACCTTTGACAGTGGAATATTTACAACAAGCGTACACTCTGTTTTTTAGCAGTCACCCGACATGTTTTCTAGTATGCGATGTTTTTGACAGTCTGTTTATTTCAATTTTCTCAAAACATAGTGCAGACCACAGAGGAGCCGTTGAATATTCCGTTACGATATAACAGTTGAACAAACAATGCATGATATTGAACCAAAATGTGAATCCATTTTAGTTAGGGTGTTTACATTTTACTCACGAAAACACTCTGGCCATTAAGTTTGCTAGACACGGAATCGTTCATGTTTTGTAAGGATTTGCAAATAGAAAATCAATGTTTTAAAATACGCGTCCTCAGACCAAACTTCAAATTAAAAAAATGATACTCAACCATATATTTAAAAATTTAACTTTCGTTGAAGACAGTTTGCATAAAAGTGTGCAATGTAGATTTACAGATAATATTTATAAGTCTTATATTCATCGTTTTACTACTCTGCTAGCTGTGCCAGCCGTGAGCCGTGAGTATAAAATTTATTTAGAAAAAAATGAATAAGCAGCATTATAAAACTTTATACATTTTTCACTATAATTGGTTTTTTTATTCACTCCCCGAAAGAATTTTCTTTCATTACTTTAATTGTTATTTGAACAGAGTTTTTTTTAATAAATATTGTTATTTTTGTTTAATACTAGTGAGTACACGGCATGCGTTGCAATACCAGAAAAAGAAAGAAATTATTTATTTTTTAATTCTGTTTATTGAAGTGCTTTTAGACATACAATATTTTTTGTTCTGTCTAGTACGTACACGAATAAATCAGGGGATTTTCCGAGATGTTACTATTTGTAGAAATTTGATTCTTTATTTTAGATTTTAGATATATCTGAATTGTGAAATTCATTTTTATGTAAAATAAGACCTACTGTAAGCTAAAAACTAAAACATTGAGATTCGGGCTCGGGCTAGGCCGGGTATGATTGTAATATGCATTTAACCTTTGCGCAAGTGCAAGCAATAACTTGAAAAAGTTTTATCGGAATCGAATGAACAGTATGGCAGTGAATAAGGTTCGAACAGACACACATTGATTTTTATATATTAGATGTATTACTTTTTTAAGCACAAAAACTTCATTATTATAATAAAAAAATCTCGTTATATACTAAGACTAATCAAGTTACAAACATTTTCAATTAAACTCACCACGTGAGTCATTCGGTTCATTGATATTTTTGATATGTTTGGACTAGAAAAAAAGTCAAATTTAATAATATTCGTCAGTCAATTAAAAATAACTACTGAAAAAACATTAAAAAGTTAAAGATTAGCATTAAGATTGGCATTATAGTTTTGTAGGGAAAAAGGTTTGCTTTTTTATTTGAAAAATTGCTCGTTTTCAATGTTTTTTCGTATCTTGAGTGAGAAATTTACATTCGTAGATTTATGTGTTAAAAAAACGTTTAAAAATTTATGTATAATATGTAAGATTCGCAAATATTTTGCCTTTAATCATTTTCAATGGGTGTTTTTTAAAATTTCTCATTAAAAAATGTTAGGAAACAGCAGAGAAATATATAGCTTGTTTTAAAAAGGTAAAAACGACAAATTATTATTAAGTTATACGAGAAAAAAAAAGATAAATTTTATAGCTTCATTGTCCAAGCTATAACTATCAAATTTATTTTATTTAATGATTCTTGTCAAACTAAGAACTTTCCTATTTTAACCTCATAAAAATGGAGCTCTTCTAAGTAATTGTAAATTCAGTCAATAACTTAATTTATATAACAGATGTTTCAACGATTTATTTTATTAAATATTATAAATAACGATAATTTCTTCTACGTAAAAAAATACAAATCTAAATGAATTGGATTAGAAATAAGAGAACTAGTACTTCAAAGTATGGTCTTTTTAAGTGTATTTATTTATGTTTTCGCTGATTGTGATATATTTCACAGCCATGTTGATATTATTTTGACAAACCATCCCTGTGCCTTCAAGGTATTATAAACTTTAACGGGGCCAAATTTAATTCCTGTTTCGAACTTGTTAATCAAATTAATTAAACATAATACACTTTCCTTAAACAAACCTGGGTAGACATTTTGATAATCGCTGGAAAGGTAAAAATATTTTTTATCTAGATTAAATAGTTTTAAATATTCGAATTTTGTCAGTATATTTATGAATAAATATATTCAAAATATGTTTAAAAAGACACCTTTATTCTTATTCATGATTAATGTCAAGTACTTTAATGTGTTTTTTCTTAGCATCTAAAAATACGTGTTATTTTAAATAAAAAGTTTACTTTATATATTTAAGATCAGAAACAATGTTTGTAGTTAAAGTTAATAACCAAAATATTTAGACAAAGTAATGATTGCGTTTTTTCTTACAATAGCAATGAAGCGCCTAAAATATTTAACTTAGTCAAGAAATATGATACGGAATATAATAATATTTTAAAAACTGATTTCTTCAACATGTCCTAATCTAGTAAGATTAAGAATCATAGCTTCAGGACCGGTGATTCATTGATAAACAAACGGTTATTCAATCAATCAAGCTCTTATTTTGTATTATGTAATTAATATATTTGTCTGAAATTTTTTCACTTGAACGCAATTTCACATGTTCAATACAAATTATGATTGATAGAAGTGAATATTTTTTATTGCTTTCAATAGACATATTTGATTTTTAATCTAACAACCTCATACATAAAACATTTGCAAGTAAAATCAAATGAATACCAATGATTGATTGATTGTAAATTAATCTGATTTTACAATTAGAAAATAATAGCCAATCCTATACTGGAGAGAATATCAATCACTCAGCCAATAAAAATTGAAATGAAATACATTAAAAACGAACACTGCTCACAAAATACAATAAATTTCTCCGACAACTCCAATGGAATGTGCTAGCTGACACGCTCTTGAGACAAAAATGCTGGAACAAAGCTGGAAATAAATTATTCACATCTGTCATTTTGTGAAAAACTTACATATTAGTATTATCTACGACCTATACATGACAAATATTGGAATTCCGGTTTCAATACAACTGGGTCAGAATTGCGTTTTACGATAAATCCGTATAAAAAGTATTTCAATGTCAATCGGAATTTTAACTCTCACGGTTAAAACATAATTGAAGCCTAATTGAAAATTGGTCCATTGCTGAAAATACCACCCGATACTAGAGGAATTTCAATTAATGTTAATTGTTGCTCAATGTTTTTTTATATCATGTTAAACAACAATTAACTAAAATAAGTAACTTTTGTTGTAAATCGTTTACTCATAAATCATAATCAACAATCAGAATAAGTTAAAATTATGTATTGCGCGAGCAATTCCCTGATCAGGATTCGAATATCTGTTATAGTCATTTATCTATAACTATAATCCAATTAATAATATGCGATTTTTGTCAAAAAAAGAAAAACTTCTACGTCCTCTCAAACGTGGAACACAGAGAAATGGGCTGGCGAGAGTTTTCATAACTTCTACATATAATTATATTTATTTTTTCTTATATGAGGTATATTTCTTCACAGCTTATATACATATTTAAGTTTGTATTAGTAATATGCGATTTCATAAATGAGAGCGTATTGCAAAGTCCACTGAATATTAATAAATAAATGTTTATACAAATTTACACTGTATAGTGGTTTTTTTATATCAATAAATCTTTCAGTAAATCTTTACTCATAGGCAAATCAATTATTTTGGACAGTCGATCCAAGAACGTGGATAGAAAACATTCTTACTTATAGTCAGTGCGATCACATAGCTTCGAAATAAAATGTCTCCGTTTTACTAGAACATAATACTGTGACTTTATGAATCTAGCTCCTTAGAAGTATGATAGTTTTAACAAAACTATCGAGTAATTTATACAGCAATGCTTGAACAGCAATATATTTTTGTGTCTGAAGGCTGTAGTAGCATATAATTTAAAATAATTGAACACTACATCGAACAACGAAAACCTACTTTTGATGCAAATTTTAAGTAGATAATACATTTTTTTTTATATTTTCAATTCTCATTTGATACGATGAATCGAGAGGATTGTAAGTTTGAGTACGTATGGAATCAGAGCATAAACGATTGACTCTTAACAAGAGGAGTCATATTGTTAAAGAATTCTATTTATTCTTAGTAATATTTGGAATTAATTTAACCTGAAAAGTTTTATACTAAATATGCTTAAGAAATATAATATAAATAATAATTTTAAATTTATGTTACGAATTTTCCCTTTTATGTATTGTACACGACGCAATGGTAAATAAACATTCATTAATTAAATCATTAAGATATAATTAAATGTTGATTTAATCATAAGAAACGATAAATAGTATCCATTATTTCTTTTCATCAATCAATGTCTAAAAATGAATTAATTTACCTCTAAAAAATAGAAATTGTTTTTAAGAGAAGAAAGAAAATTTTGAAGGTTTAAGTCGTGCAAAAACTTTTTTAGCTTTACAATAACATCTTGTTAAAACATTAAGAAAGGGGTCAGTTCTTCATTGAAGGAAGTCTTTGACTTTAAATTGAATTGAATTCGAAAAGTTTGACTTTTTGACGCCGATTAATTTATACGTTATCAACAAATTTTCATCTTTATTTTGATCTAAAGAAAATTCGTTTCAAAAATAAAAATTTTGTGTTCAGCGAAATATGCTAACTCGCTAAGTAAAATCGATTCCTAATATTAAAAAAATATTTTGTTTCGGTAATACGAAATTTAGAAATCAAATAATGTATTTTAATTTAAGATTTTTTTTTAAAATTTAAAATATTGACCAAATGTTCTTGATGGAATTTCAATATCAAATTTTAGTTGTTCAAATATACATGTATTTCATCAATAACGGCCTGGGTTTTGACTTTCGTCACCTTTAGATATTTCAAATTTAATATTATATGAATATTTTTCATTATCTTTCTAGTCTTTTATCAGTGTTAATTTAATGTTCAAGATAGCAATATACGGAATCTTTAAATAAGTAAACACTATGAATAAAATATTTTTCTATACGCAAGTCGAATTTATCACCGTATCTTTTTTTAAAAAAACATACGTGTATATAAATAGCTGAGCAATTTAAAGCTTAAAATCGTGAAAATTGGCGTTATTTAAGCTCAATATAAGATAAGAGTGTAACATTTGATAATCTATTCCCAAATGTAATTTTACTGTGATAAGCTGATAGCATAGAAAAACTGTGTGGAAGAATTTATGGGAACACTTGTTTCATCATATTTATGTAAGATAAAAATATATTTTTATATAGCTCATTTATAAATAGCTGAAAAACATACTATTGAATAAAAATTTTTTGTTTAAACTATTTCATCCCAAATATATGAAAATTAAACAACATGTGATCATTGCTGTACATAATAAAATATATCTACACACGATCAAGACAAATTTATGTTTTATCATTTTTTAATTATTTAAAGAAAAAATATTTAAAAAAAACAATCGATGACCGTTTATTTTTTATTCGATAAAAACATTTGAATCAAAAAGTTCATATTCAATCATTTTTTATAAATAAATTCTTTGATACTACAAAAAATATTAGTATTGCGAAACTCGTATGGAAAGAATGCCATCGTATTTATGATTTTGTATACGGAGTGCAAAGAATCGATAATTTCTTAAAACAGGATAACTTAACGATTTGGAAATTTTAGTTTATTAGATAATTATGATGACTTCAACTAAATATTCCGTAAATACAACTAAATCATTTCTTAGTACTCAATCAATTCATAATTCAGTTTAATGTCTTTGTGAAGTACAAAATACCAAAGCAACCGTTTCATAACATGGGTTCATAATTACATACAATATGTCATTCGCAGACATCGATATACTAATTAGAATTGATGGGTCTGTGGTGCGATATATTATTCATTTTCTAGATTATTCATACGATATTAATACGCTCAGATAATAGATTATAAGCATATAATAAAGCTTTCTTTAACGTCATTCATTTGTTAATCACGAAATTTCATTGAAGGCACATTTTTATATTGATATAAATCCACCCCATATCTTAGTGTTACTTAGTATTATTGAAATATTTAATGAAACAGTTCTGATTTACGCGATTATTTGTCAAAGATTTTATAAGAGATGGTGAAATTCAAAATGTAATTTTTCGGTTTTTCAAGAGATTTTCTGTACTACAGGCTGTAGATGTACAGTTTTTAGATGTCGCACATCAACAAATCATACCTAATTCTTCTAAGAATTAAAACAAAGCGACGATTTTTGAAAACTCCGACTCAAACTATTCCAACTTCACAGCCAAGGAATTAAGCACTACCTATTACAGGTCTGCACAGACCCTGGTTTGGGCGTGTAAAGACAATTCAGATTCGGGCTCAGGCTGGGCCCAGGTAAGGAAATCAATTTTCAGAAAAATATTTCCTTCTATATTCGGGTTGTAAGTCAGCCATAAGGCAATACTATTTCTATACTTATTTCACATATGAGTTATTTGTTACGAATATCGTTGTAAATATGGTAAAAATAACATATAAATTGTTTAAAAAGCATAAATGAATTTCTGTTGTAAATGAATCGGGCTTTTTTTGAACTGAGCTTCGTGTCGCGTTCGGGTAACAAGTATGATATTCAGACTCAGATTCAGGCCGGGTCGGGCCTGAATATGTCGGGCCCAAAACGAGCAATTTCAAAAAAATTCTGCCCTTGCAGACATCTTCTACCTATGTACTATTTCTGACCTCAATCGATATAAATAAATTTGTTTTTCAGTAATAGATGCTATCGCGCTAAAGAAGTTAAAAAGTAACAACATCAGATATTTAGAAAATTACTATGCGAATTGCCGGGAGAGGTATAAAATGTTTTTAAATACGAAATTGTTTTACGAGTGACAATCACGCATCGCCATGCGCTATAAATCTTGATTCATTTATTAATTATAAGGTTAAAGTAAATTTGATGAATTAGATTTCGCGCCAAAGGTTTTAATTTTAACGAATCCTGGGATGTTTAATTAAAACGAAAATCTCGCCGCAGAGAGTTAGTTAGACCCAACAGTCAGAGTTTTATTTATTGAAAAGTGTCCAGGGGTAAATTGTTTATGGCTATATATTTCGTATTTTCGAATAAAACAATGAAAAGCATCACGTCTAAATAAACCACTGAACTCTTTTCCAGATATATATGACTGGAAAATCAAGTTACCGTAAGTGACATAAAGGTTTTTTTATCGAATATCAGATATCCATTTATCAATCGTTTTTTTTTAAATAAACAAGCGTACGTTTTGAAAATTTATCAGTTGCTTCTTTGACAATTAACATGCCAGAATTGTCTAATAAAGATATTTAAAAAAACAGACGGTGGTTTTAAGCTTTTTAAACACAGTTTTTTTTAAAAATATAAAACGCTTTTTATTAGTCAGAATAAACAAATTTCTCAACAAAAAAAATAGTCGATTCTTAAGGACACCACTGGTACCTCATTCACGCAATATGGTTGCAGGAATAGTATAATATTATAAAGAATTTCTTAATATACTGAGACATTTTCAAATTGTATCCAGCTAGATTTTATCAATCACACGAATATTTAAAAAAATTATTTACAATTCTTTTCGTTAAAAGATAATCACTTTCACAAAAATTGAAGCTTTTCACTTCACTTTTTTTTCAATATTTATAAGTGGCTTAGCCATGATAATATGGTATCATTTTAGGCAAATATTATATGTTTGCCAGACGTTATGAAAGTTACGAAAACTTAATTAAACGAATGAAATCAAAATATCTTTTATGAAGATGAAATTTTCGAATAATTTGAAATGCAGTTTTTTTACAACGGTTTTAATAATAATTTTTTTCTCAAATAATAAAATTAAAACTCACCTTTTAATATTGGCTCGATAATTACATGTCATCATTCAATTATTTAAAAATACGAAGAAAAAAATCCATCTTATCTGGTAATTTTTTAGGTAATAAATAAAATTACTTTTAAGGAGTTAACTGTCAATTCTTGGTGTAAAGACAATATATTTTAAAAAATAAAACACAATTTGTTTGTACTACTTCCACATATTTATAATGATCAGGACCGGTTTCGCTCATCACGAGCATCATCAGTTGATAATGCTCGTGATGAGCGAAACCGGTCCTGATCATTATAAATATGTGGAAGTAGTACAAACAAATTGTGTTTTATTTTTTAAAATAATAAATAAAAGTTGTATTTTTTCACAAAATATCCAGGTTGACAAATAGAACCTATTAAACTACCATTGGCCGGGTTGCAAAGATAAGGCACATTCCGGCACCGCCTGAAAAACAATTTAAGTTACCTTATTGAAGTTAGGTTGTGATATTAGCTCGTACATATCGTAAAGCTAGGATTTAGGTAAACTAGAAATACCTTATCCGTTTTTTTGCTTCTGTTCGCATTGTCGGATTGGAGATATCTGCAGAAAGCTATATGGCTTAAGGGAACGACCAGAGGTGGAATTTTGAAACAGACTGATCATTGGCTTTGATTCAAGGTCAAATTGACATGTTGTATAGACCAGTGGTTCTCATAACTATAAATTAACCTTAGTAATTATCTCTACATATTTTAAAACAACATTTTTTCAACAAGTCTGATAATGAAAACTAAATAATACATGTTCTGAGCTACCCGTACTCAAGGATACTTGGATTATTTTTTTTTATCTATTTATGTAATGATAATTTAACATAGATTTTTATGATATTAATAATATTCTTTTTCCACTTTTAACATATTAGTTTTTCTACCTTGTGAAACTTCTTTAGGTGCGCTTGGTATGAATGATTTCGATCAAGTATCATTAATGAAAACGTGACGGGATTAGCTTGATTGCCTATGCTATCTTTGTTTGATAAAGTAAAGCAGTTAAATATAACCTTACTAGTACAAAAACTGAAAAGAAAGCTATACATGCTATCAATATATATTGGAATTTTTTGCAAGGCCTATTGCAAAAAATTCTTAAATTAAATGAGAAGAAGTGATAATAATCGACACAATAAAACAGTTTCATGTAAACACAGCAATTCAAAGCCGACAAAAACCCTTAATTTTAATAAAAAAATATTTGTGTGAAGAATATAAAAAAAATATTAGAAGTTTTGTATTTTTTTTAACTTTGACATCTATTTTCTGTTATTTAAGTTAAATTTCTCTATGAAAAAAAACTAAATCTAATAAAAAAATATTAGTCACCAATTACAAAGACAATAAACAATATTATATGATGGAAGATAATATATTATTGAATATTGATAAATGAATGTTTTCTTTTCAAAGCTTTTTTATTTGCATGGTTTTTTTATAAAAAAATGAAAAGTGGGAATCATGAATACAGCAGATAAGAGCAGTTTCTTTGGTTATTAGAGTTACTCAGTATGAATATAATTTCTTACTAAAAAATGTTGGATGCTAATTATTTAATGCATGGATTATATCGAAATTCCAAGCCAAAAGGGCGTTAGTGACAAATCGCTACTATTCAAGAGAGAAATATAATGAAAAAGTATTGTGTCAATGAAAACAACTTCGTGCCTTTACCACGTCTTTTCAAGTATCGTAGGTTTTTTCTTGCATTTATGGAAGAATTCTTCGGAAGTTATCCTCATTGACACTGTTCACTTCTTTGCTCTCCTGAATAGTAGCGATTTGTCACTAACGCCATTTTGCCTTGAAATGTTCGATATACTAATTGCAGAATAAAAAATATTCATTTTTACCATTTACTTTATCAAAAAAAAAACTAAAATTTAGTTTATCGCATAAATGCCAACGTATACACCAAATCCTGAAGATTTTTTTCCTTCGACTATTTTTTAACCTCTTACTTTTTTCGATAAAAACATGTTTTTAAAACAATCGATCAGTCTACTTCGACGGAGTGACAGATTATCTCTACCACTCAGTATGAAGATTGACTGATGTACTGATAACCAATCCGCGATGAAGGTCTACATATATTTTAAAATACCATGATGATTTTTATGAAAATAATAACGACAACATACCATAAAGCATCTTAATTGCTAGAACATAATAATAAATATCTTATGACAAATTATTATAAACATTTAATAAATGCATGTGACGCTTATGTTCCTCAAATAATGTAAACTTGTTAACATATATATATATATCGACTTTGGAAAGACAAAAGGACCTAACTCACACCAAAAAAATATTTTATATAGCCCACATAAAACCGGTATTAAATTGCATACATTATGTATTATTGAAAAAATGATATTTTGAAAAAACGGAGGGATACGTCCTTTTCTCTACAGTCGATATATAATATATATATATATATAAATATAGTGTATTAACATGTTTATCTGAGTTATACAAAATATTTTTGCTGTTGGTTACGTCCTTTTGCCTTATTACAGTCGATCAGTCGATATATTATATTTATATCATTGGTGTGCGGTGAGTTTGTCGCTATCTCTATCACAGAAACTAACTTGTGTATTAGCGAGTAGAATACAAGAGTTTAGGAATAGATGTGTTGCTTCCTGGTTTGTATTTCGTTTGACGTGATTAGGACGAACGGCGGAGGAAGCGGTCCGTTCTGATCGAGAGTTAATTGTAGATTGGCGAACCCGTTCTCGATTTTTTTCTTGCTGCTTTTCGATCTCCAAAGTTCCCACGTTCGATTGCAGATGGGATCTCAGCTTGAATTGCAGACGGTCTCATGTTTCCCATCCAATGTGGCAAAATGGCACATTTAAATGGGTGACGCTGCAATTATCTGCTCGGAATCTATCGGTGGGATATCGCATTTCACCGATAATTCGAAATGCTGTTCATACAAGAGCATGCACTCGCACCCTTCACTTTACATTTGATTGAGCAAGAAAGAGAGAAATCAACGGTATACGCGTGATATATATATATATATAGATATAGTGTATTAACACATTTTTTGTGAGTTTTACACACTATTTTTTGAGTGGGTTACGTCCTTTTGCCTTCCTACAGTTGATATTATATGTAGCCTAGTTGTGGTATCCACAGTTTCGACACTTTCATTTTTTGTTTTATCAATCATTTTAAAGATTCGTGTACAAGCACATGTGATGTCTACATTAAACGGAGCATATCACGATCTATAAGCACATTACTAGTTCTGCCCTAACCCTATCGTTCAATTCGTACTCTCTCCAAAGAGACAGTTTGAGCGAGTGAATAGCAACTAGTTCTCATAAAACAACTTACCCTCCTCATGGTTGAAAACTTTACACATATATGCAATATATATATATATGTATATCAATCTATTTCTCGTGTTATTTATTCTGTCATGGTTCATGAAAACTATTATACTTTTAAGATCATACTTTAGATAAGTTTGTCAAAAAGTACATAAAAATAAAAACACAGATAGAGACATAATCCGTTTGTTTGAGAAAATCGTATGAAATCCTGTATACTTTTGTGTTTTTCACTGCTACAAATAAAATTCCAAAATCAATAAATTGCCTCCTAGGTTATATAGCTACCGTTAACAAATTATCTTTGATGTAATGAAATATTTTACATGCATACAAATTCTTTCTTTTGTCAGATCAACACAGCTTTACGTTTTTGCTAACATCCCAAAAGCTGCCTTTTCATGTTTTATTAAAAGCTTGACGTAAGGAATAAAACTCGTAGGCTATCGGCCGTTCTTTAAAGCCACAGGTAAAAATGACGTTTAGAGATATGATTGATTACAAAATGACAGCATAGATAATATTACAAAATACTTTCGATTTTGTGATCACAAGTTTTCATAAAATATTTCCAAGACTTTTAGATTAATCATTTTTGAAAGCGATATTAACTTAGCGGTTGATTTTTTCGAATAAATTCTTAGTTTCAGAGCATACAAAAACTTTATTTACAATCAATACTGTTTATATTTTTTTTCGTTTTCTTAATAATTATCCATTTTTTAGTATAAATATATATTTATAAAGTTTTTATAGATTTCGTCGTTTTTCGGAAGAAAACACTTAATCGAAAAAATGACATGTTGAGTTAGCAATAACAAAAAAAAATTATTTCGAACTTTACCGTGTGGAAGAACACACTTGTTTTTATGAATTATAATTTTACTTAAAAACAGTTTTGTACAAAAAAACTAAATGGAAAAGGTAAAGGATTTCAATCACTTCATGCTGCTGTCTTCCATCGGATGTCATGACCATATTGCAGTGTCTCTTTATACTGAACTGTTAGTATTACATCACAAATGCCTTAAGCATTAAGTGACTTAGATAGGTTTCATTTCATGATAATCTTGTATTACGCCGCCGCTATTGCTGTCATCAAAAAAAAAGGTTTAAGTCAAACAAAAATTAACTTTAACTTTCTATTCTATTAAATTTTTGTGACTTATAAACGCATTGAGAACGTGAATTCAATTAGATTATTATTAGTTATTTTTTTTTACGTTAATTGAATTTTTATGAAATGAACCACATGGATATACGAGTTAAAATCTTCTTTGTGCATGTGTTATATATTATTTAACTAGGTAACATTGAGTGTTTCAGGAAGTTAACATTTTCACTTTATTTTATTTTATGCAGCCGTTGTTAATTCTATGTTGATCCACATAAGATTTATTTAAATGCAGGAAACTTTAATCTGAACGGAGTCCCAACAAGTGACATGTCAAAACATCACATCGCGTCACTCTGCCTCCATATGAGGGGATGTTTTGTGTGAACACTGAAAAGGTGTCAACTGGAAATGTAGATAGGCTGGCATTTATGGTAATTCTCTTAGAATATGTACCCTCTCAGGGGGTTATAAACCATCAAAATTGGATGGCATTAAAGTGTCTGAAATATTTATATGTGTATTCTAATTATTACGAATTAATGTAGTAGATAGTTTTTCAATTGTTGTTAAGAATAAAATAAATAAAAACAGTTCTGCATAGATCACTCAAACTATGACATGATATTAACTTACAAATAAAATCAAAACATAATATGATGAAACATAACTCACCAAAATTGTATGAAATGATTTGGACCAGCTTCGAACATCACAACCAAACAGTTGGAAACGCTTTTCGATGACGAAAACCCGTCCTGGACATTTCATAAAATTGCGGAATTTATACATATGTTGTGTTTTATAAATACAAATACAGTACAATACCTTTCCACAGAGAATTGACAGTTAAGGCTGTACAAGTAATTAACACTTACCGTTAAAATACAAGTCTATGACAATGAACAAGGCGATAAAAGTATTATTGAAATATTACATCTTCATGGTTAGAGCAAGTTTATTAGATTTGGGTTCTATTCCTATTCAAATATTTTATTTTTTGTATGATTTCGTAAAATACAGTTAAAGATATGTAACAATATCATATAATTTATTGTTAAGCTTAAATAATGTCAAATATTGTATTTAATATTATCATCATTGTTTGTATAATTATTTCTTTTATTGTTCTAAAGATAGGACGTTTTTTTACTGGAGGTGTGAATAAAAAAACATTAGATATAATTAATCCTCATTATAATCATAATATTTTTAATGTGGTAATGTTTTTTTGATAACAATAACAAAAGATTCACGCTACTAAAATTTTTAGATTTCCCAGCATTGTTCACCTCTTGATCTTGTAAAATTATGGATAATTTTCAGTTTGAATACGCGGCATTTGTTTTTTTTTTTTTGAGATTTAAGTAATTGAAATTTTATGAGAAAAGCGATCATTTTTAAGCCGTAATATAAGAAAGGGTCCGCAATTTTATGACTTATTTACGTGCAATGGTTATTGGCTATTGCCTGAAAGAAAATTTACTTTTATAGGTGCGCTATACGCAGTTTTTATGTTACATCCGTTCTTATATTATACATATTTTATTTGATCTTTATGACATAGATACACATAAAAAAAAAACATTACATTAATCGATTTCTACCGTGACTTAATTCACAAATATATTATTGTTTGGTATTATGTTATTTCTCGATATGTTCTCAAGTTGATTTGATAATAATAATAATACGTTTATTTGAAAAATCTTGAAACAAATCTATTTTGTCGAGGTTATTATTTTATTTCATCAATCAAGTGAAATCCCACGTTCTCTGTGATATATTATGATGAGCGATATTTATTTTGCAACAGTTTCCTCATTTATCAATAGTTCTCGTCGTAATCATATATCACTTATATTAGAAATGCTTTATTATTATCATTTCAATAAACAAATGTTGGAAACTTTATCTATGTCTTTGATATTAAATAAATTAAAAATTTTAAGGCAACTAAACCAAATTTACGACACATAAAAAGACCTTGCTTAACGGAAGTAATTCGTCTCTATGAGGTTTACGTTAAATGGAATCACATCTTCCATAACGAAATCATATTAAACAATTTAAAGCATTCCCTATTTAAAAGTATTAAAGTATTAACATAATTAATAAAACAGGGGAAATTATTACAAAAGGCTTATTGAAAACACCTTTATTTTATTTAATACAAAATTATAAATTTAGGTAAAACACATATTATTTAAAACAATTCTGAACTGTTAATCTTTATATCCTCCATAAGATATGCTCCCAATATATAGCATAGGAACTCCTAATCATATTCCGAATACTGGTCGTCAATCTCCTAAGCACTTTCCAAAAGACGTTATGAAAATTAAATGTATGAAAATTTCCGTTTCTGAATTAGAAGAACCTTTAAAAACGCAGCCAAGTTGGACAAATGCCATTTAAAAGGGCATTTACGAGCAAATTTAATACAACTACTGTTTGTAATTAAGTCGCGTAACAATATTACTTTCTTAAAGAAGTATGAAATTAAATTTTGAGCATCACAGTCGTCCAATAATAATAGTATTTTAAGAATATGATTTCAATGTTAAATGCTTGAAGCGATTAAACAGTAAGACGGATGGTGGCGATGATGAAGACGATTATGAAGAGTTCACTCGGCGAGGGACGACAGAATTCCGCTCGGCGAGCGATTACAGAATGGATCCGGTTCTTCCTTCTTTATTCATTTACACTGTCGCGTCGACTGTCTGTGTCCTACTTTAATCGTCATGACTTGCTTTTTCAGAGTGTCCACTTGTATCGTAGCGTCTGCTGAATCCGTGTTGAATGTCGGTGAAATAAAATATTATTCTTATTAACTTCGTCAATAATACTACACGAAGAATGACAAACATATTGTTTCATACAACGTTTTGTAATTCTACAGCGTCATGTATTGCTATAGTATCATACATTTAATACACAAATCATTTCAATTATCAACATAATATTTTAGTATTCAGACAAAATCGTTTGGTCACACTAGTAGCAACATTTTTATTTATGGAGACTTTAAACTAACTAAACATCTTATATATTATACCATTTTGTTCTCACACCATTATAGACATGCCATTTTGTCATGGCACAGATATTTTTGTCGACTTTTTCCCTAATGCAAAAAACTGAATATAGAAGAATACTACTGAGTAAATAGAAAAGTCTGCTACAAAACCTTATTTAATTCGGTAAATGATCTTTGAAGAATATTGTAGATATGGAAAAACAAAGTTTCGGCGCGCCTGAAGTAAAGCTTCATATCCACTCAGTGGATATGAAGGAACTTACGTACAATCCTATTTTACGAAACGATTGTGTTGTAGGCCCGTGCAGGAAATGAAATGAAATATTTGCATTTACAGTGGTGAATCGGTTGTTGACAAAGTCTACTAAAGAAAATTCTCAGCTTACATGCCTCGGATATTTATGTTTCACATTAACGGAAACTTCATGCAATAGAAGCACTTGACAAATAATTCGTTACTTTGTTATTTCATCTATTCCTTTAATTTTGGGTTTGCCATTTTTGTTGTTTTAGTATTGACTTTTTTTATATTCGTACAATAATTAAGTATACTAAATCTTTTTCTCTTCTTCTTCGACTATATTCACTCCTTATGTGGAGTATATGGCTACCAAGTGATACCTTCATGAATCTCTGTCACCCGTCAATCAGTTTGCTTCCTCCCATGACATGCCAGAGTCTCGCAGCTCCGCCGAGTACATCCTATGGATAGAACCCGGCGGTGCACTAAATATATAATACATACTTACCATTTGAGATAATTTTTGTTGTTAACTTTTTATGCGTTATAGCTTAAATGTTTAAACAAATATACTTAAAAACTGTGGCACGAGAAATATTGACTTTATATATGCATTCTACGAACTAATATAAAGCCAAGAGATTTCGAGTCAAGACAACTTGCCAGTGATTTGGACTAGTGTACTTCTGTCACTCGCGGATCACTTACACATAAACATAAATTAATTTGAAACTATGTGTTTTTTTCCCGGAATAATTTTGGTTCATTATATTTATTTTTTAATATATTCTGAAAATGAGACGTAACACTATTTCTCGGTTTCTGAAAAACTTTCAAAAAATTTACTCACAGCTAATACATACGTATGCTTCAAACATAATATGCGTATGTTCGTTAAAATGAACGTCATCGTCCATATTGTTATAAAGGATTTGATTTTTAACATAATTTGATGTTGAGAATATGAATCAATTTATGTTAAATATCAATAATATTTGATACTATTAATTTTTCAGCCTAATTTAAAAACTGGAACGGAGAAGGAAGATTTGGAAACATTCGATGCACCAAAGCGCATTTGTAAAATAATTGTCCTAAAATTTCCCAGAAAACTTGTACCTTGTATTTCGATTTTGTCCTTCAGGTATTCTTTGCCAATTAATATGGTTTTGTTGCGTAGGCGAAGGGTAATATCATAACCTGCTTGTAAAATAGTTATTTACGCAGATTACGGCCACCTGCTTACAACTCATCTGCCTAAGTGAAACGTTGAACTAAGCATACCACTTTTCGACTTAATTATGAATGTTTAACGTTCTGTAAAGCTTATTCATGGGTGAAATTAACGTTTATAAATATGATATGAAAATTTAATAAAACGTCTAATGTATTCAATAATATAAGTATTGACGAACAAATTAACAATCTTTGTTACATTCCCATAACTAAAGAATCTTCATTTTATTTTTATATATTTTCTACATAAACGCAAATAAACATTTGATTTATAAAAATGTATACAAAAGTCTCTCTACTTTCGCACATAATTGGTTCCTGAAAATGTTTGCTAATGTTGAATGTGTCAAAGTAGATAGATTAAAAAAAACATCAAATATTTATTTATCAATACAATACATAGTTAAGTTAACGAGGCGTGTTTAAGTGCGAAATATTTAAACATAAACAAATAAATTGGGAAAACACACAACCTAATACAATGCTAAACCCGTTTAATATACCCCGCCACCGTGGCTCGAAAACGCTAGTGACGTCACAATTATCCCGAGAAGTCCGCTTCTCTAGGCAGCAATACGTGAATGAGCGTGACCTACTGCGCTCCGCGAAAGCGACTGCATGGAAGGGAAAAAATGTGACATCATCGACAACAATCTTAAAAAAATGGATTTTTAAAAAAGTTCGAAATCGCGAATTGTGCGAAATTAGAACATGAGAGAGTCGAGAGCCGTCTGTACTTTTAAAAACATTTTTCTAGAACTTTGCTTAAGATTGAATTGTAAATAGTGCCACTTTTGATTCTATTCAACTCAAATGTTATAGATTACAGAATAAATCTATAAATCAGAAGATGGTAATTCTTACAAAATAATTTCTGAAAAACGTTTATGTAATTAGTAATTAATTCCTGGATATCTTGAAAAGACTAGAACTAACCAGATCGCAGAGAAATCTGTCAAAATTCTTCGTTGTGGCTTATTTTTAGATTTTAGATAAATTTATTAGAAAATAAATTTTAATATCGTCGTAGTTTTAAATTGGCTAAAAATTATTACAATATTTAAAAAAATATTTCATATTTCACAGTTTTATACGTTGGAAATATCAATGTCAAACATTATATTTATAATCATTTTTTGACGAACTGTGCATATGAATTGCGTCTTCCAATGTGTAAAACCAGCCGGTCACTAGAAAAGGCTTTAACATTATTTAATTGAGCTATACAAGTTCTTTTTTATGTTTAACGTATAATAGACCTTGTCGGAACATACTCAGACTTTCTGGCATATTGCCATTCTTACTAATTTTTTATCATTCGTCACAAAACAAAAGTAACACCCATAATTTGTAATTTTTGTAACGTGTATGTATGGATGTCACATAATTTATTTAACAAAATATTTTCACTCAATTTTACGTTCATCATTGCCAAACCATTCACGATAATTTTTTTAGTCAAAACAATTTCAAAAATTTTAGAAAACAAAAAAAAATCTAATTCGAAACTGTACACGTGCCACTAGTAACCAAGGGAGATTGGCTACTTTACTGAATATATTGTGTTTAAACTGATGAATTATGTTTGATGGTGGGACAAAGGTCAGAGTAGATAACCATTTCAGGTATTTTTGTATTCGTAAAAATGTTACATTATTATTCCAAGAGACCTCCATATTATTACTATTATTTTACATTTTACTATCGTTTAATTAAGCTACATTCTATGATATTACTATAATAATGTAAAATAAAAATAAACCTCATTTCTCTGCACTTATTCCTTAATTTTCAAATATGATCATGAATGGAAAATTAATGATAATAACAATTTTATTTTTCATCAGTCGAAAATATTGGCGTTTAACGAAACTGATCATTTAATGTTTTATTTTTATTCTTCCCCATTCCACCAATAATCATCAATTCCTTAATAGTGGTTAATTATGTTACATATTTATATATATTATGTATTCAATTGACAGAATATCTCGTATAAAGTTTGCATATATATTATCATAAAAAAGTCCTTGAAAAATATTACATATTCAACTTTTCAAAAATATTCGAATGAAAATTTGTCGAACACAAAAAACCTTTTTACCCGTTCAAAGAAAAATTAGCTTTGCTTACTTGTTCAAAAATTATTTATTCAAAATTCATTTGTTTTGTAATATAAAACAAAATGTATTTTTTCCTGTTGGATATATTTATTTACTCAACACGTGATTTAAAAAAGATTTGATTTTAATTGCCTATTGAAAATGAATTTCCATACCCGCTGATTGTACCAAAAAAATTTCATCATATGTATTTTCCAATTGTACTGCATAATGATAATGTGAAAGCCATATTTATTCTAAAGCGATCTTATTTCAAATATCAGGTATTTCTACAAACAGTTTTTTGAAAATATTTCTCTAGAATATGTGTACCTGATACCTTATCCATGTCGGAAGTTAAACGCCGGAATTGCAAATATTTGTAAATGTGTATACTATTGGTCATAGTAAAAATAAAGTAAATACCAGTGGGTTACAAAGTTCACTTGAGTGACTCTTCAGGAATTTATATAACACGAATGTTTGTTACTTTGAAAGCTTTCACAATAGAGCTATCCTTTATATACAGAACGTCCTACAAACAACAAGTAATTTTACTTCTTGGGACTACTGAGGAGGTATTGATTTAACAGAAATAACAGCTTATAAAGTTCACTACGATTTCTGTTAAAAGCTTTAGTACTATATATTAGACTAATTCTTCAAAGTGCCTCTTAAGAAATATTGTTCGTTGCTTTAACTATAGATCGACAATATTGAGCCACAGTCATATAATGAGTTCATTGCATTCATTGATTTATTTTAGTTTAACTTTTTGAATCGCCAACTAACATACTTTTTAATGTTTTTCAAACCTTACAAAAATAATACATGTCTTAAATTAAAATGAAAACATAATGACAAATAATCTTATTTACCCACCAAACATCTGATCAATTTGGAAAATCGGTCATTTTTTATTCAACAGTACAGCTTGTCATAGTGATATCGTCAATTTTGTGTTTTTTTTTTTAATATTGCTATATTTGAAAATCTAAATTTATGTAAAATATATTGAACATTTTTAAGCAAAAATAATCTCAAAACTTTTGAAAGTATTTGAAAATATGTACATATTTAGCAAGTGGTATGCGTTTGTGGACACTCTGTTTTAATAGGGTCCAGGAAGAGTCAACAGGATGTATGAATAATGCATGCATCTCTCACCGAATACTTGAATTTGAGTGGTTTGTTCTCGACAATACTAGCGACTCTATCAAAACCGACAAACGGAAAAACAATGGCAGTCAGCTAAATTACATTTCCAGCACTGGATACATTTCAAACACATGAGATTTTGTTTGTTTTATAACGGAATAAGATAGTTTAAATTATACAAACTTTTTACTTCTGAGTTTTCTAGCCAAGTTAGTTTGGGTTTAATTATTCTTGCTTAAACGTTTCAGATGAAGATTATTGAGACTTAAAAAAGCATTTTATAAAATCCATTTTTCGTTTTAAATTACGGTATATTGGCACAAAATAAAAACTGAGTTACAAATTAATACAACTTGAATTATTTTACAATCAATTTGAAAAATATGGCTTCAACGCAGAGAATCCACGATTTATTTGTTTTGCGATTTTTAAGACCATATTATATGTATTATATCTAATTAAAGCAAATCTTGTGTTTAATGAAAGCTACTAATGCTTGTTTGTTAATTTGGCTTTCATTTAACTCAAATAATAGACATTTTGACTATTTACTGCACGGTATGTATTCATGGGTCAAGTTGTTAAAATATTGTTAGTAACCCAAGTAGTAAAATTCTTCAATCAAATTGTATAATCCTTTCAGTATTGTTAATCTAAACTAAATACAGTATTTTGTAGAGCTTTGCTTAGACACGCATGTCACATCAAATTTTATGTGACTATCAGTTTAATTTCCAATACACTTCCATTAATGAAAATCTAAAAATGTTTGATAATTTGATTTTTTCTTAAAATATATTAAAAAAACTAAGCTATTTAAAAACCAATTTGAAAGAAAACAAAGGTATCTAAAGAAAATATTAAGTACAATATTGAATTATGTTCAATTCGAGAAATTTTGTCAAAACTATTCCAATTTTGACGATTTTGAATCGAAATTCTTCAGTGACAGCGATAGACATTTTGACATCTCAGTTTTACTTCAATTATGTCATGACATTTATGAAGTGAAAGAAAATCTGTCAAGTATTTGCAATACGTGAGATAAAATCCACAATAATAAAAAATATATTCCTGATTTCACTACTCACGTACTTGTGAAATAGACTTTTTATTCTTTTTTTTTTACGAAAAGTGACTCCGAAGTTCAGAATGATTTCATTTGCTGTGTAAAGCCAAAAAATATTTTTTAAGTGAAATCCAAATTATAAGTAATTTTCGGTAGATTTAAAGAAATTAAAAAATAGCTTTGAGGTTTGCTTCCGACTCATAGAATACGTATATTCTTTTTGGATGTTTTATCCAACCCACGCATAACCTTTATCAAAAAGGAAATGCTGATAATAAAATAATATCTTTACAATACTTAAATCAAAGAAAATCATAATATTTATATAAACCCGCTTTGTGATATAATAAATTATTAGGGAGTTCTTTCAGCTGCTGATAAAACAATAAAGAAAAGGTACAACAAGATTTCTACTATAAAAGAATAAAGAAGGGCTCATTAAGAGATGAAATGAGAACAACTAAAAGGCGTGATAGTATGAACTCTGTGTAGGAAGGAAATTAATTTAATTTTATATTATTCGGCGATGTCATAATTTTAATATTTTTATTATATTATTTTGACAATGTGTAATCAAATTTAACCTTCTAGTAAATTTATCAGTGGAAAAAGTCTTCTAATTTATATTTACACTTCATGTAACAAAAAAACAGTATTTTATTGAAATTTAATGTTTGTTTTTTTCTCTTTTCCTCACCAAGTACTTAGAAAAATCCACCCAAAGCAAAGAATTAAAGCCAATTACGTTATAGTGAAAAATCTTACGATACTCGTAGTCTAAAGATACGTCTCAAAGAGTTGAAACACGTGTGACACTTATATACACAACACGTGGAATAAAACCGCTATGAATTTTAATTAGAAATGTTTCAGAAATAACGTATTATGAGACGATTCAAATACTAAATATGATTTCATATGCCTTTGTTCTGTTGTATGGAAATGTCTCCATAGAGGACGATTATCATCTGCATAAACAATCCGAGATTACCACCGAATGACATATTTATTATTATTTTCTGTATATTGATTATTAATTTACGATTTATCTGACGAAAAACAGTCGTTTCATTGTAAAACATTCTCACAGCAAACTCGGTTGACCTTTAAATGTTACATCTCTATAGTTTTTTAAGCATCAGACTTCATTTCTTTTATAAAAAATATTTAAGAACAAATTACTCGTTTCGATTTTTGTGAAGATCATAATATGCAAATTTTTCTCATTTCTTTTACTCGTTCTAAAAAAATGTATTTAGAAGTTTAAAATGCGGTTAAAACTTTCACGAAACATTTGATTCAACTTAAATTATAATTATGCTCATCTAATGTTTCATTGGCGTGTAAAAATATCATTTATGAACACGTCCCTAGAATACTCAAAATCACTTAATTTAAATAAAAAGTATCGTACGATTAAAAACTTGTACCTAAGGTTACTCATGGAACTAAAAACATTCTATTTAACGAAATAAGAGATTCATCTCGAAGAAAGTTAGAATACTTTTCACGCGCCGTGTCTTGCGAGGCAGCTTCACTTTGCTGTTGAACGCAAGGTAGATATTTTATATGGCATGGAATATATTTCAACTGAATATATCCCCAAACCTGAAAAATCTATCTTAAACATATTTATGAGTACCTGCGTTCGTAAAAATCTACTTCTGCAATGGCCACGCGATGGGAATTTTAATTCTAAAAATATTGTCGGTTTACAAACAGAATCAGGTTTTTCAAAGGTAAAACATACATAACAGGGAACATTATCAAGTCAGGATGCCGCATTTATTGATTTATAACCTAACCTGTTTGTGATTTAATTCTGTTTATTGAAGTGATTTTGGATACAAAATATTTTTTGCCGTCTGGTGCGTACACGAATAAATCAGAAAATTTTCCGAGATACCGCTGTTTGTACATATTTGATTTTTTTTTTAGATTTTAGATTTAAATTTTTTTTCAGAACCTTCACGGGTGCGTCCACAACAGCTCGTTTCATCGAAATTGGATGAATTGTATTAGAACGCATAAGGGACAAACAAACAAACATTCATTTGTATGTACATAGATAAGAATGAATTTAAAAGACTTCAAATAAATACACTTGTCAGTTCGAGTCCATTCGTGTGCCCGAATGCCTGAAGATGCCGAAAGACGAAACTCGGGTCGTTAGTGACAAAATACATGGAAGTGTACAAAATCTCAATAATCCAAAAATTAAATACACTTAAATACACTCAGTTCGAGTCCATCCGTGTGCTCGAATGCCTGAAGATGCCGAAAGGCGAAACCCGGGTCGTTAGTGACAAAATACATGGAAGTGTACAAAATCTCAATAATCCAAATTTAAATACACTTGTATTTAAATATGTACATGATAAAAAAATCTATTTAGTTAAAGGCTGCATATGAGAAAAACAGTTCATATGGTAAACTTAAGCTTACATAGATAAGCAACATAGTTAATAATGAGAATTTAAATATGGACATGGAGACATTTCTTCAAATATGGAGGCTATTCAACACCCAACAGCCAGCACTGCTATAATTAAAGGAAAATAACAAGTAGCAAACTTATTTTTGAACTGATTTTTTTTAATTATGTAGACCAGACGAAAATTCAAAACCGTTTCATAATATATAAATATGTATTTTAAACGATTTTCATGTCTTTTTTTATTGTTCGGTCGGTCTTTTTTTTATTTGAAAAATATTGACACGCCACTGAAAAAGTTTCAGGTCTTGATTATTTCAAAATAAAACACTATGAAATCTCCAGACTGGCAAATTATTTATCATTAAAATAATACAAACCATGATGATATGATGAATAATTTTAATTTCGTTCAGATAACATCTATATCTTCTATAAATATATATAAATATAAAAAGTTTTTTTTGGGTTTGTTTGTTAAGTATGCGTTCCTATGCCATTCATCCGATTGCTATGAAACTTTGGTGAGTTGTTGTGCGCACACCCGTAAAGGTTTAAAAAAAAATCTAAAAAAAATAATCAAATAGGTACAAACAGCAACATTTTAGTTCGTGTGTAACATAACAAGTGGTGTTAATTGTTTAATTCCAATTGCCGGTTTTAAACGGAAAATTTAAAGACGAAATGTACTGTTGCCACGCATCCTAATGATTCAGACATATATTCCAGTCGAATTCAAACGTCTGCAGTTTCCGGTACTTTCGCATTTGCAACAACCATCAACAAAGCAAAGGGACAATCGCTACAAGTGTGGAGACAAAATTTAAAATATCCATCTTTTCACATGGACAGCTGTATGTGACGTACTCATGTATCTGAAAATCTTCTGATTTGTTCGTGTATACACCAGACGGAAAAAATATTATGTATCCAAAAGCACTTTAATAAACAGAATTAAAACAGGAACATTTTCTTTCTTTGAGTGGCATTGCAACACATTCCGGGTACTCGCTAGTAGTTTATATTTCCGAAAATGACTTTTTTAGCAGATACGGTAAAAATAGTTTAACTTTTTCGAGTAATGGACCGTACTTATAATTAATTATAAATTATGATTCCCATATATCATTAACGATAATTAAAATTCTTAACAATTTTAGCAATATTAGGCATAATAAATATATTAGACAATTTTCTCCAGACTACGTAATCAGGTTAATAAATAATAAAATCAATTGCATAGAAAAATAAAACCTGAAAACCAATTATAATATTTACGAAAAAAGTATTAACTTTTACATTATATCTATTTTATAACTTCATTTAATTTTTTGTCAACCCTGTTTTAAAAATACCAACGAAAAAACAAGTAATAATATTACTTACTCATACAGACAAAGCATTTTTTCGAAATAATAAAAAAAGTTCTTAAGATGCTCTATAAAAGTCATGCTATAACCGATACTATTTGATTTTAGGAATCAATTTCAAATAGTATTAATTTTATGACTGCTTTGAAAAACATTTTGCAAAACATAAAATGATTTCAACTTTCTGTCATAAATCTCTCATTTCTTTGAAGTGCTTTTGAAGTATCTTTTTCGTATTCAACAACACTTTAAAAAATACATTTTTTCATTTATGTAAATAAGTATATTGATATCGAGCTTGTCATTTTGAATGACGAGTATGAACTACTAAACAACGAATTACAATAGAATCAAATATAAGATAACTGATTACATACAAATAAATATTTCAAAACATAAAAGCAAGTTAAATACCGAATAATGTTACATTGAAATAATTAACATTGTAAAATACTTTTAAACCAATGATGCATAATATGTAACATTGTCTAGTTTTTTAAAAACATCAACAGTTTCTAGAAAATGAAAGTAATTCAATGTAAATCAACAAAGTATCATTTAGGATGATTAACTTCCTAATCATAGGGTGGCGTTTTTGGTTGAGCATTATCATCACCATTGCCAACCTGACAAAATGGCTGACGGCAGACTTAATAAGAAAATCGATGTGCCAGGAAACACCCTAAGTGAAAGTAGGAAATGGATTGTGTGCACAACGATCTAGTAGAATGTTTACGCGTTTGCATTCAAATCATTCTTAAAAGTCAGTTAGCACCTGTTCTAGTCGTCATTCTTAAAAACACATTACACACAATTTAACATCATTTTTTATTTAATATCACGACACTTCACCGTCAATATTAATAAAGGAGTTTTATTAATTATTTTAATTACCTATATAAAATACAAAGCTTTAAGGGAATTGATATTAACATAATAATTAGCAAAAAAACCGTAAATGAATATAGATACAAAACCTGTACACACCCAAGCAAAAAAATTAGCCAGAAAACTGATAAATCGTTTCACAGGCTCCACAAAGTTCCTGCAGGAACATAAAAATGAGATGGTAGGAAACCCCATAGCAAATCTAAGCCTCTTTTAAGAAACTTCTCCGTCTCCCTCTATTTTGCGCTATTTTTTTTCAGAGAGTTCCATTGCCTAGCTTGTCATTTTCAATGACAAGACTCCAGCGAAAAAATCGGCTTAAACCTGCGAGTATTCCGAGCACATAGACATTACATGAAATATTTGAATTGAGAGTAGTCATCTGTTGTGCGTTGTGCGTCAATCTCTGGATCTCTTTATTTGCAAAGGAAAGTATAAACATATAAGAACGGCCTAAATGCAAAATAAAATCTATTTATAAATACTTAATCAAAATATAAAGTATCATATAATACAATATTTATTTTGAAAACATTAATTGCAATAAAAAAATATTCTCCTCAACTAAACTACTAAAAACGCTCGTATAAAATACTAAATATATAGATATGTGATTTTTTTACGGAAAAAGGCTAAGTAAACAATCCTGTTTTTTGTTTATTTGTAGTAATATTACAAAATGCTTTGATTGTTTACCTTTCTTTACTGGCACTGATTAAGACAATTAAGCAAGAAAGCGTATAATCAAGATAATATTTCCAAGAGGCTTTACAAAGAAATTGGTTTATTTAATTAGTACCAACGTATTTGAATAAGATTATTCTATAGACTGAGCCAAGCATTATTTTTTATAAACTAATATTTAATCAGTTCTGAATGCTGTTTTAAAATAATGGATTTTGTTATTTCACAACAATACTGTTATAATCTCGTGGATATACGTTAATCGCTTGTTCTATCTTATCGGACTTATGTATTAAATACATATGCAATACTTTTCTCAAATTCATTACACACTAATAAAGTCTAAGCAGTACTGCTCAATACCTTTACGCAAAACGTAATAATTTTTGTATTTCTTTTATACACCTTTATTATTTTGATACTTGACATAACCACATCGTTATACAAGAAGTGTAGTGTAGTGTAGTATAGTATAATATGTATAGTGAGTGAACAGCATTAATTAGATATGATACATTTGAAACAATAAAACAAATTTCAATTTAATTACTTACCTAATACCGTTGTCAGACCGTCTGATAACAGCAGTTAAGATAGTCGCAATTAATACCATATTTAAATAAAAGTCTACCAACTCAATAAAGATAAATATATAGAGGAGATACAACAATTATTACATTCGGTGTAAAGATGTCAAAGATTACTATTTAGGTTATATTAGTTAGCGTCCAGTCTCTAAAAATATGAAAATAAAACCGCTGATACACATAAATTTGAAATAAAATTCACAAAGTCAGAAACATATACACGACACATACCAGACGATATTACGAAGATGACAACGTTAACCATTTAGCTACAGCTTTGGAGAATAATAAACAGCATTTGACAAGTATAGTAGAACTAAATATTTACACCACAATCTTCCTCTATTCGAAAAAAATATTTCCTATTAGTGTGAAGTATATATTCAAATACATTTAAATAACGCAAAGACCATTTGTTATTTAAAGTCTCAAACAAAAAGAGTTACTCATAATTCAAATAACGAAATTTGAATTTTTTTCACATGAACAGTTACTACCTATGTAAAATAATAGCTCTCCACAGATTAAAAAAATGTATGTAAAGCTCTAACATTTCACATCAATGATTATAATTAAATTACACTTTTATATTATTTAAAGATTGCAGCAGCAATTGTATATTGTTCAATAAATTATTCTCGAGACGAATATTGCTAAAAGAAATTGGATATTTTTTTTCAATAGGAAACCACAAAAATTTAATAAACCTATTCCGAATGAAATGCTTAACATTCTAACTAACAATACAGATTCATATCAATAATAATAATAATGGGAGGACGCTACGTTATCTTCCACTATCTAAGTAAAGAGATTATTAAAAAAATCGTCAATTCATCAAACGAAGCAACAAAAGTACTAATTGCTTTTTGAAGTTCAGGACAAATATTTTATGTTTCCATCATTTTATTAAACGATACAATAAAATTAGAATTGTTTGAATTTTGTACATTTCCATAAGTTTTGTCACTCACTCATGTTACGCCTTTCGGCATATTCAGGTATTCAAGTAAATGGATGAACTCGACCTGAAAGTTAATAAATTGTTTGAATAGCCTTTCAATAGAGAAATAATTACGAACATATATAATCGCTATGTCTTTGAACTAAATTGATGGTGATCTGAAGTTTTAATACTGGTTTGATGTTAATGACGTTCAATCTTAATTGGAACAATAATGCTCGACTTTATAATTAAAGAGTGAAAATTTGCAACACAACCATGTTTTTGATCAAATTAGTATGATTAAATAGAATAAGGTCCGATATGATAACGAAAATAATATCATTATAAACTTTGGCGAAATATTAAAATAAATTGTATATATAACAGGCTTAAAACAAAATAATTCCCCGTGAAATCCATTTAGCGACTATTTGTAAGCTAAGAGAGTATCGCCAATTATCTCTAAAATGTATTAAGTCGTACCATTTTTGAAAAGATAAATCTAATTTTAGTATAATAATAAAACATTAATATTTGCTGTGTAATCATAGGATAAAATTTAATATACTTAAGAAATTGTATAGCTTTAACAATGGGTATTTTAAAAACCCCTCATATTTTGACTCTGATGTCTTTCACTCTATGGAAATAATTAAAATTTTCTATATAACAAAAATATGGGATCTCACCAAAGATTCCAACTATGCGAATATTGAAAAGAAAAACTAAAACTATTCGAACATATTCGTATATTTTCTAAAGTATGAAAATAATATCAAATATTATACGTTGTTGTTACAAATTAACAGAACGAGCTCATTTATAATAAAAGTCATAATTAATATAAAATTAAATTAAAAATGAACTTCCACAAAGTTACCGCCGAATCCATAGAAAAGTCATATTTATTTAAATTTTAAATCACTGATACATATAATATTTTCTTAATGATAATATACCTATATCTTACAATAATTTGCGACTAAATCTTTTCCCACTTCTGTCAAATCCCAAAGAGAGACAGTATAAATACACATTCAACACCATTCGATTGTATAACAATATTTAAAATTTGCAGCTGTGACGGATCAATCTCACGGTATTTCTTCAATTTCTGAAATTACGGCATGTTTAAAGGGTATTTTAGCCCCGAGTCCTTCGTCAAACTCGTGTATTATAATTTAGAATAAAATACTGAAAGCTCCCGAGTTGGGAGAAGACAAAAAAACCACTACATGCGCTATTCATTATTGCTCTTGAAATATGGAGAGATTGTGATGTGACTTTTGTCGATTTTGTCAAATACTTCATTATACACTATTACGAATAGTATTCAAATAGTTGCTCAAATATTCGAATAACAAATAGTTAAAAAGGGACCGAATATATTCGGATACTGAATATTCGAAAATGTGAGTTGGAATCCCTAGATTAGACTCAAATACCTGAGCAAGAAATATGTTTCGCGATACATTTAGTCTAACGATACTTCTCAAAGAAGCAGACCACGTGTCCTTGCACAAGAAGTGAAATAACAAAGACTTTGGTTTTAATAATACATTGATAATTTTTAAGTATTTAAGATATAATCTAACGATTATCTGAATACTAAACGATAAACCCAGTTGAAATTCTCAGTGGTTGAGCGATACAATTCTAAGTGTATATAATTAGTATGTCGTAATCATTTAAATGCCTGTATCTAAATATGGTGATTTCAGAAAGTATTTCTGGTAACTTTATGAATATTCAATGTTATTGATTCACTCCTTATTCTGTGTAATTTAGAAAATGAAAACATTTTGAATGGATTTCAATTTATACAAAATGAAAAAATGAAATAAGTAATGAAAGATGTGAATTGTTGTATATTATCAAATACACAAAGACGTATTTTATATTTTAATCTATTCAAAAAGATTAAAGAGAAGAACTTCCATAAAAAATATATTGTTGTAGAGACTTCAAAGCAGGCTAATAATATTATTTCAATAGAAGGCCATAGGATTTAAAGAAAAATAAGAAAAATTTCTTGATTTTTATATTCAATATTTTATCATATACTTAGTATTTTAATTCATATTATTAATATTACCAGCTCAGCTTATAATATATTACGTAAGTAGATTTAATGTAAGAATAAGCAATCATACAATATTTAAAATAAAATACATAAAAATAAACCCTAGATTCAAAATATTTTAAACGTTGTCGCTGCTCAATTTGTACAAATATTGAACTTGTATTGTTTTAATTTATATGATTTATACTATATTATAAAGATATTATTAAGTAATTTTGTAGTGGAATAACATTTTTTTTTTAAACACGAGCATTATTGATCATCAACTTTAATAATAAAAATCAATTAAAATGTTGTAATGCTCGTTTTATCATTATAAATATGTGGAATAGTACAAACAATGTCTTTCCACCAAGAATTGACAGTTAACACCTTAAAAGTAATAAGTGGAATAACATTTTTTTATTTTAAAATCTATCCATTTATCATGAAATCAATGAAAATGGTATTTTTTTACATATAAGGTATTCAATAGTTAACGGTAATATAATACATATTTATTTTATTTGATAAGAAATTATTTTTTAGTAAGATATCCGTAACAGTGTATTGAAAAATTCAACTCTTTGAAAAATGATAAAACTATCTGATAAGATTACAAAACTATACATTGGATACTTTTATCAACCCTGTATCCTTTATAATATCTTTAAGGTCTTTGAAAAGTAACAAAAGTTTACTTCCGAACTTGAAATAGTTCTTGACCTTGAAGTAGGGCTGTAAAGCTCTTTTTAGGCATTGTTATTTTATATATTTATGATGGTTCCACTATATACAATTACATTCAGTATAATTTTATGATTTCCCGCATTAAAAGTTAGTGACTGGGATACAATTTATTTTTATTTTATTATCGCTGTAAAGTAAGTAATAAAATGAAACAATATTTTCCTGATAACAAAGATTCCCGAAGAAGACTTTCACAAACAGTAATAAATATTTCTTTTTTTTCCATGTCCGCTCCCAATGTGGAGCATATAGTCTCCTAATGGAGGTATCTTGACAGAATTTTTTTCTATGAGAACTTTTTGTCACTCAGTTGCTCAACCTCTCTTTTCTTTTTCGAAGAGAGTAGGGATAGAAGGATAGGGCTATGACAGGAATAGTGGTTAGCTAATCGCTCTCGTTACGCCTCGTGAGGATGGGATTGGTGGGAGGGAGGTCTCAGACTACGAACAGAAATCCATAAATCGATTGAAAGATCAATCTATGAAAACCATTCGCACCGGGAATTGAACCCGAGACATCCGTAACCGTAGCCAGCGACGCTACCAACTGCGCCACGGACGCCGACAATATTAACAAATAGAAACAAATAAATATTAACAAAAAAAATTATTTGATGCATATTTTTTTACCTTTTTCGCTCCCAATGTAAAGAATATGGACTCCTAATGGAGGTATCTCGACATAAGTTTTCTATTAGAACGGCTTGCTGCTCAGTTGCTCAACCTCTATTTTTCGAAGAATGTAAGGGTAAGACAGGACTAGTGAGTGGTTAGCTTATCGCTCTCGTTACGCCCCATTTCTAGGATCGGAGGGGTGGGAAGGAATTCTAGGAAAACATTTAGTTTAGAATAAGAATAAAAATATAGTAAAATAAAATTTGATGACACTCCAAATTTCGCTCATTTAAGAAGCATCTTTTAATTGATTGAAAAGTTATAATCTTTTATACATAGGTATTGATTCTGATTGCTACCTTATTTAACGTACTAGATAATACTAGAATGAAATAATGGAATAAAGGGATTTGACTCTGAATAAAAAAATGTGAAGGCAGCTATTAGTGTCATAGTGAGAATATAATTGATTTATGTCTTTCTGGCCGTTTTTCAGTTGATAATCAAGCTGTATTAATTTTAAATTAAAGATAATATTTTGAATTGACAACTTTTACTCGTAAATTTATATTTTATTATGTAACTTACGTATTAGCTCGACTACAACACAACTTGTATATTTGGAGCAGGATTGAAAAGAAAAATAACTACAATACAAGATAAAAGGATTGCATAAAAACGATGCATCCAAATATCCACAAGATGTCAACTGCGAGCCTTACCCAATCGCGAAAAACATTTTTTACTAACTTTGTATCTGTTTGGTTTATATATACGCAATGACAATTGTAGCATGAGCGCTTGTGAACACCTCTATTATCTAAGCAGTACGTTAACTTATATCTTCCCTTCATAATTTTAAAAAATAACGTTGGTTGTATCTTATTTTGAAAGACTTTTCCTGTCTAAAGATATTTCATAGGTATTAAATATTATATTGTATCTACTATAAAGTCGTTACAACCGTTTTCATCGTCAGACGTGTCAGCCCGGAAGCACTCGTTCTACAACAAAATCATATAATTTAATAGAGTCAATGATTAAAAGCGTGACTTTCATCAGCAAAAATCTCATGACATGCAGACAACAAATAGGTCGTTATTAATTTTAACAACAGTATGATTTTTTTTCACCACTATTGTCCATCGGCTCCCGTAGTCATGAAGACAAGGTTTGAATCACCGAATGAACACTTTCATAAATTGATATTTCAGTTTATTTATGAATTTTTGTTCATGGATATTGGATTTGTTGTTTGTATCTTTTTCCATCAGTTTTATCCAATTGTAAAAACGGGCCATAACGAAAGCGATTAGATAATTACGTATCTTTTCATAATGTCAACCTTCTATTCTTTCTCTCTGAAACGAGCGGTTGTTTGACTGTCGGTTAGTGGTTCTCATATATTAAGCGCGTTCTGTAGCAAAAATAATCTGTCGATCTGAGGAAAATTATGCAAGAACTTTTAAAAAGTCTACATGAAAAATTGTCTTCAGTCATATTCATCTGATAAAAATAGTTTTGACTCGTCGTAAGTATCCTTACACATTCAGTATAAGTATCAAGCATATCCCTGATAAATAAATCAGCAATTCTATCGAACAAGAAAAATGTGAAAAGTAGTTATTGCTATTTTTATTTTCGGTGACTGAAAGGAATTTTCTTGTACTCTTAAACACGTTATTGAAAACAAACCTTAGCCTCAATAAACGCTGTATTTTTAAGCATGCGTAAAAACGTGATTCTTGTGTTTTATTTTTTAGCCTTTTCCTTTTCTTGTCAACGTCACTTAAGATAAACAGAAAATCCTTTCCTTTATGCGGCCACTTCGTCCAAATTGGCCAATTTTCCGGATTGTTATTCAATAAACACAAGTGGATGGACTGAAAGGATTCATAAAATCTAGAATTGAGGCAGGTAACCATATCGAATAGAAATTTTGTTTATTTCGTGCCAGATATTAAATTATTTCCCAGATAATTGGATAAGTTTAACGCCTACTCTATACATGTATTCTTGTGAAAAAACATACAAACTGGGTATTATAATTTTTGAAAAACTAATATACTTTGTAGTTTATCCGTAAAGAAATTTTACCGATTATATCACTTGCACACTATAAATTCTTAATGAAAAAATCAATTATATGTTTAATTTTTGATGAATTCGGCGGTAACGTTGTCACAATCCATTTTCAATATAAAACTAAATTGATTACTAGCTTTGTTACTAAATCTGATATTTGTTTCGCTTCTTCAAGGGGCAACTTCAGACCGTAAATATTTATGAGTTAACTTCATCGGGACTTCATGAGTGTTTTTATATGATTTCCGGTGGAATATGATCACCAACTTAGTACTTTATTGACTGTAAAAACTCCATAATTGTCGAGAAAAAATAGTGATGCATGTATTTTATTTTTAAAAATACAGTCAAATTTTATTTCCATCTTGAAATCATGTAACTATTTTCGTCTAAATGACTTACAATTACGTAAAACCATAAAACGTAATATATGATCATCCTTGTGGAACTAAATTAATTGTAATTATTGTTATTTTCTAACGTAATACATAATCATGATATTATTGTCTCCACCAAGATTTTTTTTCATTATGAAACTGAAAAACTAAAAAACGTTACCATGTGAACAGAGTGATAAATAACCATCATATTGATAGATAAGTTCAGTTATTAAATGCATGTATTATAACAATTTGTAAAGGGTATCCTTCATGCCATGCTACTAAAACATTGTGAATCCTTTTATGAATCGTCAACCAAGGTTGTTACCTTATATCAGGTATTTAATATCACAAACTACTAATGACTTCCGGCATGTATTTGCTTAATTATCGTTTATAAGGCGAGTCGTTTACAATACTATTTTCTGAGAGTTATACCGATCTGAGAAAATTTTCCGCACAGAATTTTTCGCTCAATATTTTACCTTAGTAATATATGCCTTCATTTATTACCAACATAATAAAAAGTTAACGGTTAAATGGCTCTTATGGGATTACAACACATAATAAGTTAATGTTTTTATGAACATAGATGGAATCTCTATTTAATTGTTTTTTTAATGAACACTTTCTTACACACCACCAACTAGAGTGGTAGTTAAAAAAAAAACAACTAAAAATGCTCATTAAACTATCCCTTTTCAAAATTAAAATGTAGGAAATTCATTATGCTTACATATTATTAATTTTAATTAAGAGTGCCGTCCTATTTCAAAAGCATTAAAAATTCTGATGAAATATTATCTCCCTTATGATTTTTTTTACGTAACTATCAATATAAAGTTTTCCTTATAAACTTCCCGTAGTACATTTTTATTGCAATCTACATGCCCTTTTTATTATTTATAACTAGGCAGAACTGTCTTTTTACGTAACTTTTTAATTAGAAACACTACAGATTACCTTGATCCGTTACAATAGTGAGGTTTATAATATACTCCGTTATTAATTAATTCTTATCACGCAGACGCGGGAGGTTAAACCTTTTTAAATTGGTTGTTTATAATAGAACTCAACCCACATTTGATTGAATTAAAAATAGCGTAGCTCACTAAAATATCATAATAACAAATTTTTCAGAATTGTATCATTTATTATTACATAATGAAGCTTTCACAATAAATGAAAAGTATCTTTTTTTCAACTCATAAACACACTATAACACGTCTTCATTGATTTAAATGATAGTCGATTTACTCGTATTTGGTTTAACACGGTCGAGCAGTTGCGTCGTTATAGCAATCTTGTGGTTAAACACGAATTGGAAATATATTTAATTCAATCATTATGTCTGAAGATGGGTTGCAACCAACACAAGGAAAAACAGCGTTTCAATACAATCAAATAATGAACATAAAGCATATATTATGTGAGAAAACCCGAATCGAAGAGAGGCTGATGGCTGGTTATCGACGTCCTGGAAGGGCTGGGATATCAAACAAACACCATTTCAAATCCGGTTCAACATTTATTTATTTTTAATCAAAGATTGAATCTACATTAACATTTACTTAACAACTGAATTTACTTTAAGTTTAAGCAAATGACACGAGAAACGATTTTTAATTACGTCGAATTTCAAAACAAACGCAAATAATCCACAACGTCAACGGTGCCGACCACGCTGGCCGGCAGCTCACCTCCACTCGAAAAATCGTAATGGACTACTCACACATAAAATTAAAAGGACTCCCGCATCGTTGGAGCCACCCCTTTCCGTTAAAAATTGACTCGTCTTGCGTACATATCCGCAGGCAATGGCCGCGCGTCCCTGGTGACAGTTGGGTCGATTTCTCCGAATCATTGTCATTACCGCTGGGCGATTTCAGTTATGGACCCTAATGAAACTTAAACATAACAAAAAAACCAGGGTGTGTCATATGATATAATTTTACTGTATTTCTTTAAAAGTTATTAACCTAAGATGTATTGTAGTATATTGATGAGTTTTTTGTATGTATAAATATATATACAACGATTACAATTCATTCTTGTTATATGTATACAATCAATTCATAATATAAAAAAACGAATAAATATCTTCCAAAATTACAGTGATAAATTGTCTAATAATATTAAAAAAACTGTTTATATATTTTTCAATTATAAAAAATGTATAAAACCAAAAATCGCCATGGTGCTTCATACTTATAATAGCACGCTCCCGAAAATCGTGGCATAGTAGTGAAGTATGGCTGTACAATTTCAATTTACACGGTGTTTAAAAAAGAAAACAACCTACACCATAATGTGATAGATAAGTATGATTGCATAGGTCATATTGTAACATGTAACCATTTACATAACATTGAAATAATGTTTCATTAATCAATGTGTTTAATTATTGTACATGATATTTTAAACATTCCTATAGAAATGTGACATTATTTTAGAAATATTTCTGTTTCATATTGAATTGAAAGTTTTCCAATTTATTCGAAGATCCCTAATCAAACTTGGGTCAATAAATCCTTCCAAATAGCTTACATAGACAATAACTATGATTGTTGTTGATAATTGTTTCTTTGTGATATCGTGATTTAAGCTCAATATCAGAATGCTGTTAATGAAATCGGAAAAGCTGTACAAAAAAACGCAATAAAAAGTATACGAATAGACTTTTGTAAGATATTTTCACTGACAAAAAATATTGTACAGAATGCAAACGAACTATTATTTGTGGACTCTTATTCAAAACTGATTGCAAAATTCTTTGTGACTGTGAATTGGACTGGTTACTCATATTTGAAAACCCGGCAATTAGCTAGCTTACTCGTACGATAAATAAGAATAAAAATAATTGACAGATGTACTGCCTTTCTACGTTCTAACATAAAAAACAGTAAACACAAAATTAAATAAAATCATTTTTTTTCCATTCCACATTAAATTTTCTCGACATATTAACTCAAAAAATGTTGTTATTCGAAAAAGCGTTTAATTCTAAAAATGGTTCGAAATAATGAATTCTAAAATTCATCATCACATATTATTATTACTATAAAATACAGTATTTTTGATTTATCGTATTTCAAAATCGGCAGCAATTTTAACATCAAAACATAAAGGAAAAAGGTTTGGGTATAAAAGCAAAGATATTTATCTGACAAATAAATATGCATACGTCATAATCGAAAGAAGTAAAGTCCTTTTTACGAGAATTTAGATCAACAACATAGCTGTCTATGGACTCAGAAACCAGCGAATTTATTCCATGTCTGTTTTCTGAATCTAGAATGGGACATCACCATAAATATAAAAAAATACATATAAAATGTCCTTAGGGATTACAACATCACTCTTAGGAAAAATGGTCTCAGTTGAAAAAGATTTGCTTTATACATGATTATCCCTGTTGATAAATTGCATTTACTGAATGAATTTCTTTCAAAATATTCTTAAATATAACATTTTGGATTATTTTCCTGATTTTTTTTAATCAAAAGTTTATTTCAATTTTAATAAAATTCAAACGTTTTCTAATTTTTTCTTTCATAATAAAGATGGGATCATTTAGTTTTCAGGATAGGCGTGCACTTATTTTCTTTACTAGTTTTTTTATAAATATTTCATCAATTTTAACTTGCAAAAAGTCATAAATAAGACCCTATAAAATGTAATACATATTATATTTATTTTTTCGATGCCTTTGAAAGATACCGTTTGAACCTTTTTCATTTCATTTGTATAAAAAAGTAATAAGTATCTATGACATAAAAGTATAAAAGCCATTTTTCTCATACCAGACGACTGGCTTAAGCTTAAAAGCTCCGTTAGATTGTTTCAGCGTGTAATAGGATTTTTATTAACCATACCAAATAATATGTAAAATATTTTAGTGTAAAAATGATTTTTGTTTGTCAATAAAAAAAACTGACAATTGTAAAAAATACTTTTTTTTAACTTTAGATAAAGTTGAATTCGTTTTTAATTATACAATGACTTACTGTTTACTTAGCATTCAGTATTATTATCAGAGGGAAGTGGCACCTGTCAACATTCTATCAATGAATGCGTTGACAGATAAACAGTGTATACGCATATGTGTGCTTTGCTCTGTTTTACTGAGCATTTTGCAGTTAGAGACAGACAGATATTTCAAGACATATTTTCTTAACACACTTTTTCCATCATAAATTTGAAATATAAATGGTTTTAATACTTATTTTTCATGTCCATTCCCAACGTGGAGCATATGGTCTCTTAATGAAGGTATCTCAACAGAACTTTTCTATGAGAACTGCTTGTTATTCAGTTGCTCAACATCTCTTTTTTCGAAGAGAGTATGGATAGAAGGATAGGGCTAGGACAGGACTAGTGGTGAGCTAATCGCTCTCGCTAGGCTACGTGAGGATTGGAGGGGTGGGTGGGAGTTTTAGACATCACATAATCCATAAATCGATTGTAAGATCAATTTATAAAAACCATCCGCACCGGGAATTGAACCCGAGACAACCGTAACCGTAGCCAACGACTAAATTTTATTTTTTTACCACAGCAAATAATAATTAATAAAATAAAAGAATTCAAGAACTCGATTGGGTTGGGATAGGGTTGTTAATATTAACGCTCCTGTAGCCAAGTGGTCAACGCTTTTGAGCGTTCTTCCGATTTGATTGCGTAACCATGAGTCATATCCACGATCAGAAACTTTGATACATTCATATATGTATGCGTTTGTATCGAAAGGAATAAACCGATACCCTACGTATAATCAAGTAAGTGCAATATAAGTGATTATTTCGTGTTTTACATTTTCGTTGTCTACAAGTTAGCCATTAAACAACAAGGAAAATAAGATTTAAAATTACTAGACTTCTCTTAGCGCCATCTTTCTATCTTCGTTCTCTCCGAAAAAATGAGCAACTGAATTACATTCACTTCTAGTAAATCAACTTCAGTTGAGTTATTCCATATGGTGTCGAAATGCTCCACACTGAGAACGGACACGGTTAAAAAATTACACATTTACACTAATCAATTGTTAATTACACTCATAAATGGTCTAAAGAAGTTTAAAACTTACAGCATGATCGGAATTTAATCTAGTTCTGTGGGTAATTAGGCTATCTGAAAATTATAGTTAACATATTCACGAGTTAACGTAAGGTTCAACAATTTTTTTTAACTTTTTTATCCTTCTTTGCAAAATCAATAGAAAATAAAGGTTAGAAATTGAAATGTCTTTAGTTCCACAATAATTACCTTATAAAGTTGGTAACTATTTTGGACTTGATTGAACAGCAACTCTAGTGATGGCGTGATGCTGAACTTTATGGCTTCATGACATAATTCTTATAGTCATAAATTAATACCTTGTTTACCGTTATATGATGGAGTCCTATCAAACAAAAATAATTTTATTCAAAGTACATACCTGTATTAATATTTTCCATGAATAAAGATTTGATGAAACGAATGGAGTTAATTAGAAGCGTAGAGTTTTCATTTTTAAATAATAAACAATTGTTCACTCGTATTAATAAAATGACATCAATTAACAATCGCAATCAAGGGAGGGTTTATTTTTTCTTTCATTCCGTACGTATTGTAAATTTTTGAAACATAAAAATTGACCTTGTTTACAAATAAAAATTCAAAAAAAGAATTCCGTATTTTCACGCTTCATTAAGAGAAGCGCTAAATAAAAGAGTTAAAATTTATTTATTTTCTTTGAGCACAAAATGCTGTTATGCCAGACGGTTTTAGGTATGTACTTGTTCGGAAATATGGCGAGAGAGAAATTAACGCCTATATCGTGGGATTGAACCGAAACCCTTTTTTACTTCAGTGTTTTAATTGCACGTTTTTACAGCCCTATGGATTACAGATTTTATTCGAATATACACATGTCTGAATTATTTTCTTAGTTGAGTGCTTTACATTTTTAAAAAATATTACAACATTTCATAACCGTTTCGAAAGAATTACGATTTTGATTAAAACTGGACTATATTTATACGACAGTATTTATAACGTAAAAAAACTTTCGCTATCACCATGTATATTAGATATTCGAAATCAAATTTCAAATTAAAAATAGTTGAAACATTACGAAGCGTCATCATCAGATGATATATGATAATAAAATCAAAGACTGCACTAAACGGTTATGTGTTTACATATACCGTGGACCAGAATATTATTAACTCATTCTGAAAAGAAATTCTGAAAAACATTTTATCATTACAAAACTCGTGCAAAACAAAAATACCAAGATTATGTAGTGATACATAATACTGCAGATTTACGAAAAATTATGTTTGTCATTATTCGCCAGCATTATAGATAAGGCTAATTGGCAAATAATATTTTATTTCTTAATGCATTTAAACATGCAGCCATCGAAATCAAGCAGTGACCGATATTCTACACGGATTCTGTATACATTATGATAAAGGTGAACGCTCTGAAACGACAAGTCATAATGATTCAAGTAGGACACAGACAGTCAATGAAAGTATATCTGAACAAAGAAGGAAGGACCCACCATTGGATATATATTCCTAAAATTGTAATCAAATCGATTCTTATGATGTAACATAAAGTTGTTGTATTTTTTTAAAATATGTATTATAAAACCACCTATGTATTACACACATATGCAAAAACGATGATGTGCATATTAAGAAAACTTTCGTGGCACAAAGACTCGTAATAATTAAATCACGTTTTTAGTTACGAGCTCTAAATTTGTTCTATAGAATTAGTCATCCTTTGAGAGCACATCCACTCCCGGTGTGGATCATATGTCCACCACGCGTCGGATGATGGCAACGCGTATTAGACATGTGATACAAACGAAATATAATAAAAAATATCGAAGCTAACGCTTTTATATTTGTTCAAATTTTTATTAACAAAATAACATTATTAAGAAAAGAAATAATCACTTCCTAGAATTTTTTTTCATTTTTTGCTTTTGATATTTCAGTCACGCCGATAGATTACCGTCCGACTTAAAATAAATGTGACGAAAATTTTCAGAAAAAAATTACGTTAGCTCGTGATTCCGCTAATGAGTTTTCGTTTGTTTTTATGATTTTTTTTATATTATTACCATTAGATATATATCAAATTGTAGCACTCGTTCGTAAAAAGCCATTTAGGGCACGGTTTTAAAAGCGTTTTTGGTGTGAAAACCCGACTATTTCTTGCTCACTAAAGTAAATTCTCCGAACGTTTCCATGTAATCAATTTCTGTATTAAACAGGGATAGGTATTAGGGAAACTATCCGAACCTCACTCGTTTCCACGGAAAATGAAAGAGCCTTTGCTTCTTTGATAAGGGTTGGTGGAAAAAATTAATGTCATGCATGAAGAAATTTTAAGCAGACATACTGCTCGGTTAAAATGATTTTGCTGAATTTATTCGTTTGATGACATCATAATTGTTTCCAGTCCATTTTTTAGTCAGAAAATTCTTTAAACCGTTGTTTTATATTTGGTAATGAAACGAATGTAAAGAAACAATAGTTTTAAAACATTTTATAGAAAAACTTCAATTTTCGGTACGCAAGTACGCAATTTTCGGTCAAATATTAAAATTGTTAAACGCATCGATGTAAGGCTATAAATGTTTTAATTCAAACTTTACACCTCACGAACAATGGACGAACATGAATAATAGTGATAACCGTAACAATTTCAACGCACTCCGCTCATAATTTATTTAGTAGCGGAAACACTACCTTAAAAATGTAACAGAATAATGAAGAGAGTAAATGAAACTTTTCAAAAAATTAGACTGAGCAAAAGATGGAGACAGACCCTTTGAAGAGACCAAGATCCACACTGGGTTGTAGCGCTATGAAGATGAAGATTACATTTATTATCATTATTATACCTATCCATGGAACTTTTGAAGAAGAAAGTTATGTATTTGATTTTACTTTTAAGGTGTTAACTGTCAATTCTTGGTGGAAAGACATTATATTTTAAAAAATAAAACACAATTTGTTTGTACTACTTCCACATATTTATAATGATCAGGATATCGTCATTAAAAATTTTGTTCAGCTAAATGGATTTTTAATGTAGCTATATTTGTGATTGTAGATTAGTATTTAATGATTTGCAAGAGGTCCATAACATTTTAATTGTAGACTCTTTCATTTGATTTATGTATAATTTGTTTGTTAATCAATATTTTCTTGTCTCAGTTCATGAACCATCAGTTTTATATACCTTCATTTTTTCACTCAATTTTATATAAATACGCCTGTTATGTTTGTATTTTTATCAGTTGATAATGCTCGTGATGAGCGAAACCGGTCCTGATCATTATAAATATGTGGAAGTAGTACAAACAAATTGTGTTTTATTTTTTTAAATATTTGATTTTAATTTGATAAATAGAAACATTAAAATGCAGCGATTTTTTATGGGTTCTTAATATATTATTAAAACTTTAAATAATATATTATTAAAACATATTTAACAAAACTTACGTTATGTGAACATTATAGCACTCAATTAATTTGTACATCCAAACAAATCTGCTAAATCTATTCAAACCCTCGTAAGTGTTGACCCAAAAGGTTAATGTGAAAATACAATCTATGTACTTCTGTCTATTTTATAATTCTATTTAACTGAGTACGGAAAACTAAGCGAAATTTTTTTCGTTGTCTTTCCGTCATTATTATAATTGATATTTTTACCTTGTCAATTCAGTCCAAAAAGAGATTTAAAACAAATCCCTCGAGGGTTTACGTAAGTGGGCTTAAAGACTTACACTAAAGGCTAACGTTCATTTGTTATTATGAATAATCAATGTGCAGTTAAAACCATAATGGAATATTATTGCTATTTTCCAGCACAGCATTAAACTGAGTAAAACATAATTTATTTTCAATGGCAAGAATAATTCAATATAACGCCATCGTTTGCGTTTGGTATTTTGAAAAGCTGGTTTATTATTTACATTGTCTGGCTTGCTTGCGTAACTAAAGGTAAATATGTGTCGAAAACTAAACCAACCTACTCTCACCTTTGCTACCAATTATCGAGAAATCAATATTCTATTCACGCTCTATTCACGATAACGGTCTTATTATTGCTGTCACTTCAAGGTTTGTAGCACTTTTCAAGATCAGATTACTTTTTCTAACAGTACTAATTCCAACATACAATAGTATGCATACAGCTTCCAGCTATTTTTTAACAACAACAATCAAAATCTTTCTGTAATTATTGGAACCTTTTCCCAAATAAGCATTCGCCGTGTTTAATAATACGATAATTTGATGTTAAAAAAATTGATATTCGAGAATCCATTAAACAACAGTGCTGTATTTAATTTCGAAAATATTTGATAGGCTGTGAAAAATGTATCACGCATTATAAAACTATAATACGCACATTCATTGCGTACCGAAGCATGTCGTGGTCATTGACTGTGAGAATAACTGAGTTGATAGACAGTTTTTAGGGAAAGATTCTGACGTGTACATACACGGACCTAAAAAAACTGATAGAATATTTCTTAAAAAAACATTTTAAATAATGAACAATACAACCTGTACCACGATTCAAAACTCAAAGAGGAATTCGGAAATTAGGTAATGGACTAAGCAGCTGCCTTTTACTTTAGTGGTCATGGAGAAACGTTGGGCTATGACTTATGACACGTGTTGTGGATGCCTCCGTAAAGTCTCAACCTTGCTTCCCTCTTTTACTGACCGGAACCTGACAAGTTAGTGTCAGGTACTACTTATATTTAGATGTACTTGGTGGGACTGAAAGACGTTTTTCATCGGAGGAAGCAAAGCTATTTCCCGCTATCAAGGATTCTTGGAGAGTACCGTGTGGCTTCGTATAAGCTACACATTGAAAGCGGATATGACCTAAGAAGAAAAAGTTTTCCTATTTTCGAATACATTATGAAAGTTTATTACGGTGAAGGTTTTAAAAGATAGTTTATAAATAAACCCTAATATTAAATATCAGTTTATTAAATATATTATACAATATTTAATTTACTAACGCTAAATTTTATACTAAATAATAAATCTGTTTGCGTGTTGGCAAAATTTGATTTCAGTTTTACCTTACTTTACAGGAGAAGAAAAACAAATTTTAAATATAATATGTTCATAGCGTTTAAAACCATTTGCAGTAAGTGTGAGTTGTCAGATGTTGCCACTCTTTGGTGGTAAATATTATGCTGTATTCGTATGATGCCAAATAACGATTTTTGACTTCTCATTCTATTAAATAACGTGAAATATTTTTTTCAAAGAAAATATCTTTTGTATGGATAATGGCTGAAATAACAAATTTTGCCATTACATGTGTAGGAATATTTTCTATAAATCGTGATAATAAACCCAAACTGACATATCAACTTCTGCCATCACGCCACAGAAATTTTAATCACTTAATCTCATTTTCTTTCAGAATGCTTTTTTCAATTAACATCGCATATTTACATTGTTAATTATTCTTTACTTTAACATCAAAACGAATAAAACTGATGATTCCTATAGGATGTGTTGATTTTATTTTTTATTTCAACAATCCAAGCACGCCCTGTGGTCAAAATTCTATTAAGCACAGTTCTATACGAACAACTTTTTATGACGGATGATTTTTTTTAAATACTCTTTGAAATAATCTGAAAAATCTACGAGTCAATTTTAACAAAGAGATATCGCTACAACCCTTTATGTAAATAGAAATATACAAACAAGGCTTTAAGTTTATAATTCAGTTACTGGAAAACTTTCTTGGGCACATTTTACGGTTTGATATGATCGGTAAAATTTGTTTGCCAACTCTTCATTCTGATGATAAATAGTGACTTGTTTATATTTATTTTTTTACATGAAAAATATTTAAATATAATAATCATGACGGATTGAGATTTATTGATAAACAATCTTTTATATTAATTGAATTGGCATTTTTGGTAGAACTCACTTATAATAGAGTACAATATCAAAGTATTTTTCCAAATATTATTAGGTAGTTGACAGAATTTTTATAAATCATTCATGTCCAAGATCACAAAATTAAATTGAAAAGATCTAAATTTGGTATTGACCTTGCTGGAAAGCAGGACCTACCAGATCGCTAGGGCAAAGCTCTTACCACAAGACCACAGAGGCCGATATTTCGGCATAACGTCATCTTCAGAGCTATACTTAAACTTATATTAGCTTAACTATATAAATTGTTTAGAAGAGATAGACAATATTGTGTAATCTCAGGTATTCAAACATCATAATATTTTAAGACATCGACTGAGGGTGCTTGATGGAATCTCAATATCAAATTTGGATTATTGAGATTTTGTACACCTCCATGTATTTTGTCACTAACGACCCGGGTTTCGCCTTTCGGCATCTTCAGGCATTCGTGTGCTCGAATGCCTGAAGATGCCAAAAGGCGAAACCCGGGTCGTTAGTGACAAAATACATGGAAGTGTACAAAATCTCAATAATCCAAATCATAATATTTATTTAAAATTTAATTATTCAAGGTACTAATTGTGTTTTTAGAAAAGGAGCTTACGGGGTGTTAATTAATTAATCGTTAAAATAAATGCAAGAGCTTCTTGTAATGGTTTAAGCTTTTACAAGAAGCTCATGTAACTACGAATAATTAATAAAATTTCAATGCATCAACTACCAAATAAAATTTTGTAGAACTAAATACTTCGATATTTTACCCAATTATTCTTTTATACGTCGACAATTTTTATTTTTCAGTTTTGTTGTGATATATATTATTATATTTCATATACGATATCTTTTAAAAACATCCTTTATTCAATTTCATTACAAATATTGTAAAGATATTTCCTTTTATTAATAATCGACATTGTCAGATGTCATCTGAAATCGTTGAAAATTAAGTTGTTTCTATAGGATTCATAATTCGCAACCCAGTTCAGAATGGGTTTTTTATTCCTTTTCTTGATATTCTGTAGACAACGGAATACTCAATGTCCAGAAACAAATTAATTTGAGTTCAAATTAACATATTGATTGAATTGGTATTTACTTGGTAGAACTCCATTATAATAAGATAAAATAACAAATTATTTAGTTCTACAAATTTTTTATCAGGTGGTTGATAGCTATTTCGGCTTTACGCCATCGCCAGAACTATTCTGACACTATAGTTCTGACGATGGCGTAAAGCCGAAATAGCTATCAACTACCTGATAAAAAATTTGTAGAATTAAATACTTTGTTATCTTATCCTATTCAAATTAACCTTATGAATTTTTCAAATGGTCGACCATCATAACACTTTTGTTAACGTTGACGCTCAAATCTTAAACTGGATATTCAGATATTAAATTAAATTCTCAAATAGTATTAGAATGCATTATCCCTATCCTGAAAATAGCTTTCAATCTAATTTTTAGTTATTCCTACCAAAATAATACGTTTTTCTTGCTCTGTGGTCTAGCAAACTATTAGTATAACCGTACCCGTCATAGATGACGGCATTGCAATTAAAATACTGACTGTCTAAAGTAGCAATTATGTCTGAAATGTTTGTGCATTGTTTACAACGCAAACACTTAGGTCATGAGAAAATTTCATATCCACATGTGATCTGTGATAATAATAAAACGTCTACATAGCGGTCTGTGCTATTATATAAACGACTTACAAGCAGTCATTTTATGCATTATTAAAATTTTCCACTATATGTACTAATGTCTAAATTAAAAAAGGAAATTTTAAAAAATGTATTTCATGTGAACAAATATGTATAAAGAATTAAAAAACATCAGCACCGCTTCTTATTTCATGAACATATTTATATCAAACCAACCGTCTGGTTTACGTAAAACGAAAGTGACATTGGGTAGAATGTAATATGTTCTTGGTAGCTATATTCAGCAAATAATATCCTTTAATAACATTTGGATCTGCCCCATGAAATCATTAAGTCTTTATAACCGTATCAACTCCATTCCTAATATAGAAAACAGGTATAATTCAAAATGAGTTTTGTGAAAAGTTCGTAAACTGGTTATTAAAATTAATGATCTTGATTCAGTGTAGGTATAAATCTTTTCAAGGTTATCCATAACATTCCGTTATATTCGCATTTCTTTATATACGAGTGTTTTCATTTTATTTGTTTTATTTTTCGAGGCGAAGATTTTCAACGATTGATAGCAGAAATAGATCTAAAATGTCATCATTATTTACAACGTAAACTTAATGAATGTGGAAAGACATGTCCCTATTAAATTTATTGTACGCAATGTGAAATATAATCTTTGAGATATTTTCGTTCCTTTCGCCGAATTGTTAATGTTCTTGGGGCTTCGACATTTTCAGTTTCGAAGTAAACGGTTCTTATCCACGAATGAAACAAGTGCGATTTATAGATCTGTATCCAAAACTATGGTCGCCTATGATGTTTAAATATCTCCATATCCTTCTCCTATCAGATTTTGAATCCTAGTGATAAGCAATTAGCTAAGTATAAGTCGTTTTTTTAGTAAAAATTAAACATAATTTAAGACATCGACTGAGGGTGATTGATGGAATCTCAATATCAAATTTGAGTTATTGAGGTGTACAAAATCTCAATAACTCAAATTTAAAAATTAAAAAATATTTTTGTAGTCATTCCATTATCACATCTAACGATCAGAACTGGTTTCGCTCATTTTCCTACTGAAACCTGACCTGATCATGGCATAGAATTGTGTAATTCAGAGATAAAAAATGTGTTTTATTTTCATTAATATTAGCCTTTCCACTAATAATTGATCGTAAACGGTGCTAACACCTTTAAAGGTATTACTTATTTCTTTACTTCGTTCTTCTTCGCTACACTTTTTACGTAAGAGATTAAATGACAGACTTACAAAAACATCTCGTTTTACAACATCTGTTGTGATACTCCACGACGAGTCCATACGCAGAGTTGCAGACATGTTTTTTAAAAATATTGCTATAAATTCTTTGCAGAATTTCAAACATTTTAAGTCTTCGTGAATATTGTATATATCAGTGTATATCAAACTTTATCTAAAGGCACACTGGACAAGGGGGATTTATTCCACAGCACACCAAATAAAAATGACTTAAAAATGTAATGCATACATATGAATAAAGAATATGTGTAGATGACAATACACAATATTATAATGTAGGTATACACAGGTGGTAAATTTTTTAACAGTGAGAATAATTCAATTGATTTTCAGAAAGAATTATGTCAAAACACCTCTCTGAATTTAACCTAACTTCTCATCTACCTGCTGTCTTTTTTTTTTAATTCGTTTCCAAAAACGTTTCTGAAAAAACAAAACGTCTTAGCTATGACTTTTTAACTTGTCTTGTCCACAGTTATAATTTATCTTCATTTATCGTGGCACACCTGAGACTTCTTGTGCCACACAGTTTGGCAGACACTGTTATATAATGATTCAGTTGATTATATTTCGCCATAGCTCTCTGTAGAGAACTCATAGAACTCTTCTTTCGCTTTTGTTTAATCATGATTATCTTTACAATAGTTTTTGCTTGGCAAGTAATGAAACCTCTCGTGTAGTTTTATCGACAGCGCCTTCTGTGATTTCCGTCTAGCAATGTTTTTGAGTCGTACTGTTCGCGTAAACTGGTCTCTTCTCAAACAGACAATTTTAAAGGATTCTTTTTTTGCTTGTAAAGAGTTTTTACCGACCATGTTTCTCCCACATACATATGATCAGATATTGGATTCACATTCTGTTAGTTTTTTTTGTGTTTTTTTTACATTTCCGTTTCCAAGATTCTCGACATTTGGCTGATAGCTGCTTTGCAAGATGTCGACAGAAATATTATCGCACAGATAAACGGTTTTTTGTAACAGCTACAGTCCTGTAATTTTGAACGTTTCTTTTTTAAGAGTGTAAGAATAGAAGAATGGGGCTAGATCAGGGCGTTACTGATTAGCTTATCGTTCTTGCTACGTTCTGTTTTTAGGACCAGATAGGTGGGAGGGAATTCAGACAGCATGCACAAAAAAAATTGTAAAACTGTCCGTACTGACATTTGCATATGTGAACACTCCAACTAAAGACAACGACGTTAAAAAAATACTGAAATATAAAATACGAGAACTCATCTCTATCCAATCGTTCGACGCCTCAATTTGAAGATTATAACGAATTGTAATCATTATGGCAATTATTCACATATATATTTATAAATTTCATAAAAAAACTTAGGATTACAATCCATGATAAAATCACGGAAACTCACAATATTACCATTTTACAACAGTGTTTAATAGAATTCCTGCATTTGTAATAAAGCCTTTTTGAATTTGGGGGACATTGATATTTATTTTGGCTTTACATCATTATCCAAACGAAACTTAATCTCGACTACAATTATTTTATAAATTATTGTCGAACGCATTTCCTTTTTTAAGTGAGTGGAAAAATCATAAGTGAGTGGAAAAATCACATCTCAAAGCAAACCAATAAAAACAATTCGAACCAAAAAATGTTTTCTCCGTAATACTATATTAATGGAATGAATATGAATGAATGAATTAATTTAGGCTACTCTCATGTGTGAGAAATAATGTTTGGGAATAAATGGTAATGAAGAAGATCAATCAGTGTCCATAAACAAAATTAGTATTTGTATCCACGTCGAAGTGGTAGAGTGGATATATGGCGTAGCAACTATTTTGATGAATGAGCCGTTGATGAACTACTCAATTTCGTAGTTTGTTCAGAGAAAATGTTTAGAAGTAAGTTGCTCTTTTTACAAATCAATAACATAACTGATTGACTAGGAATTTTCGTTAAATGGAATAATTGTCATTTCTAAAAATAATTTAAAGAATTTATCTATTAATCCGTCAATAACGGCTCGATAAAAAAAGAAATTCTTTTTAAATGTAAAAGAAATCATTCAACATCTTTTTATTCAATTTTTTATCTATAGTATTTTGTTAATGCCATAAAATTCCTTCTCATTTCTATCTAATTTGTTGAAAAAAAATATTTTAACCTTTTATTTCAAATTGCTCTATGATAATTATAAATTCTTGATGAAACGGCAACATAAGATTCAATATGTAGATGTTATCATTTTAAAATTATCCTATTTACTACGGATTCAATTAACCTTTTAACTACCGGTAGGTGTATGTGGCGGTACCTTGCAAAAAAAAGCTTTGTAAATATATTGTTTTTGAAAATATATTAATTTTTTTTTTATAAAAACTTACCAAATAAATGAAGGGCCGCCATTTATTCACAGGAAAAAAAATGTTTATAACGCATCAGGGTTGTCAGTGTTTTTTAATTCGGTGACAAAGCTCTTTTCAATTTACTTTTCAAACGGTAAAAACGAAATCTGTTTCAATTCTGAGTATGTGACGATAATCCCAATAGATGTCGTTTGTGTTCAACATATTTGTGTGTTTAAAATTATTGATTTACATTTGTAAAATCTTGTTTAAAGCGGAACGTTCAAAGATTTCTGTATGAGCGGCGTTCCGTTCACGGAAAGTTGTTCGTCTTAAGACGCTATTGGCAGCCATCTGGTTAAGAGTATTATGAGACTAAAATATATAAGAAATATGACATTAGATTTTATTTTACACTATTATTTTTTTACTTTTTAAGACTGGGGAATGAACGACTATTTTCATTGCTAAACGAAATTGAAAGAAATATTGAAATAAAGTAAATATTTTTTTGAAGCCCAAAATAAACATTAATAAATGGAAGCAATTGTTTGCGTTACTTACTGGCACACATAAGAGTATAATATTACAGATAAATACACTATGTTTGGAGTAAGTAAACACATTTCCAGGATAATGATCCCTTTCAATAGCCACAATAATATATTCATTGCTATTACGTCCATATATATGGTTGACTAGACCAGTAGGTCAAAACAAATCCTTATTTAATAATACGTGGCCAGCATTCTGGTGACCTATTTTACTTTTACGTGTTTTTCACGTTAGCATATAGAAATGGCAATATTTATTTGTCACACTTATATACTTAATCAAACTTCCATTTGATATATAATAAAAATACCATGTGAAATAAATATTAAGCATGTACCAAATTTGTGTTTAACATTAGTATGTGGTTATAGGTTTATATGGTTGCAAGACTTACAAGTTGAGATATTTTAATATAGTTATGACGAAAAGCTATATAGCCTTATGCAGTTCCACACTGCATGGTGACTTATGATTACGAAATGAGCATTCATTATACCGAAGTATATATAAATCAATCAAAACAGTATGTAGAACTAATAAGTTTGTTTCCTTAAAGTAATTGTAGATTTTTAAATGTATTCTTGGTTCATCTTATTAGCATATTTTTTGTATCATATTAGGATCATAATCTCCATGTTGATGTTTATATTTCTTTTGTTTGATAAAACTTATCGATGAGTCTCACAATTTAATTATTTAAAAAAACATATTAAATTGTTAACAAGCTATATGAAGCACGTTTTTATTATATTTTTTTTTTATGAGATGAAAATGCTTAACTGATCCCGTAACCGAATGGTCAATTCTCTTGGGTTTTGTCCTATCGGTTGCGGGTTCAACGGTTCAAATAACGAAATTGTGACTTTAATACGGTGATTTATCAATTCAAATTGGATTCAATTATGGATGAAATTCTGTGCTGTTTTATTCCTTTTCCACCCACCCCAATCCAATTCTGAAAACAGCCTTATAAAAAGCCGGAGGGGCTTCTTTCTATATGTTTTCCGAAGAGAGAGGTTGAGCAACTGAGATGTAAATATACTCTATTATAAGTTCTTATGTTATAAATTGAGATAGACTTTTCATTTAAAATCAATTGAAAATTCTAATCAGCTGAAGGATACCGCTCCAGTTTTTAAATAAAAATCGTGAAATATGTATGCTGAAAAGTATTTCATTATAATGAATAGCGTCTGTACACCAAGGACGTAATCTAAACTACTTACATTTAATTTAACCCCCATTTAAAAAATATATCCTGCGTAGTCGATTTCAATCTTTGGCGTGTGTGCTAAACAGGAAGTGATGTATTATGGAGAAGAATAGCGTTCGCGCGCTTCCTGTCGGCGTGCAAATATCACTATCCTTTCAGTTGAAAATTGAAATGTCCGGTCTGTATTGGCTCTGCAGCAGTATGTGATTTAGCTAAATAAATAGTGATTCAATTTTTATATAAAAACCTGTCTTTACTTTGACAGATTTTTTAAAGTAAACGGAGCTGCACATTAATAGGGATTGGAATCTAATACACAGAAACCGTACAGTCTGTTCTGCTCTTTGTATCAAAAAATGTTAGTTATGCGAATCAAACTCGTATTTAATTTTTTAATGCTATTCATAAAAGTTAAAAAAACCTTTCACATAAATGTACTCACACAAATGAATTTCTCCGAAATTCAATAGAGAAAAATATTATTTAAATCAATATCGCTGGCCATCTCCGATATGAAAATAAACTATAATTATGAAAATATTTTGCTGAGGATTGAAGACACAGATTAATAAAAATGAATGGGTCTTATACGTAAGGCTATTAGAGAATATAGTATAGTGTAATAATATATCTAATAGGGAAGATTGCATATGTTGTTTTCAAATATACTATAACCATAATAAAATACCTTACCTCGCTTCATTATTTATAGTATCTACTAGAATCGTGTGTCCGACTCATAACAAATGGATATAAACCCAAAAGATAAGGCGTTACTTATTCTATTAATGAAGTTTATATTATTGTAACATATAAACTTTTTTATAATAGAAGTTACACACTAGGTTAGAATGCAGTCATGTTTATGTGAACAAAAATACTGTTCGTTTTTGCAAAGCAAAATGTAAATTTTCATTTTTTTATTGAGAACGTAAAATTAAACATGTATTTTAATAAAATTATTAATTTAACCGTTGACTTATCAGTGGGCACATAAACATATTAATGCTATTAAGCATCATATTAATGCAAAATATTTTTTGAAAATTTTACGCTTAGTGTTGATGTCAACAAAATATTTATTATTGTGCTTACCGTCGCTCGGAACATTATTTAGAATATTTAGATAATGAGCATACTTTAAAAGATACCTTAGGACATTTTAGTGGGCTCTAAAATAAAAATCGTGAAAGCTTTGGCATAAACATAATATTTCCAGTCTAAACACTGGCTGAACAAAAAAAGGCCTTTACAATCGATGATTTTTCTAATACAAATCTCATTACATTGATTCGTATAGGATTACATAATTTTATTTTTACTCAACAATCAATCTAGTAGACTGAAAAATGTTTTAATACACAAAAATTCAGTGCGCTGGTTCTTAAAATCCATATAAACTTCACAAAACCAGTCCATCAGAGACAATGTATTCTGTGTGATTAAATCTACTTCAGTTTTCTCCATTTCCATGGATTGTGGCAAGACTCGTTCGGAATAATCAACTCTAATCAATTTTTGACATTCAGTGTCGCAAAGGGTCCAATATGATAATCTTGACGATGATTTGTTTTACCGGCATATTTAATTTAATTGGTTTTAGATCTTAAAATTTGAGATTTAAACCAATTTATCTGTATAAATAAAATTTAGATGCGTTGAACGAAAACTTACAATTATATACATCCGAATAAGTAGTATTATCGTTTTTCAGGCCTTTAATTGAATGGTCAACATCGTTAGCTTCGGTCCCTGTAGATCACTGGCTTAAATCTCAGTACGGACAGTTTTATACATTGATTTTTCAATCGATTTAGCGATTCGTTTTTTTGATGGCTAACTTCCTTCAAATTCATCCAATTCTATAAACATGACGTAGTGAAAGCAATTAGTTAACCACAACTTTGTTCTTGCCCTATCTTTATTTATGTAATCTCTTCAAAAAAGAGAGAGTAGTAACTTAATAACAAAAGTTATCTTTTCATTGAAATATGCTCCGTATTTCGAGTAGACATAGTTAAAAACAATATTATCGTTTCACTGGTGAATAAATTTACTAAAATAGCTTAAAAAAAATTTCTCGTTCAATTGAAGGCTATGAATTGATGAGCCGTTGATTTTAGTGTATGGTTATGAGCAATCTGACAATTGACACATGTTTTCACTCTTTAACTTTATGTGTTGTGGATCTTGCTTCTATATTTGAAACTCATTGCTTCTATATTTATTTAGATAACTGTTGACATTGATTGATGATATTGTCAGTTTAGCGTAAAATTTCAGCTATCTGCTTGTTTTTGATGATGAGAGACGAGTGAAATCGCTTATTGTAAGTAATACCTAGAATGTAGTTCAAAATATGTATCCGAAAAAGTTTGTTTTGATTTAAATAATGCTTCTGGGATACATACTCAGATGGTATATATCATCAATCTAAATAACAATGATTGAGACTGACAAAAAGCCGAAAATGAGATTTAAATACCACTCTGGAGCAAAGATTATATTACATATTTATATTTAAAAAAATGTTATTCACCTTATAATTTTAAATCATATCCAAAAAAATCATAATCGTTTTGGTAACCGGCAATTACAATTATCTGATATGTCAAAAATTATATAATTTAGTATTTAATTCTAGGATTTAGAAAGGGTAACTGTAAGGGAATAAGGAAGTAACTGTTGTGTAGATTTTAGGAAAATCAAATGAACACCAGTTAATTTACAAACTTATGGTTTAATACAGTATATGCAAATAAGTAATCTTCTTTAATCTGCTAAAATATTTTTAATATAAAGTACCTAAGATGTCATATAATCAAAATTGGGAAAATAATTATGTGTTTATTTATTTATCTTACTTGCCCAATATATATTGCGATAATTTTACATCACCTACTTATACTAACCAAATCATTCACAGAAAGCTATGTTCATTTTATATATGAATTTGAATTCCCAGAACAATTTATGCTTTCAATTTGTTCTCCATTCAATACTGAAAGGTTTTATTCACATTATATAATATGTTGTGTTGCAAATAGGCGCTGTAAGATAAAAACTCACAACTCAACAATATTTATGTTTTCACCAGTAAAATCAACTGCCGTAAAATGCAAATTTCAATTCAAATAAAAAATGAAATTAAGTTGAAAATACCTGCAAACAAGATGATCCAAAAATTTATGACCTATCAAAATGCTGGAGGTTAGGATAAGAACCCAGCATCGCGAAAGCCTATGAGATATTATCATATGTGAATATTTTCATATGCATATACTATGTGAGAATATTCACATAAAATACAAATATACATAGATAAAACAATAAACTGTACTTTGATTTGCATAACGATTTAGACAATTTATTCGTAAATATTGTTTATTGTTTATAACTCTTAGTAAAAAGACAATATTAGATATTTATATCGAAAACAACTAGAATTTATAATATTATCTATGTACTTTAAGAACAATACCGGTTATATGGATATTCAAATTATTCTAAAAACCGTTTGGCTTACATTAAATAGATTTGACTATATAACATGATAACGGGAGCAAAATAATGATAATAATCGATATACAAGTAACAAGTTTTGTAGATAAAAGCAAATATTTCCACCAAGCATCAAGCGGTTTTTGAGAAAGTATTTTATTACATATGAATATAAATACTCTAAATATGAGTGTGCTCTGCTCTGTCTTTTTTAATGTTAAAATGGTGTAGCTGCAAACTGGGAATTTTTTTGTTGTGTTTTGGGAAATTTGTCACGACACCAGTACTACCGACATTTTTGATAAAAGCTTATGTTTTTGTTGAAATACTATTTTACTAATAATTATGCATTTCATTTTTAGGTCACGGTTCAGGTTCATTCAAGAATAGTTTGTATAAACAGTTTTCATGTAAAAAAATCTATTTTAAAATAAGTGAGTAATAATTATTATTAATATACTCAAATTTGTGTAAAAGTAAATGTTTTTGTGTAAAACAATGTGGTGTCAAGAGTTTATTAAGTTGATTTTAAATAAATAAATTTGCTAAAATGGGAAACAACTCTACTACAACGGACTGGCCTTACTTTGATTACATCCCGAACAATTACAGCTATGACTTTGGAGTTGATGGAGATCCTGGCTTTGTGCTGCGCCATGGACTTATGACCACCACTATTTTAAGGTAAGTCTTTTACCATAGCAGACCTATAAGATAGCTCACTTCATAACATTTTAAAATTATAGCAATACCATTTCAATAAATATGTAAAACAATTTAAATATACTAACTGCAATCATTTTTTTAAATATGTGGTGTAAAATATCAGTATGAGTATAAAATGGTAGAACTTTGTGAAACTGTATGAAACAAAACAACAAAGAAATGAAAAAAATGAGTTTCCTAATAGTAGCAATAAGATAAATAGCTATAATGAGTTTTATTGATTGAATTAGAATTTCTTCTTCTTTGACTATATTCGCTATGTACAGCACATGGCCACTACGCGAAGCCTCCATGATTCCCTGTCACCAGCCAATCGCCTTGATTACTGCTTTGAATTGCAATTTACTTTATTCAAAACCATTTTAATAGTGTAAAAAATAGATTTAGTGGATAGGCCAACCTGCAAAAGTGGTGCTATAAAGCAGGATGCTGAACACATCCTATGTGAGTGTCATTTAATGCATAAATAACGGGAGGGGCTGCGCAAATGGGTTCAATCTTCCATTAGACCGATCGGCCACCCTGACTTGGTGGCAAATAAGGCAAATTACGAGGCCTTTAAAAAATTTGCGGCTTCATGCAGAGAGCAAATAGACCTCAACTCGTAGAATATTTTCATTTAACTGGAGGGATTGATTTTCTGCACACTTAAGTGCATGCCACCAAGTCTTGGGCAGTTGCTCTAAAGGTACTAAGGGAAAAAAACTGTTGATAGACCTAACATTAGTTACACTACTGGATACTACCATATGAAATTAACGGATGGTAAAGCAGTGGTGGACGAGGACAAGGTCTTCTAAAATATAGAAGGTTTTCAATTCCAAGAAAATTTTTGTATAGCCATTTATTTTATTTGTCTTAAATTAAAAAAAAATTTTACCTTATTATAAACGATCGTTTTATCCATGTTTCTCTTGAAAGTCTTACCATTTTATATACGTAAATACTTTTTTTGATTTTATATTGGTTGAAAATATATGATAGCCGAGCGAAACCGATAAAATTGGAAAATACGTACATGTACTGTAAAAGTTGTTTCCATTACGAGTATATACTACTTTAAGAAAACGCTACTTTAATACTGTTTGCGTCGTGTACGTGGTGTGCTCGGATAAATGCTTTAAAAATACTCCTACACAATTTCTCGACGCTAAGACTTTTCAAGGAACCTTTGTGGGCGTAGACTTTTCCCGCTTCATTTTATCCATGTTTATAAAAACTGCCGTAGGGTGGCATTAGTGGACTATTTCTGAAAGATTTAACTTTTTTGCAATGCAAAACTTACCACAGTTTATCATAAACATTTGGCTTGTCGTATATTGTATTTTTTTCGCTTTCAAACATGCTTACAAAATTATATTCGGGTTGATCTTTACATAAACAATGTTTCCTTGAAAAAGAAAAAAATGTTTGAGGTTCATTTTGCTTTCATTTACAAATTCTTTTCCCGATCAGAATGATTCAAGATTTTATTTCATTTCAAAAGAATAATGTTGACCTTTAGAGAGAATCTAAGGTAAATTGTTTTAAAAAACATTGTTGATTGGATATACTGTCAAGTGGTAATATGACTAATACCTTACGTTCGTATTTTGTCAGTCAAGGTTCAACTCCCGTTCAATACTTTTTTTTGATCACTCGCAATGTGCTTAATATGAAAATCTACTTTAAGGTCTAGTATTTCAACATAAGTGACTTAACAAGAACCGTTTTTAAAGTGAGTCACTTAACTTCTTTATTACAGACAGAAATGTACGATTTTATAATCGATTTTTTTTTATTAATATGCATCCATAAATCGATTGGATACACGTTGACCGTGCAAACGTGTAGGATAAAAACCCAAGAGCATTGACCATTCAGCTACGAGAGCTAAAATTTCCGTTCAGTTATTTAATTATAATATACTAATTTCTATTCAAGTTTATCGTTCTGTGTTGTTTTTCTTCCCTAGTTACTCCAAAAACAAGGCGTATTTCGATTGGTCAATAACCTCACTAAACTATAATAATTACTCATAGTATAGTATATTAATTGTATTGCAACCAGTTATTGTCAAAATTTTGATTTTGAAACACTAACACTAAAATCTAATTTTTCAATTTCTTGTTGTTCTTTGTTGAATATTTAGGAGAAATCAATATTAATTGAAACACTTAAAAAGTAATAAACTGAGATAATAGTTGATACGTTTTAAAGGAATACTTTGAAAAATTCTCAAACATTCACTATTTATCATAATTTTCTGAGTAAAGAGAGAGTGCTGTCATATATAAACTTTTTTAGTCGCATCGCTAAGTGATATGGGAAAAGTTTTAGCAAAATGAAGAATTCTTGATTTTTTTTAAGAATGGCATATTGAATGGCGATGATTTTTTTTAGCTTTGTTACATTATTTCGCAGTGAAGACATCTTCTTAAAGTTTGCAGCCAGTTTTAGTATTTTTTATAATCGTTTTCATCAATAATTTTTCGCGCACTTTGTAATGTGACAACATTATCAATAAAACTTACACCGTTATAAAAAGAAACCTTGATGGATATCCGTCAAATAAAAACAATAAATTTCATTCCATATAACGTGATGCTCTATATAAAAAAATAAGCATCACCCAAATTTATATAAAATTCAAATTAATAAAAAAGTAATCAATTTTATATTTAAGACGAATTTCCACACAGTTACCGCCGAATTCCATCAAAAACATTCAAATTTGTTGTGAAATATTTATACTGAATAAAAAATATTTTTAAATAATTAATTTTAAGTATTACCTCCTAACGGGTTGTCGTCTATAGGTTTTACATCTTTGTGATCGGTTACACAGTCAAAGGTTTGAATCACCGATCAGAGATCATTGATCACTAATTTTTTAAATTATTTTTAGGTTTTGTCTACAAATGGATATCAGGGAAAGTGATTTATTCATCATTACTTTTCTTTTTTAAAGCCTCAGTTATAATATAAAGAAGTAATATTGGCAAAAATAATCTTTTTTTGGTTTATAATAAATAGTATGAAGTCAAATTCTTAAATAGACTTATTTTACAAAGCTATATAAAAATATGTAGACTAATTTATTATATCTAGGGAGTTTGCTGCTTAATTTTTCGAGCAGACATTAATTAAATAAGTTTGAAAATAAGATTTATTGTCATAATTATAATAAAAGTTATTCTTCCCGCTTATTACACCCCATATTACATATGATTCGAGTCACGTTCGAAAAGCTCTGTTGGCTTCGGCAAAAAGCTCGTTAGACAGATTTCATTTATGGAAAGATATGGTAAGGTATCCATACGAATTATTTCGTGAAGTTCCATTATAACATAACAATGTCTATTAATTATTTGTAATCATCTCTGCCATTTACAAGACCGCCATATTTTTGGCGGAGATATTTAGCAATTACTATAGAGACATTATATGAATTCACCAACTTTTTTTGTTTTCTTTTTGTGAATACCTATCAAGAAATCTTGTAAAATGAAATAATCGTGTCTTAGAAATTTCACGTATTATTGTCCGCTCCTAACATGGAGAATATGGCATCCTAATGGAGATATCTCAACAAAAGTTTTCTATGAGAACTGCTTATTAGTCAGTTGCTCAACCTCTCTTGTTTCAAAGAGAGTAAGGATAGAAGAATAGTGGCTACGACAGGTCTAATGGTTAGCTAATCGCTCTCACTATGCCCCGTTTTAGACATCACAGACAGATATCCATAAATCGATTGAAAGATCAATTTATGAAATTGTCCGCGCCGATGCTTGAACCCGAGACATCCGTAACCGTAGCCATCGACGTTACCAACTTTGCCACGGAGCCGGCATATGTATAGAGCCATGTAGCCGATATGTATTATATAACTATATTTAAATGACATATATTTCATGTATTGAAAAAATCATTTAACTAAATTATAGAAACGTGTATTGTATTATTAAATTCAATAATGAATGAACCTGATGTGATGAAATCAGTTCTTGATTTAAATAAACAAAAAAAATTTTGTAGCCTTATATAATTTGAAATGAAAATACTCACCCTTGTATAAATGTATAAATTGAGTTGCATTTTTTTAGTATACATATTATAATGAATCAGTTTAGACAGTGGATAAAACACACTATAGTTTTTTTTTATTTGATAGCGCTTTTCTGTAAATTTCAATTAAAATCAATTAATTTAAGCTGCTTATTGCTTACGAACGTCAGGTTTCGTGTGAACCGTTTATTTCGTGAAACTAATTGAATAGTATGACGTTTTTCATCGTTAGATGCAGACAGAATTTAAACGTGTAAATATCTCTGAATTAATTTTAAGGGAGAAGTATGATTTAACGTACACTTAAAGATGGTTTACAAGTGAAATATACTAGAGACTTTATTACAGAAATAGAAAAAGTCATTTTTGCTTTAATAGAGATAGGAATGGCAGATTAACCGAGTCATTCAGATTATTGTTGACCTCGCTTAAGAGTCTTTGAAAACAATTTATTTTTTTTTTTTGATTGTTTATTTATTTTACAATGGATACTTCACATTAAGTTGAAAATAAATAAACGATATAGAAATATTTATGTATGTATTTAAGCTTTTATTTAAATGCTTAGGTACTCATTTCTTTCTCCACCAAATTACTTTCCAATGTAAATTTGACATCACCATACATGCATGAAAAAAAAATCACCATTAAAAATTCATACAATATTATAAATGTCGGCTTATTGCCGTGTCTGAATTGTAACGCTCTAGATCAGGGGTCTCCAAACTTTTTTTTTAGCTTTAGGATCATACTGACTCCTCCACTAAGTCCCAAGGGCCAAGACCAAGCTAGTTCATCATACCAACATACTGCAGTTTTGAATTACGCGCTAATTTGACACGAACGGGTAAGTGTCAAGTAAATTTCATTGCGGCGAAGATAGCCGTAAGCCGACAGGGGGAAAATCAGCTTCTGTCTAATTTATACACTCAGATTAAGTCCATTCGACAAAAATTTAGTTGATTGGTTGCATAAATTTTCTTGTGGCTTTTTTTCCGCTTTTGGCATTACTTATTTGTGTTGAAAAACAATGATGGTCCGTATAACGGGCATGTTTGGCCAGCTACCGCGAGCAGGATTGGTGGTGCTCGTGAGCAGTCGATTAGAGACCTCTAGTCTAGATCTCCGTCAAAATACTTGACCGATTTATGAACTTGCGTCTATTGGCATTGAGTATAGATGTTTGTGATATTCTCATCACGAAACCATACCCAATAATCTAAACAATCGAGTTAACTAACAATGCGTCGTCTTTTAGGCTTATATTTTTCACTAGTAATTGTATAATTTACCTGAATCACTTCAGAAACACTGTATCTAGTGTCCATAATATATGTTATATGTCCATAATAATATAAACGGTAAAATGTGTCTTTTACTTAAAATAATCTATTATACTTTTATTTTCAGCTTGGCCTATAGTGCAGTGTTTTGTTTAGGCCTTGTGGGAAATGGCTTTGTGGTGGCAGTGGTTGCAAGGTCCCCGCGTATGCGATCTCCAACTAATCTCTTCATCGTAAACCTGGCGTGTGCTGATCTTCTTGTGAACGTCCTCTGTCTTCCATTCACTTTTATGGCCAATCTTATACCAGGTAAGAAAAAAAGAACTTTTTATTTCACATAATACGACCTCTCAAAGTAAAGTGTATCATTATTTAGATGTCTTATAACTGAACGTATTTTTTTTACACGGTTGCCATCTTGGCAAAACATTAGAGTTTATATCAGAATCAACGTTACCTAATAAATATGTTAATGTTACAAATATTATGCTTAGGTCACTGGCTATAAAATATAAAAATTTGAATAAAAATTTTGAAGATATACTTATAATACAAACACAAATGTTTGATAAAAAATGTTTTTCTACAATGAAAACGTTGATTCCACATACCTAAAATGGGTTTTTAGAAATGTTATGTATGATCATTTTTGCAATTTTCTTACAATTCATTTGCATGATTCATCTCACTCTCTCTATTAAATGATTATATCAATCAATATTCTACCTTAATAAATAAAATACATCTAACAAACAAACTGCATGTTCTGAGCAACGAATGAAATTTAAAACGTGATTCGACCATAGAAAATATCACCGCTGTTCTGGAAGAAAACAACAAATCGAAAAAATTATATATTGAGGTTAGTTATACCAAAATATTCCTTATTTTGAACTCTACTAGTATTTTTCAGATAATGTTCTTCCAGAACAACGACGATATAAAACATATTATCTGTTGGTTTTTTTTTTGCCAAATTTTCTCCATCAGTAAAATTTCGTGAAAAATAATATCGAAACAGTTGAAATCACAGTGGAGTGGCTTCGTTGTTCAAATAATGCTTTATATTGCTTGTCGATTAGCAGTATATTATAAAATATATCATTATGACATTCTGTATATGGCATACTGTATATATCATTTCAAGATCACCTTGAATTTAATTTATAAATAATTCTACTCCAGAATTTCATTTGAAAATCACAAGCGTAATGAATTATGCCATATCACAGACTACTTTAATAGTATTCTAAACACCTAACGGGTTTCCTTACAATTATGATTAGTAAATTATTTGGCAGCTCTATACTAAGTCGTGACAGTAATTTTCATGGTATTTGTATTCACAAATGTGAGACAGGTTATCCTTAGTAGCATTTTGTTACTAATATACACACGACGAAACTAACATGAGCTAATTATTCGTTTGTATTCATCAAACATGGCATTAATTACTTATAATTATCATTGGATATACTATGATTCAGAACAATTTTCCAAATAGGTTAATTGCTGTTGTTTTAATTGTATACGAACACATAAGACATGCGTCGTTCGCGAACGGACCGATCCAAACGGCCTCATTTTTGTATACTACACTATAATCACTCGTTCACCTTGTGGAAATGTAAAAGTCCTCGCAAATCAGTTACGTTTTTACTCTAACACTGCTCTGTAAATAACAGGCAGAGTTATAAAACCAATGAACCGCAGAGAATCAAACTCCAATTGAATTTCAATTCATTTTTTCCACACTTAAACTGCTTTGTCAATTGCATTCAGAGTGAAAAAACGAATGAATCCCGGAGTATCCAATTATAATTGAATTACAAATCATTTGTTTTCCTACTCTAACATTTCTCAACCAATATCAGGTAAACAGATAACTCGTAAAGAATTCAACTATAATATAACTACAAATCAATTTTTCCTCACTTTTACATTACTTTGTCAATCAAATATGTCAGACAATCTAATAACAGTTGAAGCGTGACTCATTTGTTTTCGTTGAGCTGTGATGCGGCTCATATGAATCAACCAGTATGAACAAATTGAATAAGGTAATTGACTTAAAGTGTTCGATTACATCTAATTGAATAATTTCTCATTTGTAGCACAAAGTTTATATCTGATCTAATTAAAATTCACCTACACTTTTAACGTCATACTGCGCCGTTTTTTGATTAGTGGTAATCATAAAACCTTTTTTTATTCTTGAATGGTTCATTTCGATGTTTTTTTCAAACACTGAGGAAATAATATGAGTGAATGAAAATGGTGGGGTCCTTAACACGCCGGGTGAAGAATAATAGCTTTGTCAATACTCACTATGAAACCTTAAACATCACATTTCCTGGTTATTTTATTATGATACGCCTGTACATACATGCTTGCTAAAAGTATGTATATAAAATAATACGGTATCAATATAAAATGGTTTCTACATCTTATTTTTACCACATTTAGATATGTCTTCAAAATCATAGACAGAATTTAAAAAAATCATATTATAAATATCGATAAAATAAAATATTCAAAATTTACGTGTTGTTAAATAAGTATACTAACCGAGTTTAATGATATATACAAATTAACGTATGTATTTATGTGTTCTTTCAATTAACCGTTGAACAATATTAAAGATTCTTCTTTTGAAATCATTACCATTTCCAAAATGGTTCTACAATTTCGGAAATAATTCATATCCAAACTCCTGATATAATTTTCATAAAAGTGCAATTTTACTTCTTGAAGATTATCAAAATAATTATTCATTAGACACTTACTTTTAAATATCTTGAATATAATTTATTAATTTAAACGCTTAGAGTAAGGCACACTACTTTTATTTATGTTTATTTTTTATATGTACTGCGTATTACACAATTTGAATCTTTTTAAAATAACTATATTTAAAAGATGTATTTTTATAACCGAAACAATTTATATCACTAAAACCTATTTAAAATTTTAAATATTAACATCACAGTTCGTAAGATTAAAAAAAAATTTCACTTTATAAAAGACTGCCTACTGAATTTTCTTTCCTACTCTTAACCCTTCAGCATTCCTTCTGCATGCCTAATTAACAAACTCAACTAATCTACAAGTCAGAGGAATGCTATGAAGCTAAATTAGGACGCAATTTTAATATAAAATACGAATATGTTTACAGAATATATAATATTAAGAACATCATAAATCATTTTTAAATTCCATACATGTAGTCAAAACAAAAACTAAGAATTTTTAAAAAGATGTATTTATTGATCTTCTATTTTTTTCTTCAATCTTAAAATATAAAACAAAAATAAAAAATGTGCCTTCTAAAACTTTAGCCTATGTCTGAGCTAAATAATTTTACTTTCTTTGATACTAACTCTCAAACATGTCAATTTTTATTTTTGGTATCAAATATCTTTCGTCTACAATATACAAATAAGTCCAAAAATCGTTCAATGAAAATTTTTCGAGAACATCACGTTTTCCATTAGAGCCATGAGAGTCAATAAACAGGTTAAAAATACTTTGATTAAAGGCAATTCTCGCATAAAACCGTTGTGTTTTATTAAACTTTTGTTTGTCAAAAACAACACTTTCATAATCTACATAAACGTTAATAAATTAAGTACTTTTGAAAATAATTACATTTTCCTTTTAATCACCGAAAGCATCTATTACTTGGTATGTTCTATCACATCTTTATTATAAAGCTTTTTCATATTTAAATAGAAAAGTTTTCTGAATAGTGTAATAAATATTTTTTCTATTTGTGAAAAAATATCTGAACAATCATCATATCTCATTGACTTTCAAGGAATGTTAAAAATGTCAATTGATATTAGCGATATTTTTGATAAATAGTGAACTATTCATTCATTTCAATAATATTCGAAATTCTCCAACGTTTTCTTCACAAAATATATCTATTATAGAAAAAAATGGTTAAACTTAAAGCCTTTGACGCAATATTAAGAGAAATGCAATAAAAGCAAATTGAATTGCATTTTTGAAGCATTATTTCTACATTTAGAATGGTTCAAGAGATTGAATATCTGAGATATAAATGCCATTCAAGAGATATTGAGGACAAATTCTTGCCCCGGTTGTTTGACCTATTTGAATTTTCTTCCCCACTGACTTTGCAATCCTGAAGAAATTGACTCGATAAGATATATTACTATGGAAAGAAACTGATTTTTCTTTTATACACTGTTTCACATCAATATACTTCTGTAATATAGTCAGAGTTATGATGTTTTTGTCACTATAACTCAATGTTGGCGCAGGTGCGGGTCCGGAAATTGAATCCGTGGCTCAGATATTTACATAATAGTAATTTTATCACATAAATATTTAAATTAATATCACAGGGCATGAGAGCCTATGGTAATCTTGATCTTTCTTATCCTTCTGTTTTGCTGAACAACCAAAGAACAATGAATGCTCTTAACATTATCCTTCGTACCACGGTTGTTGATGGGTGTTTCAAGGTTTCACTTTACCTATATTTATCTCTTTGGCTTGAAAAAAATACCTTACCATTTTTGTTAAACTATTTTGGCTGCTCATGTGAACCACTTGAACTCATAGTGAAGCATGCACAAAATTTTGTACAGTAACTGGTTAATGTAATCGCTCCACCCCTCCTCTCTCATGAGAGAGTAGAGTCGTCAAAAATCAGCCGACACCAACTCCTTGTTTATGATTCAATGTTTTAATTAACCGATAATGTAATTTGATCAACTTATATTTTATGATAATTATAAAACATATGCCTACACGTTGGAATTCCTCTCATTGGATTACATATTCACTCCGATGATTCTGTAGACTTAGCAACACAGTCACACACACCAAAAGAAACGTGCATTACGCCACAATGCCTGATGCACTCACTATATCTGTTTCTTACTTATAATGAATAAAAAATGAACTAATTGCTTGACAACACTCATCATTTTTTAAATTCGGAATTCGAGTCAGATTCTGAGTGACAGTCGAAGTGTAGGTTAACTTCAATGATAAAAAGTTGATTTTTAAACGATTCCACGTCACTGGTATATAAACATTATATATGAGGAAAGCATGTAAATATTCCGAAGATTTTTTCAGCGTGTTGATTGTCAAACACATACCTACGTCGCGCCATGTTAATTTAATCAAATAATTTACATACATTGATTGAAGCTGATGTAGGTAATGTGGGGAAGTTTGTAAACAAGATGGCATTGTTGTTCCCTACTATAAACATTAAGGGAGGAAACTAAATATGTACATTAGCTGTTTTCTCGTACATGTGATTGTACTTTGAAATGTATTTACCGCGCAAATACGAAGGTACAATTGAATACATAACTTTGTATACAGTTTTTATTCTTCACAGATATGTGAACAAATTAATTATTAAATTAATCATAATCGTACAGATAGCTTTTAATTCGATGTACAAAAACTGTTCATATTTTATTAATGTCAACTCACTTCAATGAAATTTGGATTATTGAGATTTTGTACACTTCCATGTATTTTGTCACTAACGACCCGGGTTTCGCCTTTCGGCATCTTCAGGCATTCGAGCACACGAATGGACTCGAACTGAGAGACAGTAAACAGTGTCTAACGCTTATATAGAAGATAAAAATGCGACAAATATCATTTACGAGGCAATACATTATACGTCTGAGAGCCACACCGATACCTGAGTTAAAAATTTCGGAAATCGCCCTAATCCTTATTTTGTAAACACCATATTAACAGAGTGACGAATTGCCGAAGGCGAATTACCGCTTTCAACTTCTTTTAGAAATACCAGTGATTTTACAATTATAATAGTATTGTGGGTTTTGACGGGATGTAATTCGACGAATGGGTAAATATATACAATCATTCCACATTTGGTGACATCTGTTAGGTGTTTCAACGTATCGGATATAATAGCGGAGAATTAGGAAGGTTCAGCTGCTCATTCAAGATTGGTAATGAGTTTAACTGGGCTCTATTAATTTCTAAAATTTCTTGATAAAATAATTTATGATCCCCCATGTTTTTATGCAACAGTTTAACCCCATCATCCGCATTAAACGTATGGTTCTCCATTAGCAAGTGATTTGCGAATGTCGAAGTTTCTTTTTTTAATCTAAAGGCAGCTAAATGTTCTGATACCCTTATATCTAATGTACGTGTGGTTTTACCCACATAGAAATGTTGGCAATCATTGCATTGTAATTTATAAATACCAGATTTGTTCTTAAAGTTTACTCTATCTTTATTGTTAATAAGTAATTTGCCTAGAGAGTTTTTGCAATAGAACGCCGGTCTAATACTATCAGCGAGTTGTTTTTTAATTTTAAAGCTTGTACAACCTAAATAACTAATTCTATGCCAGATTCTGGGGCGGTCTATGTCTTTAGACAAGTTCCCAAAATATAGCATCTTTTCTGCTAATTTACGTTGTTTTTTGATACAAGACTATCTATAAGAGACGCCTCATAGCCATTATTAATGGCAATTTGTTTAATAATGTTTAGTTCGTTTTCAAAATTAAATTTATTTAGAGGTATAGTGACTAATCTGTGAACCTGAGAATGGAAAGCAGCCAATTTATATGAGAAAGGATGGTCTGACTTAAAATGGATCGTGGCTTCTGAAAACGTCTGTTTTCGGTAAATTTTAAATTCATGAATGGAGTTTTTAATATCAATATTAAGGTCAAGGAAATTTATATTCTTGCCCCCTACTTCTAAAGTGAATTGAATTTTATCATCTAGTGAGTTAAGAAAATTATGAAGATTAGAAACTTGTCTCTCCGTTCCATTGAATAGACAAAGGATGTCATCTACGTAACGGAACCAATAAACTACGTTTCTAACTTCTGTTTTATTGCTAAAAATAAGGTTTTCTAAATGGTTCATGTAAAATTCTGCTAATAGTGGTGACAAACAACTTCCCATTGCAAGGCCTTCGGTTTGTTCATAGAATCTATTATCAAATTGAAAATAGTTCTGGTCAACGCAAACGTCTAATATATTAAGTAATTCCGTAGTAATGACAGGATTAACTCTACGCGTATTAAGGGTATCTTTGATGATTTGTTTACATTTGTTTACAGGTACATTAGTGAATAAGCTAACAACGTCAAAAGAAATTAATTTGGCGTTTAACGGAATGTTATAATTTTTAATTTTATCTACTAACTCTAATGAATTTTTAATACTATACAATGGCTTGAATTTACTGTGATTGCGGATGAGAGAGTTAGCTCTTTTGGAAAGTTTATACGCTGGAGCATTCATATATGAAACTACCGGGCGGATTGGTATTGAATCCTTGTGAATTTTCGGTAGCCCATAAAATTTGGGGGCTTGTGGATTTCTAGTGGATAAAAAGGACAAATCCTTAGGGTTGATTGTAATGCTACAACTATTTATAACCTCTTTAATATTTTTATTAAATTTTAATGTAGGATCTTTTTTCAATTCGACTATATCGTTATTATCGAGAAAGTTATTAAACTTATCAACATAGTCTTTTCGCGTTAACAGGACCGTGGTATTTCCTTTGTCCGCCTTTGTGACAATGATATCATTATCTTTAATTTTAGTTTTAATATTTTTAAGAGTAGCCAACTCCTCATTAAACTTATTGTAATTTTTGTTGCTGTTTAAGTAATCTTTCTTAAGGATGCGAGAACAAATATGTTTGCTGGTTAAATCTTTATGCAATGCAATTTCTAAATCTATAGCAAGGCTACTCTTAAAAATATTAAAACTAAAATTAAAGATAATGATATCATTGTCACAAAGGCGGACAAAGGAAATACCACGGTCCTGTTAACGCGAAAAGACTATGTTGATAAGTTTAATAACTTTCTCGATAATAACGATATAGTCGAATTGAAAAAAGATCCTACATTAAAATTTAATAAAAATATTAAAGAGGTTATAAATAGTTGTAGCATTACAATCAACCCTAAGGATTTGTCCTTTTTATCCACTAGAAATCCACAAGCCCCCAAATTTTATGGGCTACCGAAAATTCACAAGGATTCAATACCAATCCGCCCGGTAGTTTCATATATGAATGCTCCAGCGTATAAACTTTCCAAAAGAGCTAACTCTCTCATCCGCAATCACAGTAAATTCAAGCCATTGTATAGTATTAAAAATTCATTAGAGTTAGTAGATAAAATTAAAAATTATAACATTCCGTTAAACGCCAAATTAATTTCTTTTGACGTTGTTAGCTTATTCACTAATGTACCTGTAAACAAATGTAAACAAATCATCAAAGATACCCTTAATACGCGTAGAGTTAATCCTGTCATTACTACGGAATTACTTAATATATTAGACGTTTGCGTTGACCAGAACTATTTTCAATTTGATAATAGATTCTATGAACAAACCGAAGGCCTTGCAATGGGAAGTTGTTTGTCACCACTATTAGCAGAATTTTACATGAACCATTTAGAAAACCTTATTTTTAGCAATAAAACAGAAGTTAGAAACGTAGTTTATTGGTTCCGTTACGTAGATGACATCCTTTGTCTATTCAATGGAACGGAGAGACAAGTTTCTAACCTTCATAATTTTCTTAACTCACTAGATGATAAAATTCAATTCACTTTAGAAGTAAGGGGCAAGAATATAAATTTCCTTGACCTTAATATTGATATTAAAAACTCCATTCATGAATTTAAAATTTACCGAAAACAGACGTTTTCAGAAGCCACGATCCATTTTAAGTCAGACCATCCTTTCTCATATAAATTGGCTGCTTTCCATTCTCAGGTTCACAGATTAGTCACTATACCTCTAAATAAATTTAATTTTGAAAACGAACTAAACATTATTAAACAAATTGCCATTAATAATGGCTATGAGGCGTCTCTTATAGATAGTCTTGTATCAAAAAAACAACGTAAATTAGCAGAAAAGATGCTATATTTTGGGAACTTGTCTAAAGACATAGACCGCCCCAGAATCTGGCATAGAATTAGTTATTTAGGTTGTACAAGCTTTAAAATTAAAAAACAACTCGCTGATAGTGTTAGACCGGCGTTCTATTGCAAAAACTCTCTAGGCAAATTACTTATTAACAATAAAGATAGAGTAAACTTTAAGAACAAATCTGGTATTTATAAATTACAATGCAATGATTGCCAACATTTCTATGTGGGTAAAACCACACGTACATTAGATATAAGGGTATCAGAACATTTAGCTGCCTTTAGATTAAAAAAAGAAACTTCGACATTCGCAAATCACTTGCTAATGGAGAACCATACGTTTAATGCGGATGATGGGGTTAAACTGTTGCATAAAAACATGAGGGATCATAAATTATTTTATCAAGAAATTTTAGAAATTAATAGAGCCCAGTTAAACTCATTACCAATCTTGAATGAGCAGCTGAACCTTCCTAATTCTCCGCTATTATATCCGATACGTTGAAACACCTAACAGATGTCACCAAATGTGGAATGATTGTATATATTTACCCATTCGTCGAATTACATCCCGTCAAAACCCACAATACTATTATAATTGTAAAATCACTGGTATTTCTAAAAGAAGTTGAAAAGCGGTAATTCGCCTTCGGCAATTCGTCACTCTGTTAATATGTTTACAAAATAAGGATTAGGGCGATTTCCGAAATTTTTAACTCAGGTATCGGTGTGGCTCTCAGACGTATAATGTATTGCCTCGTAAATGATATTTGTCGCATTTTTATCTTCTATATAAGCGTTAGACACTGTTTACTGTCTCTCAGTTCGAGTCCATTCGTGTGCTCGAATGCCTGAAGATGCCGAAAGGCGAAACCCGGGTCGTTAGTGACAAAATACATGGAAGTGTACAAAATCTCAATAATCCAAATTTAATATTGAAATTCCATCAAGCACCCTCAGTCGATGTCTTAAATCACTTCAATGATGTAACTGTTAATTTTTGTTGGAAATGTATATGTGCGTATATTAAATACACAAATAAAAATTTGCAACACGTATTGTATTATACTGTTGTGAACAACTTTAATCAATAAAAGAGCATTTTCAACTAAAAAAATCATTCATTTTAAGTGTCTCGGATTGTTAAGGTAAAGAAAACAACTAATTCTCTTTGTCCACGGTTTATTTTTCCACAGAAAAATTGCAAGGTATATTTCAATGGAACATATCTTTCATTTATGTATTTATGTTCACTTATTTTTTACACGTTTTTTTGCACGGCTATTTTGCATGAAACGTATACCTCGGTGTAAAAAGAGGTTTAAGTACAGTTACACATGTAGTTACACAAAATATGTATTATTATTACTTATTATATAGAAATCATCGCCATGACGAGAAACCGAAATAGCTAACAAATAAAACTACATAATTTAGTAAGCAGTATTATTGAGAATTACCTATAATGACGAATACTAAGATTGGAATCTTTTCACTTTTATAAAGCTAGGCAGGTCATTGTCAGAATCTAAAGGAAATGGATTAGTTGCAGTGTGGTAAGGGATGCCGCCAAGATATGAAATAATTATCAACTGGTTAAGAAGTGCTAAGGACCGGGCCAGATGGAAGAGGCTTCTTCTTCTTCTTCAAACATGAAGAAGATAGTATATGATCCTTCTGAAACTTAATTAATCATCACCAGGTTTATCGCGATTAAACCAATATCAGGAATTATTTAGTCGATAAAAGAGTGATTTATTTATTATAATAATTATATCGAATTTCAACTATACAAAAAATATTTAACAATACAGTAAAAAAACAATGATTACATGCTATTGATTAGATGATGATACTAGTATGTATAGGTTAAATATAACTATTCATATTTTTTTGATAAGGCTTCCGACATAAAGCATTCGCGGGGCACAATATACTGTTATTCTGAAAAGAAATATATTACATGGAGTATTATCAAAAGAGATTTTGATTAACACCCCGCATAAATATCTTTCGCGTTGAATGGTTTCTTCTTGATAATACGACCAAACTCAATATATGGATATGAAACATTTTCCCAACAAATTGGCACAACATTTCTCTGTGAGAAACATCCGCTTTTTTTGTAGTCAAATATTATTTTGGTGATTCGTATTACATAGTTTTTTTTTAGGAAAATGAAATCATAAAAGCGAAATGCTATAGGCTATGATAAGTGTATTTGACATTGTGAGAAATCAATAAATGACGTTTATTTTTTGTTAAATTTGTAAATGGCGCATGGCTTTAAATAATTGATTTATTTATTTTTCAAACTATTGTTTTTGTTACATACAGTTTTATGTTTGGTTTCTGTCACCTAATGTTTGAAAACAATTTTATGTTTCATGACATAGGTTTATTTTAAAACAAAATGACCATATATTATAATGGCCAAATGTAAAAATGTTGGCGTTCGAAAGCAATAAGTCATGAATACAAACCATTTAAGAATAAATAATTTAAAAAACGAACTATTCGAAATAGTGTATTATGTTCCACTATTTTGGTTTTTAAAAAATAAACCGATAATTTTTATTATAGGCCAAAGTTTTTTTTTTCACATCGAAAAATATCTTCACGTTACGTTTTTAATTCTGATAACTTTTAAATAAGTTTCACTGTTTCACGCAGGGGTTAATTAATATCTAATCACTGAACGAGCCAGCTCATTTCGGGGCACGATGGTTTTGCTGCCAGGTGCTTCATGCACTGCCTGGATAGTAGATGGACCAGCATGCACATTAGGTAAAATTCAAGATGCTGACCACATTCTCTGGGGTTGTTTTTTAATGTCAAATGAGCAAGAAGAGCTTCTCAAATTAGTCCGACCAGCTGTCCCTCCCACAGGTCATGCCAAATTGGTAGCTAATAAGGCGAACTATAGCACATTCAGCAAATCGGTGGCGCTATACGACGAGCGAACAGATCTATACAGATATCGCTACGTCATTTCTCGAATTAGGGACAATCGGCATACTACAGTGCAGGACGCTGAATCTTGTGTAGCTTCTCCGGAGACAATCCCATCACAAAAACATAAAATAATTCTCGTCACGTTGTTTACGCTACAGAAAATTTCTGCTAATACCATAATGTACGGCCGTGGCGGGTAGTGGTGGAGAACGTTTTAGCTAAAGCTAAGTAATTGTTTTAATTATGTATCAGCTGAAAATTTTCACTAGCTGGGTAAAACGTTCCTGAAATTAAAAAAAAAATGGAATATTTACGATCATCAATTTATTTTTAATCACTTTTAAGGTGTTAACTGTCAATTCTTGGTGGAAAGGCAACACAATTCATTTGTACTACTTCCACATATTTATAATGATATTAGACAGTAAGTTTAGCCGTATCCGCTTCACTTATCACTTTTAAGGTGTTAACTGTCAATTCTTGGTGGAAAGACAACACAATTCATTTGTACTACTTCCACATATTTATAATGATATTAGACAGTAAGTTTAGCCGTATCCGCTTCACTTATCACTTTTAAGGTGTTAACTGTCAATTCTTGGTGGAAAGACAACACAATTCATTTGTACTACTTCCACATATTTATAATGATATAAGACAGTAAGTTTAGCCGTATCCGCTTCACTTATCACTTTTAAGGTGTTAACTGTCAATTCTTGGTGGAAAGACAACACAATTCATTTGTACTACTTCCACATATTTATAATGATATAAGACAGTAAGTTTAGCCGTATCCGCTTCACTTATCACTTTTAAGCTGTTAACTGTCAATTCTTGGTGGAAAGACAACACAATTCATTTGTACTACTTCCACATATTTATAATGATATTAGACAGTAAGTTTAGCCGTACCGGCTTCATTTGTTTTTATCAAGGCTTAGCATTCATTTTACCAACGTATTTTAAACAAATTAACAATAACGGATGGTTCTATGAAATATTCATTTATTTGTCACGTCTTTCGTCTAATGCACAGCAATCTAGGCCATCTAGGGCATAGAATTAATACCTACGTGGTAGTGCAAATAACGAGATATTTCAGTGTGTATAGTTCAGAGCTGAAGATACATTCGCTTTAGATTGATATAATTTACGGTGAGCTCACCGCTGCAAAATTGATGGCGTATTATTCTCTAACATTACATATTACGTTAAATGTCAGATACATTGAAATATTTTCATTTTATTTTACCACAAAAACAAAGTCTTACTATCTGTACATTTTCTATCATGTTTCTTATAAATAGAGTTTCGATTATTCAAATACTCATGAATACGTGTAGAATATTTCTGTAACAGATGTTAAATATTATTCAAAATGTCACGGTATCGTGCCCTTTAACTTTTCATTTGACTAAACAAAATGTCAGAAAAGAACATCTGTCTTAAAAAAAGTTTAATAACTGATTACTTTTTTTCAAAAGCTTTAACATAAATGCTATATTTCATTTGTAAGATTTTCGATCAAATCAAATTTGATGAATTGTGTGTACAGCAATATAAAACCTTTAATAAAACAAAAAGTTTCAAGAAATGAAACACTTAAAACAAGATTTTTTTCCAAATTTCAATGTGTACATAATAACATTTTTAGAACAATTCCAGATATGTTAAACATATGAATCAGGTTTTCAATCAATTCGACGTTGAATTATTCTTCGCCTTAATTACATATATTGGTAACAACGTTCATGGAAAGATTCTGGTATTGTTTAAATTGATTTATCGTTTTGAGTTTTGTTAAAAAAGTAACACAAAAAAAACTAGAATAGTTCACGAAGCTTAAAACTTTGATTCAATCTATTTGCTCAAATGTGAAGAAAAGGGTAATCACATCGTCTGCACCTCATCGAACAAGGCTAATACAAAATGCAGATCGTTTGCATGGTTGTAGAATTTTGTTATAGTGACTCGTGGATGACTCCAACAGAGGTATTCAAAGATGATTCCGAAAAATTTTACAGTGCGTCGTACTGTCAACCAATATCCTCAAGACATATCCAAGCAATGTCATGAACTTCTGTATTTTTTATAGGCTGTGCGACTTTCAACGCGGTCGTATCAGTGCACTCAGATAATTTGCAAAAATAAGAAGCGGAGACTTTTATTTTTTCAAATTTGTTCAAATGATATGAATCACATCCATACAAAAACACACAGATCGAATTGACGTACTATAATAAAATTCCATCTAAGTAACACTGCATAGGTTAAACGAGATGCTTCTTCGAGATGTGAAAAAGGGTTGACATCTTCACTGCACATTTAGCCTTTCATACATTCAATTGTAGACCGACACATGCTGAATCGGTTGTCAATAGTCTTGAATCACCAATTCAAAAAATTCATGTGCAATCTTATACGTGTAGTAATATATTGTCTTACGTAAGATGGAAACCATCATGGCGACGAAAGAGAAGTGCATACGTACGCAGTCTTAATTAGTTAATTTCAACGGATGTTCTCAATATATTATTTATTTTTCCAATTGAACGGATATGCCACTCTATCAGCATGCTGACGAGTGTCATATCTGTATACAAAGCACCAATCTAACGAGTGGAAATTGAGGTTATTTCCGAAAATATTCATTACTGTATCTCAATAAGCTGACTTTTCAGTAAAAGTAAAAATATATATTTTACATACATTGTGTCATATAAAATCTCTGCTTAAATTAAATCTATTCGTAAAATCACTCTACAGACATTATCTGATCCCTGACATTACCAAAAATACATGCCTTTATTTCATTATCTCACTTTTAATAACGATATAATTTCTTTGTATTTTTAAGAATACAAACAAAAATCCTTTATTTAAAATCCATTGAAAAAATTCTTTGTCTGCTTTGCATTATTTGATTATTTTTCTCTTAAAGGTATTTCAGTGGTGGGAGAGATTATTCTTTGAACCGCAGAATATTTCCATAAACAAATGTCACGTTTAAAAAAGTTAATCATTTCATTTAAATTTCCATAATATTTTCGATCAATGTTTTCAGATTGTAAGAAAATTTTGATAGAAGTTAAAGCAAGCTTAAAAGTTGTGTTCATAGAACGGATTTAGTAATGGAATAACTTTGACAGAACAATTTCTTTGCAACCAATATTTTACAGGCATTCGTACTGAAGGCAATACCAAAAGTTATTTGGAAATTTTATCGGTCAAATATTTACCACATTCCTTAACGTTTATTGCAACCATTTCGTCGACTAGCTCAATACACATATTTTCTTGTAATATTACAAATATTTACTACCATTTGTTTTTTGATTTTAAATCAAAATCGATTAAAGACTTAAACGTATAAAAATATTAGCAACTTTGTAATTAGAGAACTATTCGTATCAACAAAATTTCTCATGAAACAAATCGAGCTACTTTTATCCATGTTTCTTCTAGTTTTTGTACAATTTCCTTTCTAGGAGATATAAATAATTTAAAAATGAAACGCAATTGTAAAATGCAATTGCACGCAGGACTGATTTCGCTCATCGCGAGTATTTTCAACTAAACCGTTTCAGATCATTATAAACATATGGAATTAGTTCAAAACAAATTGTGCTTTATTTTTAAAATACAATGCCTTTGCCTCCGATAATTTATAGTTAACGCCTTAAAAGTGATAGGTAGTAATAAATATATCTCCGTCGGCTCCGTGGTGCAGTTGAAAGCGTCGTTGGAAACGGTTACGGATGTCTCGGGTTCAATTTACGGTGGGGACGGTTTTCGTAAATTCATCTTTTAATTGATTTATGGATTTCTGTTTGTATTCTGAGTGTTTGTGATGTCTAAAACTCCCTTTCTCCCATCCTATCCTCACAGGGCGTAGCGAGAGCAATTAGCTAACCATTAGTCCTCTCCTAGCCCTATCCTTTTATTCCTACTCTCGTCGAAAAAAGAGAGGTTGAGCAACTGAGTAACAAGCAGTTTTCATGGAAAAATTATTTTAAGATACCTCCATTAGGATACCATATGCTCCACGTTGAGAGCGGACATGGAAAATATATAAATATATCTCCTATAAAACAGTGAGTTTATATTCTAAAGTTTTCTAGACTTATTACATGCATGCTCCCAATTTGTATCTAAGTAGACTGAAATATAATCTTTTTTTCTTTAAACTTATATACCGTGTCAGCTATATGAGACGCCATTTTCAAGCGCAGTTAGGCTGATCAATAGCAATATGTCATAAAGAGATATATTCAGCAATGATTCCCTATGCTAAAGAGTGATGGGAAAGTGTTTATTTTTTTGATACTGTTTCAAGTGTAAACTTCATATATTTTTTTCTTAAATTCGTAATTTGACAATAAAGTTTTTTTAGTAAGAATTAACTATCATTATAACAACGAAATCGTGAGTAAAATGAATAACTATTCAGAATATAAATGAAGAAACTGTCTTAAATAGCGATAAATCAAAAGCCTTCGTGCTAAAAAGAATTTATATACAGCGACTTTGATTTTTATAGCTCTTTTGGCATCAAAAGTAATTCTTTAATAACTGTTATATTTTCCAGTAAAAATTTAGTAAAATTATGTACCCGACTCTTGTGTATATCTGATTAATTACCAAAAAATATATATATTAACATTCAATATTCTTTTTTCCAATTTTAATTTAAAAGTTTTACTAATGAAGAAAAACAGTGCGCATTCAAGACTATTTTTTTACCATGTCCACTCCCAACGTAGGGCATATGGCTTCCTAATAGAGGTATCTCAAAAGAATTTTTCTATGAGAACGGCTTGTTACTCGGTTGCTGAACCTTTCTTCTTTTCCGTAGAGAGTAAAGATAGAAGGATAGGGCAAGGACATGGCCAGTGGTTAGCTAATCGCTCTCACTACGCCTCATTTTTGAGGATCGGATGGTTGGGAGGAAGTTTCAGACATCACAAACATTTATGACTACCAACAGAAATCGATAAATCGATTGAAAGATGAATTTATGAAACTGTCCGCGGACTTGAACCCGAGACATCCGTAACCATAGCCAACGGCGTTGCCAACTGCACCACAGACACCGATAAGACTATCGTAAATTACTTATACCAATAATCAAAATTATTATTAAAATGTCGGCGTCCGTGGCGCAGTTGGTTTCGTCGCTGGCTACGGTTACGGATGCCAGTGGTTAGCTAATCGGTGCGGACGGTTTTCTCATAGATTGATCTTTCAATCGATTTATGGATTTCTACATCACAGTCCTCCCTCCCACCAATCCCATCCTCACGGGGCGTAACGAGAGCGATTAGCTAACCACTAGTCCTGATGAATTTATATCCCTACTCTCTTCGAAAAAGAAAAGAGAGGTTGAGCAACTGAGTGACAAGCAGTTCTCGTAGAAAAATTCTGTCAAGATACCTCCATTAGGAGACCATATGCTCCACATTGGGAGCGGACATGGAAAAGAGAAAAGACAAAATTATTAAGTTATTTGAACACTTGTAAAATACTTTCAATGGTTTATGTTCTTTATGCAATAGTAAACAATTAATATTGAACCTTTTTATAAAATCTGCTATATAGAATATAGTATTTAATTTAATTTAGATACAATAACGTTAGTGAGGTAATTTTATCATAACAATTCATTTTTAATTCAATTTTTGGCATCGACGATTTGTATGCGTGTTTTTCGCTTATTACTCCGCAGCCATTATTCTTTTTCTCTTCACAAATTGATTCTGCCATCTATCCACAGTTTAGCCAGTCTTACGTTTATGCTTTATAAACTTTATAATGCGTTCTTAAATCATATCATTTGGATTTGTTATCATGACAATTTAACGATTAGTTAATATCAATGCCTTTGATAAAGTGTACATCAGTGTTCCCCAACCATGCAAAAAAGCCATGTCCATGTCCTCAATAAAATCAAAACAAATGAACTGACTGGACGTGAATGCAGCACTTCGTCTGTCAGAGACAGTACAGCAGCCAAGAATATTCAATATATTAGCAAAGGTGCAACAGCAGGTTTCGGTTTAGTTTGTTGAAAAAAACCCCTCTGTTTTTGTTAAATTTTAATTGTATCATACTTTTATATGTACATTTGTTAGTTATAGTTATGTCCATCTGTTACAATATAAGATTAAAAAAATATTACGTAAAAACTATTTTTTTAATTAAAACATCGACTGAGGGTGCTTGATGGAATTTCAATATCAAATTTAGATTATTGAGATTTTGTACACTTCCATGTATTTTATCACTAACGACCCGGGTTTCGCCTTTCGGCATCTTCAGGCATTCGAGTCGTTAGTGACAAAATACATGGAAGTGTACAAAATCTCAGTAATCCAAATTTAAAAAAAACTATTTTTATTTCAGTATTAGTGGTCTGCGAAAATTTTTTTCCTTTTTTACCGGTCTGTAGGTGTAAAAAGGTTGGAGAACACTGGTGTACATGATGCTTTATTTAAGCAAAATTAATAAATCTTTCTTGCGGTTTGCCAGTATACTTATATTCTTTAGCAACGATTTTTTTAAGTTTTATTAGAAAATGTACCCATAAATAATGTAAATGAATAAAAATGCATATACCTAATTCTTTTACAAAAACCCAAAACCCAGGTGGAACCGCTTTAGAGCTTACATCTTACTTGATCGAGGGTTAGCTGATTTTTGAAAAGCGATTCTTTGATTTTAACACAAACGGATATACGTCAAGTATGTACAGTAACCAATCTTATCTCACCTGAATACGGGGTGCCGAAGAGGGATAAGCTAGGTGCTAATAATTTCCTTTTCCGAATGTTTTATCCATACCCTATCTCTAATAAATTGAGAAATTCGACGAATGATTTACAAACGCTTCTCGATGAAATCACATTCTGTTAAAATGCTCCATTTAGTCTACGGGCTCATTTTAAAAACCGAAACTTAAGTGATTCATTTTTTTAACTTCAACGTTATCATGTTAAAATGAAAATTTGAAATTCTATAATCCATATGCTAGGCTCTATCTACAATGCGAGTACAAAATGTTATCTTAAATCTTATTTTCAGTTAGTATACTTTACGTAAGGTATGTATCTAATTTCAAACATTTATTTCACGTAAATTTTATCTCCCTAGTTAAGTTGTCAGTGTTTGTAATAAATGAACCGCATATATATTATGATAAATATAATATTTCACACACTTGCATGTATTTTGGAGCAGGAATTATTCTAACAGGACTGTATGACCTCGTACTTGTCTGTCCTGCTCAAAAGCGATAAATTTTTACTGTATTTTTATTCTTCGCTCGTAGTTTTGCGATTCATTCATTGCAAATCACAATAAAACAGTACTCAAACAAAATTGCTCAAGCGCTGAAAACTAAATAAATTTTACCTTATTTTAAATCATTTTGTGACATTATTTGAAAGAATTTATTTGTTTTTGAAATTATCGTTAGAATGTCAGTACTTTACAATTGAGACTACCATATATTTCATCGTGTGTTAAATTCAACATTTAAAAAATGCGTATTATCAATATTTTCGTCATCATCATTGAACGATATTTATCCACTGTTCCGTAGTCGATTGTTCAAGATTTTTCTAGCTTATTTTACTTTGTTTCGCGCTTAAAATTTCAAATTTTCGAACAGAAACTTCCATACATTGTCTGAAAAAATTGTAATTCTATTGAAAAATCACTCTATCGAATTCTTAAAACGGAGCACATATAGAGTGAATTTCAGAATACTGAACATTTAATTTATACCATTGTCTGAAAATTCTTGATAGAACATCAATAGGAAATTTGATTCATTAAAAAAGTTTACTCTTCCATTATTTTTTGTCACGAAGGACCTGAGTTTCACCTATGACAGGGGTGGCAAACCTAAGACACGCGTGACAGAGATGGCACGTTCAGGAATTTAACTGTGATGTAACAACAAACAAATCTTTTAATTGAGCACTCACGGATAACATATCTGGACTTCATTTTATACTTTTTTTCGTACACCTACATGTTATGCTGAAATTCTTATTGATATTTGTAATCATTTGAGATTATTTATATTTTTTACTTGAATAGGTGAATGAACCCACTATATCTTATCGGAACATACTGTTAAATGATGACACGGTCTTTGCGTTAGGTTTTTAAGTAAAAAACTAATTATGGGATAATTGTAATTATTTAATTAAATAAATTTTAAAAAAATTACTCAGCACGAGTATGTAAAAAGGTTCACAACCCCTGGCCTATGAAGTCAACCGATAAACCCGAACAGTCCTTCAAGTTCATCTATGCACTTTTAAGATGCCAAAACGTTTAACACGGGTCGTTAGTGAAAAACTTATGTAAGTATACAGCAGTTCAAGAATTCAAATTTACTAGCAATGTCATGACTTTAACTTTCTTTATTTTCCATCTGCTAAGAAATCGGGTAGAACTTATTTACAACCAGTTCTACATTGGTTATAAAAATAAAAGTTTCCTTACTCTTTATTCAACATTATCAATCACGTGCTTTATGCTGCCATTCATTTCCATAAAACGAATTCATATTGTGACTTCATAGTATTCCTTGTCTTAAAACAAACTTTTTAATTTTAATACTATTTTGTGAATGTTTTGGAAACTTTTATTTGCCTTATGTAATTACAGATATTTTAAAATTTTGGAATAGATTGCCGCCAACCTTGCTGCGACGGCTAGTGAGAAATTATTGTCGCCTGTTTTTGATTGTGAGGTAGTCCGGCTTCTATGACGCTCACTCGTGTTCTGTCTATCACCCGTCGTTCGTATCGCAATCGTATTTATTCGTTTCCCCACAAATGTTTTACGGCCATAGAATTTTCCATGGCATTCATTCGCAATATATCTTGGCTTTCTACAGGTAGTTTTACCGAGGTGAATTATTTTAGATGTTGAGTAAGAAGAATTTAGGAAATATTCCCGTTAATTATGCAGGGCAACTCTTCACATAAATAACGTGTTAAATAATTTAAGCCAAAAGATAGTGAGTATACGTGGCCAATAAAAGTAACTTACAAATGACCTATGCTAACATTATTATCTCACGAGATTGAGATGACCTACTATATTATTTTTAAAAACTCACACAATTTGCTATCACATTAAAGCAAATGATGACAGTTATAGCGAACTATTTTCACTTTTCAAGTGGTATCATTAATGAATATCTGTAAAGGGTGGGGAAGTAAATAACGTTTAGCAATACAGACTAATTTTAAGACAGCATTCAAAATCATTATATTTCATTGAATGAAATGATGTCATTTGCATGTTGAGTAGTCTTTTTGGTAAATTGCGATTGATTTGACTAAAAATAATGTGTGCTTTAAAAGAGAAAATGTTATATTTTCTTTGGATTCATCGGTAACTTTTTGTAAATTCATTTTTAATATAAAACTGAAATTGGTAACGTGTTTCGCCTCTTTAAGAAGCATCTTTAGACTTCAGTCACGTTAGTGACAAAACCGGTGGAATAACTAAGTTACCAATATTAGTTTTATATAATAGAAAAAGGTTACTTTGAAAAAATATTAATTTTATGATGAGAATGAAGGATTTTAATTTCTTTACAGGTGATTTTTTTATCTAATGTAAATAAAGTATTATTCTTTAATTTTTTGAGTTATATATTTTGATCTTCATCGGATTGACAATTATTCTTAGTCAAAATGGGTGCGGTGCGTATCTGTTATCTCACTAATTGTATTCATAAGTTCTACATATTCCTTAAATGCACGTCACTCCATATCCATTATTTATGAAAGTTTAAATCTGTCTGAGAGATATTGCTTGATACGGTATTAAATGAGTGTTAAGTTAACTTAAGCAATTTCTTGAGGTTGAAATATTTAAAACTGTTTTGTGTTACTTGAAACGTTTGGCTCTCTAACGATTCAACTTTAGAAATCTTTCGACAGAGATGCTCGTAATATTTCAACACTTCAAACAAGTCATGTTAAAATACAAATTATTAATTTTACAACTTTATTTACTAAAATAAATGGTTTATGCCGCTGTCTCACAACAATTTAAATAACGAGAGTTTTAATTTTAATTAATGATTTCTAGAAACTTTCCGAAGATGAATCGTGTGTTGTTGCGCGCTGTATGTAAGAAACTATTTTATAGAGAGCTTTTGGTAGTGTTTCTCGTTTAGTTTTTCAAAAGCTTTGTAGTCAGTATAACATATAAATGTGGTGCAGTGATGACAGTTGAGGTATTATACATATTTACTAATCGACACGTGTAAACGTTACTGCTTCGATAACTTCAGATACTATGTTACGTATGCACAATTATATCACCTCTTAGAAAAACTCTTGACAACTGAAAACTGTAATATGTTCACGTAATTTATAAAATAGTATTATAAATGCGTGCACTCGTAAACTTTAAACTTGAGATATAGTAAGGGCAAACATTCGCCCTTCATTAACTATTCATTGGTATGACAATCCAACAGCAGTCTGTGATTATTTTTCTTTCCCAATCACGCAAAGATGGTGACGCATTCATATGTAGTTATCTTTAAAAAATAACGTTTACAATAATCACTACACACACACCAATTAATATTGGTTTTAGCTTTCGGCGTTCATTAAGGAATTTATATTCTCATATCTGTTTCCTGTTGTAATGATAAAAGAGAATCTCATACGGAATACCAAGAATCGAATAATCATGTGATTAAACTACAAAAACTCGCTTTTCATGGAATGAGAGTCAAGGAGTTATTTCTCTCATTCTATGTAAAGGGAATTATTCCATTCTATATTATTATAAAGATGAGGCTACGTCCCATTCTCAGTACTAGATACATAGAATCTGCAGTGATAATCTTATTATTTACAACTAACTGTATAATCGAGTTTAAATCAAAGTATTTAAATGTATTTGAATTCCATTTAGAGATTTGAGTCTATGATAAGGAAAAATATTAAATTCGTAGCTTAGAGCATTAAAACTTAACCACTGCAATCATGATGTAATTTTGTAACGTTATAAAAACGCGAATGAAAATCAGTAAAAGTTGCCTTCGTGGCACTGAAAATATTTCAAGGTTTTATATAATAATCTTTAATAGAATCAATTACGAAATGATATTTTTGAACCGTAAAATAGCACAGCGTAACAGTGTTATTTTGACCTATTTTGTACGTATAATGGCTGAACGTATTATTCATAGTATCATGCTATATGGCCACAAATTTCGGGAAGCATGATTCACTTTTAAAACCGTCCGTGCTTTTCAGCTGTTACAATAGTTATTCTCATTCGTGAGGTGTATACCAAACAAACAACGGAAGACAAATAATAGAAACAGTGTTTTATAATTACTATGCATCTAGGCAAGGATTTATTAGGGGTTTTATAAATTGTTGATAGAATCACGCCATATTCTAGTTGTTTTTACTTTCAAATGGTTTTATTGAAAAAATCTATCATCTTTTGGTAGATCTTCTCACAAAATATATGAAATTTTGTAGTTTATCTCTTTGTCATAATTTCTCAGGCCTGCAGCCGAGTAATCAATGTCATTAGCTTCGTTTGCGATGTTCACTGGTTCAGATCCCAGTACAGACAGTTCAATAATTTGTTTTTACACTTGATTCATGGTTTTGTGTTTGTAAGCATGGATATCTGAAACGCCTTAATTCTCTCCCGTCCATCCCAAAAACGTAACGTAGTGCGAACAATTAGTTAACTACAATACCTGTCCTAGACTTATTCTCTCCAAAAAAATTAGAGGTCGAGCAACTGAAAAAGTTTACAGTCTGTTTTTTTTACACAGAATACAGACTTGTTTCAGATTCCATGCGTATTTTACCCTACGAATGAACATTTTTTGCTTATCGACTCTATAATCAGCAAACTCCATTTGCGCAATTTGTTTTAGACATGGAAAAACTTAATTACTTATTAATCAAGCTGAATTAAATAAATCTATTGCTATATAGCTACGCTAAACGTATTCAATTATTCAATTCAATAGTCATCTTAGCGTTTTAGGAACAATAACTTGCTTTTAAAAATCGTATCCAGGCGTTCAAAAGTACTTCATTCCCATTATAAATAAAACCAAATTGTTATTTATATATCCATTTGTGAAATTTATTATGGTTCAAGATATCATAGTGAGATTGTTACAAAATGATATGAAAGATATGTATTACCAATAACAAAACAAACATTATCTTTGTATAATCTGAAAATTTAATCAAAGATAAACCAACTCACCCTCTGTTTTTCAGTTGGTCAGGCAGCTGACGATGACAATTCTAGATTATGCATAATATGCTTGTCCTTTATGGTGCAAAACGCCAAAGGGAGTCGTTTTGTAACCGCCTTCATTTAAATTTTAACCAAAATAAAAGAAACAAAGTCAAAAGGATGTTCATTCTATACTTTTCCAATGACATGGCAATTTTGAAATGTGTTGTTCTTTTGTTTATAACAAAAAAATATTTTCAAAGATAAGTATCAAATTAATATAAAAATTCGTGTTTATTTAAAATACGATTTTCTTGATTGTAAGACTGCACCATTTTCTGCCTGATTGAAGTCAACGCATTACTCCTTACAAAAATGTATTTATTTAAATTCTCTTGAATATAGCAAACAGACTTTTAATGCAAAACTACAAATTGAAATTATAAATTTGAGATATTCGTTTAGTCTCACATTTCAGGGATAATGGAAGAATAATTTGAGATATTTTAAAATTATCGAATCTTATGGTATCAAAGAAAGCCACTTTTAATTTGAGAAATTGTACATTTACATTTTAAGCATTGGTAAAAATTTGAGATACATGTTTTGATAGCATATTTTGATAATTTTCCATTGGGTTAATATGAACGTGGTTCGACGGCTATTATTAAAAACCTTGTATATTCTAATCATTCAAATGAGAAACAATAGATTCTAAACCTAAATTATATTGTAAAGATATCTTTTTGTTTTTGATGGACATTAACTTTGTGGAAATTCATTTTTATGCTGACTTTGATAACTTTCTGGGTAACTAAATGTAAAAATGTCTCATCTTTTAAAGAAATATCTCCAAAATAACTTTTAACCGTAACCTAGACAATGATTTTCAGTATTTTCTTATCAATATAATTTTTTAAATTATCAAATTAAAACTGAATAAGTCTTTGTGATGGTGTTTAATTTTATGTAAAAGCAAATCTGTATTTTTTTATAAATATTCTTATGTTTTATATATTTTATTATAAATAGTTTGCAAAATTTAATGTTACTAAAATAATTCTTTGTATATTTACAATTCATAAACGAAGTCCAACTTTATTACTATGCGTGTTTTAGGCGTGATCCACTGTTTAAAGTATTACTGCATGACCTTTTTAACCAAAGTAGAAATTAGTGAGTGGGAAGACGTTAATTAGAAGGATCTCGCAGCTACGAGAAATTAATTAGGGTAATATCGTATTAGGCTTCTTAACAAAACCATTCTGGTAGACATTATACATTCCGGACGCGTAAACAAGCCAGGACAGCAAAAAAAACACGCGCAAAATTACAAGGGGTATAGGTGCTTATAAATTTAAAGCCAGTATCCTGTGGTAGTTTATTACACAAAATGGCATTGATTACGTAAGCATAAATCATTCGTTTTTTTTACTTTTAACGTTATGTCAAAAATATACGCTACATTTTAATAACAATACCAGTGAAAATAGCCGAGTTGTACAGCCATCGGATTTACATGCTTTTCTGTTCTGCGAATTGGTACGTCGATTTTTCATATGTTCTTTGATTTTGTAAAAGGCATGGTTGTGAGTGATGTTTTCATCCACTCCCAACCTCCATAACATATTCTGTTTATATTTGAATGTAAGAATTTTCCTTACACCATCATCATATCCTTATGCAGAGAGATCGAACAACTTAGTAGTCACCAGTTTTCGTTAAAATAATTCAGATATAAATATTTTCTATTGGCTCGGCAGTAGATTTGTGTAATATAATTTAATTTATTAACAATATAATTTATTTTTAACATAAAATTAAAATTGGTAACATTGTTATATCTCCGGTTGATATAGATTTCATTTATTTAGACTTCATTTTGATCAAATTAGCAAGATTAATAATTCTACCAAAAATCGTGTGATTTAACTCTTTGAATTTAAAGCTTTGGAATAGTTAATTATATTATCTTAATCGTTTTCATCGAATCCCCAAACATTCAAGTATTAAAACTGTATAATTTTATAATTTAAGACATCGACTGAGGGTGCTTGATGGAATTTCAATATCAAATTTGGATTATTGAGATTTTGTACACTTCCATATATTTTGTCACTAACGACTCGGGTTTCGCCTTTCGGCATCTTCAGGCATTCAAGCACACGACAGAGACAGTAAACAGTGTCTAACGTTTATATAGTATCTTCTATAAAACGTTAGACACTGTTTACTGTCTCTCAGTTCGAGTCCATTCGTGTGCTCGAATGCCTGAAGATGCCGAAAGGCGAAACCCGAGTCGTTAGTGACAAAATACATGGAAGTGTACAAAATCTCAATAATCCAAATTTATTAAAACTGTGATTTTATTTCAAAGTAGTGAATACCGGCATACGTTGCAATGCCACTCAAAGAAAGAAAGGGGTTGTGTTTTAATTTTGTTTATTGAAGTGCTTTTGGATTAGAAATGTGCACTGGCTAAAATTTCATAAAATCACCCAGTCCGAGCCCGAGTCTCAAAATCAGACTTGTTACCCGAACCCGAACCGAAGCCCGAAAACAGCCCGATTTTTTGCTAATATAGTACTTCATTTATACTTTTCAAACAATATATCCATTTGTTTCCATATTTCCAACGATATTCATAGCACAAGTAAAATAAATTATTTAATTTATAAATACTATTGCCTTATGGCTGTCTCATGACTCACGCCAAAGTTTAATCGAAAACGGATGAATGGTAAAAGAACGCATAGAAGACAAGTAAACAAACATTCATTTATATATATATATATTAAAATAACAATTTTAATAAGTAGGATTGCTATTTTCACTACCGTTTAAATTAAACAACAATTTCAAAAATCGTCAAAAAATATCTGAACATTATCATGCTGAATATTATTATGTTCAAAAGTTTATTTCAATTTTGTGTCTATTGAAACATATTTTTTTCTGTTTCCGCCCCATTACCAGATTAATCGGAAATAAATTTTGATCTTTTTCTATTCAATTTACAACAATTACCACCATATAAATTTATATTCAAGGTATTGGACAAGATATTCACTATATAATAAGTCAAATGATTTATGTTACAAATTACCGTAATAATAGTAAATTAAATGTCACTATTTTAGTATAATAAATCAAAAGTTAAATTTTCACCCTACCACTTATGTGTGAAAATTTCACATCACGGAAAACTTACGTAACTTTATAAACTATGTTTGCCTTGCTACTCTAAACAGAAGCTTGCTTGTTGCTAGAACATCAATATTCAATATTGCCTCCGTAAAAAACTTTTAACGCACGCTAAGCAAATACTAATATGTGTAGAAATTTAGTAACAATAGCTAAATATTTCACTAAGAAGTCTAATGTAGTACAAAATTACATCCCTAATATCGTCTCTATTATCAGAGGGATATTTGAAGCCGAAAAAAATACCTCTTACAGCAAATTCCCTTACAATCTACACAGAATTAAACAGTAAAATTACTCGGCCATCTAATTACATTACGTATTCATGGTAACTATATCCGTTTTTTTTTCAAATAATCATTTCTTTGATGCTTAGTTACTGTATTGCATTGGATATCAGATACTTTTTACAGATTATCTGGTTTTTATACTATATTAAATAATCGTATCGGTTTTTGATTAATTTTAACCATTTCTTGCAATATACACTTTTTTACGAAAATGCTTCATATGTTGAATGAAACAATATTCTCCGGTATATATAAAATTTTTTTCTGGTAAACAAGAATTCATCTAAAATATGTGGTTAAATTGACTGCGAAATATTATACTTTCCACTTTTGAAACAGTTTTGATTAACTTTTAAATGTGTTTTTAATGACATTGCTTTTCGATTATTTAAATAATGCTACCAAATATCCACCATACTAAGAGGTGTCAATCATTTATCCTCCACCACCAGCAACAGTTGAACAGTGTTTTATACTTTTAACACAACGGCGAGGTGTGTCAGGCGCAATTACATAGGATGAGAAGTTTCTATGCACAGTAGTGTGCAATTATATATAATTAGCAATAATATTTAAGTTTGTATCTAAAATATATTGTTTAGAAACACAGATAACTAAACAAAAATGGTTTATTTCTCAGTCATTTTCCAGAGTTTTTATGTACCATAGTTCTATATTTCAAGATAATTGATAACGACAGCACTACATAGCCTCCCGAGAGACTAAACCTCGCTTGCTTCTTCTTCTGGCCGGTGCTACTCTGGCATCGTGGAAAGTTGGATGGTAATGATTCTATCTATACAATGTATTCCATGAAACCAAGCGGTGCTGGTATGACCTGGGAGAAATTAATATCGATAAACCATTTTTAAAAAGACAAAGCATCATGTTATTCTATTAATGAAAAGAGTGTATGATAAATGAATACATAATTGAAGAATATATGATAAATTTTGTAAGATTCTGAACAGGAATATTTCACTTTTCTCAGCACTCAAATAAATCTTATTCATAATTCGCCACATGAAGAACAGAAAAAAATGGCGCTTTAAAAGTACTAAGGTAAATAAGTGAATTGAGTTGATATGTATGCTGCTATAAATAAAATCCCGGCTTTAAAGAAATCTCATTATTCTGGTTTTTAGTATTTTCTTTAATCTTTTTAAATAAATAAACTCTTCAGAATTTATTTACCTAAACATCATGTCAATTTATTTTGTTTATCTTGAATAAAGTTGTATCTGGTTTGAATATAATATATTATAGCTCCCATTAATACAGCGATTAAGTTAATCATCGTAAAATTTTAATCCCCGTAAGTAGTTGAATACAATAAAGGAACGCGTTGAGAAATTCTAGGATTCAAATCTCATTACCTCCAAAAAGCAAATTATGTATACTGAAATACTTGGGCTATATTTAAATATATAATATATATACGAAAAAACTTGAAAATACCCTACTTTTGATTAAATTGGTTTTTACTTGGTAGAACTCCATTATAATAAGGTAAAAAACTATTTAAGAGGGAAAAAATTAGTGCATATAACATAAGAATGATATACAATTAAGTTATATAAATTTATTACTTATTTGCACACTTACTTAATAAGAAATCTTAACTAAAGTTACCAAAAGATTTAACGATAAATGCAGCCATAATATTTTTTTTTGATTGATAATGCTCGTGATGAGACGCAAAAACGGTTCTGATCATTATTAACATGCATAAGTAGTACAAACAAATTGTATTTTATTTTTAAAATACAATGCCTTTACACCAAGAATTAACAGTAGTCTCCTTAAAAGTGATAAGCTCTAATCTCTCTAATTGTTTTTCCTGTGTCTAAATGTATATGTCACTATGTTTCCTATGTCAGTCTATAATCGTTCTCCTTCGTTTTTACATTTAAAAAAATATATAAGATGTCTAAAATTGAATGTTTTATATTTACCAAACAATAATATACCTACAACTATTTTTCCAATAGTTATAATTAACACAGTTTCCTTTGTATATTAAATTGTGTTTCAGCCGTTATATTATAGTAATGCTCAGCAGACCACCAAAATAGCCCAACCGATGAGGGTCTGAAATTATTTTACAAGTTTATAATATAATCCGTAAGTGTTAGGTTATTTCTGACGTTTCACCTTTCGTTTACAGCCTACCTCCTACTTATACTGGCTATAAACCCACAGTGGCCGTGCTAGGCGGCGTGCTCGGCCACGTCCAAATTCCGAATTACATGTCTAAATTTCCCGTGAAAATTTGGGTCATTTTGAACAGCAGTCATGCTTAAGTTTATGATATTCGGAAAACTTAATTACTATGTTTTATAACTGTATTCTTAATTGTACACTAAAAGGTATTATTTTGATGCAAATTTTTCTGTACGTTATAAACATATTATGACAAAAAAGTTTGAATGTAAATATAATATTGATTTCTTTCTCTTCACTTCATCACTTTCGTCTAGAAAATACGAACAAATATGTTCAAATTAAAATTCGCCGTACAACTTCCTAAGAATATATAATTTAAGTGAAATAAAAAATACTTTTGAAACTTTAAAATACATTCACAAGCGATAGATCCTGTTGTAAATCGATATTATTTTTACTTAAAACTTTTTCTAAAGACGAACAAATTTATAATATAAATGAACATAAACATAGATGGTGAGTCACTGATAACCATTACAGTGGCATCTAGTTTTAAAAAAGTGATCGTAATGTCGCACTTTCGGGCGGCATCCTCTATTAGTGCCCAAACCACAAGCTTAAAAATATGTTCCACAGAGACATGTATGTATTGTATCATATATTTCTGAAACAAAATTATTATAATTCTAAGTAAAATTATCAATTAGTAGAAAAAAATACTGCCGTGACTAACATTTATCGAAATATTTTCTATGAAATCAATATCTGCGATCAACTCAGAAATTTCTTCACGTAAAAGGTTGCTGAGTACTTGCGGTGTCTTGAATAGAGGTCTGTTGTTATATTGCTGAGCTCTGAGGGACACTTTGAAAGGGTTTATGTACATTTATATAGGACTAATGGCACTAGAAGGCCGTGGGAAAATGTTTTCCAGTGACTTCTTTCAACATTTCGATTTCCGCTAACTGAAAATGCTAAAGGCCATCAAAACATTTCGGTAATCTACTTATGTCGTAACTGACGAGAAATAACTTAACGTGTCATTTAGTATCACAGGTAATTTTATAAACTCATTATCAGAGTCAAATGAGGAACATATTGACCACAAATAATAAAAGTATTTGACATCGAGTGGTTGCAATTTACTCGTTTGAACTATCTTTAAGAGAAGATCAGAGTAAATAGATAAGTTTGACGAATTTATTATTCGGATTGCGTTTCTCAAAGAAGCAAAATACGTGGCATGTATAATACAATCAGGTAGTGTACATAATTCAATTTTTTGTTGAAATACGAAACGTTAATGATTCATTTTATTCTCACTAACGACAAAACAAATATTCTGAGCGACAAAACGTTCAACATTATTTCGTTTTTGCAAAATGTAATTGATTATTTCCATTTGAAACGATATCAAAATTTTATAACTTTATATTCGCCAACGTTGAAATCACTGTCATTACTCAGAATGGCTCTTACTGTTCATTGTGCTTTTAATTAAGATATATTTTTCATCTGTTTTAAAAAATCGTCGGCGTGGATATCAAGGCAGTCATGCCACAAATATGATAAAAAGAGTTAAGTACACGAAAGCATTTTAAAACATCCAAAGAGTATTTTGTAAATTACTAATATACCTAGCACACATATATTACAGCAATCACAGACAATAAACCACATAACTCTTTTGACTTCCGAATAGTTTCATATGATACGTGGCTTAATGCTGTTGAGTGAAATCTCCCACGTCACATCACAAAATATCTATGTTCAAAGTTACACCGTTCTATATTTAAAAACAAAATAATTACTGTTTTATCACACAAAATCTTTGCGCGCCGATTTCTCAGCTTTATGATTTTGTGGCTTGACTCTTTTCACATCTACGGTGACAAATATCTAAAGGTGATACATTTAAAAAATATATCTTATTACTGATAATTTGTAAGCGTTGGTAAGTGTATCGTTTTTTGGGACATTCAGTTGTGTGTTACCAGAAATATTAAGAATATCTGAACCAGCAATATGATGTAAATGAGGTTGAAAATATATATCGACTACGGATAAGTGTAATATTTATTTTGAAAGTGTTCACTACACTACGCTTAAGCTTTTCGTCGTATCGATTATCAAAATTGACACGTGAAATTTTTTGCTTGTCTGTTTTCTTCAAAAATCCCTTCGGGGGCTTATTCAGTCGTGACTCGTGACCTTTTCCAGCACGTGTCAGCTCGTTATTAATACTGCTTCGTAAATTTATCCAGAATCGAGTGATAATTTAAAAAGATTAACATGGAATAAACTGATTGTTCCAACTAGATCTTTGTTTTACAATAACTTGAAACCAAATCTTCTTTGGACTGTTTTTCGACATCACACATCAGCAACCACTACGCATTGATTTACGTAGGATTTTTTAAAAACAGTAAAGGGGTCATTTACAATATAATCAAGATTTATGGTAGAGTATCTGTGCGAGTTTAACTATTATGAGTGTCCTCATAGTCAAGCACCATAGGATCACGTTTTTATTTCATTAAAAAAATTTAAATGTTCATTCGATAAACAATTGATTTGGTCGATTTAACATTATGAAAGCATTGTTATCGAGCGCTACTCTAGGACCAGGTTATCTCTTCATGACTAAATCGTCGTTGTTCTGGAAGAAGACACTAACTGAAAAATACTGGTTTTGAGTAATTGAAATTTGAAGTTAGTCAAATATTTGAAATGCCATACCTTTTTCACTTTGTTCATTTGTACAAAAATGGTTTTAAATAGAGTTTGAAATAAGAAACATTTTTGGTATAATTTTTCGATTTAGTGTTTTCTTTCAGAACAACCACGATATATTATTTCAATAAGTATCGAAAAGCAAGACAATTTATTATGTGTATATGTACCGTCGTCTCACTCTCAAAATATTTGTTGTCGTTAACTTTTTCCGTGAAACACGTATTAATTTTAATACTAATCAGCTGTTTTTTTAGTTATGCTACCTGCTTTTAGATACATCAAAAAAAATGCGATAAACGTTTGTAAATGTCTACCGGCATAAGATGGCTTACTGAAAGAAGTGGAATCAAAAAAAGTATAATTTCAGGGATATAAATTTATTTCACTCTCTCGCACTTTTTTCGAGTACATACTAAATTATGCTGGTCGACCAAAAGATTTCTTACGTGATTTATTTCCGCTGTATATTCGAGTAAAAACACTTGTCAAAGAATTTAGTCAACAATTCATTCAATTAAATATTGATTGGTTTGCATATTTTATCGGATAGTTTAGTTTGCGTACCTGTAGTATAAATTGTTGTTTCCATAGCTTTCGTAAAAACTTTTCTAATATACGAACAGAAGTGTTGGAATCCCTTCCATGTTAATACAACGCTGACTTAACTTGAGGGCTTTGTAAGTTTTATGTCCCTTTCGTGGTCCCCTAAGCACTAAGATTCTACATAATTCTCCCCGAATTGTTTGCAGTTCACTGCAGTCCATTTAACCATACTGGACCAAATAAAAACAGATGGTATCTTTCTGGTATCCATGTTATATAATATTTAGGTTAATAAATATACATACTTAACAATGGAATATTATGTTTCAACGATATTTGTCAAAGTCATATTCGACTATGAGATGTTTACTTGACCCAGTTTTTTCAGGTTTCGAAAAATAAAATGTTACATTGTAATAGTCTTGACGAGTTTCATTTGCTTGGAGCTTTATTGGGCCATAAGAATATCACTTTATTTTTTTTTTCTTTAATTATTATTCGGTAACCGTTTTTAAATATATTTTACAGATACAAGTGAGATAATTATTGTATTATAATTGAATGGTTATTAATTATACAGATATGTGATATTTCGTTTTTATAAAACGGTGGAATGTTTACAGAATTGGCTGGTTTTATACTTAGGATGTCGGATTAAAGAATTGTATAAAATGAAAAAAATACAGAAAAATCTGTCACATTTAATTTTTGATTTTTACTGCATGCTTCATTATCCCAGTAATGCATTTAAGCTTCTTAAATGAATAACTCATCTTAATTTTTTTAAATTCTAAGATAATTATGTTTTAAAATGATGTCATTATTAAATAAAATCTTTAATGAGATTTATTTTTTTGAGATAAGTAAAAACAGCTTTAAAGTAGCTTCCACTTTAAGAGTGCTTGTTTGATAAATAGAAACCCTAATTGATGATTTGATTTAGGATTTCATTTTTCGATTAATTTATTTTTATCCAAATAAATAATCGCTCTGTTGGCATGCCTTTACGCCAATTACCTAAAATTGATTTGTCTGTTTAAAAGACTTTAAATTTTATTTTTCGCAGAAAGCTTATCTACCTAAACTTTATTTTTATAAATTATTTTCGGTTGTTGTTCAAACCAAAATGTTATATTCTCAAATTTGGTCGTAAATTTTTTAAGCCTTTGAAGGATTATAATAAAAGATGTTTCTCAATAAAATTACATTAATTCATACACATTAAGGAAACAATTTATAAAGAACGTTTTAAATAATAACGAATAACAATAACACTTCGTTTCATTTTATTCTATTTGTAAAACTCTTTGGACACTGTTTGATATATAAATATATAGTATATTATAGACGGCCAATTAGTTATTTTTTAAATCTAAATTCACTTCTAACAAACTCGAACAGAATTTAAACAATGTCATTTCAGATAAAATCTAGAAATAATTTTCCATAAGAAACCATTCTCAAGATTTTAATCAATAAATTGCAAAATCAGCATTTAATATTTAAAGGCTATCGTACTATCAAGTAATCGAATATTGCAATGGTGAGTATTTGAAAAGATGGTTGAGTGACCAACTTAGATCAAGCTCTTATTAAATAATTACAGTTGAAATTATCGAATACAAATGAAATATTTCAGAAAATTGTTACCTTACTTTGAAAAGGTTCTAATTGAACTTGACCATGTTTTTAGATACGAGTGTTTGAAGTTTCGACTGATCATATTTTGTATTTTGGAAGAAAAAATGTCTTTTTAATTAGTGAGTTTATATATATAAATATTTTACTTGTTCTTTATACAATTTATTTTAAGTAAAGTCTTATTTAGAAAATAATGAGTATCTAAAGCTTTAATTAGAACTAACAACAATAGTTTGTTTGAAAAGGTTGTATCGGAAAATTTAATTTTACCAAACAAAATGTTGAAAAAACTGATTTTTGAGGTATTTATTAATATTATGTATTATCATGACTTGTTGAACCATATAAGCTAACAATAATATTATAATACAACAGAATACATATATACTTTTAATGTTTGAATGAACTCAGTTAACTTTCGTCAATGACCACATCGATAGAACAATAGAAGTAAAAGGCAAAACACACACCAGCCATCCGAGCAAAGAATGTTTGACGTGACGTTAAAACCTTTTCAAAAAAAACTGTGATGTGTCTATTTTTTCTGTAAGATGAAAATAATTAGTTATATCGATTCATAGAACCGTATAAAACAAATTTATGAAAAAAAAATGCGTGGATAAAACTCCGAAATACTGCTAACTCCTCCATTGAACAATATTTGACTCTGAAATCGACGTATATGGTAGAATGTGGCTAATACAACATTTTTCAAACGAAAGGTCATTTAAAGCCAAAATGTCAGTTAGAACCTTTTCAAAGCAAGGTAACAAAATGTTAGTTTTAATTTCATAAGTATATTTAAAAAAATAAAACATTTATACTGTACTAATTTCATAATTTTATCAAATAATCACGACTGATTTCGCTCATCACAAGCATTTCCAACTAATAAATACCACTGTAAATTCATTTACCAATATACCAATTTTCTTTATACCTCGTCATTTAGTCATATGAAATAATTATTATGTAAATAACTCGTAATGTAATTGTATTTCATTTTTTTTATATCAAGTGCTTTTCCACCACGAATAATTATTGACCGTAAAAGTGATTACCAGTTTACACAGTTTTAGATAATACAATTATATATTATTACATTAGTATCTCTAGTTGATTTATTCATGTCGTAATAATTATTGAAACCATCAAAAGTTCATAATGACGTCTGCAAGTTAATACACTACTTTTCTCTTATTTCAGTTATATTACTTCGCTTGAATTATTTTGTAACGAAATCTAGCGTAAGTAAATATATCCACTTCAGTGCGAAAGTTTTGAAGAGGCGAGACGAAATCATTTTGTTTGACATAAAAACAAAGAGATCTTCTTTTAGATGAAGATAATTTTGCATTATACTACGTAATTGCCCCTTCGGTTCTAAGAATTGTTATAAAGATAATAAAGTTTTTTGCATTAAAGACGCCTATGTTTCACTTGAATTCAACAAGATATGTTTGTTATAAATTATCTTACAATAATTGAAACAAGACTTAACAATTAAAAATTAAGGCTATATATGTACTATATAATGATTGTCACTTAAAAAAATGTCCATTAGTATCTTATGTAATAATCTGTATCCTAAAACACCTGTTAATATTACAAGTACAACATATTGAATAAATGATATTTATTGGTTCAGTAACTATGTCAATTTTTGGTCAGTAATTAATCAAAAGGTCAGTGACCAATTCGATACATGTTCAGTATACACGTGTTCAGTTAATAAAATAAACGATTATAAATTTATATGATATGGTCAGATATTAAATTAAACGTTCAGATATTTATATATATCAAACGGTATGTTTTTTTAATTAAATCTAACCTAACCTAGCCTAACTTAATCTAAAATAACCAAACCAAACCAAACCTAACCTTCATTTATTTGTCAATTATTTACTAACCAAACGTAATTATTAACTGATCATTTATTATCTCTTACTGAGCTTTTATGTGATTAGTTACTGACCAAATAATTAGTTGCCAATCTTATAATATTGTGTCATGTTCTATTTATTGTCTTCGTGTCCAGTCTGAAACAGATACTATAATAAATGGACCTTGTTAGACATCCTTGAGAATTTTTTAATGTATGTATCTTTTGTCACGCTGAAAAAACAATAAATCATGTAAAGTGAAATTGAAAATGGTTGGCAACAATGTATTACCTATTGCATTCATATAAGGTAGATAAATTATTTCTAACGTTAAAGATTCGTCACCGTGCTGTTTATTAATTTACATAAATAAAAAAAGATTATATAAATACATTCTGCATTACAAGTAATTGTTGCGCCATATATTTTGATTATTTTAAATGACATGACATAAATTCAATGAAAATTCACTCTATATCAACTCAAGGAAAAAATATATCACAAACACATACGACCAAGACCTAAAAAGTTTAATTGAAAATATCTGAATTTTATATTTACCTTGTAAGGGAATAAAGCTCATAATCGTAACTCGTAAAGCTAGGGTAACGCTTTTAAAACAATTTAGAAATTTGACACATGAAGAGTGACAATTGAATATTGTGATTTTTTTTAATATACATGTAAAACTGTACACTCGTACGTTCTGTCATCTTCAAAGTATTCGCCTCATCTATACACTGACAAAGACGGTTTTCTCGTTCTTTGAAGCAAGCCTGAAACACATATTTCCCAAATGCTGTTGAGTTCTCACAATCTATTCGAGATAAGTTATATAAAAGAATAGTTTTATTCCTTCAGTGCATTTTGAATGTAGTAAATCTTCACCATTCGCTACTTTTATCAATTCTCACGTTTCAGTAGCGCCTTTTACCATTTTCATAAATATTTTGATTGCCCTTTTTAAAGCCAAAGCTCAGACGCAAAAGATTGAAATTAAAGCACGCATTTGTTCTAATACGAATATTTGCATGTTTTTGAAGCAATTATATCAAATCTGAACTAGCACGGAAAACTATTAAAACACCTTGTATCTCAGTAAAATTTGTAATAAAACCAATATATAAAAAGTATTCAAAATTTACATATTTATCAAAATAATTAATAAAAATCATAAACCTGAGATAATAATAGCTGCAAGTACATTCAAGCCCCTAATATGTGATTTCATTAAAAAATCACGTACCTTTCAAAGATCATTGTCAGTGGAAAAATAAAATGTCTTAGATTATAGCAAATCCTACAATTTTTGAAATTACGAGTAAAATGCCTTTGTTATGAGATCAATTTTCTTCATAAGAAAAGGTTTTTTCTTCTTTATTTTGATCCCAAGTTTAAACGCGATTATTTTCACAATTTATATTCCAACAATCCAGCACGAAAAAAGTTTTGACATCAAACTTCAGCGATGTATTTCGTATATTTAAATCTTTTCATCTTTATTCTGCCTGAGAATAGGGCCCCTATTTTATAATCGTAGATCTATATAATAATATATATTCTGCCAAAAAATATCCGGCCCGTGCTATTTATTCGATGAATTCGGTGAACCATAATAACACGAAAACTGTTTTCAGTGCTATACTTCGTCTCTAAAAAAACAAAACACTTTTAATAATTTACAGACTCATATTATGTAAATATATTTTAGGATCCGATCAAAGTAGGAAAGAATTATCTGTATATAACCATTGCATTGTCATTGTCACTGAGCCTGTTGTTTCAGATAGAAGAATAATCCGAGGAGAAGACTTGACCTGAATTATGTAGGATAGGAAACGATGAAAAATACCTACAGAATGTGCCTTTAACCACAGAACAATTATTAATGTATATCATGAATGAAAAAAGTTCAATTGGGAAATGTAGCCGTTGATCGTAGAAAGACATTGGTCGAGAAATTACTACCATATATAAACCAATACAGTTTTAAGTACAATTTCATTTAATATATTGTACTTACTGTTAGTATATCACAATACTGGGTTAATTTTTGTTACCACATACGCTAGCATGTATAGAATGGTTTCCGTTCAAAAATCTTACTAATTTACTTAGATAATTCCATCTTCGTAGCTGAATCGTAATACTCGTTCGATCGCTCTGTATTGTTCGTTCAAATCCCGGAATAAAACATCGCTACATAGATATTTGTGAAATCGATTTACGAGTTGTCATCTAAAGGAATGAACGTTTTTGTCACTTGGTTATCAATGGTGTAATTGATAACTTTAAATCTTTTCCCCACCACATTCTTATATTTACATCTTCTATAAAGAGGTTGAACGACTGACCAGCCTCTTTTTTTTAAATATAGTCTTTTATTATGTTTCATTAGGATTATGTGTAATTTACAGTGAGACTGAACGGTTTTTAAAACTAAATTTCTCTAATCATTACTTAAATTGATATGGGATACTTTTTTATTATTGAATAAACTTCAGCAACTGAATCTGGTTGAAATTTTACCTTCGTAAATATATAAATTGAAACGCGACTTTTAATTTCCTGCTGCTTGAAGTATGTTTACTTTAATAAAGTTCTTTTGGCAGCGACAACTCATTATTATGTTAGTAGAAATATAGTCTCAGCAAGACATTTTATGATATATTTTGTACGTTACTATGAAGAACACGGTAACTTAATTATTTTCCGCTGCATACTACTAATATTTACAATGTAGCTTTAAAGTATTCTCATATCATACGATATGTACGTTTTCGCTATTTTTTATATCGTCAGCCTAAGTAGTAAACCTTGTAATTCCACAATCGATTTTTTTCTTTTTTTTAATTGTTACCAATAAGTGGGTAAATTATTACATTTTACTGGAACTTATTTTCAAACAATGTTTTTATGTATTATACTGATAGGACGAGAAAGTCGCATTGTTTTTTAATGACGGCGGCACCGCCGTCTTCTTTCATTTTATTATAAAAATATTTGTTTTGTTGATATATGTATTTACCGTATTCGCTTCTAATAAGAAGCATAGCGACTCTCAATCGAGCATTTATAAAAAAGCTGTTTCGGAGGCGGTAAAAATAAAAAGTTGAATTTATTAAAGTACTATTAATTACCTAATCGATCTCTCTATGTCACTTTTTTCACGTTTGGATAAGGGATTGAAAAAGACGCTTGAAAAATAACACTAATTCTCTTAGACTGAAAATCCATAAATCGATTGAAAAAACAATCTACCAAATGTTTCTTTCCGTGTATCAATCCTGGGAACCTCTCAATCTAGTCAGAAAAAGACCCAAGAGGTTCGATCACGCAGTTACTGAACCTATACATTAACTTTATTTTATGTTTAAAGTGACCCAAGGAAACCAGAAGGTATTCATATTTCAAAGGGTGGTTAAACTGAGCGTCTGTGAAATTTTCTTCGTTGCGGAATTTTGAGACCATCTAACATCAACCTTTTTGGATAGCTTAGTGCTTGGTGTATTACATATACCACATCTCACACTCTTAAAGTTTGTTTCCTTCCCATATTAAGTACGTGCGAGTTAGACAGCTTGCTGGCAATACGAATTCGATTTATTACAAATAGCCATAAATTTATTTTTTGTCTAGTTACTTGTTTGAGTTGAGATCAAAGTGTTACGACGGTGATGGCCCCTATATTCAGAAAGTAAATGAAAAACTATCCTACTGAAACTTGAACTAGCGTACTATACAAAACGAATAGCTAGTTATGTGTGTATTTTTTGCTGCGCAAAATACATGTTTTGTCTTATGTTGGTATAAATAACTATTTTCGACCACCATGATATACATGGAGGACTTCTTTCGGGGCTTAAAAGTATCTAGTCTGGAAAAAAGACAGTTGAACTTGACACCTTCATACCCAGATTTTCATAATTTATTTGAACAAGGAATAAATGAAAATTTTACTTACTTTCATGTCTTTGGATACAAATGTATACATTATATACTTATTAAATAATCAAATTTGGATTATTGAGATTTTGTACACTTCCATGTATTTTGTCACTAACGACCCGGGTTTCGCCTTTCGGCATCTTCAGGCATTCGAGCACACGAACGGACTTGAACTGACTCGAGTCAGTTCAAGTCATGTGACAAAATACATGGAAGTGTACAAAATTTCAATAATTCAAATTTGATATAAAAAATTCCATCAAGCACTCTCAGTCGATGTCTTAAATTATAAACTAACGATATGTTTATAACGTGCAGATTTTAATGCAGCCCTTGCTAGTAAATTCAAATATCTTGTTAAATATGTATTAATATTTCGATTCTAATATATCATGTTTCCAAGTGCTTTGGTATCAATTTTTTCATCCCTTTTTCCTTTTCATTGCTTTGCGCTAAGCGATTGAAAGCAATCCTCGCAAAATACCTACTACTTCAATACCCATTAGGATACCATAAAAATGATAATTTATAGGAGCGGCAATGATATATTTTTTTTTTGTTATTTTAATAAAAATCATGTAAAAAAGTGAATTTGAATATAAACGAAGACATTAAGTAGTCTTTTGATATGATAGTAGTTAAAATGACAACTGTTTTAAAACTTAATCCTTTTTAATGCGTCTGGGATTTTTAAACTCAATCGTCGCATCAAATGGTAATTTTGAAATTTATCATGAATTAACTCAAAGTTAATTTGAACTGTAATATTACATTTAACGTGGCTCGTAACTCAATTCACGTGCACATAATTAATGAATAGCGAATTCTAGCTACTATAATATATAGTCTGGTCTCTTTTACAGTGTAATAAAATAAGATTGGCTTACTAAAAAACACTTAGAGGTGTAATCTTTTAGCCATTTTTTACTATAAAATCTTCCAATATTATACGAATAAAAATATTTTTACTATGTATTATGAAATACAGTATAGCTTTTTCAAGATTTGAGTTTTGAAATTTAATTTTTTTAACAGAATAATATGTAGTTAATTTGTATAGAAAAGGTCATTATTTACTATTGTATGAAAAAGTAAATTTTTTTATTATCCTTGAATAAATAATTAAAATGTACATATAGGTATGAAACACTATTCCAAACTAATTTTTCACTGTAAAATGCTTGATATGATTAATAACTTTCTCCGTAATATTGATGACATACCATTTGAAGAACCAAAAATAAATGGTAATTATAAAACAAAAACGTGTTTGAGTGATGTTCCTTTTGCCAAGCTGTGTCATCTGGAGTAACACATATTTAATTCATGAAATAAAAAACCTCTTTAAAAATAATATTGTCGAAAAAGATAAAGATTTTTATTTAATAAAGTAAAGACTCTTTCAATTTTTTTTTATTATGACAGTTATTATTTTCGTAATATTTACACAATACACTTGCGTGTGATTGATCGTAAGAATATTGAATATTGCTTTTCTCAAAACTATTATTTCTGAATTAACTTATTTTGTCATACCGACTAAGACATTTAAAATTGAAATTAATAATAATTTATTTACATTTTTTGAAAAAAGACACAATTTATTTTTTAGTATTCCCACATTGTGTATAATGATCAGGACCGGTTTTTTCTCATCACGAGCATTATTACAAAATGTGGAAGTAGTACAAAACAAATTGTGTTATATTTTTTAAATTTAATGCCTTCTCACCAAAAAGTGACACCTGAAAAGTAATTAATTGACTGTTTAAATAATTTTACCTCTAACTATGATTTTTTACGTTGAACTTCCGGTTAAGAAAATCCAATGTTTTCGATTACAAAGTCACATCACAGTATACTGAAATCTTCATGAATATTGTTTATTCTATTAAAACAACCCCAAACTTATATTAAATCACGAAATGGATAAACCGCATCACGTACCTACCCAAGGCGCAGACATAAGTTTTGTTTTGTGCCCCTCTGGTACGCACTAAATGGAGACTAGGTTCTTAAGATAACCAATATCTATTGTATTGGCGAAACCCGTGCTTACAATAATTAATTGTTTAGTAGACCTAGCTAATGGTAAATCAATCGAACAAATCATGTACCTGAATATATGTAAAGCATTAATTTATAGGCGAACGTCCCATTCATGACATTGATCCGATGCATAGTTTGTGTATTACACAATAATACTATTACATTAGCATTTTTTGTTTATATTCTACCCAAATTCAAATTCAAACTAATAATAAAAGCTACTGTCATACAACTTGTGACATACTTCAAAGCAACGATCGAAAAACCATTATTGTAAAATCCAAGACATTAAGCTGTATTTCACTTTAAAATTTATATCTGTCGTGTTATGTTACATTCCACAACTGCTTTTTTGAAATTGAGGTTGAGCTTCTATTTTAAAAAATCTTGTTATTTGTTAAGCTATGAAAAATATTTCTGACTGAGAAAATGCTAAAAACAAATAAAAATCGATTGTGTTATTCAAATAATTATGTTCTAAGATAAAAAACCGAATCACACATTTTAGAGATGAAGTTTTTTTTATTTTACAATAAGAAAGCATAAAGTCGCACCGCACCTCCAATGTTGCAATGATATAATTTACGAAGGAGATAAGTTTTTCCGGACAAAAAAAAATGCTAAAATTATACGATCAACATAGCACAGTTTATACATTAGTTCAATTCATTCAATTCAACGGGCGTAATTCTGTGGTTTTCTTAATCATATCATAATAAGATATGATAAAGTCTATCTGTTGATAAGCAGTATTACTTATAACACCTTTGATTAAGCCCTGAATTTCGTCAGTTCTCTTAAAATAATAATTACGGTTGAAATATTCTTGAAACTCGTTTGGGAAGATACGATCGTTGTTGAAACACGACAAAGAGTTTCAACGTACAAACTGTTAGCTTTAAATATTTAATTTACGTAAATTATTCTTATAAAGTCTATAAAGCTTATAAATAAAAAGGTTACGTTAAATAAATATAATATTTCATTAAAAAAATGTGTATCTTTTTATAAGCTAGTTGATGGTGGAGCTATCTCTTACGTCTCCTTAAAACATTTTCTTAAAAAGAAGATTATGAAAAACAGTTTACTACCAATATTAAATAAGTTTACATCACATTCTGACTGATAAAATATTAAATTCAAATATCGACGAGAAACTTTTTGAAAAAATATTCATTTCCCCATAAAAAATCTCTAGAAAAAGTGAACGGCAAAAGTTTTTTTTTATCGGCAGTCGTCATTTTACCTTGTCTTTTGCAGACTTCTAAATCAAAATTCCTCGGAGCAAAGTTTACAAATAGGGGTAGCGTTTGAGAGGCCGACCTCTGCTCATTATGTTCCTCCAAATTGGTACGCGTCAAGAGAAATGACGGTCAGTGATAATTTATAAGCTATATAACCCAGTCTCTAAAATTTTATTTGAGGTTTGTTACTCACTAACTTGTAGTTCAATTTCACGCCATGTATGAAAACTGTGAAACCACATTACGTATAGACTTGTAATACGGGTGTTAATGTCGGTATTGTTTTATAATGAGCTCAACTTACATTTTCCGACAGCTATAGACTAAAATCTAGTCTATAATTTAATGGTAATGTTCAAAGATATGTTCAATGCTCAATTTTCAACAGAGCTGTTTGTTTACATACAATGATAATTTCTTGATTCATAAATGAAACAAAACAGTATATAAGAGCAGAAACCAATGTACAATATATTTAATTAAAGCCTAGGAACGTTGAAAACGAGATATCGTTAAAAAATAAACACAAAATATACCCATATAAAATATACACAGAGTTCTAATTTATAATTTTACCTTTTCCAAAACACATATAAGGAAATATTGCTTTAATTGCATTAGTATTAAATAGGTGAGATTTAATAAAATAAATATTAACAAATAACTACCAACATAAAATGCAAGCAAAGCTAACTTATTATATAAAAAAAAAGAGAATTTATTATTGAGTATGTCAATCTCTTCAATCTATGCAATGCATTGATTTATCGGTCATCCCATTCAAATAATGTCGTCTTGGAAGATTAACATGAAGAACAAACTTACGTATTTATCAGATTATTTAATAGCATTGGTTCATTTTTGTGTAAACTGATTTAATTAAATTGCTGTCATGTAAAATTCAATATAATGTATCCTATAAATATTTTTTTGTACCTAGATAAGGAAAAAAATTCAAATGTAGATACGTTGTTTGAAGCCAGCGATATAAATTTTGATGTTGTGATATTTTAGCCTGCTTTTCTTTTACTTATCCCAGTTACCCTTATGCCCTTTGATCTATCTCAATATTTGAAACCTTTTAAAATAATTAGTTTATTCAATGTTTTGATACAAAATATTTTTAGAACAAATTTTGGTCATTACATTATGATTTATGCATTGCAAGTTTTCTTAGAGCTTTATTATAAATGTGTTTTTTGTAATACTTTTTTAATATGATAAATTAAGACTTACAATCATATTATATTTGGAAAAACAACATCTTTGTACTTAAAATTTTGCTGTTAATATAATAGTCTAAAGATTTTAAAACAACTTTATTTAAGTCTTTATTACTAAAAACGAGTATTTGAACATGTTTATTCTTGTTTAACAAATCGAATTGTCTTGTAGAAAATAGTTTAAATATATTTAATCTCTTAACCACGGCAATCTTTTTGATTGCATTAAATCTTTATCAATGACTACAATGCACGTGTTTTTTATTCAAAAATAAATACAGACGTTTTATAAAGAGCGTACGTTGTAATAAAAGGTTTTTCGTGTTTTGAATGAAAAAATATTTCATTGAAAGAAATAAAAAACTTCGCATTCAACAAAACTTTAAATACATTTCGAATTTAAAACAAAGGAGACCGAAAGCAGTAAAACTTATTGAAAGTTTATTTCATTAAACAATGTAACGATGAAACGCATAATTCACTTTAACTACATTTAGCAAAATGTTAACGGTTTGTTTTAATTTGTTATAATCTGTTGAATTAAGTTTTCAAATGAAGTTAAATAATAAAAATAAACCAATTGTATATTATAAGAAATTTTTACTCAGGACTATGCACTTAAATGCATATAAATATGAACTATTTATCAGATTTGAAGACAATATAATATACACCTCTTGGTGGAGTGAGGTGCCTGTTTATTTTTAGTGGTAGGTATAAAATATTTTGAAGACTAGGAAATAGGAGCTACCTAGTAAAAACATACTTTTAGACTATTTTTTTATCCATTATTTCTTAGCATGCGTGAAGAAATTTTTGAATTGGTATTTATTTAACGTATAATTCTATCATATTTTAAAGCTATTATGGCCACTTATTTCTCAATAAATATAAATATGACTCTATTTTTTTCAATTTGAGTTCACAAATAAATATTATTTAAAACACTCATTTTCTCACACTGTTTTTTGGTATTTTAAGAAAAATAATTAATTTGGCAATACATAACCATTTATAAAAACTATAAAGAATATTTAGGTATTTTTTTACCATATTTTACTCCTTTCACAATAATAATGTTTTCTAACATGTTATCTGTATTATAAGGCAAATGTGTGTTCTACTTATAAAACATTGTTTCCGATCACATTTCAAATGTGTACAAAAAAATATTATAGGGTTCTTTCCCAAAGGTGGAGAACCTGCAATTTTAAAGGGTGTTACGAGCAACCATCCGAATTTAGTCTAATTATACAACACATCATTTTACTTATTTATTTCTTAAATTATAAAACTAATGTAATTAAAATACTGGAGAATAATTTTGTCCATTTCTTTTAATTAGATGGATTTTTCAAAATAAAGTACACACACTTTTAAGTGCGTCTTAATAAAATTTCTAAAATTTAACCATATGGGGTTACATCCAACTTAATGAGATCTTCCAACACAAAAAATTCCGCATATTTGATTTAATCTTATGCTCTACTCTTCATGTAACTTTTTCTAAAATCGTACTTTTTCTTATTTCATTCTGATTGTTTCTATACATTTGAATTCATTTAGACAAATCGCTCAGCGTTATTTTTATTTCTTCAAAAGTTCTACTTTTTTGATTAATCTACAATATTTATTTAGTGTGTGTGGTCTATTATGAAACTAGAAGTTAAATTTACAACGATTAAATGAAAATTAGCCCACAAAACTGAAATAACGAAACAAGCTCAGATATGATATTCCATTACTTACATAATTACGTCATACTTTCGCCATCAATCTCCACTCATTTAATTCCGCTTTGTATCTGGAGATCTACCAAAAACCATCTCCGGTCGGAAAACTTTTCTCAGTCGTTACCATTTAATGCTGTGAAAATATTCACATATTTTACCGAGTACGATAAACTTTAGTGCTAAAAAATATATGGCGGTGGTGTCTAAATTGCCACAGTATCTTATAATTATTATGAACCATTAGAGATTATTTCTGAATAAACCTTCACCCTTTAAATCTTTAATTATGCAAAACAGTAACTCTAAAACTTTTCAGTTTTCCTAAATGAAATGTATTTGTAAAAATGCTTTTTTGTTTTCGCAATTTGTGGAGTAAGTACAAAAAAAGTGTTTTATTTTTTTAAATATAATGTTCTTCTACCAAAAATTGACAATCAACACTGTAGCGACACATGACGCTGCATAATTACGAAACGTAATACTCGTTAATGTTTGTAATTTTCGTAAGCACTATTTTCGAGGAACAATTAATCGGCAAATAATATTTTATTTGAGCGATATTCGACACTAATTCTGCATACGCTGCGATACAGGTAAACACTCTGAAAAAGCATGTCATGACAATTAAATTAGGACGCAGACAGCCGGTGCGACAGTATAAATTAACAAAGAAAGAAGAACCACTCTCCGAATAAAAAACATCGCCTCTGTACTACATAATCGTTAGCATCATCATCACCCGTCTTACTGTTTAAATCGCGTCTAGCAATAAACTGTAGGAAACATATCCCTAAGCACCCCAGTTAAAGTTAAAACAGAGAAAGAGTATATGTGTGAGCGTGAATGTTGACCAAATGATGACACGTGGCGCTGTCACGCTGGTGGTGTATTTATAATATTACTAATGATATAAAAGTAAAAAATATTTCTAGAATTAAAAATGCTTGTCTTACTCATAAAAGAAGAGTAAAGGGCTTTTATATTTTAAACACTTTCGGTTTTATATGTACAGTACAGTACAAATAACATTAAAATATTTTTTAATTTTTTCAGCATGGGTGTTAGGCGGCGCCATCTGCAAAGGAGTTGCGTATCTTCAGGGTGTCTCAGTATCTGCATCAGTCAACACACTCATGGCCATTTCATTGGAGCGATGTAAGGCCATCAGTTCACCGTTGAGCGGATCCATGACTTCGAGATCCTGCAGGGTCGTTGTGACTCTCATATGGGCATTCGCTCTCAGCATCAATATGCCATGGATTGTAGTCTTTACCTTGGAACCAATTGGGATTATAGGCAGCAAGGCACAGGTAAGCTGACTAAGTGATACATATTCAAATAGCTTGAAACATTCTAATGTTATAAATTCTAAAACTGAATACTTAGTTTTGCAATTTGAATATGATTATTCACTTCAGGAAAAGTTGACTATTTCCGTTTATTCAATTTTTGTTTTTCTTTTTAAATAATTTGTATGAAACATTGTGATCCGTCAAAAATGTACACCGTCTCTCACAAGTTTGAATATCAACACGTAACTATCCTTAATTATGGTTAAGTGAGATGAATAAATTACCAATCATAAAAATAATATTTTTTTGTGTTTTCGAAACCGGTCTTCATCGTTATAAACATGTGGCAGTAGTACAAACAAATTGTGTTTTATTTTTAAAATATAATGCGTTTCTACCAAGAATTGACAGTTACAGACAAGACCTTAAAAGTGGTTTCCTTTAAAAATTCAATATTTTATTTTCTTGTTTATATACCTCTTTAGATTTTGAATTTTTAAAGTATTAACTGTGATTTTTTACTTTAAAATAAATAAAATATAATATGCATTCATAGTTTTTTGGTGGAATCTGTCAAAGCATTAAATAAATAAATAAAGTTGATAGTTTACTTAATTTCTAAAAATGAATAGAACGAAAAACCCATAGAAGAGATCCTTGCAGACCTTGTTTTGTATAAGGATAACAAAAATGTGTAATGAAACCAATCTAAAACTTTTAATTAAATAAAAGTAAAAAAATATTTGGTTTATACAAATACTCTTATCGGTCGACTCATGGTATTTTGAAGCCATACCCGCTCTCTATGTGGTGGATATGGACTCCTTATAAAGTATCTCAACAAGTTTGCCTTGGCTGCCAAGCTCTTTGAGCTTGGCTGTTTAGTGGAAAGACTAACATTCAAATGTGACGCTTTAAAGCAGAATACTGAATACATCCTAAATGAGAGCCTTTTAACACATTGAGTCCCGGAGCCGTGTTTTCACGTGATACAAAAACCATCGCTTGAGTCCCGGAACCGTGTTTTCACATGATAGACCAGCCTATCAAAAACAGTCGTATTTGAGTCATCCAGTGATACGTATTACAATGGAAGCCTAATTTTAATTATAGTCAAGACTTAAAACTTTCCAAAACAGTCATCTAATTTGTTTTATTGCCAAAATAGGTTTTGATTTAATCGATTTAAAATCTCAATCGAATTTTAGTTCTTTAATATTCCCCCTTCTGGAGACGATATTACGGTGACACCGAGTCTACTCCGAGCTAGAGTTTTGCAAGATCTGCAAGACAGGCTGTCGAGGAATATGTCTAAGCACATATTGATACCGATACCGTTAACAGAATAAAAAATAAACCCGGTAGAGCATGCAAGGTGTGTACATAGCACAAGAAAAGGAGTGAAACTCGATACATGTGTAAAAGATGTCGTGTGGCTCTGCACAAAGAGAAATTTTGGCAATTTTACCATACAAAAACTAAATATTAAAATGTTTTAAACAATTCCAAAAAGTTTCATTAGATTTCCTCCACTATTTCCATAGTTATAACACTTTTAGTAAACGCTTAATAAAAACGATATTTCTTCGAAAATGGGCCGGGCACAGGGGTTGGTTTTACCTGATTTTGGCCGGAGCTGATAGATAGCATTAGGAAAGGGAAAAGCTTCGCAAGTATATCATCCATTTGATCGATTGGTCACGTTGACTTGGTGGCGAATAGAGCAAAATATACCAGAAATTTGTGACGTCATACGGATATCGAGTATACCTCAACTCTTAGAAGCTTTTCGTTTAGCTAGAGGAATTAATATTTTGCACGCTTGAGTGCACGCCACCAAGTCTTCGCCAGTTACTGCTAAGACACTCAACATTAAAGAACATTAGCTGTATAAAATAAACGTGTGGAAAAGAAGTGGTGAGTGGAGGATGTCAAATAAGTATCTCAACAAAAGTTTTTGATTGAATTTTACTTGGTAGAACTCTTTGTCGTAAGGTAAAAAAATCAAATTAATTGATTATATATTCTAACATTGGCGTGAAACCAAAATAACTATCAATTATGACCTATAATTATTGTAGAATTAAATTATAGTTTTTAACGACTGGCTTTAAAGCAGTTTCGTAACTTTTCTTTTACTAGGGTATAAAGAAAGAAGGGTAAGTTCGGATGTAAATTGTCTAATCGCTATTTCTACGCCCCTTTATCAGGATTGGTTAATATGGGAAGGTGGGGAAGTTCTATGTATGACAGTTTCCATTCGCAGATTCGAATCCTTGACCGCGTAACCAAGTAAGGTCAAAGCTCGAGAGCAACGACCTCCTGGTAACTGGAAACGCTTAAAGCAAAATCAGTCGTGGTTTTTTATTATGTAAAGCTTTGAAGTACGTTTGATTCACGAGTCTATTTAGATCATTATATTTTGCTGATGATTAGTTAAGTGACTTCATGTTTAATGAATACATATCATTTAGATTTTCAAGCATTTCTGGCTATGTAGATTCGTACTGTCTGTTTTATTGCTTACTATTGAGCATTTGGGTTGCTATAAATATTAATTCACACAATGATAAACCAACAGACGGATAATGATAAATGTGATCGCGGAAAACACAAAAGTGGTCATACAGATATTGCTAACGGATTATTTGTTTAATGGTCATTACGCTTTTAAATAAGTTCGGTACAATTATTTTAAGTACATTTGAGAATAATTTAGGTTTATAATTAATAATGAAAAATAGTGGAAGATTATTAAAGGTAAAAGATTACCGTTTGTATTATTACCGAGATTTAATTTAAGAATAGATCGGCCGTCATCCTGTTTGGAAGCATGGGCGGTGGACGGTCTGTGAGAAAATATTGTTTTCCGTTTCTACTGACGGTATTGCGCGTTCTGCCCGTGTCTATGCTTATTTTCGAGCAGTATTGTCTTTTTATCTGGGTTGCCATTTGTAATTATATGTCCCCCACAAATAACTGGGAGATATTCGGTGTCATGGCCAGGAGGTAACTCTTCAAGGCTTAAGTTCTCTTCGATATGGCAGTCAGGGGTTCGAATCGCTGAATTTACACTGAAAGTGCACAACGGTTCTGCACTGTCATATATATCATGCTAGATGTAAGTGGAAAACGTATGGATGTCTTAATTACAGCGTAGTATCTTTTGGTTCCATTCCTGTGACCTAATAATGGTCAACACGGTTAGGCTTATATCTTACTGAGTTTGCATCGACAAGGGTTTGAATCCCTGAAAGAGTTCCTTCGACGATTGATACTTCAATCGATTTATATCCAAATACATAGATTTTTGTACTCTCACCTACAGCCAAACCTCAATTAACTTCAGGTAATAAACTGAAAACATATGACGTTTCTATACTGTAAGGTATGTAGCCTCGAAACTACAGTACAACATAGTTTTATGTTTGATTAACTATGTATCTTTCCATCATAATATATTGTGTGAAATAATTAATCAGTCATAAACTATTCGGAACTAACACAGCGTTAATTCGTACAGCTTCATTAAATGCGATTGAATTTTAATAATAGCTGGCTGGTGTAATTTTCAAAATCAAAAACATTAATTATTTCAGCATCCCAATTTCTTATCAGCAAAATGCTAACGACACTGGTAAGATGAAACCATAAATATTTATCTGTCTTCTTCTAATGGCTGTCAAAGATTAATTCCCAATGAATGCGAAGGCGAATTAAGATTGCCAGAGAACACCTGTAGACTTCTCAATTACTCCGCGCGACACCTATCTATCTATTATATCTAATTTTACAAAACGTTTTAGTCACTTTAAGCAGAATTTTATCTCTTGTTTCGTTGAATTTTAGAAGCAACTCTACTGCCAACTGTCTTTCAGCTTTTGTGTCACTATTACATTACCAAATGAAACAATTTTAAATTATAATAACATCCTTCGGGATTTTTAATCGTTACTTGATTTATTTATACATCTGTAACTCACACGCACACACACACTCTGTCAATTCGTACGGAGGGAGGGAGAGAGCATGTGACCGTAAGTGTCAATTTAACACACAAATCGCATGCACATATTCCCTATCTCTCTGTCTGCGTATAGTCCAAATGAAACGAATTGAGTAAATTCTGTCAGGTGGCACCTGATAATAATTTCTAGTTAAAATTAATCACCAAGTGCTTGCTTGATAGCCGAGTGGTGAACACGATTGTTTTTTTTTTGTACTTCTGAGAGTTTATAAACACTTACCCCTCGACACACCCCCCTAATTGACACTTTTCTGAGCGTAAATTTTTATCATTACATACCCTATGTGGAGACAAAGGTTGGATGACAGATATACAACGTGTTCTTGTTCAATACTTTTATTTAAATGCTCTCTATGGAATCAATGTTTTACACATAAGAAGCAGACTTTTGAGAAATTCGTTGGCTATAATTCATGTAATACGAATTTAATTTTCTGTATAAGAAAGTCATATTGAAAATGGTTGTATAAAAATCATTCTTAAATCATGGCGTAACAAAAAGCTTCTGTATATTTTTAAAAATCTAAAAAACGTTTTCTTAGTATTTAATTCTATGCCTTTATTGATTCCACTCAATTTGTTTTAAATAAAACAAATAGAAAGACTTAATCAAAATTAGAAGTAAAATTGGAAATAATGAAACGGATAAGCCAACAAGGAAACTTTATTAATGATTCGGGATAAAATTTCTGTTTCAGTGAACAATTTTCCTTCTTTATAAATAATCGCTCCACGCGTTGAACAAATCATAACAATAAATGAGTACTTATACAATTTATACTGACATAAATATACCACACTTCGCCAGTTATGGAAATTTAGCTAACAAGCTGAGCAAACATTTAAAGCCAGCACTAAAATTTTCTCACTCTTACTGAAGATTATTACAACAGTGATGTAGAAGATTAAATTACAGTAGCAATGAATTATTTTATAGTTGCCACTAGGGATTCCAACTATTCGTCATTATCAACTATTCATCAATAATTTATCAATTATTTAATAATAAAACTGAAGCTTTTCGAATATATTCCGATATCCAATTAGTTTCTGAAGTATGAAAATTCTTGAGTTTTTATATTAAAATTCCATCAAGCACCTTCAGTCTGTCTTAAATTATTACTTAAATTGTGAAAATTATATTAAAAATTCAATTTGATTAATTAATAACATAATAGTATATAAATAAACGTTCCAATACCGTTCCATTGTATTACACTATTTAAAATTTGTAGTTGGGTTTGGTCACTCCAGTGGTATTTCTTCAATAACTGAAATCACAGCATGTTTAAAAGGTTTTTAAGCCCCGAATCATTCGTCAAATTGAAGTATAATGATAAGGTATTGAAAGCGCCCGAGCTGGGTGGAGGCAAAAATAATCACAACCTGGGGTATTCGTTATTGTTCTTGAAATCTGGAGTAACTGTGATGTGATCTTTTGTCAATTTTGTAAAATATTTCATTAAAAATATTTCGAATATTATTCGAATTGTTTCGAATACTATTAAAAAAGGGCCGAATATATTCAGATATCGGATATTCGAGTTGGAATACTTAGTTGTCACTCAACACATTGTATGTATTATTGTTCTATAGTTTATAAAATACTGAAATATTTTATAATGAAGAAAAAAAGAAAATGTGACATGCGCAGTCACAAAAGCGATATTAAGTAACCTGTGTATCCGTATACTGAGAATCCGCCGTAGCGTTAGAGTTTAATCTACTCAAAGTTGGCCTTGGTTGAGATCAAGTCAGTGGGGCCTATTGGGCCCGTATGAATACAGATTACTGTAAACAGCTCTGCTCGTTCGGCATTCACCTCGGAACAGTCCCAAAGAACGTTATTGATGGGAATTATTGTCTGAACTCTGGTGGAAGGGAGAATGAAGGCAAAAAAGGTTGGAGTTTTTTTTCGTGACTGATTCAGTCGCCATACTTCTCTTTGGATATACTGTAAGAATACAAGAATAAGCAGGGAAAGTCTAGTAGTGAGCTAAACGATCTTTCTATGCAGTTTTTTAAAGAATTAAATAGAATGTGGGTGGGAAGTAAAAGTCATTAACATTCATTCTGAATTTATAAATCGATTTAAAACTCAACCAGTGTCCGTTCTGAAATCCCATTCGTAGCCACCCAATCGAATAGAACGCACGCCCAAGAATAGTGATGTGTTGAATGAAAAAAAGTGAACCATTGCATTTTGGCCGCATAAAACAACACCAAAAGCCATAAAAATATGTGCACATATTGTCGGCTTGCAATTTTCGTTTGTACGTCTGATAAAAATATTATAATTCCTGATATGGAATCTGAAATCTAATCTACGAATCCCAAACATATCAAATGAATCACCTTCTTTAAATCATAAATAATTACATTGATTCTAACATTTAATAATGAATATGTAATTCAATAAAATCAAAGTTAATATTCAGCACAGTTGTTATGGTATCTACATCTAAAGTTCTAAAGCATGTGCGAAAAAAAAAGCCGAAACAATTTATCTACATTATCATATTTATCATATTACTGATTATTTTATGGAATCACTTTTAAGGTGTTAACTGTCAATTCTTGGTGGAAAGGCATTATACTTTTAAAATAAAACACAATTTGTTTGCACTACTTCCACATGTGTATAATGGTCACTACAGGTTACGCTCATCACGAGCACTATCAACTGAAAAAAATAAAAACATAACAAGGCTATTTTCATATGTTATTTTATTTATATATTTTAAATAAATAGCCCTGTTATGTTTTTTATTTTTATCAGTTGATAATGCTCGTGATGAGCGAATCCGGTCCTGATCATTATAAACATGTTTAAGTAGTGCAAACGAATTGTGTTTAAAATTCTATGGCATTATTTTTTCAAACCTTACGTACTTTCTCGATATTATTTTGTTATTTGAAGTTCACAAAGTATTTTGTTTATAGAATCAGTCTCGCATTAAAAGGCAACAATTCAAAACATTAAGCATAGTGGAATATTTAAGATATTTGCTTTTAAAATAATACACATAGAATATTTATAATCATAAATATCATTAAATTCTCTGCTTTATTACTGTAAGCAGTCCTTAATTATAGTTTCAGTGACGATGTTTCACAATAAAATGTTTTATTATTTTCATCCTTCGGCGCTACTGGAAATACTTAAAATATATATGTTCAATATAAGAAGAAAGTTTCGAGTGCTCCGAAACACTAAAGTTATTCGTAAATGTCGTTAAGCCTCGAACAGACATTCTGGGGATTAAGTATTTTACGTGAAGTCAGACGCGATCGTTTTTGACACCTTGACAAGACTGCGAGCGGGGTCTTTTTTTTTACAGAAATTCAATATTTATGACCCGTAAAATTTGATGAGAACCTTAAATGGACTCGAACGTGTGCTAAACGATGATATCAAGGCATAATGTTTTGTACACGATGTGAACATCTAAGTAAATTATTTTACAGGGTTTTCTATCAATGAAAAAATGCTTGTGTAATGCTTTGACACATTTTTTTAAGTCTACTGTTTTATCAACGAACTCAATACTTTGTATTATAAATATTTTTCGTAAATAAAATTTAATCACTTTTAAGGTGTTAACTGTCAATTTTTGGTGGAAAGATATTATATTTTAAAAAATAAAACACAATTCGTTTTTACTACTTCCACATGTTTATAATGGTCAGGACCGGTTTGTACCGATAATTGTGTTTTATTGTAATATTTTATAAACCATATCGAATCCCAACGTTTAGCTTGTGGATTCTTAATAGAGCAACTCGACAGAAGTTTATTTTATTAGAGCTGGATGTAATTCAGTCGGTCAAGCTCTGTTTTTAAAAAGTTTTAGAATATAAGGGGATTTGTAATCTTGGTGGCACTTTGTGGTGGTCTTATGCTCCACCCAGGGAGTGAATATGGTCCATGGTTAGAAGAACAGGGCTAGGCATTTGATTTAGAACAAACTAGACACTCTAAATCGTTGACATAGAACAGCTCTAATTTGAATGATATACTTTGCTATAGATAACGTTTTTCCAAAAAAGTATTCGGGATAAATCTCTCATTATATAAAAGCTTAGATGATATATAATTCAGTTGAATTGACATTCTATTTTTTTCCTACAATCAAATAATTCTATATTTAGATACCTATATATAATTACATTTGTACCATAAACAACTAAATATGTAAAAAAAATTTATATGCCACCAAGTATCAATATGCCAGTAGTTTTGGTTAAAAATATTATCGTAGATAACATTCTAAATGAAGATCATAATTAAGTTTGAATAATATCATAATTGTTATAGTACATAATATATATGCGTTGCAAGTAAATATATTTTCGAATACAACCAATTCAGATAATTAATCAATGTAAGCAAATATTGTATCAATAGCGACACCTACAAATATTCTCATAAAAGCTAAAATCCTATGTGAGTCAGAGCTTTTGCCGTGATCAAATCATGGGATAACAATCGCGTACTAGAAAGAGCTTTCAAGCGGCATCAAACCTTCACGCCAGCTTTATTTCCACTCCGCCTAAACGCCCCTCTTGCAAGCTTTCTTCCCATTGTATTTCCCAGCGAAAAGTTTTCATTTAATGTAGCTACTAAATTGGCGAAAGAGTTTTCACAATTAAGGCAACACTGAAGAATATAAGATTAGTTTAATGGGATGAAATGAAATGAATTGTATATTGTTATCCATGGTGAACTATTAACCGAATTATGAAATTACCGTGATTTTTCTTTTACTATGTCCTCTTCCAATGTTGATCATATGTCCAACTAATGGAGGTACCTTAACAGAAGTTTTTTTACAAGAGCTGCTTGTTACTCAGTTGTTAAACCTCTCTCTTGAAGAGAGTAGGGATAGACGGAAAGGGCTAAGACAGTGGTTCGATAGTCGCTCTCGTTACACTTCGTTGTTAGGATCAGATGGATGGGCGAAAATTTTAGACATGACAAACATCCATGCCTACGAACATAAATCCATAAATAGATTGAAAAATCAATTTATGAAACTTTAACATTATACATTATAAACATGTGGAAGTAGTACAAAACAAATTGTGTTTAATTTTTAAAAATGTAAAGCATTTCCACCAAAAATTGACAGTTAAAAGCTTAAAAATGAAAGTTAATTCTATCTTTTAAAAATTATAAATTATATACCATAAAACATGTGTTTTTTTTTATAAAAACATATAAGTTCATCGTTTTTATATAATTATAGTTTACTCATTTTATTTTGTTCCAGCTTCCAATTATTATTTATTTGTTATGCTTTGAATAATTCACTTATAATGACAATGTCAAAAAATCAAGCTTACTATTAAATATTTTCCATCTACTTAAATGACAAAGTTTTCTAAGCTGTCTCAATTATAGTGTATGTATCGGTTTTCAATGACATGATTTTTCACATGTACAGCTGTATGTAGCCTGCTCACGTCTTAGAAAACCTTCTGATTATGTTCGTAATTTGTAATTATGTATTCGTATATGCACCAGACGGAAAACAAAAATATTTTGTATCCAAAAGCAATTCAATAAACAGAATTAAAACATACACTTTTTTTCTTTGAGTTTTTTACATTGCAACGCATGCCGGGTACTCGCTAGTGCAACATATAAACCTACTTTTATGGCACCAAATGACACTGTCGTTGAAATCGGTCGATAGCTTGTTGTAAATTTCAATTTTTGGGCTCATCTAAATAATTATTCTAATTTGTATCGGATTCACTGAACTTTCATTATCTCCGTTGACGTTTACATTTTAAAGATAACCCTTTATCATTTTTGTAATAATATTGTCATTCCGTGGGCGTCTAGAGAATACCAGTTAGTAACAATTAATTCTAATATTGATTTGATATTATTTTTATTTAAATATATGTGAAATCGTGAATTCGTCAAAACTTTATAACTCAAATAATAATAGTCCAGACCACTCTGTAGACGCTTTTTTATTATCAAATATCGCATGTAGGTATGAAATTTTCTCATGATGTAAGCGTTCGCGGTGTAAACAATGCACACACCGCTCCGACTAGCTACTTTAAACATTCGGTATTTCAATTTGAATATCGTCATCTATGACAGGTACGGCTATACTAGTAAATTGCAAAACCTTTCACTCAATAAACAACGATTTTAAAGGCCATAAAAAATCGTTACTAAAATATAAGCAGAGTGAGTCACCTATTAGCCGGTTGAAATAAAATCACGATTCATTCCAATGTTTCCCATCGCTGTAATATGTAGCACACAATTATGTTTTTAAATGTTGTTAGTGTTCATTTTATTATCTAAGCCGACGCCCGGCATCATTTGAAGAATAGATTTTTATGATTTTAATAAATATATTAAATTATACGAAACAACGATTAACTGTTAAAATTATTCAGAAATCATGTTCAAAATGACAGTTTTATATAAATTGAATAACAGCATATTACATATATATATATATATATATATATATATATATATATATATATATATCACAATATTACATAAACTCATTGCAAAAGACGGGAATTCACGACATAAAATAATTGTTAAGTGCTACTTAAAACATATTTTCAAAATCACTGTCTAGTAACGCACTGTTTAAGGTTATTACTTGTGTCTTATCCACCTTAGAGAGAAGACGCTCAGTGGAATCATAAATCATTATAAGGATACACCTAAACAACGAAGACGTTCTAGATTTTATCAATACAATTTTTTTATTACTGACGTAACAAAAACTTAGCTTTTGCCTTAGCTCTAACAAAAGAATAAAATGGATGAACAAGAAAATAAATTGGGTTGTTACAAGTGATTCCAACTATTCGAATATTGAATTGTTCAACTGAAACTATTCGAATAGTTTTTGTAAAACGAAAATAATATTAAAAAAATGATTTAAATAATTATTAACAAAACATTATATATAAAACAACAATATATTAAATATAACATTAAAATTTGAAAGAAAACGGCCTCAATTATAATAAAAATCACATGGATCATTTATATCCAAATAATATTTTTTTAAACATGAGGTATCTACATTTACAAGAATTTAGTACTAAATCTTTTCCCACTTCTCGTCAAATCTCAGATAGAGACAATATAAATACACATTGCAATAACGTTCCATTCGTATTACAATATTTAAAGTTTGCAGCTGCGTTGGACTAGTCCAACGGTATTTCTTCAATTACTGAAATTACGTCATGTTTAAATGGTTTTTTTAGCCTCGAGTCTTTTGTCAACTCAAGTATTATGATTTATGATAAGATATTGAAAGTACCCACGTTACGTGAGGGCAAAAAATCACTATATGGAGTAGTCATCATTGTTCTTGTAATCTGAAGAAATTGTGATGTGATCTTTCATAGATTTTGCAAAATATTTCATTAAAAATTATTACGAATACTATTCAAATAGTTTCCCAAATATTCGAATATCGAAAAGTTAAAAACGGTCTGAATATATTCGGATATTGAATATTCGAATATTCGAGCTCGAATCCCATCTTAATAATATTATCAGACTTATAATTAAAGTTCACTCCATATGGTTTTCTTGTCTATTATAAAATAAAAATCGCTACAATACTAGTTTCCAATACGTTTGATCAAAGCTTTTAAAATTCTATCATGCCGAAGAGTAATTTCTATCGATTTCTCATCACAATGCCGTTCACACCGGAAAGCGATTCCAACCCTTAGTGTGAGTCCCTATAATAAAATATTTGGCTAGACACCCTTTGGTGTTTTTCACTTCAGTAAATACAGTCGAATAAAATAATAGCATTGTTATGCACAGGTTTAATGAGATTTTTGGTCTGCAGCAGATTTTTGTGGGCTATTTTTACGATCGCCGATAAATGCAAGCTTATATTTTTGTAGTATTTTCTTAATGCAATAATATTCCAACCAGTAAACACACACCTAAAATAATTTAAAATATAAAACTTTCCAACGCTGAGGTTTTCTTTCTTAGCTTTGGTTCCATTGTTCACAATGGTGTGATTGTCTTTTTTTCTTTAGATAGTGCTGCTTTTTAGCATTTTATTTTATGCATTTTTGTAAATTAGTAAATTGAAAAGGCAGACATTTATTTACGTTAGCGTTAAGCTACTTAGAACCATTTTTTTTATTCATATTTCTGTTTGTTTTAGCAGAGTATAATTATTTCTTATTTTATAAATATTAGGCATGTTCTTATAATGAAGCATATGAATCCTTAATTTAAATCATCAAAAGTGTGTATTATACGTCATCCAATTGAATACCTTGGTATAAAAACAGCAAAGGTCACTAGCAAAAACCATCATTTAGCTTAAAGAAGCAAGATATTATATCTTTGTTAATAATACATATTTGTATTACCAAAAAGAAATCATTACTTATATTATCATCACTTTAAAAAATTTAGAAATCTTGGAATATAACATAATGGAAAGAGAAAAACGAACAAGTGTTTTGTAATATTCAAATTAGAGCCTTTCTATTGGTCTTTTATTTACATATTTTTTCCAGGTGATGTGAATATTGATTTTCATACAGTGGCATTCAAAACTCAATTTCACATTTTTTTCTGATTGATTTTGCCGTGAAAGTGACGATATATGTTATATGGTGCCATAGACAGGAAATCGAGAAATGCAATGAAATGGAAATGGAAAAGTGGACATTTGTTTTTTTTATACCAAGGTCTTCAATTATAAGTCAGTCACCATTTTCGAAAGACTTATTGTTGTAATTAATTTAATAATAAATTTTCGGATGACAATTTTTATTGAAACTCCTGAAATAGATCATATTATGAACCTCTAGTGGGGCTGTTAAGCTTTAGAGGTTTCTACGACATATTATAAGTTAATTAAACCTTCAAAAGAGTACTGACACAGTATGAGTAGGCGTCCCATCCCGCTCGCAAATACCCTTTGGAAGGATTCAAGGCTTCACAAATATCCATCCTTAAATGTACTCTTATACCCATGAATAAAAAAATTAAACGATTATAGAATGATTAGAAATTGTTTCATGCTATCCATTACTAACTCAAAGTGAAGCGGCATAGTCGCAATATTTATATTTAAATTTAAAGAAAAAAGTTGTTCACCAAGGTGAATTGTGACGTATTTTTTATCTAAAATGTTAAACGCAATTTTTATTTTTAACGACAAATAAGCCTATTTTTATATTAAATGACTACCTACCTGTCTATCTTTTTATTTTGTGAGTTATAAACTTGTCCATTTATTACAAAAATTTAAAGCCTTGTTACGAGTCACGCCAACAATCCCCGTTCGGGACAAATCCTCGCGGAATTCCATTGTAAAGAATATCTTTTCATGCGTGCTCGCATGGAAAATAAAATTCTGTTGTCATACTTTATGCGGAAAATACATAAACCTAGCAGGAGGTAATTCATTCCATAAAGAGTCTGAGGATGAATTATTACTACAAACTTTTTGACATTTTTTTTGTTTGTTTGCAATATTTATGTAATAAACCGTGAAAATATGCACATTTAATAATCGCATGCTATAATCGTAAATATTGTTTTCTCTGGTCATATAAAATATTAATGAAAGATTTTATTTATTGATGTATTTATCTTAAATCTATACTTTATAATATTTATGTAAAAGTTAACAAACTTCTTTTATATATATCAGAAGTAAATTTAGTTTATTTATAGTAACACAGCCTTATATAAATATAATATATATACATAATATTTATTATCTCCGTGAAACCGAGAGTCTCAGGAGAAACAAACGAGACTTTGTAAATTGAAATAAAGTTAAAATTTGTAGTTGTGTTAGTACATGTTCAAAGTGATACGTTTGAAATTATTACTATCTATCATATTCAAAAATTATCTAATATGATAAAAAATGCTTCATTTTGAAAGGAAGAATATTTTAATATCGTTCACTATAAAACTTTTAGATTAAATAAGAATGTAAAAATATATTAAACTATGAATAAAAATACTCTTTGATATAATTGTATGCTACATTACAATTTTTTTTTAATAATCAATGGTTCTTTCAACATTCGATCAATAAGTAAGAATTAATCAGAGCTTATGAGATATGTAAAACCAATCTTATTTATTGAAAAATCATCAGAAAAAAAATAAACAACATCTTGTTCTATTCTATACCTATACCTTTATATAAAAATGATTTTTTTGGTTCAAGCTTTTGAGTCAAGGCTAGATAAATTATTAATTTGCACCCTTTAATATTTTCAATGGAATCGCTGATTATTTTGTGGAAACTCATTTTCAATATAATATTGAACGTGATAACTTTGTAATTCCTTTTTTCCGATATAGCCCGCAGTGTTAATTATTTTGATAGAATTACATTTATCGGCTTTCGTCAATATGAAATTTTCTCGATGTAATTTCATTTTCATGATCCGCATATCTGCGTTGGTAGGCTGAATTCTTTATATCTATATTTCTTTAAGTGTCTGTGAAATACTTATATGTTTAAAAGCAGCTCGTATATTTTATGACGCAGTATTTAAATCTATCACTATATCTTAAAATATTCTTATCCTCACTATCACTATATTTTCTTTAGAAAGAGACTCATCGCTCTTTATATCGTCATCGTCCTTATAGGATTTGATATTCCTAGAATGATCCTACTAACACATCTTCGTTTTATTTGAATTTTTTGTTTATATGTATCATTTAATATAATGATTAAACTCAAACGGATTATATCTCTCATAATGACCATTGATAAAATTTCACTTTTCAACGAGTTCACATCGTGAAATCTAAAGCACTGTTTGCAGCATTTTTTTTTCATTTTCAATTCAAATTGAATAAGTACATATTTTAGACAATTTTAGTTGAAAATTGGAAAATAATAATCATTTATTAACTTCTCTTCACAAAAAGAAAAGGACATGTTTCTTTTCCTTTAATAAATTTCTTACTTAAGAAGCTTGCATTATCATTAATAATGATTATGTTCGAAATTAATTTAGAAATAATCGTAATATATATATATAGCAAAGAGGGAAAAAACTTAATAGTCATAATTTATAACACAGAAAGACATTTCCATGGCCAGTAACACTTCATTAAAATATTTTAGAAGAAAACTAAGAGCTTTTCTTAGTAAAGCTATAGAAGTTATAGGACGTTGAAAACCGGAAAAATATCTTTCTTAACTAACAATTGTACCAGGATAATCAGACAAATGAAGATTATTAAAGCATAAAAAACGTTCTCTCACAAGTGTATAAAAGGTTACGAATGAAGGATCAATTAAATTTACATAATGAGATTGGATAGATATATTTAAATATTGACTACATCCCAATTAAAACTAAAGTTAGCTTACACACAGAATTTTCAATCTGCAACATACTATATTGCCTTAAATATTTACACTTATATAATGTTGTCTTATTTAAAAAGAAATATTCTGCTAATGCAAATTATATACTTTCTCCTTTTGTGTTTCCGTTTTCTATAATAATAAAATAAGGCATGTAAATTAGAATAATGTCTGAAAACACATAATAGCAAGAAGTTAGAAAAAATCCTTTTAGCAAACCTTGTTGTCATTTATTTTACAAACTACACAATGTATTTAAGTTATAACTATATTCTCTTCAATTTTAAATTATTCATAAACCATTAAGTTTAGTACAGTCTTACAAATAAACATTTTAATTTGCCAAACGTTCGAGCCAAAATCTTAAAAAATAATTAAGCTAAAGTAGTTTAGTGACTACTTAATTCAACATTTGAATATTTTTTCAGCCTTGGTTTAAGATGAATTTGATAAAGTTTATTGAAATTCTCTAAAAAGGTGGTATATTTAAACTACTTTATATTATTTTCGTGGTTTTCATTTAACTGTAAAATTTTAATAACTTTAACTACTTATTACCGACTAATGAAATCAGTTTTTAAAACGGTTTAGATATTAGTAATTTGCATCCACCTTTTTTGTTTCAAAAAGATTTTATTTGGAAACAATCACAATTTTTTTAATTTTATTTTCGTAAAATACAGAATATGTTCGTAACAAAACATACAAAACATACAACATTATCTCTCTCGCTTTGTTTGTTCAGACGTCAATTTAACACAAATCCCACGTAAATAACTTTATAAATTTCATTGAAATATCATCGCATGTATCACTATCTGTTAACGTTATATTAAAGAGCTGTCAAAAGTACATGATAAATTTAAGCAAGATCAGAATACTTATAATATAATTTATTATCTACTTAAATATTGTTTAACTGACACATTATCTAAAACAAACGCTGTTAAACATAGATATACAGATACTACTTCTATTGTTTTCCATGTTTTTAGCTATATATTAACACAAAAGACAGTCAATAAGAATTTAAATCTATTGCACATAATTATTTGAATATTAAATGTATAAAATTAAACATTTGCTTACTGTATTTATTGCAGTTATTATTTGTTTATGCATTCATTTTTTTAATTCTCAACCAATATACGATAATTTGTAAATTTAAAAAAAAATATTTATTTATTATAAATATTTACTTTATTTTAATAAATGGTAATTTTAAATATAAAAGTTCAATTCAATAAAAGAATACTAAAGTAAACATTAGCGGGTAGTCACTCCAAAAATTCAAATGCGATTTTTCATTAAAATCAATGTCACATTTTAGCAATGTGTACGCCATAATCCTATAAGTATTTTGAAATTAACATTTTTTCTAGTACGGTGTATATCAACTTTTTATACAACCCTACTTAACCTCATAGATATATACATATCAATATCTATAAAAAAATCAATTACTTAGTATACCGTAGGTTTTCTATAAATATCAAATTCTAATTTATTTAAATTAATAATTTTTAAAGAATTTAGTCCAGAAAATTTAGTATTTTTTGATGTTCGACTTCTAAAGTGAATTTAATGTCTTTGTGTATCGAGTTAATATGCTGCAGGAAGTTATTAAGTTGTCTGTCTGTGCCTGTCCAAATGCAAAAGATATCGTCGACATAACGATACCATTTTTCAAAAACATTTTAAAATGGAATAGTTCAGAAGAAACGTTTTGGTAGAAACTTTAATATTAGAGTTAAAGAACAAATCAGATGTCTCAAAAGTAATAATTTTTCAGAGTTTGCGAATCATGTAATTGAAAATGACTGCATCGTGTAAATAAAAAAAGTATTAAAATGAATAGCTTAGAATTTTTAGAAATCAATAAAACCATTAACAGTAATGGAGGATTATTAAATAACAATTTAAACAGAACAGGCGGCTCGCCATTATTAAATTTATTCCCCTTGGGTTTTTCACATCCAGGTGCCAGTAATTGATTTGTTTATAGATATTGAACATTAGTTTTTGATGTATTGTATTCAAAAATATTTAATAATTACGCAACAATTGCATAATACGCCAATACTAGTTTTACGCAGCGAATGACTATTATCAGTACAGTATAGTAAATATTGATAGAGTTTTTCCTACAAGAATTGACAATTACAGCAATTCAAGTGATTAATTTTGAAATCTTTTTGTTCGTTGCAATTTAATATTCAAAATAAAATAGCATATATCGTAAATAAAATTCGTATTTCTATTGTATCGTAGAAAACTAAAATTTATCTTTTAGCTATAAATAAACTAAATAGACTTCTGAGTTCAATAGAACTAAAAGTGGGCGGTTAGGGACAGAAATCAATGCAGGCGAATCTTGGAGATGGTGAAATCTATGAAGCGCTGAACATAAAAATAATGGTGTTGATTTAAATCACTACTATGAGCATTTATATTTGAATTCAATTATTCAAAAAAATACTGCGTAAATCTTTTTTAATTTTTACGGATAAAAAATATTTTCACCAATTTTATATCCAATGATGATTACTTTACAGCGCTGTTGTTATTCTCTACTCTTTATACCTATTTCTTGAAACAACAAACAAAAAGACTAACTGTTTTAGTAAATATAACAATATATATATTTGCTTCCATCTTTTTTATGTTAAATGTGATTACACATTGAATAAAATTTATATACGGTTTATTTATAATAGTTCTGAATAAATACTTATTTAACGATATGTTTCTACAAAATTTTTATTCTAGAACAACTTTTAACTTAAATTTATTTCCCTTAAATAATAATTATAGTTCTGATATACACTTGGGCCTCGTATAACACGGTCATATGGTTCCACAAAAACGTTGTGTAGGTTTGAAGTTCATAAAAAATTAGTGTATGCGTTCAAAAAAATATCGAACCTTTATTGTTTTTAATAAAAAATTGAAACAATACACATTTATTGAAAAAAAATTTAATAACGTTTTATAATAGATCATTCATTCATCATCGCTATCAATTACAATTCTATATGTTCGACTCGTTTTCGAGATCGGTTGTGAGTTTTCGTTGTCGGATGACCTGGAGTATTACTAGATTTAGGCTTTAAAAATTCTGCAATAAATGAATGTTTGCATTAAGCGTATAAATATTAACGTATTGTGTGATAAAGTGCCAAGATTCATTGTGATTCCATTTTGAACTTCAAACTACATTCCATTATAGGATCATTTAAAAAAAAAATGCTGAAACCGTGTTATATAAAGCGTGCTGTACAAAAATGTGTCACAATTCATAAACCGTGTTATACAAGGCCTAATTGTATTTAATTATCACACAATCTAAAAATTAAATTGGTAAGCTTACTCAAAACCATACTTAGTTTTTATACCTATTTATTTCATATTCCATTTAAAGTGATTATGTTACATATTGGAAGTGCATGATGATGGCAATGAACTGGTTTATGAAGAATGCATTAGAATTAAAACGAAACACGTGTCACAGAAAGTAACGCAAGTAAGAATTATAAAACAATTCTTTGGTTATAAATACCGTGTTACGATTAGTGATTATCCCCCGACGTTTTAAAACTATTACAGTTATCATTCTCATTATATATTATAAAATTATTTTTTCACTATTGTATTAAAACCCTGACAGTAAAATGGGCATTGATTTCGATACTTTGGATACCGACCAGGGTTTCCAACTATTAGTCATTATTTACTATTCGAATATGGAATAGTAACACTGAATTTATTTGAATATATTCGAGTATTAAGTTTATAAAGTATGAAAATTCTATTAAAAATTCGATTTGAATAATAATATAACATTATATTAACACACATTCCAATGCCGTTCCATTGTATAACAATATTTAAAATTTGCAGCTGGGTCGGATTACTACAACGGCATTCTTTCAACTACTGAAATTACGCCATCTTAAAATGGTTTTTTACCCCGAGTCATTCGTCAAACTCAAATATTATGACAAAATATTGAAAGCGCCCGAGTTGGGTGAAGGGAAAAATAACCCCTAAGTGGGTTATTCTTCATTATTCTTGGAATCTCGAGAAATTGTGATGTGATCTTTCGTCGATTTTGTAAAATATATCATTGAAAATTATTACTAATGCTATTCGAATGGTTGCCCAAATATTCGAGTATCGAATAGTTAAAACAATATATTCGAATATATTCGAATATTCAAGTTGGAAGCCCTAATGCCGATAATAGCACGGGTGTCTTCCTGATTTAATATTTAACTTATGTATTAAATCTATTAATATTTAAATGGTAGCAACATGTTTGAAATAAAAATAAAACTTAATATAACTGACAAACAGATTATTTAATACTTCCCATATGTTTATTCTACTTGACTGAAACAACTTAGATGTTAGATATATTATTCTTGTTAGTATCTAAAAGTAGCTTTAATTCCGAGACATTAAACCCACTTCACTGAGGAAGAGTTTCAATTTCAGCATACACGTATTATTTCCTACAGTACAATGTGTCCCAAGCTTTTGCAGAGCAATAAACTTCGCTATTATTTGCCAGAGAACACTCAAAGTTCCCCAACATCAAGGAGAAGATTGTAAGATTATTCTTAAACGTGATTGACAGAAGTTTCATCCAATAACAAAACAATCATACTTATATCAGTAGAGTTGGCGAGTAAATTGTTTATATTCAGACTATTCAATACATAAAAATAAACTATTATAAATAAATATGATATATCTTCTTCTATATAAAAATCAATATTTATTTGTTCGTATCTTATGCACTGCCATACCGTTCTTCCGATTCCGATAAAACTTTGTCAAGTTATTGCTTGCACTTGCGCGAAGGTTATAGGCATAGTACAATTAACTTACAGTAGGTCTTATTTCTTTGTATGTTTGTTCGTGTCTGTTCATATTTTTTGCGCTGCCATTTTGTCAACGTATTGTTTGCACTTGCGCTAAGGTTATAAGCATAGTACAATTAACTTACGCGGCTTTACGGTGGCCAGTGTTTCATACCATAGACAATTGCAAAACAAAAGTCAAACATCCAACGTCAAACGGCACACGTCATTCGCAGTTTATCGCACACAGTATATATATAAAAATCAATGTTTGTTTGTTTGTCCATTCTGCGATCCTATACCATTCATCCGATTACAATGAATCTTTGGTGAGTTGTTGTGCTCACACACAAGAAAGTTCCTGAAAAAAGTCTAAAAAAAATAATCTAATACGTGTAAACAGCGACATCTATGAAAACATCTGTTTTATTCGTGTACGCACCAGACGACCAAAAAATATTGTGTATATAAAAATGCTTTGAAACACTAACACTTTCTTTTTTGAGTGGCATTGCAACGCATGCTGGGTAATCGCTATAAATAAATAAATACTATTTCTACTAATTGAACATGTATGTAATAGTTTGCATTGAAATTGCCCACTCACGCTTTATCCAATCCTGAAAAACGTGGTGAGGGAAATAAGCCGATTAGCTATCTATCAGTCCTTTCCCACCTCAGCTCCTCTTTCCTTACTTATATAAAAAGTTTAGAGACTTAACTTTTGTTTAACAACAAATATTACTGATATGATTCATTTTGAGTTCATATGATTTACATTTTGACCAGATATATTGGAAACTAAATGAATTATATTTTAATGCAGTTAATTGATATATAACAGTCAAAGATATTCACTCGTATACAAGAAATTTATCGCCCAAATGTAAATTACTTAAGATTACAATAATTGTAACTTTTCGTAAAAAGTGCGCCAATGATATTTGGGGCAATAATTCGTAATAATAAAGAGACACTTAATACTTCTGTAATTCAATAATAAACCAAATATAATATAAACATTAATGCTGCATTTTTGAATTATTGAGATTTTGTACATTTCTATGTATTTTGTCACTAACGACCCGGGTTTCGCCTTTCGAGCGCACGAATGGACTCGAATGAAGATGCCGAAAGGCGAAACCCGGTTCGTTAGTGACAAAATACATGGAAGTGTACAAAATCTCAATAATTCAAATTTGACATTTAAATTCCATCAAGCACCCTCAGTCGATGTCTTAAATTATTAACGTTCCAGTTTCTCCGTCAACATGGGAAAGTATGAGCTTATGAGAACTCGTGGTACGCCAATTGGTGTACCCATTGTTTCCTACTTCGAAAATATGCTTCCCAAAAAAATTATACTCACCTGAATTAGTTTTGACGATATCATTAATACCTCAGCTGACTTATTTAAATCTATAATTTAATCAATAAATATGGGTTTTTAAATTTTTTATCTTAATTATAGCATATTATACCCATGTTACCCAAGCTATAATATATAATTTTTGGTAAATATGTAACAAACAGAAATAAATAAAATTAACTTACACTTTTATTTGTTTATGCTGTAATGAAAGAATTTTCACTTTAAATATGTTATTTATTAAAACTAAGCAATTGTATTTGAAACCACCGGAATTTCAGGCTAGTGCAAATCAATAAATTTTCATTTTTTGTTCATAAAATTGTGAATACTTTGAAATATGACTGTTTTAAAATTCTACCGAGCTTTCTTAGGGGTGACTTCTTTTTTCTAATAAGTATTATTATTATCATGGTTCATTACCTAATCTTAAGAATGGAGAATCCAAAAGTAATTGAATTCAAGTCGTGTTTCATCTAAATTCTGAACTTAGCAATCTAGAGATTATTGCAAAGGTTTTTATTTTACATAAATAAGGCTTATAATCACCGAACAAAGGAAATTGTAAAATGACGAAAACATCTCGCTTTTTTATTTCGAATTTGAACGCGTTCATTACGGCTCGGAGTCCTCGACCGTAAAAATCGTACCAGAGGAAAAACAATGACTAAATTTTTTTGCGAAAAATTTAGAAAATCCGAGTAATTGGGGTGCTCTCTCCTGCGTAGATACTTTCATATTAATTTTCACGTTTCCTTGAATATTAATACCGGAATAAAACTGTTTTAGACGAACATTTTTGAATATGACGCTTTTCTTTGTACGGCGTGCCCATTACTCATGTGACTCTCATTATTTCTGTGCGTCGTTTTTGGAAGATGCTTACTTAACTTATTTAAAACACGTGGGAGGGTAAAATATTACAACGTTGTGATATTGATTATTGGAAAAATATCTTATTTTAATATCATTTCATTCTTTTTTCAATCTGCACCTCAAAAATAATAAGAGTAAATTTGGATTATTGAGATTTTGTACACTTCCATGTATTTTGTCACTACCCCCACAATACTATACTACACTAACTACACTAACTACACTACTATACTAACCCACAATACTATTATAATTGTAAAATCACTGGTATTTCTAAAAGAAGTTGAAAAGCGGCAATCGCCTTCGGCAATTCACCACTCTGGTAATATGGTGTTTACAAAATAAGGATTAGGACGATTTCCGAAATTTTAACTCAGGTATCGGTGTGGCTCTCAGACGTATAATGTATTGCCTCGTAAATGATATTTGTCGCATTTGTATCTTCTATATAAGCGTTAGAAACTGTTTACTGTCTCTCAGTTCGAGTCCATTCGTGTGCTCGAATGCCTGAAGATGCCGAAAGGCGAAACCCGGGTCGTTAGTGACAAAATACATGGAAGTGTACAAAATCTCAATAATCCAAATTTAATATTGAAATTCCATCAAGCACCCTCAGTCGATGTCTTAAATTATATAATAAGAGTAAAGTTAAATTTGTAAAAAACGACCACTATTTTAGAATCTTGGATAGGATAGATGGTATAAATATCATTGTTCATTCAATTTAAGTGGAAGATTATATCGTTGATATTTTGGCCAATTGATGTAACCCTCAAAAAATACGAAAGCGATGTAATGATTGACAGAACAGTAATAATGATGTAAATGAGAAAAGTAAATTGACCACTTTTTGGAAGGGAAACACCATTTTACACTGGTTTTAGTTTTAAAAATTAAGACCCCGCCACTTGATGTAAGCTACTATTATATCGACATTACCTACGTATAATCGCGTATCTGCAAACATGATAATTTACAGGACTGCATTTCAAAGATTCATAACACAACTCACCATGTTTTCGATAAAAACATTTTTAGTCCCTGCTGAACGATTTCAATTTTGAAGGTTACATCAATTGACCATAACACCGTCGATATGTACATTTCAAAAAAACTTTATGTGGTACAAATAAAATAAAAAGACATCGAAGAATATTTTAATTTTAGTAATTATTATTTGCACAAATACACATAGTGTTCGATTTGATTAGCAAATCCTCTTTGCCAAAAAATATTGTTTATTGACTAAACTTGGAGAATAATCGAAACGTCACATTTATTTTTCTGATATAATTAAATTATCGTAGTTTTATTTATTTTTATAGATGAACATCGGCCGTTTTTACAGTCACTGATTCATTTTTATTATCTCTACTCGTAATTAGAAGTCCCGAAGAATCAAATCATGCTGACGTCAACAGCTAAATAAGTAGTAAAATCCTGGCTATTTTTAAATTATGGCATCATAATATATTTTACGTATTACAAGGCATACACTCAAAATCAAGAAATTATCAAAGTGTTCGCCTCAGGGCCCTGGTGTTCCGCAGCACATTCGAAAATTCCAAGCTGGTACAGTCAAATAACTTACATAATATAGTTGACAGTCAGGATAAATGGAAAGGATTTTAAAAGTTTCTTAAAAAAACAAGTAAGCACAAAAAAATGATGAACCCTGACACAGAAAATGAGGAAAATTTCTCTTAAATAATCAATACCTCCGTCGAAATATCCGTCGTGAACTGGTGAGTAAGACGGCTATATGTTATAGTAGAATGGTTCAGGACTTAAATCAGCACTTTTCTGTCCATACATGTCGACGGTGAACACGCAATACCCACACTTTTGTGATTTTGGGATCACGATGATTCCTGATCTGATCTTTGTCTAGTAAATTCATCGTATGCCTATTTATCATACAACGTGCGTAAAAAGCTAAAAACGTATTTCTCGTAACCCCGATATGTTTAAAATAAGGAGCAATATATCGTATCCCACGTCAGCAAATCGAGTATCAAAACATCTTCCATCACCCAAAAACGTTTTTAGAGGAATTTAAACAGATTAAATGAAAATTAAATACATTCTTTGTGTATAAAAACTAAAGGTAAATTTAGTTTTTTTGTGTTTTCTGAACACAATAGTTTTTAGGGTTCCGAAGTATTCTATGTTCACCGTCGATATTATCAAATGAATCTTTATCTAAGATGTCCTGTTTTGTTGCAAGTAACGGATTGCAATCTAATAGTCAATCTTGATAATTTTAACATTATCTTCAACAAAATCTACAAATTTTCATTTTTGTAACTATTTTTTATATTTGTAATTTAAATGTTAGCACAATAGACTAAGTCAAACAACTATATGTGATAGTTATTTTATTTCATTTGTTTTACTCACTTTTCCTTGAATAATTAATAGTAAATTAACTAATGAAAATGTATGATTTCATCATTTTATCGAGTTTATTTCTCTTAAGCCGCTGTCAACACCATGCATTTAAGATTTCAAAGATTTCTTTTTTTTATTACGACAATAATTTTCATTGCAACATTTCTAACCTTTTTGAATCAACTGAACAAACTAAATCCATTTTTTATTTCAAATATAAATTGTGGAATATTTACTATGCATAGATTTTTCGTCACTTCTTTCCGCCAATAATTAGACGTAAACAATATTATATATATATATCAGTTACTTTAATTCTTAACTATACCATTGTATTGATTGAATTTGGATTTACTTGGTAGAGCTTCATCACATATTTATATATTTTACTTGTTTTATTAATATTCCCTATTGTCACTGTTTATTATAAATATATAGACTAAATATATCATTGAGGAGACATGATCTTCGGTGTGATACAAACAAGTTCATCGAAATTAAAAAAAAGAACTTCATTATAATAGGATAAAATAGCTATCAACCAACTAATAAAAAAATTTAAACGTAAATACTTTGATATCTTATCTTATTATACCATTTAAAATAATAATTACTTCAGTTTCTTTTTATTAAAGCGTTTTTCTTAGAGCGTTAAGTGACATTGTAGTGGTAGAACAATAATGACTCTTTGAATAATATATTACAAGCTAACGTCACTTAAGCTACAAAAATCTTTTTTTCAAAATTACCTCAAAAAATGAGTGTCCATACTAAAACCTTCCAATACAATTATTTAAACGGCTCTGAAAGATGAGTCACTAAGGGAGAGAGCGAGAATAACTCTCCCATACAAAATGAAAATGTAACACAATCGCTGAGCAAAATTTCTAAGTGAAAACCATAAAGACTTTTCCAAATTTGGTCAGGCGTGAAGCAATCCAAAAAATAAAGTGGGGCCGAAATACTTCTGAGCGGAAGGTTGGAAATTAAGGTATGCCTCTTTTCTTTCGGTAATTTATGCCTTTTTAGAGGTGTTAATAACCCTAGATTATTTCATCAAACTTGAAAAGGAATTTAACGTTTTTAATTATTCCTTGTACGATGCTACGAGTAACGAAGTTAGTGATAGAATCCGGGATAAAATATTTTGATTTGTGACAAAGAAATATATTCAAATACAAATTTTATATTAAAATACGATCATTTTTATGTTGATTATATTCATTGTACACTTAATCAAATAATATCATAAGGTTGAAATTTTGTTCGTTTCCATTTATTTTGTCACTAACGACCCTGGTTTCTCCTTTCGGCACCTTCAGGTATTTCAACACACGAATGAACTCAAACTGACATTCGTGTACTCGAATGCCTGAAGAAGCTGAAATGCGAAACCCGGATCGTAAGTGACGGAATACATGGAAATGATCAAAATTTCAACAATTCAAATGTTATATTGAAATTCCATCAAGCACCTTCATTCTATATTTTAAATTATATCAAAAGGTATTTCTATTTCCTATGATGCCTTGAAAAGCTTATAGCAACAAGCATTTTCGATCGCAATGTGAAACCTTTGAAATAATAATGTAGCATTTGAAAAGAAAGGTATTTTACGAAATATTGTTGAAGATTTGTGATAGGATGAGAATATATGGATAAGAGGTTGATTGCACTCTTTACTGACAGAACGTGAATTGAAAACGATAAAAACATCACATAAGTATATCTATGTTTTTTCAAAAACATTGAAAAATCAATGCTAGAATTTTCCATTCCTGCAATCAAACATGTGATCACGAAACAGCATAGATATGTAACCTACGGAGCGTTACCACTCGGGTGTATCGATCGAAATCTACACAGTACTAATAAATGTATACAGAACTGAATATATTAGAAAAACTATCATTTTAAGTCTTCTATTTGGGTAAAGTTGTAATTTTACAATTCTAACTATATTTACTTATCATTTTTTTTACCATGCTAGCTCCCAACGTGGAGCATATGGCCTCCTAATGAGGGTGTCTCAACAAAAGTTTTCTACAAGACCTGTTTTTATCCTTACTCCATTTTTTTCAAAGACAGTAGGGATAGAAGGATAGGGCTAGGACAGGACTAGTGGTTACCTAATCGCTCTCACTACGCCCCGTTTTCGAGGATCGGATGGTTGGGAGGGAGTTTTTAGACATCACAAACATTAATGAATACGAACAGAAATCCATAAATCGATTCAAAGATCAATTTATGAAACTTTCCGCACCGGAAATTGAACCCAAGACATCTGTAACCGTAGCCAACGGCGCTACCAACTGCACCACGGACGCCGGCAAAAAATAAAATTAATCTCCAAATATTTAGTATTGTATTTAAAATATCATACCAATATCATTATTACAGGTATTTTTTTTCCACCATTACTTATCTTAAATTTATCAAAATATTAAAATAGTTTATTAATCTATCCATAGAATACCAGAATAAAACTATTTCCATAACATTTTTAATTTATCACTACACTTTTCAGTTGATTGAGCGTCTAAACTTAAATTGGAATATCTTCAATACTATTACGATAGCATATTTTTATAGAGGTTAAAGATAACGAAACACTTACTTTTTATCACTTATATGTCCTATATAATTCATGTGACTAATTACACGGTAATCAATTCCAAAGTGGTATACTATTTCAAAAATGTTTCAAGTTGTCGATACAGTATTAAGATTAAATATAAAAATGAATGGGTTAAATGTTTTGAGGAATAGAGACCTGTACATGGTCAGTTTTCTTTTTTTAAATACGAGTTTTCATATCGCAGGTGTCTTTTTTATATTGTATTTGATCTCTTTTTGGAGTCCAACGTAGGTAAAAATTTACAATGATTACTCGCCTAATTAGAGAATTTAAATTTTAGTTCATTTATTTTACCCATTAATTTTTACTGTGGTACATTACGTTAATTACTGTAGTATATTGTTGTAAAAAACAAACCTGAAATTAATCACAGAACAGGTTATTTTTTAGATAAAATTTTATTGTACATCAATTTTATAGAGAACTAGTATTTTTTATCCGGTTTCGCCCAAGATGGTGAACGCTTATATAAAGTTATTAAATTTCGACATTGGCTAGCTAATGTTGAAGTTTGAAAATATCATCGTAAACCGTACCTCTTTTGTTACACCCACAAAACATATTTCCAACAATTGATAATAATGTTGACAGTTTTGCCACCTGAACTCTTGTTATGGCGCCGCAGACCTTCCCGATAGACAGCTTGTTGATCTTCATTTAATAATGGCCCTTGCAGTGCCACAAATTAAACATATGATCAGAGACATACGCTAATTCTCGATGGCTTTCAGATGCACACCAAGTTGTACGAATTTACTACTCGCTTTCTACCAAATCACAAATATGAAACTCAATATTTAACACAAATATCTACGTTCGCGTTACTATTTCAACTTTAACTTGCAGAATACAATAGTTAGCTAGGCGTCTATTATTATTACATTTTTCATCCCGCATTGAAATGTCAAATATACAGTGTTTTCAGTTTTAGGCTTTAAAGTTAAATGTTGAGAGTTGAAAGTTGGAAATAGCGCAGTTGAACTAACAATTTCAGTCATAATGACGTGTGAAAATTTCTCGTCGCTGATGTACGCCGTATGGGAGGAGTTGTTGTGACCGACAGCCATACAAACATACAGATTTCTACATGTATTCTGTGCTATATAATAGAGGTATCATTTACGAATTTCATTTAAGGACATATTTTATTTATCGGTTTTAAATTTACTTTTCTTAATTAGTAAAATAACTCTTCAAAAACTGCTTAGTTATAATTTATAATATAATGAACACCTGTTACAAAAGGACCTATATTAAAACAGTAAAGCTGGTCCTTTAAAATTATTACTTTTTCTCCACTTAGGTAGCAAGAGCTATGAAATCGTGCGACATCATTAATTATTTCAGTAACTCTTCTATTAATAAAGAAAACTAAAAGCTTCTGTTCGAAAAATCTCTTCTCGATTTATCTGTGCTTGACATTTCGGGTACCTAGTGAAGCTTAAAATTAAAGCCTTGCAAGCAAAAAAAAACTAACATTTATCGACTTATGGTAGCTGCTATTATGAGTCTATGAACTCTAGCAATATGAAGGTACCATAATGCCCATAAGTCGAACAATAACGATCAATTTCTTGTCTCAAGTATTATCGCAAAGGCATTAAACGTGCGCACGAATCGATCGTTTCGTACGAAAAAATGCACTTTGATTTCATTCTGCCGTAAAAACGTCAGCACTATGTATTGTCTTTGAATTTATTGGTTCGATTTGATCAGGAAAACTTTCAATGTACTCAGTTGAAACGTAGTAAATTTAATTAACAATAAATTGGTCTTGTTTAAATGTTACATTGAAACTCATGACTCTCATTTTGTGTTTTAGTTTTATTATATAACTACTATGAGAATTGACGTTCATAACTTACAACTATATAGTATACTTGAAAATAGTTAAAATACAGACTGTGGTCGATATCTATTATCGGTTGCAATTGATTATCTAAATACATATAAATCTTCAAAAACACCTCTGTCAAAAACATACAGCAGCATATATTTTAAGTGGAAGAAACAACTTAACATTTTCTATTTATAGCTTGATTCACGTGCATCATGTATCAGAACAGGTATTAGTTTCAAGATAATTTAAAATAAAGATACATTGTGTATTTGTATGTGATCAACACATAAATATCCAACATCGATCAAAGCCAAAACTCATATTTCCAACTTTACGTTTTCGTTAGAACAATAATTATTTAAGAAGATTATGTCATGTGACAAAATCGAGAAATAACTAACTTCCACATTTTTAATTTATAAATACTAGAAGAGCGTTAAGTTGTCGCATGGTTAATATTTATAATACTGGCATTTCTAATGAAGTAACCCAAAATCATAAAGCTTTATTTATCATAATAACTCTTCTTCACGCTGTCCATTAACGTACGTTAATAAAAATCAAATTAAGCTTTTTGTCATTAGCAGTATTTTATTTCATGGTTACTTAGCACTATACATTCTCAAACTGAAATAAATAATGGAATTTCAGTTCGAAGCGATCGATTTTTCCTTTTTTGTTGTCGTAATAAAATATTTCAAAATTACCTAATCAACTTATTCCGACCTCCGCCCACCAGCAGGTAAAATAACACTAAATTAAGACCCACCTAAAAAGCGGTCTCCACTATTTTATCGTGTCAGATACACTCAATAAAGATTGGCGGGCTAATTAATTTTTGCTTGAATATTCCAGATTTGCACGGAGCTGTGGCCGAGCCAGCAGAGCGAGAAATTATATTTTGTACTGGCGAACTTGGTGGTGTGCTATCTACTGCCTCTTGCAGTTATTTCGGCGTGCTACATCCAGATTTGGAGAAGGGTAGCGCTCAGAAGAATGCCAGGAGAAATGTGTGGACAGTTAATTATTAATAGGAGTAAAGTCAAAGTGAGTTTTCTTGTATTTAATAAATAACCAATTCAATTTGGTAAGTATTTTTTATCAGACATAAATGTCTTCTTCATCAATTACAATTTTTCATCGCAGTTTAATGACCTCCAATAATTAAAATACTCAGGTCACGTGTAAGCACCATTATCAAGTTACTCAAGCTCGTTAGCTTTATATCTCCTACATTCACAGTGTTAGCAATTTTAATGTTCGTGAATGGGGTTGATTATACACTACAATATAAATGCCAGCTATGAGTAAGTCGAAGTCATATATATTTCGTTCGTTCAAGGTAAATTTTATACTGACATTTTGGACGTCGTGTTGTCTTCAGCTGAACAAATCAATGTGTAGTTAACCTTGACATCCCGAGGGGCGTTGTTGACGCATATTTTATCGGCGTTAATTGGGCATCGACGGTTTAATGTTTAAACGTTACTGGATACTAGATACGTTCACAACGCTGGTGTATCAGTTACTACAAAACGTTTTCTCGGCAGTAATGTGCGACCGAATTCATAGAATATTATTTTACTGTACAATCACAAAGCCCAAAACTTGATATAAGTTTTTTTGTACTGATATAAATTTTAAAAATATGAAATCAATACTTTATGGGATACTGAAATACATCTTCACTAATTTTCTACTATATTTTCATATTTTTTCATTACCGAGTCTATTCTATTTTATATTCAGTTTCCGGAAAAAATCGTGTGACACCTAATTTAAATTTTCTGTATAAATAAACCTCGACTGCTTTTATCCAACTAGATAGTAATCTCAATGTTTTAAAGAAAAGAAAAATTCTTCCATTAAAACGATATCACCAATAAAACTAGAAAACCTTCGTATCTTTATGATTCTGAATTCGGATTAACTCGGCATTGCCAAAGCGGGTACTAATCCCGAGAAATTGCAGGTTTAAATAAACTCATGTAGGTATCTCAATCTAAAATTCCATTAATAAGACTTTCTTTTAAATGACAATATCTTCATTTCTTGATAGAATTTCAGTGGCAAAAACCAATAAAACACAAAATACTGATAAATCGATTATTTTGTGTGTTGATTCTTAAAAACATCACCCCATCAATATTGAAAACATAGTTCTGAATGCTTCCGTCTAAAAGCCGTATTTTATCCTTAATGCTCTATTTAAAGGGGGTAATTACAGGGATGACAGGGGCATAACTACAAAAATGCTTATTTTTAATCAAACCCGATTTTAATGTTCGTACATATTACAACTGTTTACAAGATTAATAAGTTAGTCAAATTATCTACACATTAAGATATAAAGTTAGAAACCCAATGGCATAGGTATAACCTTTATTTCCTTTTCGATTATTTTTAATAAATATTTTTTTAGTTATGTATATCAAGTCGTAAATAATATTTGATAATCAAATTTGGATTATTGAGATTTTGAAATTCCATCAAGCACCCTCAGTCGATATCTTAAATTAAGTCGATGTCTTAAATTATGTGATAATACTGTTCCTTCTATATCAAATAATGTAATGGCATGTGTTCCTGATTCCAAGGCACCTATATCCTTATTTTTGTTCTATCTCGAAGTTACTTTTTAAGATAGGCCCATGATTCACCGATTGTATACTTTATAATTTAATTGAATTTAAGATAATTTAAGTATAATTTAAGACATCGACTGAGGGTGCTTGATGGAATTTCAATATTAAATTTGGATTATTGAGATTTTGTACACTTCCATGTATTTTGTCACTAACGACCCGGGTTTCGCCTTTCGGCATCTTCAGGCATTCGAGCACACGAATGGACTCGAACTGAGTTCGACTCGGACTCAGTTCGAGTCCATTCGTGTGCTCGAATGCCTGAAGATGCCGAAAGGCGAAACCCGGGTCGTTAGTGACAAAATACATGGAAGTGTACAAAATCTCAATAATCCAAATTTGATTGTATACTTCTTTTTTTAACACTTTTGAAAAAATATCTCGAACAGAATTTAATGTAAGCCTTGCCGTACGACTTTTTATGTATCGCAACCTGTATGTTGTTTTTCTATAATAATTGTAATATTTTTCAGGTCCTGAAAATGTTGTTCGTCGTAGTAGTAACGTTCGCTCTCTCCTGGCTGCCACTGTACGTCCTCTTTTGCATCATCAAATTCAGCTTGTCTTCGGATTGGGACAGCGCTGACAGTCTCATCACGACTCTTATTCCAGTCACCCAGTGGCTAGGCGCTTCAAACTCTTGCATAAACCCAATAATATATGCATTTTTCAATCGCAAGTTTAGAGCCGGGTTCAAAGCTATCATAACCTCCAAGTCTTGCTGCGGTCCTCTGCGATACGAGAAATACAATTCGTGCTACGCGTATTCTTACAAAGGTGATGAAAACAGAATGAAAAGCGTGAATATTGCAGCCATGAAAAGGGAACGATACACCCAGCGATATTTTTGTAGTCAAAGCGTAGAGTCAGTAAAAACTGAAATTATTCGATCCAGAAGTGTTACTTTACATAACAGAGACTCTTATCATATGAGACAGAGAAAAGAATCTCTCGCCCTCGCTGAAGGTATAGATTTACCGATGAAATCTGTTGAAGTACCAGAATATGAAGTCAAAGCCAACGGAGCGACGCGAGTATAAACTACTTAACTGCCATCCATTCAAGATGAAGTAATTCAATAAAATGTTAAGTACTTAACAAAGATTGGTATGTCAATTAAGCAGTATGGTTATCAATCATTATTCAATAATAGAATGAAGACTTTACAAAAAGAGTAATGCAAATGTGATCGGCCATTGAGTGTTTATTTTTATATGCTTAGCATACTTAATTCCAAATAAAATGTTTATATAGTATTAATAAGTATGTTTTAATTTTTTAATTATATAATACTTTAATAAGCGGAAGAGTATTTTAATGCGACTGTGATAAAGTGTATTGATGAAAAAGGGAAGAAAATTGTAGTTTATCAATAAAAATTAACGACTTAATGTTTGGCATCATTATGAAAGGTTACTCACCACTTCATATTGCAAGTCTTTGAGCACATTCCAACTCTAGATAAAACAAAGTCTTATACATTGACATTAATTAAATTTGATGGTTCATTTTTTAATAATATACGAATATGTGTAGAGAATCATTTTGTGTAGAATTTTAAGTATGTATTTTTTTCAATTCTTATAAAAAATATCAATAAGAAGTATAATATTCCATACAACAAAAAAGCATATTTCTTGAACAATGAACTATTCCAATTTTTATTATAACTGAAAAATCAGTGGAAATAGGAACATCCTTTTAAATAACACTTCTCAAAGAAAGAGTTTAAAAATGTATTTACTTTAATACGTAGATTTAGTATGGATAAGATTTTTCTATGAAATAATAGTTATCGACGGTATTATTTTTGTCACATCAGTGTTACTCAATTAAAATTGAATGTTTTTTTAAGCGTAGAATTATTAAAAAATAGACATACATGTATTTATATAACCGTACAATATATACCAAAGCATCAAATACCAATGTTTCAAAATGATTTACTAACTATTTCAAAAAGTAGAGCAATTACCAAATCATTGAATCTTTAAATTTAGACGTGAAATAACGTTATTTTTTGACACCAGATCCGATAGTCAATTTTGAACTTAAAATGACGAATGCTATGAAAAATGTAGATATTTACAAAGTAAATTATATATTCATCGAATGGTCCATTAAGTCATACAAAATTATTGTTATAATAAATAAAAAATAGTTTTTTTACAAAATTACACAAAAATATTTTTTAATACCATATACCTACCTCGATTTTTGAAAAGAAAAATGATTGATTTGTTCAAAATTGTTTCTTGTTAATACATTTATTTGATCTTTAAATTGTTTTGAGGATTCCAAGTATTGGATGGAAGAATTTTCATTTCAATAATTCTCAAAGCGCCATTAAACATTTTTAAATCAGTTAGTTTAACCTTTTTCGACCATATTTTCTTCCTTTGAGGAACACGCTCGGTATGCGGTTTTTCATAAAATACATACAATTTCTGATTATCGCACAAGAGATAATTCTGCATTTTTATAGAATTAACGACGTCTTGGTTCTTTTAATAAGAGACAAATTTGTGAACAAATAAAAATGTGTACACATCTGAAAACTACATTAATATTTACGTTTTGACGCGTACACATAAATTTACAGGGTAAATAAAACAAGCCAAAAAATCGAAGTTTTTCAAACACTCAAATTTGATTTTACAAAGTCTATCCAAACTATACCTCATTTATGTTTCTAGTTGTACCTCAATCATTACGAAAACTGTCAATACCAATTATTGAATCAACATCATATGATTGATGTATATAAATATATTTAGATTCATTAACCAATAAATATATTTCGTAAATTTGGTGAACATTCTGCTTCGCGAACATGAAATAAATTTGTGTAATTATAGAAAATCTTACTCTCAAATTAAATTAAATTAGTACCTCAATGTTTACCTCGTTATTTACAGTTAATATGAATTACTGTGTAACATTTTTCAGATAATATTTCACATTTGAAAATTGTCAACAATATATTTATAATAATTATAATTCAGAGCTGTGGTCGCAAACACCTTTTAATTATTGATACTATTTCAGACCTGACATTAGTACTAAATTTATAGATTAGAACCATTTATTAAATTACCATTATATTTTTTATAACTTTTTGTAGTATTTTCTAGCAATAAACTAAAATCGGCATTACTCTCAAGTTTTTTTGAAACACTATTTAAAATTTATGATTTCTGGACTAAGATTTATTTAAAATCAATTATTACACAAAATAGACCACTATTGGAAAGTTTTCACTAGTAATTTATTATCAAAAACCTGAAATACAACAAAAAAATATAATGTGAAATTTAATTTACAAATTGTTATATAACTAACATAACCAAATCATGTGCACAGATAATTATGAATTTAAAAAATGATAGTTTTGTACAATGTAATGTTATGTTTAAGCCATGTATATTTTAAATTCATTTCAATAAATAATATATATATAATATTTGTAGTTTCAATATTTTTCTAGACCCCTTTTATTTTATTTTTTTCACAGGATTTTGTGTCGAAACACACTAAAATTTGTGAATTTAAGCCTGTACAAATTCTCCCTGCTGAGCAACAACTCTCACTACCGCTTGTTTCTTCTCATTTTTGTTTAGAGTTGTGTGGGTTAAATCTGAGAGAGTAACGAATGGATTACCCACCAGTGATTCTGATACATACGCTACAATTTATCGCTACACAATTCGGAAATATATTTCTCCCATAGATATGCTTTTATTTTGCCTTGAACTGCATTTTCATTTATTTCTATTTTCAGTCACGCATAGAGATTGCAAAGTATATGCCTACAATATGTAAAATATTTCACCTCAATTTATGGAGGAAGTTCATTGGTGTGTGATCGACTATTGCACAAGCGAAGGACGTGATATTTGAAGGAAAAACTTGAAAAAGTATTTCTATAAACTGTGCACACACTTCGAAAATAGTTCCAAACAGGCGTGGCTCGTCCATACGCATTGTGGAACTGCAGCACCTCCATGAAAGTTGAGAAAATTTAATATTATAAAATACATAAATTTATGTTTATTACATGAAAATATCTCTATTATTTAAGCGTGTATTAAGCTCGCCCGCCCATCGATACATTCAATAATTATCATACACCGCGGTAATAATATTAGAAAGTGTGGCATCTTAATGATTTTGTGCAGTACAGTTTTCGGTAGAATATGCTCAAATGGGGCGTGGGGAGGAGGGACTCGCAGCTAGAAGCTTAACGTGAACTGCGAATTTGACAGTATTTCGTGTTCTGCGTGAGGGTGCGTCTGCAGCGGTCTGATCCCGCGCGGGACATCTAAATAAAAGCAATATTTTTCAACGAAAAAAGACAATGAATTATATAATGAAATAAAAATACATGTAATGTTTAGTTTTAATAATTTTGATGTTAATTGTAAAATGTAATCCAAATAACCATTTTTTTTTTTATTTTTAATCAACAGCAGCACCCCCAGATATCTTATCCACGAGCCGCCACTGGTTCCAAAACATATTTTTCTTGATTTTATGTATGTCTGTAATGTACAGCACACACACACCCTCTTCACCTGCGCATTAAATGAATATTAATAGATGAAAATACCACGTGCTTTCAATAAACACATAAAACTTTCGTTATTTTACATTCATCACTACATGTGTTTCTAGCCCATTTTTAGTACCTAGGAGGCTCAAAATCATAATCTCCCGTAACTTGCGGCATAATAACAGAAAATTTCTAATCGTTTAAACAAATCAATATATATAAAACGTGCAACAATGAAAATATTACAAAACATTCACAAACCATTGTTTCGGGTAAGGATTGCTCTACCGGTATTACCGAATTCGGGATACCGGTATTTCGGCTGTTTATGCAATACCGAAATACCGCTAATACCATAATACATATTACGGACATTTTTTTTTTTAGTTTTTTCATCCAAAAGCGTTAAATTTGATTTTTTGGCTTCTTCTGCAGCCAGACTTATTTGCACAAACAGCCGATCAAGATTAACATACATTTGCTCATTTTTAATAAATTTTCGTAATACCGGTATTGTAAATATCAATATCGAAAAACCGGTATTTATACATTCTTCCGGTATTACAATACTTAGGTGCAAGTAATAAAATGAAATAATACCAGATGAAATTGTCTCGTGAAATATTTATGTAGATCTACCCTACTGCGTGGATGTGCATAAATCTAGTTGTAATATTTTTTTAATCCATCCACCCGTAAATCCAAACAGATTTTTTCTGATTTACATAAATAAATAATATTTTCAACACGTGCCAACACCATAAGTGTTCCCTCGACCCATTTTTAGCAGGACTGTTAAACTGTGGCCCGTATCCTTGTGCTGGATGAATTTGCGATATTGTTACTTGGCTGAGTAAAAAATCTTATTTTTATAAAACCACAATTAAATTTGAGTAATACCAAAAAGTATAGACCAATCTTTAGTTTCCACAATATCAATTAATAATGAAAATAATTATCTTGAAATAAACGTTACGATAAAAAGTGCTAATTTGAATTATTTATGCCAAAAAGTTTACTGTCTCAAGATCTATCATCTGCCAATTCATTTAAATTTAGATTTGCTTTAATAGTATTTATGCCAAAATAATATACATTCTAAAATGCAGAAATGGTTTGAAGTAAATTAAGAAACTAGTCTAATCTAAATTGTATACTGTTCCATATGCATCCATTGCATAACAGTATTTCTTTTCCATATATAAACGGTAAAAAACGGTGGTTAACCGCACAAATATTCATCATCGAATTACTTAAAACATAATTGTTTTTGCCAAAGCAATGATGATGTAAGATATAATCTTACCCAACTTCTTGTAAATTATTTTGTAAAACTCCCCTTACAATGGGTTGTCTGATATAATTGATACTTTTGTATGAAAAATGAAGACTGACTATCAACTAAAATAAATAAATATAATCCCATACAATACAAAATTTAAATTGATATCTTAGTTATTCCACTAGTTTTATTTAAGTTTCATTGTGAAGCAATTTCAGATTAACCATATGAAAATAATTTTGCGAATCATTTAATTGAAAATTATCATAATTTTAATAAAAATAATAACGTAAATAAAAAAGGTAGTTCCTAGAAATTAATAAAACCATTAACAGTAATTCAGTAAATAACATTTTAAATAGAACAGGCGGATTACCACTATTAAATTTATTTCTCTTAGGATTTTCACCTGCAATCACTAGCAATTGATTTGTAATTAGTAGTGTTATGATAATCAGTGTTTATTTCATATCCCCCTCCCTACGTCCAGTAGAGTGGAATAAAACCCACCCTACGCTTTATTTTTAATGTAAGAATTTGGATCATAGTTTACCTTTGAAATAAATAACTTTACTATTTGGTTAGTCTGAAGATGCTTCATAAAGAGGCAAAACGCGTCACGTTAGTGATAAAACCAGTGGAATTACTAAGTTAAAAATTTTAATTTTATATTAAAAATGAACTTCCACAAAGTTACCGCCGAATCGATAAAAAATAGAAACTCGACTCATTTACGGCATCGACGTATTTTAGAAAAATGTTTTTTTTATTTATTTTTTAATCAAGTATTTATCAAGTAAGAAGTATTAGGCATAATTATGAAAGAAAAAATATACAAATGCATCATAATCATAAAGAATTCTAATCCTATTTTAGGTATTTTTGGTCTCCTTACCCCTTACCCTACCCAATTGTAACACTTCGGCACAAAATCTTCATAATAAAATTCCAAAATGCTCAGCTTGATATTGATAGTCCAAATAGCACCTAATAGAAATGTATATTTTTAACGCCCTCTCGATAGGCTTCTAGTAAGCAATAAATGTTCCTTAATGTAAATATAACTATTCAATTTTATAAATATGATATTAAAATACGCTTTTTTTATTATAAAACTATTTATTAATAAAATCACACAGTGAAAAAAACTAACACACTTTTGTCGAAAATATTAATCTAAATAATACTTATTATTTTTTGTACTAAATTAGTTCATTGATTACTTTTCATAAATTGATTGAGATAAAATTATGTTTATTTCTAAAGCGCTTAAATCCTCTAGTACCATACTACATGGGCAAGTTTAATATCGAAAGTAAATCACATCCCAATGCTGATTACATTTCTAATCATTTAGTCCATGTATCATAATATATCAATATTTGGTGTTACAATTATTGTTCCACTAATCATAATATATTATGAAAACAAGTAGCAAATATCTATAGCACTGAATTTATGAAATGCCATCTAGTGACTGGTACTTAAAACACTAGAAAATATGCATAGGAAACACAAAATTCTGCATGTTATTTATTAAGGAATTAACTGACTTTTTTCTATGTTTATGTCTTATCCTGTTCACATTGGAGTATTTTTTTTATGAAACTTTTTGGACATAGTATCGTCACAATACTGACATAACTTGATAGGTAACAAATTGATAGTTCTGAGTAAACAACAACTGAAAATTTAAGCTTTTACGATGAAGCGTCGAATTTTTATGTTACTTAAATAATTATAATATCAAAATACATGGTAAATGGATTTATGCCAATCTCGTTAGGGATTAATAGACAGGGACAATTATTGTCTCCTTATAAATCTGCATTTGTGCAATCTGTACTTATTGATAAAAAAAATTGCTGTTTTTTTGCCAACATTATATAGTAAATGGACCTACTGAGATATTGTATTATGCATCTATCTGGTAGTACTGTGACGATATATCCTATTTGCTCCTTCATATCCACGTGATATTTTTAAAACATAATATAAGTACACAATAATGAAAAAATATTGATTCCCAATACTCAATTATAAATATTTTTTCATATAACAAATTTAAATTATCAATATTTTATGTTATAATTACTGTTCTTTTGTTATTATATAATCATGCATCAAAATAATTATTTTTCTTGCTTCCTTTCATAGATGTCTTCTTCACATTCCACTGTCAGGCTTGGTTGATGTTTTATTAATTTCATTGTCTATAGTGGAAACATTGATGGACATATTATCATGGCCAGATAAATTCTTTTGAGAACTGTTTTCATCTTTTTTCCATCGCTTAAATACTATATTTGTTATTCTATCATTTGCGAAAATTGGCAAATGTTTACCAGCAAACTGACTTTCAATTTCTTCCAAGGATTTTCCTTCTGTCTCCGGCATAATAAGGTACAAAGTAATGACTCCAATCATGCTGCAGCATGAGTAAAACCACATGGCTCCATATATATGAAATGCTACTTCTAAGTCGTAATAAGTTTTAGTAATAATTGAACTAATAATATAGCAGAAAGCCGCTCCTATACCACAAGCCATTCCACGCCCTCTGTAAATAAGAAAGGAATTATACATTATTATCAAACATTGACAAACGTTATATTGGTGCTATATTTGAGGCTGAAAACATTTTTGAACTAAGCGATATTTTATTTAACTATAAAATAAATGAGATTAAAAAAGATGTGAGTGATATACCTGTAAAAGACAAATAAAATTATTCCAAACAAAACTAGCATCACAATAAAAACATTCAAATCACCTCAACCACCTTATAAATAAGCTATTATAATATAATATTCACTAAACTTGTCACCTACAAATGAGAAGAGATTGCAATCTCGCTTCCAGTTTTTATGAACCTGTGATTCTTTTTTAATTAAATGCCGGGATCGAAGGATTACAAAATTTAATTATTTCCATTTAAAATTTCCTTACTAATAAAAATTACAAGAAAAAAGACAAGAGAAAAAATTTAGAGCGAGAATGCCCGACACATTATAATTCTATGGGAAATAAACTGATTAGACTCTGAAACTTGTTACTAATCAAAAGCTGAAAAAAATCAGGTTTGACAAAGATTCATTTAGAAATAAATAAATTTATCAGCACGTTACAAAACACCAGGAATTTCTTCTTGGTCCAAACCATGTCGGGAGTTACACAAAAACCAATTTTTATATCCCACCAAATATCAACCATTTTAAAAACCACAGACTGAATATTATTCTTTAAGAAAAAAAGCGTTTTTGGACCGTAACACTAAAATAATTATCCTATTCTATAAAATAAATACCCCTCCTGGGTCTGAATCTCAATCATCATTACCCTCCTAAGTTTGATCCACAAGCTGGCTGGATGCTTCCGAATCAAACCCAACTACTTATAAACCTTTAAAGTATATATAGATTTAATGGCAAAAATTAATTTTCAGATCTAAACAATACGTTTTATTACATTATGGAATATTGTAAAACTCATTTCATTGTATGATTATTATAAATAATGACATGATGAAAATTTAGATTGCGTAGCTCTATCTACATTTCAAAGCGATAATATTTTGCTTGACACAAAATAAAAATTATTTCAATGCCTTTAAAAACATTAATGTTTTGTCAACAGATGGCAACATATCTAAGATAACATTTTAGTTCAATAAACTTACAAAATTTGTTATTATTTTAATGATCTACAATAATAATATATGAATGAAAACATGACATTTACCTCAGTGGAAATATCTCTGATAGTATCAACCAGGCTACACCACTTATTCCAAGGTATGCAAAGAGATTAAGTGATCCGAAAAGTAACATTGGTATCCAAGATAAGGGTCCAGGAACTGTTTCTATTTTGCCATAGGAGCTTGCATATGGAATATTAATGCATGCATATATTCCCAGAAAAAGAGTACAGAGGGAACATACAAATAGAGACCCGATAGCTAAAAATCTCTTTCCTAATTCTTTCACTAAGGTCATGGAGAACGTCGCTCCAATAAGTCCTATAGCACCAGTAGCTACCTGAAGAAACAAAAAGAATAAAATTACCTCATGAAATATATAAAATGTATAGAATGTTTTAATGACTCCAGGGAACGAAAGAAAACGAGCAAAATATAAGTAAAGTTCATATCCCTGTTATATAGTCTTAACCAAAACATTACTATAATCAAAATTGAACAATTATAGCCAATAATCAAACATATAATTAGGAAGACCTAATCCTTTCAAATTTCAATCAATAGAAACCATACTATGAACTGTAAAAGGTTTTAAAATTAAACGGATGATATAAAAGTTCAGTAAATAGTCCAAATGATATATTATAACAACTATAATAAATATAATAGGAAGATCAGATTTTATAGATTTCTGAATTGAAGATTTTATAGATTTCTGAATTGAAATGTCAGTTGTTCTTTCTTCATAACATGTTATTTGTATTTCAATATTATAAGTTTTGTCATTAAGTGCCTTGGTACAGTAATTTCCATTAAAATATATCAAGTAACAATATTAGGTACTGACATTTGAATCCCTACCTTTTGATAAAAATTTAAAATTCTGCCTTTGCCAAGTAGATATAGTTTGTATTGTTGAAAACGAGCCACTGAGTCGCTAAACACACTCCCGATGCTTTTTAGAGTTTTGAATAAATCAAGACTGCCCATAACAAGACTGTTATGGGCAGTATGATAATTTTAAGTATAATTTTAGTTATTTTTGGTTTTCCAGAGTATAAGGAAAAGTTAAATATTCTTTTACACTGTCGTTTTCTCGGAGCGCGTTGACCGTGTAAAACAAAGATCGAGATCGTGTAAAAAAACGACATTTTTAAATTTGGATTTCGATCAGGTGTCGAAATAGGAAGAAATTTTAGACTTACAATTGAAAAAATTGATAGATCTATCGATAAAGCACTAAAGCAAAAACTTGTTTTTTTTTTAAATTGCCAGGAACGTGTTTAGCAACTCAAATATGAAATTATCTTCTACTGACTTGTTAAGGCAATACTCACAGTTGCTACATGTCCATCAATCGTCATACCAAAACAGTTGAACACATTAATCATATTAGGTTTTATTCCATGCATTCCAGTGGTATTTTGGAAGAAGAACATTAGGATAATAATTGATAGAGGTCTGATAACTTCTTTCCTAAATATATCGTCGAAATGACTTTTCATTGCACTAATAAATCCATCTCGCTTATGTGTGCAATCAATCACTGTAATATCTTTTCCTTTTGCCTTTAATTCAGCACAATGTTCGCATTTTATGCTTTTTTCCTGGTAGATTACCAAATTGTCAAATTCGTCTTGAACACTGGCGGGCTGTGTCCACCCTCTAACCCAACATAGTGCTTTAAGGGCGTCATCCTTACGACCCTTCGAAATAAGCCATATTGGCGATTCTGGAATCTGTAAATAGTATTAAGCATCTGTATGTAACCAAATGGTCATTTTATGTTGTTATTAATACATTTTATGTATGAATATGATTACAATAATTCTTATTAATAGGCACCAGCATAGCAGCTTCAGTGTTCTTTTTCCCTTTATAATATTTTTTTTTTCAAATATCGTTATTCTTATACATACAAAGCTATATTATATTAAATATCGATGGTGTTTTAGTTAATTGATTTAACCCTCAAAAAATACGAAAATAAGTCAATGATTAGATCTCATTTTACTCTCATTTTTTTTCATAAGATGACAGAACAGGTCTCAGCCAAAAGATGTAAATTAGAAAAAAAATTTACCACTTTCTGGAAGGGAAACATCATTTTACATTGGTTTTCGGTTTACCAAATTCTGACCCGGCCAGTTGATGTAAGCAACTATTATATCAATATTCCCTACGTATAATCACGCAACAATGAATGAGAATTTACAGGAGTGCATTTCAAAGATTCATAACGCAACTCACCATATAATGTTTTCGATAAAAACAGTTTTTACTCTCTCCTGAACAATTTCAATTTTAAGAGTGACATCAACTGGCCAAAACATCGGCGAATATTAAAATATGTTTAAATTCTATCTAGCAAATGCAGACATTCTAAATAAATCAATACTTTTGAATTGTTCTTAAACTTAATTACAGCAAATTTGAATCATTGAGATTCTGTACACTTCCATGTATTTTGTTACTAACGACTCGGGTTTTGCCTTTCACGAATGCCCTCGAATACCGAAGAAAACTTACTTTATTATATATCAAACTTTCAGTTATCAATTATTAATCTGTGATATCGTAGTTTTATTAAACAATATAGTTTTATAATTTGACGACATTATTCTGCGTTTTTTGTTTACAACAAATTATCTACATACACATAATTTTTAAGATTCATTTTTTTAATCTAATGAATAGAAAAATATGTGAGTGCTATTTATTTTCAATTATGTGTTTATTTGACATATTGACGATAAAAAACGTGTAATGTACCCATTTGACAGTGTAGGTATATAATAGTCCATGAACAATATTGATAATAAATGAGTCAGTTGTTATATTCTGCATATAAAATTAAAATTGATGACTTTTTTATTCCACTTGATGTGTCACAGCTAGTAAGACAACCAGTGGAAAAATAAAGATCAAATTTGAATCAAAAAAATGTTATACAATTCCATAAGTTTTGCCACTAACGACCCGGGCTTCACGTTTCCGTTAGTAAATAGTTTATATCATATATAAGAAGAATTAAGAAAAAATATTATCAATTAGTCAAGAAACTATATTAATGGTGGCGATGCAATCAATAATTTCATATTAAAAAAGAATTTCTACAAAGCTGAATCTTTATAAAATATTTTACATTCTGATTAAAAATATACTGTTCGACTCCATTGCCAAGCAGCAAGATTAAAAATTAGATTAGATTAAAAAAAGTATTTTAGATCATTATGACCTTACATTAATCTATTAAAGCTTTGATTTCATTTAAGAAATTACAAGACATACATAATAGTTTTATGGGGGAGACAAATTTTTGACATTAATTATTTGTTTAAGTGACTTTAATAATTCTACCAGATAGTGAATCATGGCACATGACGAAGACTTATAAAAGCCGTATACTGAGCTTCAAGAATAAATGCTTGCGTCCGATATTGGGGGTGAGGTGGTTTGACTTCGTGAGGAACTCGGAGATTTGGAACCGTACCAAACAGCGCTCTATTACGTCAGTGGTCATGGAGATACATTGGATCTGGCTAGGTCACGTGCTGTGGATGTCTCCGGAGAGCCTCAATCCTGCATGTCTCCTATTCTGACCATTGGAATTCTGGCGTCCTTGACGACCGTCGGGTTCTATTCATTGGATATACTCAACGGAGCTCAAGAATGCTGGCATGTCATGGGAAGAAGAAAAGCAATTGGCGGGTGGCAGGTAATCATGTGTGTGGCCACATGCTCCATGTAAGAGGTGGATATGGTTAAAGAAGAAGAGTTCATTATTTTTTAGGCTTAATCAAAGGTATATCTATGGTAATAGTAGTAATACTTACAAATGAAACAGCTACAAAAGTTGCTAAGGGTACAACTAAGCAGCTAGCTGCCGCAGTTCTCCAATGCATTACTAGACCGAAGAAGTAAGCAGCGAATATTCCAATGTTCACGAATATTTGTGAAGATGCCGTCAACGTGCCTCTTATTGCTGGATGGCTGAAATCAGCCATAAAATACTTATAATGCATGAAATAGCAACCGTCTCACGTGACAGCACTCATGCAATTAAAAATCGGTTGAGTGGTTAACATCTCTTCGGTTCCGATACTCACGGGGTCGCATCTCAGTACGGACAGTTTCATTTATTGATTTTTCAATCGATTGATGGATTTCTGTTCCTAGGCATAGATGTCTGTGATATCTCTTCTTACCTCCCACAAATCCGATCATAAAAACGCGGCATATTCAGCGGAATTAACCAACCACTAGTCCAGTCCTTCTATCCCTACTCTCTTCGAAAAAGAGAAGTTGAGCAACTGAATAAAAAGCAGTATTAGTATAAAATTCTTTTTGAGATTTAGTAATGGAACCCCGATCTACGAACAATGTTAAATAATCCCGCATTAACCGTTCCCTGATTTATCGATTTCCTCAATCTATCGTCTAAATATTATGGTCACAAATATTATCCCGATGGACCGTTTTTGTTGAATATTTCTCATTTCGTTAATAAGCACGTTCTACCCCATCCAACCGGTACATAAAAAAAAGAGACTGCAAGGGTACAAGCTTCGTATAATTGTGTTTGATTCATAGTCATAATGTTTCGTATTATGACTTCACCTGCAATGACATAGAAAAACATCTAGGACTAACACCGTCAACTTTGAACACGATTGTTTCTAGGAAGAGTGGCATTCGCAAAACAATCGAAAAGTACGGCAAGTCAGCGAATAAAAGAATTTTCACTGAAGAGTCTACTTTTAGTGAGCTTGATGAGATTCTTCATACGTGGTACCAGCAGGTGCGAGCTGAAAACATACCTATTGATGGATCCATCGTTAGAGAAAAGGCTTTGCAAATAGCCAAATCAAAAGGGATCACAAAATTCTCTGCATTGAATGGATGGATCAATAGGTTCAAAGATCAACATGGCCTTGTTTATTAAAATATCTTCTTTTTTTTTATTTGAAGCTTTCCCTCATTCGCCGTTTATTTTTTAGGGTCCCTTGAAAAACGTAGAATCGGGGTTTAACTGTACCTTCAGTAGGGTGCTATATACATCAAATTGGGAGCGGACATGATTGACAAAAATAGATGATTTCTATTGTATAGGTATATTGCATTACAATTAGGGGAAATCCACAATTGACGTCACACGATTTTAGCCATTATATCATCCCCCCTCCCCCCATCATTATAATACATGAACGGTGGTTTGCCACCTACTGTATATTATGCAGTGGATAGCAAACCATTGTAAATTACCACAAGAAGACTCGGATGTAAAAAACAGATAATATTTGATAAAGGAAGCAACTTAATCTTTAGTAAATTTAAAATCAAAATACAAAAATCAGTTGACCGCCAAAACAAGACATTCTCCAGTAAAAAAACAACACACGTGTTTCTGTTGAAAAAAATGTTTCCAATGAAATTTTTATTACGTTACTAGTGCTAGTTATAGTTATTTTTATTTCAGGCAGTTAATTTGCTATTTTTTCGGGAAAAGTATTCCCTTATAATACTTCAGTGTATTTCTTTTACAAAATGTATTGCTGGTATAAATGAAGAGCTCAAGTTTTGGTGACAGTTGCCTCGATTGATTACAAAACCGGTAAAAGATTTTTTCAGCCCTATAACTGATAAAAACTAGCTCGCTAGATGTTTTTTAAATTTTGATTTAGGTATTCCTTATAACCTTATTCCACTAACTGTCCCAGAAAAGGGAGAATAGGAGACAAGTGGCGCCACTGAAACACTATAATTTAAGAAAATAATCTTTTTTTCAAATCTAAAAAAGCCGAAGTTCTCAAATGATCCAACAAAAACTGTCATTCAATAATTTGATGATGAATTTCGAAATTTTTCCATCATACTTGCATAGTTCTTTCGATGCAATTTACATTATTTATTTTTTACCTATCTACGCTTTCAATTTGAAGCATATGGATTCCTAATGGAGGTATCCAAAGAAGAAGTATTCTACGAAAACTGCTTGTTACTCAGTTGCTCAACCTCACTTTTTCGAAAAGAGTAGGAATAGAAGGATAGGGCTAGGATAGGACTAGTGGTTAACTAATCGCTCTCACTACGCCCCGTTTTTAGAATTGGATGAGTGGGAGGGAATTACAGACACCAAAAACGTCCATGCATATGAACAGAAATCGATTGAAAAATCAAAATATGAAACTGTCCGTAACCGTAGCCAACGACGTTGACCACTGTACCACGGACCCGACAGTTACATATTTGTGTAATATTATTATTGATCATCATATTATTTTTTCCCTTCGTTAATTCTTTGACTGCCCAGCTTTAAATGTGTTGCATCTATATTTACAAGGGCTCGAGAATTAAATAAAAATACAAAAAACGATATCATCAGTAAATTTTTGTACTAGTATTAAGCCTATAAATCTCTACTCTAAATGTACTTTTAGGAATATGTGATTCCATTGTGATTACAATCACGTCGGGGTCACCACTTTAGGAATAGGTACTTCCAATGTTGTATGTTGATGCGATTACACCGCAGGACGGATGATGATGATGGAGAGGTCGATAATGTAGTCCAGAATAGATGTTCACGGTCTGAAGATTGGCGAGAGACTAATGATTTTTTTTCTATATTTTTTCACGCTGTATCGCGTTTTCCAATAATCGTATATGATGATTCTCCCGCTAGCAAAATGTCTCCTTTTACAATCATGCATTTACTTATCTTTACACTCAGTAATATCGCATTTCGCAACTACTGTTGTGTGAAATGATGACTTGATAACAGTGTCATTATAATGTTCGCTGACTTCGGTCGGTGAAACATTTCTCAGTTCTCACCTTTCGCAATCCAGTGCTTCATGCATTTCTACATACTTTAAGCCAGGGGTTCTTAACCCTGTACCCGCGGGCGCACATGCACCCGCTACAAAGTATGTAAAAACCCAAATTTAATCATAATAGTTATTTTTAATAACTTGCTTACCAGAAATTACTGAAATTGCTAATTCCATACCATAATTTTCTCAAGAAGAAGAAAAATTGAAAATATTTTGGGTCATATTAACATTTCACGGTCCGAATGGAGACTTGTGGAAACTTGTTTACCATAAAAAGTACGCTATCTTGAATGAACGAGCTTACAAAATTAAATCCTGCTGTAGTTTCACACATTTGTGTAAATCTTTATTTTTCAACATAATAAAACCTAATAAAATCAAAAACCAAACCTTAACTTACCAATACCAACCTTAATGATTGTTTACGATTGGGTTTATCATGATACATTCTCAACTTTGAGAAATTAGTAATTGAAATACAATGTCAAAGATATTGAACATTGTTATCTCTTTTTATGTTCTAACTTCTCTGTATTTCACAATATTCTTGTCAAATAAATTGAATTTTGTGATAATATAATAAATGAAACACATACTTCGTAAATCTTGCTTTTTAGAAATCCGGCGTGCGCCCGCCACTATTATCCTAAATCTCAAATGCGCCCGCTACCGCAATAAGGTTAAGAACCCCTGCTCTAAAATTTTAATATAATTATTATATATCAAGGGAAATCTCTGTATTCCCGCGGCATATTCGACTGATTGATGTGTTATTTGAGTGTATATGAATGGTTACCTTATTTCCCCCATATAAGTCAATATTGGAGCCTCCATGAATCCAGTTCCTAGCCCGAGGAGAGCATTCGCACAAAAGAGTGTGGGAACGTCTTGAGCAAAGTAAAGCATCAACCAAGCAATAATATGAGGAATGTTGACCAAAAGCAATGCTCTTTTCCGGCCGAGTGGCTCCAGTAACATTCCAGACAAAACACTTCCGATTGGCTGAAGAAGGTAGTTGATACTTCCTACGAACGGAAGAAAATTATACGAATTCCTGTAGAATTATACTTAATCGAAAAAATGTATGATTATTTTTAAATATGTACTATCATTAGAAACTCAAAGTGAACATTAGTACCGTTATTCGTAGTTAAAATAATTATTGTCAATGATAATTATAATAGCCGTTTGAAGAAGAACCGGAGCGAGTTCTGACCTAGAAAAAAGTCTAAGTCATTCCGACCTCACATCACCATTTTAATCACTTCGGTGTTAACTGAAGAATATTACCCTGAAAACTCCCACCAACCCAACATACCGTGAATGGGTAATAGTTCATCTTAAATAGATAACGTAAGAACTTCCTTGCTTAAGAAGAGCGTAGAAGAAAATTATCGAATGCATTGTCGTAAAACGTTAATACGCTTATCATACAAACTAAAAAATTTGAAAAATGAACAGCAAATTTTTTCCTCTTTGGAATTTGTTTGTTTACATTGAATTTTCTCTTAATATATCTTCAGTAATATTTAAATTAAAAATACAGTTTATTGATTGAATTGACATTGAGTTCTACAATAAATATAGGATTTAATTGATAACTATTTCAGTTTCATGCCATCTACATAAATAAATAGCTATATCGGATATTTCATTGATATCCAGAGTTAATCCATCTTATTATCAAACTAAAAATTGCCTGCGGAGTAAACTGTACACAAACTATTTCCATTATTTTTTTTAATGCGATGAACTTGTTTGTATCACACCGGAGATCATGTCTTCTCAATGATACATTAAGTCCACAATAAATATTTATAATATAAGTAACAATAAGAAATAATAATAAAGTAACATGATGAGTAAGTACACAATAATTATGTTATAGTCATCAACTAACAATTAATTTAAATACACAAAATGGCTATAGTGAGGCAAAAATTAAAGATTAAATGGTGAGGGGCAGGTAAGGTAAACTTTCTCTCCAAAGGAGGCCGATAAAAGTTCTCTGGGGAAGAAACCAGACCCGGATGTCCAATAGGACCATCGCGACTATTTCTGCAAGACTAATAAATTATAATAATTGGTGAACATTGGAAGAAATAGTGTAGGTGGCCAGCGGCCCATCTTGAATATTCTACATACCAAACCAGGAAGCTTCTAAAACGGTAAACGATAATCCTTCCTTTGCGCTAAGTAACGCTGGTATGATCAACGTCGAAAAGCTGCCTGCCATGCCTAAGTCAAGAAGCAGGAGGTTCTGTGCTGATCCTGCCAATACCTGAAACAAGTCGTGTAATTTATTTATAATAAATTTATTGCCTATCAACGCATTACCAAAAATCTACGTAAAGTTGATATTTTTTGTTGGGTTAATAGTTTTCAGCAATAAAAATGGGTGTTTTTTTTACTAAATCAAAAATTACATTTTTGGACAAAATATAAAAAGATGTACCACGTTCATATCAGGGGCGGATTGTTCCATGAGCGCAAGAAGCGCTCGATCGGGCCCTCCAAATCTCAGGGGCCTCAAAATAACTAACGCAATATTTTTCAATGTATGCTTTCAATGGAATGCTTTCGACAATAATAATAAGATATTTGTGATTAAAAGAGATTACAATTAGAGAATTTTTTATTTTTTTTACAAACGCAATACAAAAATCTCGAATAAATTTTGTTTTTCGAAAAACAGAGCCTCTTAATTGTATCACGCCTGGGGCCACTCAAGTGCTTAATCCGTCACTGTTTCGCGTATAATAGACTTGGTGAGACTAAAGTGTCACGCGGATACATATTTATGAAGATAAAAAAAATAATTGTATGAACAGGAAACATTCAGAAACTCTTTCATGTTCACAACAAAGTATAATAAATATAAAAGAGTTTTTATTTGTAAATAACATAATAATGATGATATCTACTAGAGATTTTTAAAATTTTCAAATATATGTTTTAACCGAAAAACCTACATTAATATAAAAATAAACTTTCACAGAATTTACATTTTTAAACTTTCTAATTTTTAAATTTTACGCGATTATTTCAGAGACTGTTATATTATATTAATAAAAATGAAAACTTAATACATACCATAAGACACATTAAAAAATATCCGTTGGATTTTGTTATAAATCATAATCGCATACAGTTCATTAAGATAAATATGATTTTCTTCAATATGAGAGTACAATTGATAACATTGTTTATGTATGTACATTAGGTTTATATTAAATATGCAATAAAATCCATGATTTGATGAGGTGCCAGAATCGCAAAAGCTTTAATGCTTTTTAGTAATGAATGAATGATAACATAAAACTATTAATTCCCAATTGTTAAACTATTAAAACAATGCATGATGTGCATAAACATAAACTTGTTTACTCATAGTAAAATAGTAATAGATTGTTTCTTCAATTAAAATATCTAATCTTATATATTAATCTCACTTAACGGCTACGTAATTAACTGAAATAATTACAGGTTGTCCTCGACTTACGACCGACATACGTTCCTGAACTTTGTTCGTAAGTCGAATCAGTCGTAAGTCGAACTCCATACAAAATATTAAAATTAAATATTCAGATCAGTTTTAGCAGCGTCATTTTCGTTTGTGGAAATAAAGCAGCTGCAACCAAAAATGGTACGCATACATTTTAACATACCATAGCGCGCTTTTCGAATATTATATTGTAGTGCCCAAAATAAGAAACGTAAATTGTAGAGTTCGAAAAGTGAAACCATCTTTTGTCAGATTGAGGAACTAACATATCACCATATATGTCATTGGGTTGTCATAGCGGGCATTTGAAAACAACACCTTATACAGCAAGTATTTTATTTTGAATTTCTTACGAGAATTGTTAAGGATATCAAAAAATGTAAGTATAATATGCTACTTGATTCAACCGAGAATGGTCTTACAGGAAGCTCTGAGGCAACTCTGATGAAAGGTTGTCATGAAACCCTCTGATTAGACACGGTCAACTACTAAAAAAAAAGTGGTCGAATATCGGAACTTTCAATTTTTTAGATGGTCAACTACTGACACATTAACATGGTTGTTAAAAATTTAACACAATTTTTTTGTAACAGACCCTTTCGTAATTTTTATCTTATCATATTAATTAAGACGTTTGATCCATTATGAATACGCTTTGTCATCATTCGGTCTAATGCTAAACTTTAATCGTTATTTTTGTTGAATTTTTCTCTTAAGCGGTCGATTACTGGTACGCTTAACTTATATATATATATATATTATAGATGAGTAATGTTTTAAATAAATGTATTTTTCAAATATTACAATATTCAATTGGTATCATTATTCTTCGGGTCCGTCATGCAGTAGTCAACGTCATTGGCTTTGGTTACGAATGTCTCGGGCTCAAATTCCGCTACGGATATTTTCATAAATTTATTTTTCAACCGATTTATGGATTTCTGTTCGTAGGCATGTGTACGATGATGCAAGCATGTGAGAGAAGTAGTCTCCTCGACGGGGAAGGTGGAACGTCAACACACTTTGACTGCCTCAGGTCCAGCGTGGTGACAAGGATAATTCACAGGTTCCTTCGTATTCTATTAAAACCCGGTCGTATTCAGTATACTTTCTCTTTAATTGCAGTTAGTTTACACTTATAAATTCTTCGAAGGCAATAACAGATACGTAAACAGCGTTTAAAATACACAATTTCAATTTAAAAACGCACCAAGTGGTTTTACGATAGGGTCGCAATTCCGAACTAAGCTGTCGCTTTGTCGCTTCATATTAAAACCTTTTTATTCATATTTTTTTTTCATTTCAAATAATATATCGTATTGATTTTATACGTGGATTTCTAACGCAATCTCTTTTTAAACACTTTCTGACAATTATTTATTAATCTTTTAAATTTCATTATATTTCAATAGCTCGTTTAATTTATAGTTTTGTTTCTTAGAATATATCACTGTTCATATAACTTATGTTAACATAAATAAAATGCTCAAATTTATTTTCATTATCGCACATAAATTAATATGTAATGATTTATAAAAAAGATGAATCTACATTTTTTATTATGAGCTATTCAAATATAAGTAATACATACTGCTATGCTATAATATATTATCATATTAGTTATAATTCAAAATCGCTAACAAATAATTCAATTCAGTGAATACATGAGTCGTATAGTATCAAAAGTAGAACTATCCCATATTTGTCGAAATTGAATTAATCCTGCCACACTATTCTACCAGTCATAGTCTATGGCTAGAAATAAAATTTTTGTATCAAAATCATGTATATGTGGTATAAAAACGTAATAGAAAATTATGCTTGCTACCAAAATCAGAACGATTAACAGCTTTGGAAAGAGAAGTGAACGGTTTGGTAAATCATACTTTCAACCAATCACAGAGTAACTCTAAGTGATGTCACAAGATGGCCCACACAAATTTCAAACATCAAAAAACTCAAAAACGCCAATGAAACGTTTATTGTGTTTATCTCGAAACTTCAAATAGTGGATAGTTCTACTTTTGATACTATACGACTCATAGAATTTATTAATAATTATTGGATGTTCTTCTAGATGTTTGAACTAAAACGAATAAATATTTTACACTCCTAAAATAATTCACACTCGTTTTTTTCTTAATGATTCGTATAAAATGAGTTGTAATCTGTCCTCCTTAGTATGTAAGAAATTTATTTTCTTTTATGTTTCTTGTTTTTTAACGCGGGAATAATAATAAAGAAAGAAACATAGTTATTACGTTTTGTGATGGATGCGAAATGTAAGGGCATGTCGTGTAACTTATCATCTGTCTGATCATACTCCCGCACAGCATTGAAAATTGAGATAAAAAGCCAATAATACTAAAAAATAACCTATATAAATGTCTCGATACAATTTATCAACAACTCAACACTTTCAAACAAAGATAGAACGCAACAAATGAATCTTTCGTCGTCGGACGTTCTGAGTTTCTGAAAATTATTATTTGACGTTATTGAAAATTAAAAATCTGATTTTAACATGTTTTCAAGCTGAAAATCTCATGAAACGATTTTTAAATGTGAAACTTTTTCTACTCTGTGTCCGCTTTTTTCCCTTTCGCTTTTTTCCTACAACCATAATTTCCAGGTAATAAATAGAAAATAAGAACATTATGAACAGAGAGAACAGCTCTTTGGCTACACATATGGTGAATAATTATTATTTTTAACATGCAATTAGGTATCATAAAAACTGGTCAGAAACAGTGCAAAAGTGTCTTTTTTGGTAAAAAATATTATAAACTGAATCTAAAACACAACGCACGCTTTATCGTTTTTTTGATAGACAAGTGAAGCTGTGTGACGAAAATAACATGCAAACGTATTTTTGGGAGATTTTTAGGTTGAGTATTGCAGAATTTATCAACATTTTCCAAAGGTACACAACTTAGCCCTACTTAAATTTCTTATTTAGTTCTATATTTTATATTTACTTACTAAGCAGTTCCTCAGTGCTAAAAAACTATTAGAATTATGTAAAGAACATAAAAAGTGGTTTAAAGCCTGATTATAGAATATATTGTTTGTACAGTGGAAAAAAAATGTGAATATTTTTCTGTGCTGCCAATAAAACACTATGATATCTTTCAAATAGTGACGATGTTAAATCATCTATATATATAATGTTATCTATATATATATATATATATATATATATCAAATAATATATACTTGTTGTATTGATCGTCACACTCATTGAGATATTACTGGAAACATGTTCAATGCATAGTTAAATTAATTTCATGTAGTATTGTGTTTTATTTCTTTGTATTTTTCAAATTTTCTTAGCTTTTAAATTATTATAATATATATATATAGTTAAAACTGAAAACATTTATTTCTTTTGCAAATTCTAATATTGTTTAAGAAATACATGCCATAAATCATTTATCTATAATGACAAATTGTGCACGTCTTATTGCAAATACGATTCTTTCAATGTGATATTAAAAAATGTGTCTTCATAAATATATCAACGATATCTGAGTACTATCATTGAAATTAATTCATGACCGTCTTCTACAAAACAATTTTGATGAACAAAAATACAAACCTTTACCAATAATACTTTGTCACTGTTCAATGATTTGAATAGAGACAATAAAGGTAATTTAATTCTACTAGACGGACAAGCTTTGGAATTTTAGTCCATAAAAAAAAATCAGACACTATTTTTCATACAATATAATTTGGCCAAACTCAACTATAATGTGACCTCGTGATCGCGGCTGACGGCGAAATTTAATAGATAAATCAAATCAATATTATTATTTATTATGCACGGGATTAAAAACATCGACGTAAATATACTTTGTTAAAGTGAATATTTCAATCATCTTGAAATGCCTCAAATTTTCGGCTCAAAAGTAGCAACTAGGGCATCCAATCCCGGACCCTTTTTTCGATCCCGGCATTTCGAGATTCAGAATTTCTCAATCCCGGGATCCCGGGATTGATCATTAAGTTTAATTTCATGTGTTAAACTGTACATTTAAAATTTAATCTGTGTCCATTATTACTTCAATTGGAATTTATATATGATTAAATATTTTTTTGGGCATTGGAATGATTTTTTTGTTGATTTAAAAATCTGACAGCGATTTACAAAAAATGAGAAAAAAATTTGAAAAAAGGCATAATGATCAAAATAATTTTATTCTATTTATTGCATTATTATGGTAGGTTTTACCAAATTTATCCAAAAAGAGGACATGTCCTTCAATTTGAGATATTGTCCTCCATTCATTTGAGAAGCGGTCTTAATTTGTCCTCCATTTAAAATTATTTAAAAACGGCTGTTAGGAAATATGAGAAGGAAGGAGTCCACAATAAATTCATTTTAATCGTATAATAGGTTAAACTTTATAGGTTTAACTTTAAAAAAACAACTATGTATTTATATGAAAAAACTTAAGTACACGTTGTAGTCAATCAGGAAGTTTTGATTTGACAGATGAATTATTTTTGTGAATTTACAGTGAATCCTGAATTCCCGCGATTGTCTGAATCTCAATCCCGTGATTACGGGATTGAATAATTGAGCGGGATCCCGGATCCCGGGATTGGAAGCCCTAGTAGCAACATAGTAATATTTCAACACTGCGTATTTATCTAGTATATATAAAATAACTCTAATAATTAAATGTATTTTTAAACACAACAGTTGTGAATTTTGAATTGCTTAAATGTTGTATATTTCCATGTATTTCGTCACTTATGACCCAGGTTTCGCCTTTCCGCATCTTCGGGCATTCGAGCACACGAATGAACTCGAACTGACCACACTCTTAAGTAACGAAATACATGGAAATGTACAAAACCTCAACAATTCAAATTTGATATTGAAATTCCATCAATCACCCTCGGTCGATATTTTAAATTACTACAGGTGTGTGGATAATTATTTTATTCATCGATATCTGCCATATTAACGTTATTTAGAAGTTCGTTATTTACACTTTGAAAGTTATTTATTTACCCGTTCCAATTTTTATTGCAAAATAATCTTCAAAATAGACACCTATAATAATAATTATTTCCTTCAATGAATTAGTAATTAATTCCAATTTCGGAACCGGCAATCTGCTGGTTAAATGCAGAAATACCGGTTTAAAAAATGGCATATATGTACCTGCTTTGCAGTATCATAATACATATATATTATTTACACTATGTCTGTTCCTAATGTTCTAATGTAAGTTTTTCTACGAGAACTGCTTATTACTCAGTTGCTCAACCGTTCTTTTTCGAAGAGATTTTCGACATACATATAGGGCTAGGACAGGATTAATGGTTAGCTAATCGCTCTTGCTACGCCCCGTTTTGAGGATTGGATACGTGGGAGGGAATTTTAGACATCACAGATATCCGCTTTCGAACAGAAATCCATAAAGTTTTGATTCTAACAGGGCAGGCCGGAGCACGAAGATCCGACCAACTTTGTCTTTTTTTGACAAGTCTTTCTTCAGTGTTTTAATTCAAAAAGACAATAAGCATGAGGAATTTATGAAAATAAGCCTCTTACGCATACGCAATAGATATTTTTTTAATACAGGTAGTTAATATGAAACATTGCTATTACTTTATTCATCCAGTGTAACAATCGCAACTGGTAATAATATTGTTTTTCTGCTAATTTTTACTAAAAACTGTATAAATATGTTCAATACCGATATTGATATATACGATCAGTATTTATATATGTACTATGAGTAGTAAATTTCCATTTTGTTGGTAAAACAGTTTTATAACAACACCCCGACTCACCATTCAACTATCTCATTTTCATACCAATCTTTCTATGTAATTCCCTGCCTTGATTTGAATCATTTAACCTAAAATATCATAAATAATATATAGCCAATTCTATTCATGAATTTATTACTAGTATAGAAGATTGTTTTCATATCATCATTATACAAGCAAGTTTTAAATATTATTGATAACTCTTATCATAAGACAGAAAATGTTTGAAATATTTCTATTAGAGATATTAGGTAATTGGTGGAAAATTACAGCGGTTGTCCGTTCACCGTGCGACATGTCCGGCCTACAGCCATTCCATCAATTTGATGACCTCTATCACATCTCTCACTCTTGTTTGCTTCCTTATCCATGGGTTTCTTTTGCGGTCCTTACGCGTTGTGCCACTCTTAGTTGTTGGACCTCTCGTGTATTGAGAGTCCATGTTTCGCAAGCAAACGTTTACACTGGTAGCACACGTTGGTTGAACACTTACGCTTCATAATGGAAGGTTGCTCTTGAAGATATTACTTAAGCGGCCGAATGAGACAATAATAAACATAACTATCTAAATATTCTAAGGAGGTACTATTTAAGACAATATTAAATGTTGTGCTAGAATATTAAGAATGCTTTTTTCAATATTTAAGCATGCAATTTGAGAATTTCTTAATGTATTTTGTTTTCGTAATTGATAGCAAATTAAGTGAAAAATGTAGGTGTTAAAATTTACCATTTTCTAGTCCCCCCAATGAATTATGTAGCGATACTCAATTTTGAGCATTTTCAAGGAGAACGAAATAAAATATTGTATGAAATATTTAATATAAGCTTTAATTGTATATAACATTTCAATTCAAAGTTACCTATCTTTTAAATATCCTAAAATTCAATACTTTTGAAATTGCAATCAATTTCTTAAGATTACGATGTGGGAATTCAATCAGAAAAATAAACAATCGTGTAAAGTTTAAAATTATGAAATAATTACATTTTACTTTTAGCTGTATTTCAATTTGATGCATTAACATAATATAGAAAAGCGTAACCCTATAACTTTCTGATACAAAACAGTAAATAAAATACAGTGAGCAGTAGGTAGAGGAGATTAATATATATTGCATGTCAATTAGATTCTAATCGATTGAAAAAACTTTTAAAAAATAAAACACAATTTGTTTTGTACGAATTCTACATTTTTATAATAATCAGGACATACGATGAACGAAACCGGTCCTGATCATTTATTTGTTTTTAAAATATAATGCTCTTCCACCAATAACTGAAAGCTAACACATTAAAAGCAATTGACACAGCAACTAATTTGAAAGATATAAACCTTAATTGTTTATGAACTCGAGAAAAATACATAAAATTAATAACAATAAATGATTTCACTGAAAAATTGTTTATTTTTAACCTCGATTAAGCAATTAAAATTCACATTGCTGGTGTAAAGATTGACATAAAAAACCTCTTTTCATATTCTTAAATAGCGATAAGTTCTTTAATAACACGATGTAGAATAAAAAATTGTTTTAAATAAAGAAGCATTATGATTAAAAACAAAAGATTGCATACGCAAAAATTATTATGCAAGTATAACAACAATAATTTATTAGTGTATATAAAAGGTTTTGCAATTTTTTGAAGTACAAATTTTATATTGTCAAATTGAATTCATAAAAACTGAATACATAATCACAAATTGATCTTCTCACCTGAGACAGAATCGATTTGATCGATAAAGAAGTTTTCTTCTCCCTGTTCTCCACGGCCATTTTTATTTTAAATTTCCAGTTACAACAACTGTCACAAATTTTCAAATAAGTGAAATTTATTTAATAATAACTGTATCAAGTTAATTTTGATCACTTCTTAATAACACCACAAAACGAGAAGAATATTTTGCATGTGCAACGGATCTTTGTATTTATTTAGCTGTCAATAAATTGGAATTATTCAGTCAAAGCCAATTTGATAAGAATGTTTGCCATATTTGCTTTCTTCATTTCACAATATTTTATGAAATAAATAATTGGTGGAACGCGAGTTTTACTACTTATTTTACAAAATCTGACCACGACCGCGCTCCTTGGTGTTAACGTTGTGAATGTTGGACGTAATTACCATACATCAACAATCACATAATACATACCTCCAGTTGAAGCCATGACAATTACGTCAAGAGATTAGTGCATTCATTTGGAGTCGGTACACACTGTGTTTTTCGAGATTGAAGACAAAGCTAATCAGCGCTGGTAGCTGCTGCATCAAATATTTACTGCACCAATTTAGTTGTTCAGTAATAGGTATTCCAACTCGAATATTAGAATATTCAATACCTAAATAAATTCGGCCCATTTTTGACCATTCGATATTCGAATTCATGTGAGCAACTATTCGTAACAATTTTTAATTAACTATTTTACAAAATCTCACACAATTCGTCCATATTTCAAGAACAGTAATGAATAGTCCACGTAGTGTTTTTTTGTCGTCATCCAACTCGGACGCTTTCAGTACTTTATCATAAATCATAATAATTGAGTTTGACGTATGATTCGGGGCTAAAAAACCCTTTAAGAAGCAGTTGTTTCAGTAATTGAAAAAATACCGTTGGAGTAATCCGACGCAGCTGCAAATTTTAAATATTGTAATACAGTGGAACGGTATTGGAATGTTTACTTGTAATGTCTCTTATCTCTATATGGGATTTGACAGAAGTGGGAAAAGATTTAGTTGTAAATAATTTTTAGAAGTAGGTTTCACATCAGTGACTTATTTTAAATCATATCAGTGATTAAAAATTTGAACAAATGTGATTTTTATTATAAATGAGTTCGTGTTCATTCAAATTTGAATTAACTAGTAAATTATTATTTTAGTAAATAAAATGTTGTTATTAATTGTTCAAATCGAATTTCTAATATTATTTTCATACTTCAGAAACTATTCGAATATATTCGATATAGTTTCAGTTTTACTATTCGATATCTGAATAATTGATAATGACGAATGGTTGGAATTCCTACTCAGCATCTTATTCAACTTTTTGGTCAGGTCAGTGTATTAAATATAATTTTTTAGCAATATGTCAATATTGTAAATGGTTCACTGTACATCTTGTATCGGTTCAGGTACAGTGTACGCTGGCTGAAATTTAGAAATCATTTATCAGCGCTTTCTCCTACCTTCTCATATTAACGAATGAATGAAAACTAAAAATCACAGGTAGTTAGTGATCTTCAGTGTCCACCTCAAATATAATTCAATGGCTTATTCAATGTTCATGGAAATCAAAGGCCAATATGAAGTGTCTACATAGTATAGTTATTAAAAACATACAATAAATTATACCAAAAATAAAATAAAATGTTGTATTCTTATGTATGTACGGCATTCTATATTGATATTTTCTGCTTCGACAAATTCCTCGTTGATATTAAGCATACGTGCAATATTTCATCAGAAAAAAAGAGAAAGGAGCTCATTCTGTCACATGATTAAACTTGTACGCAGTCGGCATTTTGATTCAATAATAGATGTAATTTTATACTATTTTTTTTCAAAAGGCAGCATTGATATGTTTAAAAATTAATATCGGGAGGTAAGAAAACAATCTTGAATATAAATAACTAAGTGAGTATCTGCGATACTGCTAATCAAATTTATCTTGGGAACAATGAAACATCTATAAATTTAAAATTAAATTATCTTTAGGCTACTTATTTTTTAATATTCTAATAAAACTGAACGCTGCGGCGATGAAATACAAGCTTCTGATCACACCTTTTGGGAATGTTCAGAGTTGAACTTCGTAAGTAAAAATACATTAAATATGTTAACTAAGTCTTAGTAATTGCTCCTGAAACACTCCTTTCATTAATTTGAAAGTACTTGAAAGGGCCCACAATCTTTCACTACATGACTTAGAGAGCGATGTTTTAAATTTAATAATACTTGAATTGTCTTGAAAGAAAACATTCCTTAAAATACGTGCGTGGTTTGAACAAAACCAGTGGAAGATTATTAGCTTAAAAAGAATATTTATTTATTTAACTATTTCGGACGGTTAATGTGTGTAATATAAGCATTCTTTTGTTGCGGAATTAATAATAACGATTATGGATTCATTTAATTTTATTATATCGATATTTTCCATTTTGTAACCGAGACCTTAATAACAAGTTATCGGCCTGTATTTATTGGGTCGGTAATTAATCAAAAAGGTCATTAATTATTTCGATAAATGGTCAGTATACACGTGGTCAGTTAATAAAATAAACGGTCAGTAATTTATGTAAAATGGTCAGTTATTAAATTAAACCTAACCAAAACATTATTTTCTTGGCAATTGGTGCATGTTTATTGAAATCATAAATAAAATAAACATTTCTTAATGTACAATTTTAAAACTGCTTAATTGTTTACCACTCAAAATGGTTTAATTAAATTCGCATGTATATAACCTAAATCAGATTTATTATTTTATTTTTTTACTTACTTAACCTAAACTAACCTTCCTTTCATATTTACTGATCGTATCTTCAATATTTACTTACGATTTTTATTTTTCTACTGACCGTTTCGTTAAAATTTACTGACCGTTAATTGAATTAGATACCGACCAAATAATTAGTCGCCTAAGTTATCTCCCGGGTAGGACATTGGAATAATATTAATTGTTTAATTAATATATTTATGATGTTGGTTTCAGTAATGTTTCACTCAATTCATACAATATTTAGTCTTTCAAATTCAAGTTTCTAATGGTTAACCAAGAATAAATCCTCCTGGCCAGTAGCGTAATTAAATTTAAACTTGCCTCATTCCAGTCATGATGCGTCTTGCCGTATGTGAACGAGAGTTTATATTAACAGGATTTGTACTAAGTATATATAAATAATAAGAGCACATATTATATTATTTGGTCAAAATAATCTTTTGAATGCAACACGATATAGCATTTAATTGTATTTCTTTCAATTCTAGTCCTGCGAATGAAAATAGAAGCTAACGACATCGTCAACAATAATATACGTTGAGTTAAATTCCTTCTAAAGATTAGATAATATAAAGAAAGTGTATTAGTGTCACATAAAATGACTATTATGAACTTGCGTAATATATTGCGTATATATTATAAATTATAATAAAAAACAATAAATATGTATATAAACAAGTATAAATAGGGTACCGGCCAAAAGACCGGTCGCGAAACTTTCTCTTACCGCAGAAGAATTTACAATCATTTCCCTCCAATGGAAACCATTTTAAATCACCATTGCAAGCAAATCTTTATTAAGGACTATCTCAAAAAAATAAAAAATGTCGGCGTCCGTGGTGCTTAACTGTTGCCATTATAGAATTATTTTTGACTAAAGGAAAGGTAATCGAAAGGTCGTGTTCTATGGCTAATATCTGATATATAATCGGCCACATGTTGTTTTAAAGTATGTTGTTCATTACATTTTGAAATAGGCTTTCTCGATGATGTTGAATTTCTTTCTTTCAGTGTTTTATTATTGTATTATAAAGTAACATCCCTGTTAATTTATGGCATTATATTTAATTGTCGGCTCCGTGGCGCTGTTGGTAACGTCGCTGGCTACGGTTACAGATGTCTCGGGTTCAATTCCCGGTTCGAATGGTTTTCATAAATTGGCCTTTCAATTGATTTATGGATTTCTGTTTGTAGTCTGAGTGTTTGTGATGTCTAAAAACTCCCTTCCACCCATCTGATCCTCACGGGGCGTAGCGATAGCTATTAGCTAACCACTAGTCCTGTCCTATTCCTATCCTTCTATCCTTAGTCTCTTCGAAATAAGAGAGGTTGAGCTACTGCGTAACATGCAGTTCTCATAGAAAAAAGTTTTGTTGAAATACCTCCATTCGAAGACCATATGCTCCACGTTGAGAGTGGACATGGTTTTTTTTTTTATTTTAGATATATCTGGATTATGAGATTTATTTTTATACATAATAAGACCTACTGTTAGTTAAAAATTAAAGCTTTGATAGTCGGACTCGGGCCGGGTTGGGCCTAATTGTACTATGCCTATGTACTTCGTGCAAGTGCAAGCAATAACTTGACCAAGTTTCATCGGAATCGGATGAACGGTATGGCAGTGCAAAAGATACGAACAAACCCACATTGATTTTTATATATTACATTTAGCCCTCGACTCTAAATTTCTGTAGCTCTGGAGAATACACATCACAATTTTATTCAAATTCAACATGGCTTTGTTATTTTATTTGTTGTGTTTCAATGTGTGATACGTGCTTCTAACTGCACTTGATCATGTTTTGAGATACAAGCGTTTGAAGTTTTGACTGATAATATTTTGTATTTTGAAGGAAAAATGTATTTTTAATTAGTGAGTTAGCATATATTTTTATATATAAATATATTACATATTTTTCATATAATTTAGTTTAACTGAAGCCTTTATATTAGAAAATAATGAGTATTTAAAGCTTTAATTAGAACTGACAACAATATTTTGTTTTGGTTTCATAGGATATTTCAATTTTATCAAACAAAATGTTCTGATTTTTGAGATATTTATTAATAGTATATATTATCATGACTTGCTGAACCATATAAGTTCACAATAATACGACAGAATAATAATACATATATACATTGATTGTTTGAACGAATTCAGCTAATTTTCGTTAATGACCACATCGATAGAACAATAGAAGTACCGGGTAAAACACACCAACCATCGAGCGAAGAATGTTCGATGTGACGTGAAAACCTTTTCAAAAAAACTGTGATTTGTATGTTTTTTCTGTTGAGATGATAATAAGTAGTTTTATCGATTCATAGAACCGTATAAAAAAATATGAAAAAAAAAATTGTGGATACTGAATACACCGGAATACTGCTAACTCCCTCATTGAACAATATATGACTCTGAAATCAACGTACATGGTAGAATGTGGCTAATAAAACATTTTCCAATCAAAAGATCACTTTAGGCCAAAATGTCAGTTAGATGTTTTTCAAAGTAAGGTAACGATTTATAAAAAAGAAAGAAAAAAACATAACCGGGATCCCGGGATTGGAAGCCCTAGATACAATCACGTATTTAAGTGCTTATCTTTGCACTCAGTAATTTCACATTTCGCAACTGCTGTTGTGTCCAATGATGACTTGATAACTTGATGACTGGAAACGTTTTCTCACACACGGTCGGCGAAATATTTCTTAGGTCTCACACTTCGCAATACGCAGCGTCATGTATTCCTACACACTGATTAGATTAACAAAGTAAATCTTATTGTGGTTCAAAATTTTGTCATTTCAAATCGAGGGTCAGATGCTTGATTTTTTATTGTACGAAAGAAAGTTGAAATAGTAATTTTATTGATTATACGATCCAAAAATAATAATGTGCAAAATATCTTTGACAACATTTTTTTTTTAATTCGAGGCGTATAATAATAATATTTGGTTTATATTAATTTTATATATTTTTTAAGTATTTTTTGAACATTGTATGAAGAAAGTCCAAATTAATATACACAATATGATGATACATTTACAGATAAGTATTGAAAATAATTCACGTCAGTATTATTTTCAACTTTTTAGGACTGGAAATAAACTTACTTATCATGCTGCTACATATTTTTACATGACCGATGACCCTAGTGTAATTTAAAACCGAAATGTTATGCAAGACTGCAGCCATGTCAGCAACTTACTTAAAAACCACAACTTTAATTTCGTGTACGACTTCCGTCAAACCCACCTGAATAATCCATACAAAATAATCTGAATTCTATTCGAGAAAGCGTTTTGTTTTGCGTGTGTTTGTCATATTATGTATTTTTTTAATTCTTACTGTAGATATATTATTGAAGATTGTCTTAATATTTTCACAGGTGCAGAAGGCTCAGAATACAATATAGATTCTATAAGTGCTAAGTCAGTGATGCACAAACCGCTTTCCAAAATGGCATTTGTTGCGGCCCAAAATAACAAGTACTTCATCATCACCAAATGTGTCATTGAATATCAAAAATGCTATGTTTGGTATGTGAAAAAATTATGCAACAGCAAAGGTATATAATCTGAATCGTCACTGATGGAAAACGTAATGCTATTTTTATTATTTAATACGGTTATGTTTTCACTAGTAAATATTTGCGACCAAAATTTATCTTTTTACAATGAGTCACACTGTCGGCGATGTAGGTCCATTTTTTAATGTTAAATCATTATTCATATAAAATATGTAAAATTCAAAAACAACATTGGTTAAAACTAAATCTATTGTGTTTTAAAACTCTCCTGAACAATTTGCTGAAATGTAGATACGAATTTTGCTTGTTAAGCCGACAATATCTCGTCTAGTATAATATATCAAGATTTTACGACACCTTTACCCAATGCGGTCTGTGAAAAATGAGATAATGGATAAACTGGCTCTTCTTTCAAATAGGTTGTGCACCACTGTGCTAAGGCATGACGGCATTGAAATGTCTGAAGTCTGTGAATATTATAAATCGACCATGGTGACCATCATCATGAAAAGTAGTCGTTTTATATAAAAACTTTACCGAAGTCACTGAAGGTCAATTTTTTCAAGATTTGAGGATTTAAAGACGTATGGTACAATGCTTTATTATAAACCCGGATGAGGTGTATTAAATGAGTGGTTTCCAACCGGGAAGCGCGAACACTCGCCAGGGAGCGACAAAATTTTTAATTAAAAAATATTTTTCATGCCATAATATCTACAAACAAATAAAACTTGATATCGTATCATAACAGTAAAAATTCAGTGAATGGATGTTTATTTTACTCATTGACAAAATATACTCTTGGAGGCAGCATTTTTGAAAATGAACAGAAAATTCCGTAGGTAATCAAAAAATAAAAATAATCTAATAATAATCATGAGTGTCGAGGCAGAAAAGAAAAAATGTTGTGAACAGTCAACAATCAACATCAATTTGCTGAAATATTATTTTGTGGTTGAAATTAATAAAAAAACAGTGAGCAATTTGCGATTAAAATTTTTTGCAATACTTTCAACAGAACATCAACTGGCAGATAAAATAGATTTTGGTAATGTTGCGAAGAGCAAAGAGCTCGAAATAAAGAACAGTTTTGGTATAAATAACTCACTATGTCATTTTTTGGATTTTGTGTTTTCTTCCAGAGTACGACATATTATATTATTCTTAAGAGGAATAAGGAGTTATTTATCCCATTTGGCGAGAATCGTTAATCGTTAACCGTCGCTTAAATGTCATGAGACGTCAAAAAAATATATTTTTTTTAAATTGCACTTCTTGCAGTTCTTGTTTACCCTATTGCACTTTTATTTAGACGGAAATAGTAAAGTTTTCTAGTCTGTCGAGCAAAGAATTGACACATGTCTTTCAGAGAAACTCTTAGCTGCTTTACACCGTGACTAGATTAGAATTTATTGTTGGTTACCGAGATTTGATGTATAGGTAAAAAACATAAACAAAGGTATTTTTAACACATTGAGTCCGGAGCCGCGTTTTCACGTGATAGACCAGCCTATCAAAAACAGTCATGTTTGAGTCATTAAACGATACGTATTGCAACGTAATCCTGGTTTTAACTATAGCCAAGACATAAAACTTTCCAAAAGAGTCATCTAATTTCTGTTATTGCCAAAATAGGTTTTGATTTCATCGACTTAAAATATTAATCAAATTTTAGTTTTATAATACTCCCCCTTATGGAGACGATTTTGCGGTGACACCGAGTCCACTCTAAGCTAGACTTTTCCAAGATCTACAAGGCAGGTTATCGGGGATATGTCTAACCACCAATACCGTCAACAGAAAAAAATAAGCCCTGTAGAACATGCAAGGTGTGTGCAAAACACAAGAAAAAGAGTGAGACTCGGTACATGTGTAAACATTGTCGTGTGGCTCTTGACAAAGGAAAATTTTGGCAATACCATACAAAAAATAAATATTAAAATGTTTTAAGCAATTCCAAAAAGTTTCATTTGATTTCATCCACTATTTATATAGTTATAACACATTTAGTAAATGCTTTAAAAAATGATATTTCTTCAAAAATGGGCCGGGCACAGGGGTTGGTTTTACCTGATTTTGGCCGGAGTTCATGATCGATTTGAAATTTGCAATTTATAGAAAATAAAGATTTTATAACCATTTTAAATATACCAAAAAGAACTTTACTTCCGTTTTTACTAACTGATATTTAATGTAGCAATATACTAAATATGTTTCTGAAAACAATTAGAACAACAAAACATTTTTGTCTCTATCGCTTCAAAGAAGAAAAAAAAAGAATACATAAATAGAAACCATCGATCGGAGATATATTTTTCTTGCATTCACTGTCTGTATTTATTGTCAGCTAGAGAATGACATCAGAGCTAAAAGGACGTTCCTCTAATATCTTAATTATATTTAAACACTGATCAAATATTATTATCGTTGTAAATAATTAAATGAAATTACGTTGCGCCATAATATATGTTACATCGCAGGGCTTCCCCAACTGCGGTATTATACAATATTATTATTATTTATAATTAGTCAATAAAAATACAATTTACTAAAATAACATAATATTAAAAAAAAAATTTGTAGTAATTTTTAATGTTCAGTAATCGCCCAGAATGAAAAAAATATCTTGCATCCCCCTGGATACCTCGAGCGTACCCATAACGGCGACAGCATTACCACGTTGGATTTCTATGCTTATTCGCTGTCTAAGTTCACCTGAGCGGCACTCACCCGTTTATAATTTAATATTGTATATCATGTAAAGATCAGTATTACTTTAGTTAGGTGGATAAGCATATTGAACTGAGCATTTAGCAATACTATTAAAAACCGATCCTTTTTTATTTACAAATACCAGTATTATATTATAAAAGTTACAAAAATTTATTGCCTGAGAGTGTTTGAAGAAATTTAAATATCAAATTAGAATTATGAATAAACTTGAACTGTGAGTTTGAGTATACTCGTGTTCTCGAATGCCTGAAGATGCCGAAAGGCGAAACCAAGATCGTTAGTGACGAAATACATGGAAATGTACAAAATTTGATCAATTAAAAAAATCATTGTTCATTTTACATAATAACACTTTTAGATCGTTTTTATATTCAAAAGAGATGTACCACTTACAGATAGGGAAGTAATTTGGTAAAAAGAAACAAAATCGTCATCTAACTAGAATAAGACTAAACATTTGTTTGAAACTTGTTACTTTTGTTATTGCGTACATCAAGGAATAACGTTTGCCACAAATAAGTGAGGGTTTCGTAATAAGGTAATATTTAGATTGCATTATATTATGTCGAATGCATGATTTATAAGATAACACCTATTGTATTAAACCCATTGAACATTTAAACGATACTCGATAAAAAATCATTAAGCTCTGCTTGAATTGCTTCAATAAGTTAATAATCAAATTAAATGCATACATAATTTAAATTACTTAAATAATGTAATATTTATGTGTTCTTGTCAGCCCTGTAAATCGAATACATATATCTATTGTGATCTATTTTGCAGACATTTATAATAAAAGACGGTTCCCAAACATTGCAGAAAAATGCAAATATGCAAATATTTTTTTTTAAATCCCATCATGTGAAATATATATGCTTTTTCTTCATTATCGATTATGTCATAAGTTTGGTTATATGAGGTTAAAATAATCACATTATAGCATTGGTAAATGGGTAGTGGAATATAAATTAATTTATTCATATTCTGTGCATTGCAGTATAATATTTCTTTTTTTTTCAAAATAATGAAGGTACAAATACCGTTCAAGATGGCTTAGGTGGTCGGAGAATCGTGAATTTTCAATACTCTTTGATGGCATGAATGTTCAACAATGCTCAAATAGATATTTCATGCAAATCTGAACAAAAAATCGTTCATTATAAGAAATTCACGCAACTTGATGAAATGATCAGACTCAGTTTCACTTACCGTGAAAATTTTGCACCTTTGTAAATATGCTGCTTCTAGTTGATTAATTTTAGTTTCATTAATTTAATATTGCTGATTTAAAATATATCTAACAATTCCACGTATCAAACATTATCAGCTACTTTTCAGGACACATAACATAACGACTATAAAGTATACGTTTATTTACATGATATATTATTTATTTAGATTAAATAAGATTTCTTAGTTGCATTCTGAAAATCAGATTTTTGTTAATGCATTTCTCTTATTTAATGTAAAGAAACTTCGGTAAACACTAAAATTGATCAGCCGTTATTACTATATTGTCAATGAAATATGAATAAACTTTGCCTGTCTTGTTACTTTATTTCCAAAAATTGAACTTGGTCACTATTTTCTGTTCACACACAGATTTCTTCTCAAGTTGAAACTGAAAACATTTATTTGTAAGGGAAGCTCTTAAAAAATATGGGAATATAGTGGCAGCACTGAATAAGAATAGCATTTTTACCACTGAAAACATTCAGAATTCAAATGTCAAAAACCACAAATCATAGATAACTATGTAAAAGTATTGTTGTCTATGCTGCTATTCTTACACAAATCATGAATAGCTTAACAGCATAGACAATATACTAATTACTTGACAGCTATTAGTATATATTATTATCTATGTTTATGTTGACAGCGTCATAGAGAACTATACTTTAGACAGCGGTATAATACAGTTCGGTTCATCTACTCAGTAAATTATCTTGAATCTTGAACAACGTTTACAAAATGAAGGCTATTATCCAAAGAGTTGCTAAAGCAAGCGTTCTAGGTGCGTAACTAATCTACTTTAAACAAACATATTTATAGGTTATATGTATTAAATCATAATATATAAAAACACAAGTTTATACATTTCTCAAATACTTTTTCTTTTTCAACGTTAATTATTGGTGTATTTGATTACCATATAATATAATGTTTGTTCTTATCGCATATGTATCTTAAACATTTAAGGAAAATAAAGGTGATCTTAACAACGACGGAAAATATTCGATAGTCGGAACATAGCCTAAAAATGATATTTTTATAACCTAAATATATGAACGTGAATGACTAAAGGAAAAGTTGGAACGTAGGTTTAACGATAAACTAGACCAAACCTAACCCAACTTAATACTCTTGTGTAGTTTTCGTTGAAAAATATCATTTTTAAGCCATGTTCCATCTATCCGATATTTACCTTCAATTATTTTTGGTTTTATACATTACTATTTCGAAATGTTCTTTTATTATTTTTCAGTTGGTGATGAACTTATCAATGGCATTGGTGCTGGTTTTTGTATTTTAATTGGAATTTGCAGAGAAGACAGTAAAGAAGACTGTGAATACTTGTTAGTCTCTTAATGGTAACATTTCATATAAGTATAGTGTTTCCCATGTGATATCTTACCGATATTTTAGCCATATAAAACTTATTCAATTTTTGATCTAGAATTAACTTGTAACTCACTGCAATACCAAATTTGCAGCGAATTGATAGCTTACATCAACATAAGCCAAATAATCAAAAGATGGAGAAACGAGCCTTAGTCAGTCAGTCAATCTGTAACTCATGATATAATATAAGTATTTAACACTTGGTTGCGAGACTGGTAGAATGAACTGTACAAAATCTGACTTAGATGATGCCATAGTACATGTCTAACTCTGAACTGTGCTATCTATACAAATTGCAACTCAACACGGCACAATAATCACAAAATTGTTTGTTGAATTCGGCAGTAACTTTTGCTAACCAGTGGAATAACTAAGTTGTCAATATTAACATTATATTTATTACAAAAATCTTTAAACGGTTGTAAACTCTATGACTATAAAGTAACAAAAACGCAATGATTGTTCTAATAGTTATTGGAAGCTGCTAGCGAAGGTCCTCAGGTCTTATCATATCTTAAGATGAATATACATTTTATCTTATTTATATTTATAACAAGTTATATTACATGCAATTAAAAATACGAAATAATTTATTATTATTATTAAAATAATTATTATGACAGGAAGTAAAATCAAGTTCCACTGGTGAAAAAGTAACTTCCATAAGCAATGATATCCTTACAATTAGATGTAAATTATCTGATAGCATTAAGGTATCGATATTTGAATAATGATCTTTTACCATTGTACTGATTTTCGCAATTGTGTTCTAATCGAATCGAAACAATATCTATCTCTGTGACACACTTGACGTAACCGATGTATGTACCATCGCAAGAAATGGATCATAAATGAGATACTCCAGAGTGAAAATCTAGTCTATTTTAAACTATCAAGATATTTAAAAGGAAACTATTTCATTGGTTGATTTTAGATTGGCATAATGATTAATGATAGGTATTTCATGAAAAACTTCTTCATTTATTACGGACGTATCTGATTTCCATAATTCACAAACATTCATTACATATTCGAAAGCGAGCAGAATGGGTATTAGGCTGCCGCATAAACTATCCTATAGTAACAAAGGTTTAGGAATACTCGTAAGTATTTTGTTGTCAAAGCAAAAAAACTCGTCCATAATGTCGCGAATCATAACTAGAGACGAGAAATAGATGATGATGTTTGAAGAAAAAAGAATAGCTTTCTTGAAATCAAAATAGTAGCCCTAAGCCTAGATTTACACATCAGAGGGTTCTTTCATATATTTGGTGAAAACTGTCTGAAATACTTCAAATAAAAGTTAAAACCTGCTGAAACAATCACAGATTTAACCAGAACCTGAAGGATAAATGTACAAGTTCAAGTTTTATGAATAGAATGAGAATTAATCAATGCATACATAAATATTACCGATGAAAAAAATTATAGAACAAACCGGGAAGTTCTCCATATAAACCAGACATCGCACGTTTGGATTATTATATTTTCACATCAATGGTATCACTCATTAGAAGACTAAAATATAAACACCACGTGAAAAACCACTCGGATGCATATTTTGATTTAAAACCAACAAATCTTTCAAGAATAGAATCAAAAAATTGGCAGAGTTGTATATTATAATGATGTAAATTATATATTGGAATAGCTTAGTTAAATTTTTGTTTGTATAAACAAATTATAGATTTCGGTACTTTCGATATTACATACTTTACTCCTGAAATTCAATCCTCTGCTTCACATTTAAAATTTCTTTTGTTTCGTTATATCTGATTCTTGATAAACTTATTTTCAGAGCCAAAAAGATTGTAAATTTGAGACTATTTGATGACTCGACTGGTAAGCGGTGGTCAGATAGCATTATGGATAAAAAATTCGAAATATTGTGCATCAGTCAATTTACTTTATATAGCACTCTCAAAGGAAGAAAGCCTGATTTTCATAATGCAATGGAGGGCAGCAAGTCACAAGAACTGTATTATGAATTTCTAAAGGAATTAGGAAAATTGTACAGCAGTGATAAAATAAAAGGTAATTATGTAATGGTTCTTTGATATCTTCCAACGTAGAGTTTATTTTTTCATTAAAAAAACTGTTTTATAAGTATAATTATCACTCTTATTATTCTAAAATTTTTTTTTACTTCAAGATGGCGTATTTGGAGCGTATATGCAAGTTTGTATACAGAACGATGGTCCAGTAACAATAGAGTTGGAATCGCCTAAAAAAATTGTTGTTGGTGAAAAAGAGAAAACATAGATTGTATAATTGAAATAAAAGCCTTAGCATTTCATTATGCTTTTTTTAACCTCAGATACTTACAACCATGCCCACTCCCAATGTGGAGCAAATGATCTCTTAATGGAGCTTATCTCAAAAGTTATTCCACAAGACTGCTTGCTACTCATTTGTTCAATCTCCCTTTCGGAAAAATTGAGGATATATGTATATATCTCGCTGCGTCCCGTTTAGGAACAGGAAAGGTGTGAAGGAATTTAGCCGTGCCTTTGTACAAAATCCGTTTTCAAAAATCAATTTTTAACACGTTTCGTGCCATGCCGGGCACCGGTGACCGGCATCAACATTGACCACTGCGCCGTGTCAGTCACCGGTGCCCGGCAAAAACCAGATTCCATAAAGTGTCGTCTGGCGCCGCCGGGCACTTCTACCATGATATTTATCATCAGATGTGACTCACATGGCGTCACCCAACCAGATGCACATAAAAACATCGACAAATTTTATTTCAAAGTTAAAAACAAACATAAAACATATGAAATCATGAAATATGATTTGCATATGATTGTACACATATGTGATCGATAATACGAAAGATTATCATGGAGAAAAACATCGAATACTAGTTCAGAAGAGTAAGTACATGGTAAAAATTTTAGATTGTCATAAAACTAGAAAATAAAAAATACCACTAAGGTCGAAATATGATGAAAAAATAATAACAGGAGAAGTGGTAATAATTATTTATTTTATATTCAAAAAACATTGTATTTACATGGATACATTTCTATGTTCCGTATTGAAACATGATAAGCAATAAAAGGGGTTTCCATCACAACCGCCACAATATGTCACAACCTGTTTAGTTTTATTTTTCGTCCAAATTTTACGTTCGATTTATAACACCTGATACAGTAACGGCGAACCTTTCGTGCTTGACCTTCTTTTTTTAAAAGTTCATGGCGTGCTCTTCTTTGGATTGGTGTTGATGGTTGGTTAGAATCTACGCAGCTGGTAAGATATAATGCTAATTGTTTTCGAAATTCCACAATAGTAATGTTTTTTTTTGTCACTTCTTCATATATCACCACTGCCGTATTCAAAAGTAGTTCCGTTGCTTCATCTTCAGCTTCAGATAATTCGTCAATTGACAAATCATCATCTGATAAACTTCTTGCCATATTTTTATGGGATAAAACTGAAAAATAAAATTGTTAAAAAATAATAAATTGAATGAGATAATATAACTATATGTGTGTAAAAATACAAACCTGCTCTAGGGCTCGAAATCAAAATATATCTTCGAATGCTATACGTAACAAGTTGATGATAAAATATAATGACATATTTTGAAACGCATCTCCTTATATATTGTGAACAAGTTTTATAAAGGGATTATTTTGAACTAATTACAATTGTAATAGTTCCCGATTGGATTGTATTTGAAAAATGGTAACGCCTCTCGGTTCCTGGGCGTGAACATTATTTTTTTTTTTCCATGTCCGCTCCCAATGTGGAGCATATGGTCTCCTAATGGAGGTATCTTAACAGACTTTTTCTACGAGAACTGCTTGTTACTCAGTTGCTCAACCTCTCTTTTTTTCCAAAGAGAGTAGGGATAGAAGGATAGGGCTATGAGAGAACTAGTGGTTAGCTAATCCTAGAGAAGAAAGTAGCATTGAGTTTTTTTTTTATGAATGTATCGGATTCTTTTTAATTACCTCAGTCTTGTGTATTGCTAAGTGTGGATGTGGGAAATAAATGTAACAACTGATTTACGAAAAATCTTTTATTCTAATTTATTGAATATCTTTATAAATTCTTACATGAATATACATAAGTAATACCTTATGAGTGTAAGTAATGATACAATTTATTCAAACAAAACAAAATATCATTCATAAATGAATTTAATTGCATCAAAATATAATAAGCTAATTTTTATAAATAATACAGTAGATTTTGGAGAAAAAATGGGGTGAAATAACCATGATATAATTTTAAATATGATAATGATCCTTCACAGCATTATCTTGAAATAAAAAAAATACACACAAGGCAAGTATAAAAAAGTACAAAAAACATTTCTTTTACACCCGAAACAATAAGAGATATTTCTACAGGAGAGACGATTCAATGTAATGTAATCTTTGTATACTATCGGTGTAACATGTCTATATTCTCTCTTCATTTCATTTGCTACAAAGGCACTATTCTAACAATTTGGGACAATGCTGAATCAGTATTAATAATCTTTGATTCACGATGCATCACATCTGAGAATTTCTCATTTGAAACCGTTATTTTATCATTGACCGAAATATACTCTGATTTTGGCCCAACTAGCACCTATGTAACTGGACCGTTATTTGCTTACAAATCATTTTGACAAATGACTCCAAACCTTTTGTTCATTTTTTTTTTTGCTTGCATTTGTAATAAAAGTTGTTTTTATTCTCAGAGCAGCATATAAATCGTTCGCTATAAATATAAGGATAATATAAAATTAAATATATATACCATTTTATAAACACATAACGTACACAGGGATTAAATGAAGTTGAATCTAGTTATTTAATAGTAAATTTTATATATTACGTGATTAGTATCGCTAAAACAACATAGGAAAAATATGTTAGCATTGAAAAACTAATTACTAAATACTAAACTCTACGATTGAATGAAAAAAAAATGGATGCTGCAGTGCACCGTCGAGTATCAAAAACATTTGTATGATTGTATTGCTCGTTCGTATACACGATTATTGTAATATTGGTTTTATTTTCTATATCAATCAAAACGTAATACCTATCTCAAGAATAGGAACGCAATAAAATACACAACAAAAAAATATTATTTGTACATTATTTAGAATGCACTAGTTTTATTTGTCAATACACATCCAAATGATATCACGATAAATAGGATAACTGACGCACAGCAACATAAACGAGCAATTGATCATACAGTGATTGAAAATTTTGCATTGATGACTGAATAAAAATGATAACAGATGAAAGATGAAATGAATAAATGAAAAGTAAAATATGTTAGTACATTTTTAATAATTTAGTGTTACATACCGCACTGACGATTTTATTATTTTTCGAGCACATTTATTATATTTAACCTTTGTATTACAAAGGCTAATATTTATTTATTTTTTTGATGGAGAAAGAATATTCACATATGAAATATGATGACCAAATTAAATGAAATGATTTCTGCGAATGTTCTGCAGAAGGATTGTGAATATCGGTTATTAGTCAGTTAAGAGTGTTCTGCGGTCGGTGGTGATGAATAATGTTGGCGAGTTTTCAAAGTTATCCAGATGAAACTTCTACCACAGCCCTGAGGAGTATCCGCCTGGTGGAACGCGATTGTGGTTGATGGGGTTAGCATTAGCGTTCCCGTTGCTGTTCAGAGTTGTCACCGTGTTGATCTCGCCGTTCAGGGACTTGTATCCGTCGCCAGTGATCGGGTTGCCATCTGAAATGCACACAAAAATTAAATTAAAAACAAAATATTTAAATAAATATGAATCAACTATTGTGTCAAACAAAAGAAAGTAATTTATTCAGTAAACCTCTTTAAAAATTGTCATCAACATATTGGTGCTATTATAGATGAACTGTTAAATTAATTCTACCAAACTGATAGGCACAAGTACAGAACGTAGGTATTATGATCAAAGAATAAGAATAAAATTGAGCATGATAAATTTTTATGACTTGCATAACATTTTAGATATCAATCGAATGATTTTGAAATCAAAGACCAAATAATGTAAAAAAAATAATGCTATGGACACACAACATGAACATGAAAATTCAACGTATAGAGGGATTACATATAAAACATTTATTATTGACGTAACAAACAACAAAGAAGCTCACATAGAGAAGAAAACATGATGAAAGAAAAACATTTAGTTTCCCATGCTCTGAAAAAGTAACTTTTATCTTTGGTTTGGTCATGCAGCCAATACATCTACATCATAGCAAACAACTCATTCTCAATGGCGACAGCATCAAACTGTCCTGTAAATGTACACCACTTACTTGTAATGTAAAATATCTTCTTAATAATGTACTGTATATATTCACAACTTGTTTGGTGTTCGCACTGTAGTTTGGGGTGAATACTAACATATTGGTTAGGAACGCTATCATTCAATCTAGATATGATGTGTCTACTTTAAAAAATATGCTTCTGTTTGGCAATATTCTTCATAAATCAATCGCAATAAATTCAAAACAATTTGTTTTATTAGTGCATATGAACTTTGATGACATTGCTGTACACTGTACAGATAACATGATTCCTCAGTAGGATAAAACCACTAAACGTTATAGGTAGAAAGATTGACACAACTTTCATCTCTTCAAAGTTTGTTTTTTTCTATTCACACACCAGTTTCGATTCATCCCAAACTAAGGTACTCTTAACATTAATTCTAGATCCTATTGTTTCCTAGACCATAATTAATTTGTGCATAAGTATTAATTTTACTTTTACTTAACGAAAGGAACTATTTGTGTGATTTTTTTTTATAATATGTATACCTAATTTAATATTACATACATACTCACCTAAATTATGAATAAAAATATTTTAACAATATGATAATAACTATCTGCATGTTGAACTATTTTGATATATCTTGAACCTACATCAAACTGTTAGTCAAAACATAACTACCTTCATAAACCATTTGATATGAATTCTTATTTGAGTGAAGAATAACTAATTTTGTGTTTTATATCATCTAAGAAGCTTGAGATGTATTGAAACATTTTTACATAAATATTAATACATAAAATATTTTATTTTTAAGAAAAATAAAACTATAGCTACACATTTTTTAGTTTCATAACCAAAGCTGTAAGCATATAAAAAGAAATATAGACTAAATTTATTTTATCCAAAACACAAAAGAACAATATTTGAGTGCTGCAAATTTTGTAAAAAATATCTATTTTGAAATAATATGAAATCAATATCATATATATAATGTGAAAAAAATACCTAAAAAGGGGAAAAGTACTGCTAAAGCTGTAAAAATAATATTTTCTTCAAGCAAGATTACAGGTATAAATTAATTTTCAGGGCCATCAATTTGGGAGTTGTAGAATGAAGAATCTATCAATATCGTTCGCATATGATAAGTTATCCATTTTAAATGAAACATGATTAATTTGTAAGAATATTTTTTCTTGAAAAATAATGTATAATGTTGATAGAATATTATTTAAAAAATGAATTACTTATCATACTGAAACTCGCATGACTATAATCATGAAATGATTTAAATGATTTAAATGAACATCCTCAATATGTATTATGGATTCTGAATTCATTTGGCAGAAATTTTGTACTTATATCATAAATGTGAGCCATATTTGATTCAAAATAAACAAAAAACACAAAGTAATATATGTGAACATCCATAATAGATGACATGTGTACTTATACACAGGTATGAAATCAAAATTATAACAGTTTCCAATCAAAATTTGATTTTAAATGTTTAGGAAATTTGCAAAGAAACAAATTTCAATCCGCCTCTTAAACAAATTATAGTTTTAAGTTAAATACATTTGAGGTAAATATTTTTTTTTATTACAAATATAATGTAATCAAATACGTTGATTATGTGATCTACAGTTAAATTAAGATAAAATACTACTATTCAATATATTGTTTATCCTATAGGCAGCGACTTCCAGATTTGGCATTAACCTGCTTGAAGACTGGAATATCTACTGATCTGAATGAGCTATAAACGGTTTGAATCCAAAATGCCACAACAGGAATCTAGACGATGGCAGCAAAGCGAATAGTCGACAAATTATCGAAAGTGCGCTGAAGAAAGTTAGATTTAATGAAACCAAATATCATAATTTAGTTTATTCATTAGTGTTAGAAAATTTATATTAGTGAAAAGTTATGAAATTAGTAAGAATTGTGAATATTTTTGCCTATAAGTTAGTTACAAACAGTCAGTCATTCACCTTTATAAATAAAACCCCTTTTTAATGTCTGGGCCGATTACTAAGGACAGGTCAACTCACCTCATTCTTTTATGATGAATTAATTAAATCTTCAATGAAAAATGGGAGTATTTTCAAACTACATGAAAGCAATATCTCGGATTAATAACAGTTTTTTTTTTTTTAATTTAACTGTTTTAAATTATCAAAATACAAAGTCAGCAATGAGCAAACATGTTCCTAAGATACATAAAAATATGGTGTTTTGACTGTCGAGAATACAGTATATTTATAGGTTAAATTTATTTGAATTAAAAGTATGAGATCTCTTTAAGTTGCTCTCTTTCAAAGAACGGAAACAATATATATATATGTATATATATATTTTCTAAGTCAAATAAATATGGCCGAAGTTATTTTTTCTGCCTGAGTAAGAAGTCAGAGTCTACAATAAATAATTCGAATGGTGGGGAGGGCTTGGTGAAAAAGAGGGCACCTCTGCGTGAGTGGGGCCTCCAAAACGGCCGCGGGGGTTCTCCGATGCCGACGCCTGTGACGGGGTTTCGCCTCATGGCATAGATCACTGCAAAGTGCCAATCAAAACTCTCTAGCATCACTTCATTCACGCATGTTCCAATTTTTCCTTTTAACTTACACCTGATTGTAGAAGAATAAGTTAATACAGAGATTTGAGTCAAGAGACATACTCGGAAGCTTCCGTTTAATCTTTCTATTTATCCATTTCATAGAATTGAGTTACAGTACAGCGTTCCTTTAGGACTTTTGTTAATGAAACTGTGTTAAAAAAAACTATTATAATAAACTGAATAAAGCATTATGACGTGAGATATTGATTATGGTTATATAATATATATATTGGACTGAAATACAGACATAAAATCAATAAGCATTGTTAAGAGGGTATTACATTGCAATTAATTCAGCATTATCCAATATCCATTCTTTACCATGACTCAGACACCTAATGAAATAAGAAAGCAATCACTCACCCACGATTAAAAAATCAAGCCTAGTTTAAAATGGCTAAATGGATTGACGAAAAGTGTATAAAGATACGGTTGATTCGATCAAGAGAGATTACTCCGTGGATCAACGGATCTGATGTTGATTTAATTTGTACAAAAAAAATCAATAATTTGAATAAAATAATATTTGTAATGAAATTAACATAGATCAGATCTTTGAACTAAAAATATTATCAGATATAAAGCTACTCGCCAGACTTAGCATTATAATATCGTATAAGAATGTGTAAGATATGGTACCAACAGCATTAATGTTGAATGAAATACTTTTTAGATGATTTTATTAGTAGAAGTGTAAAATTCTAAAAATTTATAAAGAATTCTACCTTTAGCCAAAGCAGCTGCAGTATGTCCATTGGACTGGGATTCAGCATAACCGTTGGCGGAGTGTCCATGGTGGTTTCCGTTACCGTTTCCATTGCCGTTGGCTGGAGTGTGCGAGTCGGTGCGGTCTTCTGAGAGATTTATGGTGCCCCTCTGAGCGTCTCTGGCGGATGCCGAAGCGCGGTTCGGTGTTCCGAACAGGCGAGAATGGGTGTCTCTAGGGCGGACCGGACCGTCTCCATTAGCGGACTTTCCGTTGGCGTTAGCCTCCCCTCCGAAAATTTCACCGATGCAGCCGCGAGGGGCATTAGGAACTCTGAAAAAATAGATTATATATTCAGTAAATAAATAATTCATTAAAAATTACATTATATAGGTAGCTATCACATTATATTATCACCAATCGACAAGTAATTTCAAAGATATTCACAAGAGGCCGTTTGTTACGAATATTCAATTGTTGCTAGTTTTTTATCAAGGAAGAGTTATTTGAATGTTATTAAAGAAACAATTTTTTTTAGATGAATTAGCACGGAAATAAAGGAGATGTTTAAAGTCATATACACACTTATATGTTATAATTTAAGATTATTTTATATTTAATATTTAATTTAAGTCCATTCGTGTGCTCGAATGCCTGAAGATGCCGAAAGGCGAAACCCGGGTCGTTAGTGAAAAAATACATGGAAGTGTACAAAATCTCAATAATCCAAATTTTACACATTTTATTAATTTGTGCATGTACATACATAGCAACGAAATGACATAAGCTTAATTTGATATTGAAATATAAATCTCATATCCCGAAGAATAGTGTAATAAATCAAAAATTTCTGATTTACGTTTTATATCGGAATAGTATAGTAAACATGAAACATCTACACGCCATGAAAACCGTATAATGGTCAGTTCGCTAATTCACCGCGAGGAGCCACTAGTTTCTCTTTTCTACGGGACCGTTTGTTCGAAGATTTAAAGTTTTATGAATTTTGTTTTCGCTCTACTGTAAAATTTACTTTTTTTCATTTATTACACTTTTCTTCGGGATGTGCGATATTTCTAAGTGACAAATAAATAAAATATCGCTTAACTTCAAATAAAAATAACCACGCGAAAACATTTCACTCGATTTGATTATATCGTTTAAAACTGTTTTATTTGAACTTGCAGAAAAATTCGTCGAAAATGAACCTGTAATTCGTTTATAACACAGATCGTTCATATAATTATATCGTAAATATTTTATGAGGTAAACTACGCGTCGAAAATGATTTCTGAATAGTCCCAGAACTTAGAAACTGTTTTATACCCAGCCGAAAAGCGAATATCGCCTGTGAACTCACACGATTCCCATAATCATAGAACGTTAAAGGGGAGATAAAAAATTGGTCGTATTAATTCAATGTGAAGTCTTAGAAGTTCAACCAAGCATCGCCATTAATTGGATGTCCACGATAACGGTTAAAATCTCACCGGGATCGGTGAATAATATCGCATATTGTCATGGAAGGCTGGCGAATAGGAATGAAGCTACTCAGAGAGACAGACAGGCGGACGGTTGAAATGATGAAATAATCAATATCTTGCGATCAAAACCTCTATTCTCCCAAGATGAAACTTGATAAGTAATAATATGAAGACCGATAAGAAATATAAATTTAATACACAGGAAATATTAAATAGAAAGATGTTTAAATAACGCTAGGTAAATAAATAGTTAATGAAATGAAAGGTAAAAGCATTATCATTCAATGACACATAATGAGCTGCTTTCCGAAATCAATTCTCATGAACCGCAGTCGTTTATTTTATTATTTAACAAAAAAAGCTTTAATGACATCGCATGCAGAAGAATTGCTACCGTTCATTTTGTTCGAGTAACTTTTAATAGTCGTAAGGTAGTATGCTTATAAACTGGAAATATTGAAGATGTGACAATAAAAATGATAAACTAGGTATTCAATATCTTTATATTTACAAGCGCTTTAAAATCCAATAGTTTTGAATAAACAATTATTGATTTAAAGTTTTATCGCAATGTATTTAAAAAAAACATTGATAGTAAATAGCTCATAAATTCTTTTAGACTTTCATAAATAATGCACGTCCACTTTAAAAAAAATCACTTTTCAGCAGAATTAATAAACATAAACGATAGCTTTCAATCAATTCTGAGTAAGGGCATGCTTTCCGGAATTAGATATTTTAGTGGTATTGATGAATATTTTTTTCTGCATGTCGATTTTCAGAAAACCATTTTATATGAATAATATATTTGCTAGTGTCCTATCAATCTATTATATGTCACTGCAGGTATTTATAAAATTCATTTGAATTAAACTCAAAGACAATCAGAGAAAGTCATACAGGATCAACTTAAAGAGACCAAATAAAATCAACATATTATATTTGATCTAATCGTGGATCAAAAACTTAAACCTTCTAATCGTTTACAACGCTATGCTAGATGCCGACATCATTGCATACCCAATCCAGATGATTATCTATCAGATGATATTATATGATTATAATAGGTCTTCTAAAACAACTAATATTCACAATAATTAAAAATAATATGTTTCAGCTTGCAAGGTGTACGAATAGAGGTACATACATAATTATTTGTGCAGTATGTATACTCAGGTTAATAATTAATTAGTTGTTGTCGAACTTCTACGTTGTACGGGGTCTACGCCGTTACCAGATACGGTATCGTGCGTGCGGGACGGCTCGCGAACAAGTTTGCGACCGGCCTTGAATGTTTTCCAAACAATGACAAAATATTATGTCAGAATGGATTGACATTAGTTTTTTAGCGAGCTCAAAGACCGCCGCTACAGGAAAAGCGCGTGCCGACACATATAAGGAACAAAACCGACGTGGGATATGGTTAAAGTTACTAAAGAAACTTTTCTTTACCAAAATATATATAAGTCAGTATAACGAATTTGCTGATAAAATATTTTGTAAACTTTTTCATTAGGAATAAAATTATTCTTCGTATTATATACGTACCTAGTTACATAGTTATTTTTGACTCCACAATAAGAACACGTGTTCATCTTAAAACAACGACTGCAGAGAATATAAGTTGTTAGTTACTACTTTGTTGCTTATATTAAAGTAGCTATTTTAGGGAACTGTATATCTTACGATTAGATGAAGTTATTACAATAAATAGGTATATAAAGTTACAATATGCGGCATTGATGAATTTTATTTGTATTCGTTTCAGTGGGTACGGTAAACAACAATACCACTATGGGATATCACCGAAGACCGATTTAACCCGCTCTTCGAAATATTTCCTGGCAGCAAGCGAAATCATATAACAATGATTATTTTATAATAATAAAAAAATCTACGAAAACAGAATGCTCAATGTGTAGCTCTGAAGTAATCGATAATTAGCAGGAAGTGTAAGATACGTATGTGATTGAAAATGAAAAACGATTGAAATCAACTCTAGAATGAAACCTCTCGGACAAACGTATCATTACGTTTACGTATCAATGCACATTATTTCTTCAATTCGAAAGGCTCTAATTGCACGGACATACAGGCATCAACTCACGCGTGCAAATGAATGAATGGATGACCCAACAGTATAATATATGTACAGTTATTATTTATTATCAAATCTGTATAATTCAATATCAACTGTAGATAACTTTCAACGTGAAGGAATAAATTTATTTTTTACTTAAGATAATATCAAATCTATTGTAATATTAAAGCACGCAAAAGAAATTCGTATCTCATTTTATTCTTACACTCTGTTCTGAGTTCTGAATTCTACGATAAATAAAAAGTATTGTGTTTGTTATTTAAATTCGACTATCGGAAATGTAACGAGAATCGACAGATAAGCCAGCAAGTGTCCAATTTCAGATTGAATACTAAAGAAGTAACACACGTAATAATTACGATTCGAATTCTCGTGCACTTTTTCCGTTGCATAAGATCACGTCTAAATTGAACGACCCACGAAGACAGCGCATCACGTACATCGAAATTATATGGGATAATAAAAACAATAAAGACGATTTACAGTTTGCATTTGTACTATGTTATGATCATATTAATACCTCTTGGGCACTGCTAAGTCGAACTATAAAATTCTTCGTAGTTATCTATAGAAAAAATATAATGCATCTTCAGACATTATTATATATATGAAACAAGATTATTAAATAAAAAATCCACTTAAACTCAGTGTGGTGTGCCACTTTCTTTCTCGGTGAATATTTCGGTAATTGAACACCCAATGCGTACATATGCAAGGGACACAATAAAATTAATTGATTTAATATGCATTTACTTAGCAGCAATGCATTACAAGGAAAAAAATAGTAATATTTCTAGTTGTATTGGATAATTCTCTTAGAACTAAATATATTCAATGTTCACAATCAATATTTAAAGAGGACCAATAGTAAAGATTTGAAATTGATTAGACAAAGCATGACGAAAATTCAATTTTGTCTTCTTTCACAATAAAAATTATCTCTCAACCTTCGAATCTCAATTACAGCATATATATTATTTTCGACTTTTCAAAGCATATTATGGATTGCTATGTATCCTAACTATAGAAATATAATATACTATTTTAAACAGTTATACAATAACAAAAACATTCAAATTGTAGTATTAAGCAAATCCGTTTATCATACTATCTACGAGTTTCTATATTATTCACATGTCATGTCTTGTATACGTGTTTAGTGACAGAATATCAATATACGTATATTCTCATTTATGACATGCACTTTTAGGGTCAGGCTCAGGGCCATACTCCTCGTTAAGAGGTCGCTGGATGTATTCATTAGATTGGCAATGCAAAGACATGCCCAATTGGAAATCGGCGATTGGCATGTGCGAGTTGAGAGGCAAACGTGTGAAAAGCTTGACGACACGTAGACCCCGGGATTGCGATAGCCTACGTGAGATTTTATCTCGATGACTTACCGAAGTGCAAAGAATGCAAATGGCTTTCTTCGTGCATGAAACGGTGAGAAATTTTAAAAAACTATTAATAGCATATCAGAGGTTGATTTTTTTATATCAACAACAAAAAACGAAAATCTTTGACGGCATGTTTAAGTCAAAACGTAAATGAAAAGCGTATTATAGAAAATGTTTTAATAACTGATGATGAGATGAAATGAAATGATTTTATTAGTTACAATTTGAATATGTTGTTAAAAAAAACAGTTTTTACAATCTGGACACCATTTCTCATATAGTGCGCGATTTTTTCCATTCCATTTTTTAATTTATATTATAGATAATATTATATTAATATTGGTAACTTTGTTATTCCACTGGCTTTATCACTAACGTGACGCGTTTCGCCTCTTTAAGAAGCATCTTCAGACTAACAATTCAGTTAGTCTTCAGTAATTCAGTGAGTCTGAAGACGCTTCTTACAGAGGCGAAATGCGTCAAATTAGTGATAAAGCCAGTGGAATAACAAAGTTAACAATTTAAATTTTATATTAAAAAAGAATTTCGACAAAGTTACAGCCGAATCCATAGAACATATTATACATACTCAAAAGGATACGTGATGTACTCAACCATTCCTACCCTACATACTCATTGAAAACGGAACGTAACGCGATTGTCAAACGATCAGAACTCGTTAAATATATATTATTTGATTAAAAATTCCATTAAAAGTTCGCACTTCCTTCATATTAACACATACTTCATATAGACGCAGTAAAAATGTGTTCGTAGAAACCACACATTTAAAAATGGATAAGCTGTCATCAGATCTTTTAACAGATGAATTAACAGCATACATTAATTAGATTAAAACCGACCTGGCATAAAATCTATTTATGACAACTTCGATTAATAGGAATGATAAAAACAGCAGATAAGCATCCAAGATAATCCGACAACCAAGTTGACACTTATGCACGCTCCGTGGATAGGATTAACATTTATTGCATTGGACGTATCGTTAGTCATATCTCATATTGTGTGTATGTACGTGATGTTCGCTATTTCGTACGAGACTTTAAAACGGCATCCACTGGAATGGTACGTGGAATATCTTTTTAGGTCTGCGCATATCGATACAGGAAATCTGCGGCCACGGCAAACCGCATATAGCCCTAGCTGAATTCAAAAGTGTGCAAGATTAGATTCGTTGATGAGGAGTTCCGAAATTTAGACGCGGTATGAGATACATAACAGATACAAAAGATAATAAATATTATGAACTGTATTTGTTAAACATATAAATGAATAGCAAACGGAATAATTGATTATTATTAAGATTAGAAAATTTGTACTACGGCCAAGTATGGATCGTATTCATGAATTATTTATTCCCCTTGCCTTCGAGATTTAGTGTTAAAGGTGAATATTGACGGTATTTTAGACAGAGTACAAAACCAATGATTTGATATAACAGGAGGAGACCATCAAGACAAGATTCTCCTCAGTCTTCACTCGACGTACTATACAATCTTTTTGGTAATCCATTTCCAGGCAGATGACCATATATCATAAAATGGAGCGGTCAGGCGAAACACTTTATTGCAAAAATATATGTTACTTCATAATAAACATAATAAAAATTGAGAATTTCTACATAGATTGGGTCAAATGATAAGTTCAAGTAAGCCTAATAATAAATAAACAATATGTAAGCGATGTCAATTAAAAGAACATTAATTATATTCATACACAATTTGGAAAACTTCTAGTAGAGGTGTAAATTTAACAGTGTATTGTGGTTTCCCACACGTAAAACATTGAAAACTATCTCGAAAGCTTAGACACTTTTGCATGTCTGAAAATATTATATTATACACAACGAAAATTATCGACTACACAGAAGATTCACACAATGTCGTGCATAAACTGTAATTAAAAATATATTTTTGGAGACAATCTTAAGCAGCATTGTTTCTTTACAGAAACGCCAAAGTGAAATTTTCAATGTTGTTAATTTACTAGAAAGGAAAACTAGACATTTGGATCACCTACATATTCTATTGACAGATAGCCATTGTAAATAAAATTACACAGCGCCAAAATAAGAGATAGGAGACGTTGTCTAAGTTGGAAGACAGCATCGTGATAAGCCAGAAGTGGCCCATAGCCATACACAGATAATAATGATTAAGCCAACAACACTGTATGCGTTTCATCAGTCGCCGTGACAGCTTCTTCCGATTTTGATGATAGATTGTCCGTAATAAGGTTATTTTTGATGAATTCGTGACCCGTGAGTATTTCACCTCAGACGATCTTTCGGTCATGAATTTAGAAGCGTGCGTTCAGAATGAACTATTAGAAAGGTTTCTGTAAAAAATAAATCACATTTGGGATCGATAACATAAATCCACCACGGTTTTGATTTTTATTTAACCTAAATTTACAATAAATAAATCGAAAAATAATAAAAGCTTTCTTATTTAAAGTAAATGCTATAATTACTTTGATAAATACAATTATTATATAGTCAGCCGCAATCATTTTATGTGTAATAATTGAAGTTTTTTTGTTGTAAAAAAATAAGGAAAAATTCTTCTAGTTTGAATATGATAAATAATTGACAGGTCGGTCCCGCGGTTCAGTTAACGTTATATGCGTATTGATTTATAGTGGAAGTGCTAATGGTTGAACAAAGATTCCTGGTCACTACACCCAGGAAGTAAAGTAGGTATCACAATATAAGGTAAAAGTATCAGGTTTAATAGTTTAAACACAATACATATATAAGCTATTTACAAATCCCAAATGACCCGTTGAAAACGAATGAAATTCTCACCAACATGCAGTCAATGCAAACAATATTAACAAACATGGAAAGTGGAATGAATAATAACTCCGGCGCACCGCTTCCGTTACTCCGACAAAAACATTATTTTTGACGGACAATCCTTTGAACGCAAAACCAAACAATACTTAGTTCAGCTGGATTCGTACTCTGGTGCAGCATATAATCGACCGATCGTTTACGATGCCGATCATATTAAAACAACATCAGATGTCTATAGAATACTTAATTGCATTAGTTAATGCACCACGTAAAACCGCATCGTCATTATTTTTAGTACAAATATTAATGAAATGCTAACATGAATATGTTTTTTTGTTTTTGAAAACATGTATAATAATTATCAATTTAAAGATTCTTAAATTCATTAATCCTAACATCTAAGATACTTAATACACACATGTCTAATTCGCGAGTTTTTGTTGCTTACTTTTATTTTTACCATACTGCTGGCACTCAAAAAATATAACATAACCCTTTCATTATTTTGTTATTTATGGCACGATAAAAAATTCTAGTCACGTAGAATTGTACATTTTTTTTGTGCTTGATATCTTTATAATATATACACTTAAGTTGTAGGAATTAACTATTATTAAACAATAATTTATCGTAAAACAGTAATAAAACTTGATAACGATAATTGAAAAAAATAGCATAGAGAATTAAAACATAATCTATAGCTATTTCTGATTAATAAACCCATGTTAAGTAAAACATCGTGTATATGCATATCGCCCTGGAAACAAATGAAAAATAGGCCAGTCGCGTGAAAATCAACAACACAAGTTTAAAAGAACTTCCGGGTTGAAACGGTAACAAAGCTTATTTGTTCCATCTATCAATCGGATTGTAGCCAAATGCTTACCCAGAAGTTACTAAAAACAACCAAAGTTTAGTAACCGTGCACCAAATATTTACATTTTCAATAACGTCTAGGAATGAAATATGATAGTAATGCACGACAGAAAGTATGTAGGGTCCAACGAATGTAGATGTTTGTAGAAAGGAAAAAATGTAAAGTAATGAAATATTTGGTTAAAAAACTTAATTAAAACAGTATGAAAATGTCAAGCCCAAAAGCAGTTAATTATTCATAACAAAAACTAAAAGCTCTAAAGTTGCTCACACTGCTTTGCAAAAATTGAACAATGTTTGTTCAGTTTTTGTGTTTTAAATGTTTTTTGCGGAATCATTTATAGGCGAGCGACGGATGACGACGATTATGGCTCGCCTACATCGACAAATAAAGGGTTCCAAAACACGATACAATAATATGCATGTCCACTACAATATAATGCTGTTCAAGAGAAAGCATGTTTTTTGTTAAATACCGGAAGATAACGTTCTACGGCAATTATTTATACATCAAGTATCGGGTTTAATTGCTTGTGATTTTAATTGCCTGAAAACAGAGATGACCACTAACAAAAAATTCTAGCCGGTCAATGTCTAATACAATAGCTTACATGGTATGTCACTTAAAAATGGTTTTCACTGAATGTGGAGACGTATGCGCCAAACATGATACTTTTAAATACAGTATGCAGCTATGGTATGCATTATTAAATGACGATATCATTCAGAACGTTATAATTTTAGTAACAAATATGGTTTATAGACTTGTAAATAGGCATGATAAAAAAAGAAAATTTTATTAGAAAATACAAGTTAAAGGAAAAAATATAGATTTAATGAAGGCCAAGAGCGGTCACACTGAACTTCGGCTGGATACATAATTGCTTGTGCACCTGCAAACAAACTGCTAACAAACAATAAGTCTGAAGTATAATAATGTTAGAAGTTTCTCAAATCGTGATTTCGCAAATAAACAAAGAAATAGTTACGACGAAAACGTGGCTTTCAACAATAACTTAAGCTGACTGATTTGATAACGCCAGAAAGAAAATTGATACCGTTAAGACTTTATTTTACGTAAGACTTGAATAATAGAGATAAAAAATAATATACCCAATATTGTTATTCTTAGTGGAAAAAGACATTATAAGATATGATGATACAAATACATATCGTACATATTGGTTTCATTACATCTCGTAAAAAATAATCTAACCAAATTCATTATACGGATAATCACTAAATCTTGTAGAAAGCCACCAAAAGAACATTTTTATTTTGCAGCTGTACAATGTGCGAGAAGATAGTTGAAAACATCGATGTTACTCGGATATGTGGAATATATAATTGTATTGTTATTTGGAATTTAATATATATAGTTGATGTGAAAATGTAAGCGAAAAAGATTACCTTATTAAAACTTGTAAAATTGAGAAATGAAGTAGGAGTTTCACGTAATATGTCTATCTTTTAAATATCAAATCGTTGATAGCTTGTCAGATGGGAATAAAAGCATTAGAATTCATCTTAGAAAAAACAAAATTTTTGTTTCTTTTAAGTTACTTTAAAATGGTTGGGCAATGTTTGGATCAAGGAAAATTGAAACAAGCGAGCTGATGAATGAACGAGCGCCAGTCAGTGAACTTTAGGAGTGACCGGGCAACAGCCGACGGCAGGCAGTAGTTAGTCTCATACACACACCACACATTTAACAACGTTCGTTGTTCGAGCTCGCGTGACCGACGCGACACGGCGCGACGCCCATATAATCGCTTTCCTCCTGAAAATTTCAGCGTCGGAGACGTCTACACACCACAAATACACGACGTAAGTATTTATGTTTGCGATTATAACAGACTCTAACATAATAGTTGTACATAGATCATTGAATATTTAAGCACACAGAATTGGGATACTTCATTCCGACGCTAAATAATATGTAGATACCAGGCGCGTGCGGTGACTTTATCTCTTTCTCGCTCAATCACATGAAAAGTGAAGGTGCAAGCGAGATGCATGGGCATGCGGCGCCTGCTCTTTTAGCTAAGTCCACCGCACGCCGATGGTAGATACATACAATAAGAAGAAAGATGATCGAAACCTTCTGATGATAGAAAAAATTAGTATGAAAAAATGGAGGCGATTCTATCCGAAGCTTTTGAGGTCATAATAAAGTAAAATTGGTGTGACTCATTCCACTGCAGAAGCATGTCAGAATCATAAATACATAGCAAAATAACACCACATCAATCAAGATTGTGACTGCAATGTATATGTACAACAAATGGTTGTCAAGCCACATTAATATCGAATAGTTTTATATTCTGCCCAATATTACATATTTGTAAAACACAAATGTGTGAACTTTTTGCTGAATAATTTCTATAGTGGATAGATTATGGGAGATGATAAATTTAATGTTTGATTTTTTGTCATTTTGATCAAAATAATTTGTAGATAGAAGTATTTTTTTGTCAAAAAACTAAAACATCAATTATAAACAACTATAATTAGTATGAATACACAAAATATGTTATCAAAGACAAATCTGAAAACGTAATCTCATTTCAAAGACGGATATTCTGATTTTAAAAATGTAAAAATTGAGCAAAGTCGTATTGAAAAATATCGAATGTAGGTCGCGCTTCGAGAGCACGGGCTTTAGTCTCCAAAAATGGCGAAAACTCTTCGACATGGGAAAAATCGACCGTCCGAGAAACAAACTGGCACATCGCCAAAAAAAATAATTCCTTCGCCCCGATTGAAATTATTCTTAAAATGGAGGTACAAGCGGAAATGTTCAACACGCGAAAGAAATATTCTCCGAACGCATGTAGTAACTGATATACCCGTGAGTAACGAAGCGACGAAAATTATGTAGGTTAAAATATGGGTTTAGGTCACTACAGACATTTATCATGAGAAAAAATACGAGGTAAATTGCCCGATAAACAACTGAAGTATCTACATATTTTCACGAAAAGAAAGAATTTCTTTCTGACGAAATAACATATTCATAATTTTACATCAATTTACGTTTGTATGAACCGTCTTTCATTGAAAGTAATGAAAAACTCGGCATATTTAAACATTATAACACTTAACAATTCAATAAATAATTTATGTCCATCCAAGTATTCTGCGTCCTTCTAAGAGAGTGACAAGTGATTGCATCATTACTATACAGTGGGTACTGGGTAGTAATAACACATGTGGCAAAGGGGGCACACGCGTTAAGGGTACTAGAGGAAACGTCATTAATGAATCACGAGCGCATGTCAACCGTTTTATATCTTCGGGAAGGCGAACGCTATCAGCAATCGAAAGTGTGTAAGAGGACCTTTACCCCCTCATGTTTGAATATTTCATAGGGGTTGTGTGTATGTGGGATTACAGTTCCAGTACTGTGAAATATATTTGTATTGTTTATGCAAACTACAGTGTAGGTAAAACGTATTAATTTAATACCGGGAGGACGTAAACAAAACATAAACCCGTTATAGCATGGACGACAGCATACGGATTTGTGACATCAATCATAATTCTGCCACACTTTACCAGACATAAAAGTCGCAATGTATTAATTAAAGATATAATGGAAACGTAATTTAAACTTAACATTTATTTAATTCAATCAATTCCCCCAAAATAACTGCTAAAGATGTTAGATATCGTTTCGTAACTCATTATGAATTCATTTTTACTACAGTTTATCGGAAGAAAAATGGAACAGTTCGGTTCTTAGATAACCTACTTTCAGTAGGTATTACAGTATTTCTGTAACTTTACAAGATAAACGTTAATCGATAGCTGGTAGAGAATGTGGATCTCAAACTGTGAATTAACGTAGTGAAAAATTTATTTTCAACGATCGTATATTTCAAAGAAACAAATTTATCGTATTAAAAAGGGTTAAAAAATCGTAATTCTTTAATCATTTGTATAATTATGAAATAGACAGCCCTAATATTTAAGTAGGAATTCGGAAATTGAGTCTATATACAAGCAGATGCTTTGTTGTCGAAAGCTTTCAAAACACGCCGATATACTGCAACTTTTATATATAGCTCAGGGAAATCGAATATCCCCTAGTTTCCGATACAAGAAACGAGGGTACATATGAAAAGTTTCCTCCCCTGCGATGAAATTACAAACCACCATAGCGTAGCCGTATACGACACATGACGCATTTGTGCATCCACTAATGGAATTCGAGGAGGTGATCATTCCGTATGATTAGGGGTGATCGGAAGTGTGTGCACTTCCCGATGGACATAGTGGCATACTTCTGTATTACTCTTCATAATTAAATACGAGGGTCACAGAAGCCCTCCCAAGTTAATTCACTATCGAAATTAAACTGGGTATTTAACGCTTTATACCTAGAATTATTATATTGTATTGAATATTATTTTATGTGACGTAGATAATAACACAAATTCGTAAAAATAAATAAATTTGAAAAATCTAACATTGAATTGAGGAAACGACTAATATAAAATGATTTACTCTTCATGTAATAAATACGTTAACCTCGATAAAATATCGTTAAATATTCAAATGATTTTTTTTTTAATTTTTATTGCCAAGATCAGTGACATTTCTGGTCAAACTACTAAACTAGTCTGAGGTATTGATTGATACCTTAGTCACATATGTGTAATAGAATATGGGAACATGAAATGGGTTGCGATGTCTTACGGAGTATTAGTATAAAATAAAACACTCTTAAGATACAGTGGTTAAACAGAAGATAATTTCGAATGCAAAATAATTGTAACTTCACAAAAATAAGATGAATCAACTCATCAAATTTGAAGAAATATAACGCTCGGTTGGGCATGAAAATGGCAAAAACCGGCAAATTATAAATCCAGTAACATTATTGCGAAAAACTCACCAAACATAATGATACGACAAAATGTGTACAGTTACCTAAATAAAAACAATAAAATTGCAACGATTCTGAACGGCTGTCACGTCAAAACCGACAATCCGCAATTACCGCGGACGTTGACGCAAAAATAACAAGTCGATTTGGGATTTCCTTCAATCTTATATTGTCATTCTAAAAATGACTACACGGATTCTTTGTTTTCGTCGGTAATCGTGTAAATTATGAGCACGAAATCAATTTTAGAGACTAGATATCATTAAATAGGAATTATGGAATCAGTTAGCGAATCCTTTCCGACGGCTATAATATAACAATCAAACAATTAGCGTTACTAACTTCTACTTCACGCCATGAGCCTAGAATAATAATTTCATAACGAGCCATATAGTCCTCAAAAAGAAACTTTAATACAACGCTAATAACCGCTATACACGCTACTGCATAACAGGTGCCTGCCTGTATATAAAGAAATTAGCCCGAATTGAATAAATAATTACTTCGCAAACTGCAAAATTCAACGATGTGTTGAAATGTTGTTTGATTCATATTTATTGCTACAAAGAATTGGATATATCTGAACATATTTTATGAAAACTGGCAGAAGTGCATCATTTGCAGGTCGGTATTCGAACTATAATTTTTAGCATCGAGTAATTTTCACAGATGAACTGACAAAACAAATACTACCAGTAAAATTAAATGTTAAAAAAAAAAAACATTCAAAATATTTAATAACATCCACTTGGCAGGTTTTTACCAATATATTATTGAGTCCATTATCTTAATGTTCAAGTAAAAAAAAAACACTTCAGTCCAATAATTTATTCAGCAATAGGTTAACCTAAGTGGCTCTCCTAAGCCAGAGAATTCCAACCTTTTTCCTCAGGGTATGTCAAAGTATACGATGAATTTATGCTATCGGCACTTTTTGACAATATATTTATTGATACTACAAATCCATAAAAGAAAAAATTGTATGTGAATTCTTGTCGTTTATCGATTTATTCCATTATTTTTTCCAATTAATTTTAAAATTTAAAAAAAAAATAATAACGCCACGTTTTTCAAATGTTTACAATAGCTGAACTAGACTTGTCTAGCTGGAGTGTTACGGTTGTCATTCTTTAAGCAAATTACGGTCGCTATCTAAATCAGAGCCAACAAGAAACGCTCTACGGGCGATAAACATCTGAAAATACAAATTATACAGTATCTGAGTGAACAAAAAAAATGAGGTTGCTTTCTTATATAAAAAAATAACAAAAAAAACTTACCTTAGGAACGGTAACAAATTTTGAGTGGGCGAATGAGGATACAAAAGATAACAATAAAAAACTAAGTATAATTATTTTAGTACAACAATGTATACCTAACAGTTAAAAGCCAAGGCGACAAAGAAATTCTGTTCTAGAAAATTGGTTCGGAAATTATAGACTAGAAGAGATTTTACTATTGTATCATATGGTATCGTAATACTTAAATAATAACATAGGCTTAAAAAAAAAACTAATAAATGAAAAATGGTCACTTAAAAAGCAATAATATTCATTTTGACGAAAACATTTCCTTAATTCGAATTAATTTTTAAAGTCTCCGAGCGTCGTTTACGTAGGAGTGGCAAGTCGTCTATTAAGAAATTATTCATCATTGTTAAAAAGCTTTTCAAGCGCATTCAGAGATCGTTGTACTCAGACCGCGATTGCACTCGCCTAATCAATCCAGAGGACGTGAAGAGAGCAGCAGAATTAAAACTACTTAAAGTCCGTTAGTGTTCAACTTCGGTTTCCGCAAACAACACAAATTCAGACGTGATTAAAAACTAAATTAATGTTTTTAAAAAACCGGCAGATTTATTCGACCGTCAGTGCTTTATGGTTCGACGGCTGCACTTGCCAAGTGTTTTTTATAATAATTAAGTTTCTTTTTTTTTTTAAAAAAAAAGAAAATAAATGATTTCACAACGGGAATTCACTCCTTAATCTTGTGAACGCGACGAAAAAATATCGTATTACATTTGACTGTTTCTCAATTGTTAAGTAGTTGTCGTATCTATTTGACGCAAAGAAAAGAACAGTGTTGTCGTGGCAAAGTTAAAAACAATTTCGATTATATAAATACATATAGATTGCTACATTAAAAATACATATATATACATTCAATTTTACTTAGTAGTAGTACTTAGTAGTAGCCGAGTAAAATCAATGATTTTGGGCTTTCGTCCACTAGGTTGCGCGGTCAAGAGTGCGACGAATCCTCAAATGTTTTCATAACTACCCGTCTCCGAAATGGTTCTGAAAAACGAGCGTAGTCAGAGCAATTATACAACTACCACTCCCTCTTCTCAACCCCATCCTACCTACTCCGAAAAAAGTGTTTGAACGGGTGACTTACAATTCACAACCTATTCAAGTTATTCAATCTATTCTAAGCGTATACTTCATAGGCTCCATATTGGGAGAAAACATTAAAAAAGAAGAAAAAATAAATTGGCAAGTACTTTTTAAATAAAAATAAAACAACTTTGAATGTAATTATATTTTAATGGTCTAACATTATTAAGGAGCGTATTTCTCGTGTATAAAAAGTACCGTAAGATCCCGATCCGTCGTTATCAATAATTTATATGGTGACTTAGCACAGAAAAATCGTCACGTAGCGAAAAAGTCCCGGCTCTACGTAAAGCACTCGTGCGGCGCTCGCCGGAACGTGATTATTGAACTTGAAAGTCCGCAGTCGCTGCAGCCGAAACTGCGGAACAAACGTTTTTATCCTAGCACCATTTCAATGACGAGAGAGATCAATATGAGAGCGCTTATAAGCTTACGAACTAAATAATAAATGATGCCGTGTTCTTTCGGTCAGCGTACCACAGAATGATCGCCTAGAACTGCAATTTTAATACAATTTCTTATCAACGGCTTTCAATCAATACTTTGAGTAAGCAATAAATGATTACAAATAAAAATGCCTTTCAGAAATGTTACGTTAATAGAAAAACGCACATTAACTAGTAAGATTCGGTTACAATAATAAAAAGATAAATCATTCATTGGGATTATCTGAAACTTTTACAATATAATTATTTGTCATAGTTTACAAGTACACTTGGGCCTCGTATAACACGGTTTTATACAACACGGTTGATAAATTGTGACATATTTTTCAGCATTTTAACTATTATTAACATTGTTAACTACTACCAAAGACATCGAACTCCATAGAAAAATACCATATCACTTTAAAACACAAAGGAGTGCAATAATTTTTAGAAGCTCCGCCATACTTGTGTACGTTATCGTTTCAGTCTAGACGTAGTCGACTTTGCCGTGTAAAGATTGCCAAATCGAGCTATGCAGAGATTGGAGCATAAATAAAACGCACAATAGAAATTTTTTCGCATTTTTTTAAATTTGATGTTAGTGGAATTCTGAGTCATAAGAAGCTTTGCATACGATAAAGAACGAAAAAATATAGTTTTGAAATCTGAATTCATTCATCTCAACTCTTCAGTTCTTATAAATGTATTATGATAATAATAATATTATGGTAATAATTATTGTTTTCGACGATAAAAAAGGATTATTTATTCAGTTTTTTTTACACGCAGTTTAACTATTATACAGGAAGTGGCAGACTTTTTATCGGCACAGATACTACAGGTTGCTTATTCGTGTCGTGGCCTAATAAGATCATCTGAGAAATTGAAATGATAGGAAAAATATTGTATAAAAGCACTGAGCAAGGGAATGTCGCGAAGCGGCACACAAATCCAATACTAGAATTCCTACTACGGTGAAACACAATTCATCAAATATGACAAAATTTAAATTGCTTTACCATATACATATAAAAATACCTTTGTCACGCAGAGCAAATGGACGAATTGTTTTATTGATCAGAAACAATTTAATTTAATCGAACAATATAAGCATACAACATTGAAACAAACGATGAACTTATCAAAATACAAAAATAAAATTATTGTCCAACAGTAATTTTTAAGACAATTCACTGACGATCTTACATATTTGAAAAGCACGCGAAAATTAAGCATCATAATCTAAATAGAAGAATTGAATTTATTGAATCCCACGTGCACTTTAAGAGATCACGAAGTGAATCAGAATAATTGAAATATTTTTTGACCCACGATACACATACGTATGACAATGCAGCAGAATACTGCTCTTTGCCCCCGATTAACGGCATAATTACAGAAAAAACAAAATTAGACTCTATCTAAATATTTCCCAGTACTACAGTATAAAATTCCACAAAACTCATTTCGCGGGGAACTAATTACATAAATACATGACTTACTCTAATATAATTTATGAGGTAAACGAATGCTTGATGAAGGACACTAATAATTAAACGTTACAATGATATTGAAACGAACAAAATATGAGTGATTAAAATAATTTTATAGCGCTCAGTACATGAATAACTAAAAAAACAAAAATTGTAACGCTATCTATCTATGAAGCAATAAAAGATAAATTATTTATCGTAAAACAAAACTTTGCTGCCATAAATGCAATGATCGCCGTCATTTACTGAATGCCGGTTATTCAACCCACAAATGCTCTATTAAAAATAAATCAAATAATTTACAAATATCGATTATTACTTTGACATATTTACTTATGACACAAAATGTCACGCCAGTAACATTTTGTCGCTGTGTTATTTCCTTTCTTGGAAGTTCACTGTGAAGTTCAAAACGTAAATTCAATGAATCAAAAGAGTTATATATTTTATATACTGATTAAATTAAGCTACTGTATGTTCAGAAATTCATAGAATAACCATGTGATAAGAACGTGGAATACTATAATGATTTTAAAAAAATACGATTTCCTAAGAAACTATGGTAATGAAACGGATACTGTATTTTTTAATGGTATCTTAATTTCAGGCATATAAAAAACGTAGGAACATTTTTATATGGCTCTGTTATTAATTAGTATTAAAACGACAAGTATTTATTTAATATCGACATTCAAAGCGTGTCACATCCCAGGGCCGAATGCCTACTAACCTAAAGGAAATAGGGTCTGAGAGCGGCCTGACGGTAGGTGTTGTTGGTAGGTAAGTGTTTTGAGAATTGAATCACGTAAAGAGAGCCATATATACAAATGTATAACAATAACTGACCGATATAAAAAAATAATAACACGAAAGAAATGAATATAATAATAACGGACATCTTACAAAACGAGCACAACAAAATATGAGGTACTATTACTGTGATAATGTTATTTCGATTAAATTTGATGCACGTACATTAATCAATGATCAAACTGAGCGGTTGCCAATCAAAAAGAGGAAGATTACTTATTAGTTAATCACAGCTCGAAAAATTTCAGGTATTTTGGTTTTCATCATATACTAGTGAGTGCCCGGTATGCGTTGCAATGCCACTCAAAGAAAGAAAGGGTTTGTTTTTTAGCTCTGTTTATTGAAGTGCTTTTGTATAGACAATATTTTTTGTTTCCGTCTGGTGCGTTCACGAATAAATCAGAATATTTTTCCGACATGTCGCTGTTTGTGGGTATTTAATTCTTTTTTTTGGATTTCAAATCTTTTTCTTCATAAACCTTCACAACAACAACTCACCAAAGTTTCATCGACATTGGATGAAAGTTAAAGGAACGCATATAGGGCAGACAAACAAACATTCATTCATTTATATATATATATTTAAATTCCTTATAATTCTGCCTATATTGATAAAAATTCTCTAGAAAATATGAGTAAACAACTATCATGATATAATCCTTTTAACAAAACTACCAATTATTATACCTAGTAAAGTGGTAATGATGCAGTAAAAATATCTCTTATAATTGATGTCTTTTAATCAGTCGGAAACGAGGAATATAGACCATGGACACATACAATTTAATCGAAGGGGCGAGCTTTGAATACGTATCAACCGATATCTCGCATTTGACGAAAGTGTAGATACGATTAAAGTACTTCATATGGAACTGTAGGTCAAAACAATCTGAAAACATACAAAATTATATGCGAGACATCGCACCTAATTATACTAAAATCAATTGCACGATACGTATATTAATTTAACCATTCATATTTTTTTAAATTGTAGCCCACATCTTAAGAATTGAGAGAATGGGCACGTGTTTTTTTTCCAATTGAACGTTTAATTTTAATTGCTTACTGTTGTTATAAAACAAATAAAACCAGCAAATGCACTTAGTGATGATTTATGATCTTCACTTTAAGACGGTGATACAAAAAAAAAACTAATAGGTAATAGTATATAATTAAGATTACATATACTGTTATTTGACTGTTTTTAATGTATTTTTATGACATACCCAACATTCTTTGTGAAGAAAATAAAAATTATTGTGAACGTTATAATATAGAAATACCAAAGACTTCATGTTAATTCAAATTTACTGTTATCCATAATGCATATAGCATCTGCATTTCACATGTGTTTATTCAACGTATCGAATATTACTTTATAAACTTCATTTAATTTATAAATGTAAGTCACGTCTCATAGGGCAAGGATCTAGGAGCGTGAGAACGCGATTATTTTACACGAAGAAGACTACATACTCATTTATGACCGCAAGGAGGAAATGCGTTTATAAATCTAACTAAGATATGGACATTCGATACCACCTATATATTCTTTCTCAAAAGATATTTTTTACAGCGACTTCAGCGACGAATAAAAGATCTATTATTCAATGTGTAATGCACCAATAAAAGTCGTGGAATTATCAATTCAAAATAGGAGTACAATTTAACATTTTATATTTAAAAGTCTCTGTTTGAACTCTATATATCTATGAATAATTCTGATTATTTTTGTTTGCAAAGTGCATGCCACAATTCATAAATTTGGTACTGTATTTTAAAATTAAACGTTAAATGATAACGTCCTAATTGAAATAATTCTTATAATATGCTATTCAAATTAATTTAACCAATTAAATTAATTATATACAAATTAAAACAAATTATTCACGACATACGACGAGCGAAGATTTTAACATGTACAAAGGTGTTAATGTTTCAAGAAATTTATATGGTAAGTTGCAATTAATACTATTAAGAGTAATCAGATTGAATAAATAACGGTTCTTAATTGTGCACATATCAGGTTAACAACAATTCTTATTAACCGGAGAGAAAAAGTACAGCCGCGCATGAACCAAATGCATAAGCGTTAAAACATTATCTAAATGCCCAATCATGGATATTAATGACTCCATCAAAAATCGATTCAGAATTTTAAATGAAAATCAGTATTTCGATACTGTATTTAATTCCGTGATCGATCAACCAGTTACTGAACTGAAGGGTAAAGTTTTTCGGCACTTTGTTTTAATAGAAGCGTCTCATTTGCTCGTTTAATTCAATTAGATAGGGGGCAGACACAATGATAGAATAATAAGATATCTAATGTGTTAATTTAATAAAGATCAAAATGCAATTGACTCTTTCAATTTTGTCACACTGAAATTGAACATGCGATGACAAGCATTTGAAACTGATTAGTATCAATCAAGCCCCTTGTAATATGATTAGTAAAAAAAACAAATGATTGTTGAAAATTAAAATCAGGATGTCTAAATTCGTATCTAAAAGTAGTATTTTAATTATTTCTTGTAAGACAATTCGAATTATGAAAGCATTTCAAACTAAAATAATAATTATATTCATGTTACAATAAATTCTTACGCGAGATATTGTCAGATATGGAAAAAATGATTCTTGTAGGAACAACAATTGGTAAATAAAAAGTGATGTTCTTACTGCAGAATAGTTCAGCGTATAATTCAATACAATTGTGAGGCAGTAGGGCGTGCGTCGTCAGCTATCATAAATTCAATAAAAAAGCATTATACTAACCCCGAGAAACGGAAAACTGGATATAATAGCAGAGGAAAAAATAATACTGCGAGTGATTTCCTATTAAGTCGACGGGAACAGAGCGGAGTGAACATTCCACAGTATTAAAGCCAAAAGTTAAAATTCCGCTACATTTTTATTACAATAAAAATTACCGGAACAAATCGAAAGTGTCCGCAGCATAAAATAACCAACGGGATTTGAGCTGTTACCGATATACTATACAAAATTTATGTATTGTAAGAAACACAATACTTCCATGAATAATACGAAAAGCGATGATAAGTTCTGTGTTATTCAATTAATACCATGTAAAATATTGAAGCAATAAATTAAAAAATATTGATGTTAGCATAACAGAAATGTTGTCCTACATTCTTAAATGCGGTACACAGTATAAAAAGTTACCTACGATGCGATAGCAACACACGTTGATAGGTGATGTGCAGGGAAGCGCCTTCACACCGCGGAGCACGCAACAATGCTTCGCGCGGTTGCATAACTCCGCTGCACTTACGGATCATTGCATTTGATTTGCTTCCGGTGAACGGAGATTAAACACATTACGGAATTTTTACTATGCGTAGAAATGGCTTTTCAGTACCTTCAACATTACAATGAAAAAAAATCATCTCCTAGTCTTATTATCTCGTATTTGAATGATATAATAATCGTGTTGAAATGAACACAACGTTGATACAATATTTCAAGTATATGTATGTCAATTTACGTGTGCCATCCTGTGTGTGTTCAGTTCGGTTTATTTCGAATTTAAACACTAGTCAATAAATAAGTTCATAAGTGAGCTCTTGTCACTATTATAAGTGTCGAGTGTTGTTTTGTAATCTATTTAACAGTGATCGCTGAAAACTTTAGTTCAGAACACGAACCATTGAAGAATAATTTATTAGTTGTGTGATTATTAACAATATTTAATTGCCAACGTAGCTCATTAAAATAACTCAAATTGGATGTAATATGAACGGTCTACATATGAGTATCTAGGCTCTTCCTGAAATTTATAACCGGAAAGATTTCAAACCAATAGGTTAATCGGCAGTGGAACTGATAGAATCCTCGTGAAATACCGGTTTTATTTAATGAACTCTCAAAGATACATGTATTACTGAAGAATACGAATGCAACCTATTAGAAAATAGAGAAAGCAATTATTATACTATTTCAGCTGACATTCAGGTTAAAAATTCTACAAAACGTATTTATTACGTGTGACATAGTAACTACATAATATATATTGTTAATAATATACGCAGTAAAACTATGTGTCATGTATTGGGTACATATTTTTTGAGAAAATACCATAAAAATAAAGTAACACGTAGTCGATTTTCTTACAAGAAAATACCGGGATCTTAAAAACCTGCGTAAAAACTAACAGCAGCGCTGTAAGATATATTTACGTATTATTTTGCCTTGCCTACTTTATATTCTTGTCCATGACCAACAAATAATATCCATTCTAATAGTATTACTTAAAACAAATGACTCGTGATAATGCTACAAGTAATAACCATAAGACAGTACGATGGGTCCGACGCATCACCACTCTTAAAATATCACATAAAACTTTACGCAGTGCTGCATGGAAATTTAATAAAATAGAATTTAGTATAATATAAATCCATTAAAGCATCCCATCTGCATCTAATAATGAGGTTTATAAATAATGTCAGTATTATTCCCAAGTGAGTAAGTATATTCCGTTGCTTAAACAACAATGATTGTTCAATCATTAAATTATTTTTTGAGCAAAACAAACTGAGCAACCATAATAATGAAATAGTCTTAAAAACATTCTTTTATTTGCTATCTAATATTTGTAATCAATAAGATACTTTTCAAATTCCATATCCTTAATGTTATATAACATTCACCAAATTTGAATAATTAATATTCAACCACATGATAATTTATTAATATATCTATCAAAAATTACCATGATTCGTTTGACTTTTAGGTATTTTAATTTAATCTCAATAATACATATTGAACAATTCTTTTGGTACACATCAATCAGTCAACTAAGTGCGTTACCGATTATAGTCTACCAGATATGACCCAGACGGGTTTGAAAAAAAGACTACGGCGTTATTTATGGAATCCACTGATAAGACTGAATGATTATCGAGTATTCGTTCCCTACAAGTGCATTCCACGGAAAAGACAGTAGACACTTCCCAGTGGTATCTACTTCTCGGAGTCAGATCGCGTTTTGCTTCCTTTTGAAGCGACTAAATGCGGTCGGCATGCGAAAACAACATAACGACGCAGCTTTTATAATGATGAGTGACGAGAAAATTGCTCCGACTGTTTCCTTGTCGCAAATAATTATTTACTTTATGGGCTACGGTTCGAATCCGCAATCCATGATCTACATACCTGAAGAAATGAAAGACTTCATTTTCTAATATCTAATAAAATTTCAAAGTTACCTAATAAAATTTTCAATATTACTACCTTATAAAAACTCTAAATATATTTTCAAACTGACGCTAAAAGCTGGGTAATATTTTTCTAACGTATATTACATTATAGCTGAGAATTAATTTGCTTTGGATTTTTCTTATTTTGGGACTATTATTGTTTACCCCAAAACACATTCCAGAATATTATTTTTATTAATAATAACAAGCCTTCATCCCTTTCTTAGTTCAGTTGTAAAGGAGAAGGTGGATTTTATGTATGCTATTTATGAAGAAATATATAAAAGTATTGCAAAAAATGTTTCTTTTTTTGTTTATTTTTAATATAGTGAATGGTGGGTAAACATCGTCAATAATTTATTTGTTTATTGTAAATTTAAAAAATTGAAATGCATGGCATTATAGCTGACGCCAATGCGCCATGCATTTCACAAACATAATAACAGTAACAACAATAATAATAATTATTGAAAACAGTACACTACTAATAAAAACAATAATGAAAATAAAAATATTTTTTTTAAATTATTAAATACAAAAAAGAACAAGACATTATTAATTTACAAGAAACAAATATTTAGTGAACAATACCCATAGTTTAGTGCTGAAAATATCCAGCTCTTAGGCAGTGCATTAATCATCCGAACGGTTCTTGCTACCGGTGACTCGAATGACCGATTTTAAGATAAGATTTTAATAATAAAATAAGTATAAAAACCCCAAGAAAAGCACCATTAAAATGTGTTGCGAAAAATGCTATATGAATTTCTAGTTTTATTCAACGAAAACAGAAGGTAATTAATAATCAATGTATGTCTACAATATACATGACGGAAATCATCGTATACAGAAATAGATTCTAATTTTACGTTACCAGATAATCCAAAAAAAGAACTGTCGTTACCAATGATTAATTTACCCCAAAGATTTTAACGAAAGTTTTTCTAATAATGCCCCGTAGAAATTTGGAGACATATTACACAACATACTAAAATAGCAAATGAATTTTCGCCCGTGATAGAATATAATTAAGTTAACTCCATAATGACAATATATGCGTGTGTATACTCTAAAAGCATTTCAAGAATGTTCCCAGTTTATGTATGAACAAACCGTTACAGAATGTGCGTATTTTCGAAAAGCTGTATGAGAAAATGTATAGCAATAAATATAATTCAGACGATGTGATCAATACTAACTTGTTCGTGTCGCAATTAACAATACATACCAATATAATAAAGCTGTACCATAGTATTTTTGTGAAGCCCGAAAAGAATGAATTAATTTCAACTAAATAATTTAACCGATTAATAGATATATATAGAATATAAAATAAATGATAAAACACACCCAAAGGCTTAGATTTATATTTTTCGGATACGGCAAAAATGTAATATTCGATTGGTACGTGATGCATTCAAGTTAAAATCGATTATGGGCAGAAAACGTTTGCATCGAATAACTCCTCTATCAGACATTTTGGGCGCATAGACGAAGCCCAATGATTGATGTCCAAACGTATCGTTGCGGGGATTTTTATTCGGAGTTAAGCTATCTCAATCTTCTTTGTAGCATTGTTATTATAATGGAGGGCGCTATCAATCTGCCGAGATCGAATTATGAGTAATAACATTCACCTACTTAAAGAATAACAAAAAGCTTTCTTTGTGTTCGTATAAAGTGAAATGCACAAATCGATTTCGTCTCATAAATTGAATGCAATTAATCTCGATCCGTTGGACATGAAAGCACGCATATAAGCTCTTTATGTTTGGTTCAATTCATTTCAATAAAATATTTAGCTCTGACTTTGATGCTTTCATAGAAGACTCATTTTTTTCGGTAACAAATACTATAAAAAATATTTGATCGAAAGCCGTGTTCTTTGTGAAATAAATTCACCGGCTTGTAAAAAAATAAATTGAGCTCAAAAATTTTTGTCCATACAAAGCATCACAATAATTTCGAATGTAAACTCATTTTAAACCTCTTTTGCATGTAAAAAAAATTACATGTTTTGCATATTATATTTAAGCTTTATCCAAAACACTCCCAAACGATAACTTTAAATTAAAAAACTACTGTCACGACTAAAAAAATCAAATAAAAAATATCACTAGGCAAAATTAAATAAAACGGGGATATTTTTATTTTGTTTGGGTAATGATAAAATCATACGTCATGACAGAAAGAATCCAAACTCATAAAATACACTTCATAAACATAATTGAGTGATAAATGATATGTTTAAATTTCGCGTTATAGTTTGAAAAAGCATGAGAATCATTTTGCGTTTTTAGCAAAGTGTTAGGCTTCACGAAAAATGGGAAATATTGAAGAAGAAACAATTTTCAGGGCGGTCAAAAACCTGAAAATTGTGTAAAATGACTTATATTTAGTGAAAACGAAAATTAAAGAAAATAAATTAAGGTTTTCGGTTCCATAAGAAAACCTGAATTGAGCGAATAATTGAAAAAAGCTATGTCGTAGTTTATGTGAATTATTTCTTTTATAAAAAATAATGTAGCATTGATGAATATTTCGGATGAAAAAGAAACTGTGATAGCGTATCTGACTAAATATTTTCATGACAGTAAAAACACATATTATTTTTAAACGGTAAGCTTTTAAATATAACAAAATTTGTATTCTAATAACGCCTTTTTGGGTAAAAGGTTAACAGTATTGCTTAATGATTTTCTGGAAAGGGTTTAAGCTGTCTGTAGCAAGAATCCACCCACGTGTCGAAAATTATGTCGCGTCAGATTTTCACCCGCTGGAAGCGCCGCAAGAACGTTCGCCGAACGGGGCGACGTCCTACAACGTCGGTCGTCTGGACGTCGCGGCGCGTTTAATTGGGGCGGATTCCCTCACATCCCGATTTTTTTTATTATAGACACGTACCTGTTTTTGCCGTAGCCAACTTTGTGGAGTTCGACGTGCTTGAATGCGGCGTAGGTAGCCATTTCCACACAGATCAATACAGGAACACAAAAAAAAATAAAAATCCAACACGAACGGCTGTGCGATCAGTAAACAACCACCGAAACTGATTTCTTCTGAGAGATGCTCAAACAAACTATCAAAGAAAATGTATACAAATTTGGATGACAGATATTTTTTACACAATTTGTTTTCTTTGCAGACGGGCGTGTCTCAATGCTATCGATTCGAATTTTCTTCAGAAAAAAAATCGGACGATATTTTTTATGACTTTATTATAATGTCACTGAGATAGGGAGGTTTTTCTACTATGTTTGTAATGAACAACAGACGACTTCAGGGTAAAGCTGCCAACAGCTGACTGACGAGAGAGCCGGCGGCGCAGTGCCTATGTACGGCGCCCGCCGGCTGGGAGAGCGGCGGCGGGGTTAGGAGGTCTCCCCCGGGGAGGCCTGGAGCGTGACGCGCCTCCCCCTCTTTACTCCTCGGATTCACCTCCCCCGCCGACCGCCCCGCTACGAATAGCGACAGGTTTTGAAGTGTACGTATGAATACTTGTACACAAAATAATATCCGATGAAAATTAAACATGCCTCGTGGCGTGGATTTTCTCATACATTTTCTCCGGTAACGCATCATTAATTTTGTAATTGTGACTTTCGTGGTCAACAATATCTCGTTTAGTGCAGGTATGCATCCCAGGTTTTGTTCAATGCGGTTAACATAGTTTCGAAGCAGATCATTTTTACTTGAGATTCTATGAAAACACAATACCTGTTCAAAGACAAGGCGTTTTTATTCGAAAGAGTTAACGACAATACAAATGCAGAAAGGTACACAGATTGTAGTATAGTTATAATAATAAGTGGTCATAACAGAGCGCAATGAACCCATTAATCAGTGATAAGGATCATTCCGTTTCATAGATAAGGGCGATCTATACAACTAAGAATTAACAAGATTTGAAAACATACAACAAATTTATTATGTTGATATAACATATAACAATATTGGGACATCTAATATTTACTTAATTACAAGAAGCCACGATCCATTAATTGGAATCATTCCCGGCAAGTATCATTTCTCAAGCGACCCCTGACAAATTTCAGAAGGCTGCCGAACGTTAACAAAACATTTGACAGGCATATGAAGAAATCCAACCATTAGAATCAAAATAAAAAAAAGTCGAATTTCGTGCAGTCATATAATATTTGTATATAAAGAAGTGAATGGCCGCGCTAATCAAAGAAATGTTGGATGAAATAGAATATGAAAAAACCTTGCGCGTGACGAGTGTCACAAATGTGTACTATCTACCAGTCAAGCACTCAAAAGGACATTGCAAGTCGCGATGACCGAAACCGGTCTTGATCATTGTAGAAATGTGGAAGTAGTACAAATAAATTGTGTTGTCTATTTTGCACAGTTTGAAAAACCCGAATTGTCAGACATTGTATAGGTTGAAGCCCAAGTGTCTAACTCTATATATATATATATTAGCATTTTTAGCATACGGAAAATTAGGGTGGTTCAAATAAACATTTAGATGCATTAATAAATCGAAGAAAACAAATCGATATCAGTAGCACTAATCTTCTTTATCAGTAATCTATGCCATTTTCTGTTTTAACTTTAAAAAATATCGCACATTTAAGTAAATTATACAGTACTAGTGGGAACGCCCGTCATAGATGGGTATTGAAATTGAAATACTGAATGTCTAAAGTAGCTGTTCTTTAGTTTCCATACTGACGGACTGATTGCTGTTTGGTTGCCTCTGAATTTGCGTCACATCGAAACTGTGTGTATTGTTTATATACACCGCGGACGCTTAGGTCATGGGAAAATTTTACCTACTTGTGTACGTGATAATAATAAAACGTCTACATCTACGACTGAAGACTAGGCTGGGTTATCATATTTAAGATACTACATATTAAATACATCGTAAGCAATTTAAAACCAGCGTTTTGATGTCCTTTTAGACAATGAAGGATTAACGCGTGCAAATAAATACAATGACTGATAAAAAAAGTCCTTTCGCAGTTGCAAAAGTAAAAATAGTGTTGCTTATTTTCTATTGTAGTCATCAATCAGATAAACGATTGTAAATAAGCAAACCGCAGTCGTGGGCAGGAAAACTCTTATATTTATATTGTCTGATCCAAGCACAAAGGAAATATCGACGAGCCGTAAGTAGAATAATGGTATATTGTCGGCACACGCCTCTTGCAATGTACGAGTATTATTGATGAAAGGATAAAGTCAGGTACAACATTTCCCGCCGCTTATCATCTCACCTGACGACTCCTGGCGCTACTAAACCAACCGCGATATTTTCGAAATGAACGCAAACACCCTGCTGATGAGAAGGCACGACGAAGCGTCCTTTCAGTTGAAGAGTTTAGTTTATATCAGGGTTTAACAAACTTTTTTCTTAGTGGAACACTTCGCACACCCAAAAATTTAAGCGGAACAGCTTGTTTATCTTGTTGGTTATATAATATCAATATGAACTCTGAAATGTTTGAATTCGTTGCAGCTGCATCAGCATATCAAAACATTGCATATTTTTTACGGAACACCTATTCCCGTTCTACGGAAAATCGGTGTTCCGCGGAACATAGTTTGGGAAACCCTGGTTTATATCATATAATGATATTTAACTTCTATATTACAATTATCAGACAAGAAACAAATATTGTATTACACTTTATCTGGTAAATCTGTTAAGATTTACATCAATCTAAAGTTGACAACAAAATAAATTATATCTACGATTTGAGCAATGCTGCAAAAAAAATTTTTTTTTTGCACAAACGTTTCAGGAAAATATTTCAGACTAAGTTTGGGTCAAGGGTCAGCTATAAAGCAATACTATTTATAACTTAAATATTTTTTTCACAAATTATATGAATATCGTTGGAAATATCGAAACAATAATTAAAATTTTTTAAATTTACAATAAATAAATAATATGTAATTGTTTGAAAAGTATAAATGAATATCTATATTGAAAATCGGACCGAGAAAAATCAATCTAGGCTTCGGGTCAGGTTCCGATAACAAGTGTGATATTGAGACTCGGGTTCGGGCCGGGCCTGAAGATGTTGGGCTCGGACCGGGTAATGTTATAAAATGTCGGCCCGTGCAGACCCCTAAAGGTATAAGCCATAATGTGGTTTGTATTAAAAAATCTATACTTGGTATCTCCAATAATGCAATTACATTATTTTACACTATGTGGTGTAACAACACCTATCGAACCCGGCTATCATCTTTGAAAAATTAACACGATTTAAAAATGTATTCTTTCCACGCTTATACTATCATTAATTGTCAACATTAAATTGTGCTGTGAATGTATTCACGAATGTATTTTACTAAAAATACGTAAACGCTGTTATTAAATTTTTTAATCGCATGTTTGTGAGAAATCCTATTTCCTTAAGCGTTATAATATAACACATGAATGTATTATATTAGTTAGTAGTAATGTGTTAATAAATTAGACACGTTTTTCGTTTTAGGGTTATAGACGCCAAACATATAAAGAATCTAACACTGCCCAAAACAGCATAAGAGAATATTGTATACAAAAAAATGAGGGTTCGGTTGTTATAATCAATATAGGTATTGAATAAAATTTTAAACGTTATCTGCAATTAATCAGTGAAGATGTGATTAGTTGTTATTGAAAGAAAGTCAATAAACAAATGGCTGGGAATTACATTACCAGATCCGTAGTATGAACATTGACCACTAGGTGCTGATTTAAATAAAAAATGTATCTTTTAATCACGTTCTAACTGAAATAATACAATCGATCGGAATATGGAGTGAGGGTGTGTGTCCTGTGTAAATAGATGCCATCATAGTGTTTGGACTGATCTCGGTCAATCGGTTTCACTGCCTGATGTTCCATTCAGAGAGATATAGAATCAGACCAGTATTTCCTTTCATACAATATATTCAGCCTTTTCAGCCTCATATAACAATAACCTCATCTCCTTCCGTCCAGTTTTCACCTTCTGGAAAAATAATATCGTCATTCAAATTAGATTCACATTGCGAATGAAACGTTATACTTCAAAAACAAATTGGGAGTACGAGGAAAACTTTGAATGTTTTAGTTTCATGAGTTTATCGTGCATTGCTTTGTGAAATTATTATTTGTATTAATCTCAGTGAAATATTCTTAGGAATTATTTCAGTAGGAAAAGAAAATGCAGAGAATGGATTTATTCCACGATAATTTGGACAGGGATTTGTGCGAGGCATAGATTTGGTGCCAGAAGAAGTGTTCCGGTGTAAATTTTAGAACAGAATGTGTAAAAGCTCGATAAATTAAGCCTTAATTAATAGAAACGATTGTATAGCATGGTGTGATCGATAAGTGAGTAAAAATAGCTGGACAAACCACTCACCCTGCTTTGTTATTCGAAATTGAGTGTTTTGAATAATGTATTAAGTGTAATTTACTATGGAAAAATTAGGCACTCGACAACGATTTGTACAGACACAACAACGGCAGAAAAGAAAGTGGAGCGTTAGCCTCGACCCTCGTGATTTTGCGATAAAAAAAATGGAAAAAACGGCCGAAATACATAAAAATACGCAATCACGGAAAATAAATAAATATTCCGAGCGAAATTAACGAGATAATGAATGGGTATAAGCGTTATTATAAACGATCAGCGTCGGCTAGAAATAGCCATTTTACGTCTTAAACACAAGCAGTTTGTTTTCTAGAGCAAATCATTTCTTTTAATTTTATGTCGTTAATGTCTTTCAAAGAAAACATAGAAACTTTATGAAGAGTTGTACTATTTTATTGTACCATGTTCATAGAGAACTGATGAAAGAAGATTACGAACAACTTAAGGGTTTAAGTTATTTACAATGAAGTGTCTAAGAATAGATTCCAAAGAAGAATTGACATAAAATAATAAATTTGAATTTGTAATACATAATTGGTGCGATTCTTTAGTTTTCTGGGCACAAAGGCAATTTAAAAGCATAAAATAAGTGTGTCAATAGTTCTTAATTTGTTTATGACCGTTAATTAAAATGATGGTCCAGCGTTTAAACATGAAGAGAGCAATTATCCTTTTTAAGAGTCAATTAAAAACCCATAAAAGCATACCCCCGCTACGAAAGATAAACAAGCTTGAGAATTTTATATTATACAATTACGTGCTGACTGACATTAGGTCAGTTTGCCTACCAAGTTTAGATTTCCAAATTTTAATACCACACAAAAATATTGATTTCATCTGGGCCGAGGAGCAATTTTAAAAAACTACCGACTCAGACCCCGTTTTGACAATTAAAAATGTCAACTTATGTTATCCTATGGTAATAAACCGTATTGCAGCCGTCAATAGGAAGCGTAGTTTTATCAACTGCTGCGAGAAATAGGATGTTCACTCACATATTATTCAGGGTTTTAAGCCATCGTTTATCGATTAATTAAAATTGAAAATAGGAAATAGTCGGGCTAGTCCAATCAAAGACTGTACAGGCCCTATCTCATGGTTGCAAAGTCATACTTATAAAAAAACATTCACATTTTTTTCTTTTTAATCTTGACATAACATCTTTCAGCTCTTATTTTTAATAAAAAAAAAACATACTTTTGTAGAGTAATAATTTAAACTGCGTTATTGTTAAATAACGTAAGCTATTACATGAATGACGAAATGGTTTATTAAAGGACAAAGTACACATTTGACAAAAAAAAAACAATATATAATGTTTACTATATTTACTATTTTTATCTATTTATGTTATTCTTTTGTATATTTACTTAACATCTAAACAACGTAATTCACTAGTAACCAACAAATACATTATCTATTTATTTTTAAAAAGTAAACAATATTATGAAAAATACAATTTATCGATCAACTTTGAAATGATTATCAATTTAATCCATAAAATAAATTTCAACATAATTTGTTCCGCCAAAAAAATATGTTCATATACAACTATAATAATATTATCTTCCTATAATTTCGTGAGTAATTTGCATCTAACATCGAAGAAATATTCCTATTCTATTAAGCCAATAGCAGAAAAAAACTCCAGATAAAAAATAAGAAAAAAAAGCAACAATCTTTTCCGAACTATTGTTAACCTGGTTACTCAAGAAGTAAGTAGTGCATATCAGTGATGATGAGTCATAGCGGATGAATAAGACTTGTCATCAAGGTAAAAACAGCATGATGTTCAGCACTTACCTGAAACAAGAAGAAAAAACACATTGATAAGAAACATGCTGATGAAGACAAAGTCACAGAAAGGTGACTCAGTTTACAGTAAGTACAGGTTAGTCAATGTTTCAAAGGTCTAGTCCAGATATAAATATAATTCAAAATTTTATGGACTCTTTTTTGGACTACAATAAACGTTACGTACTTTGAATCACGTAATAACTTCAATGTTTTTTTTTCTTCTAGTCGGTTCCATCGAACGAAAAAATACTAATGAAACGACGTTTACAAAATCCGACTTCCTACTAACTTTGTTGAAGACCAGTGAACCAGCGGAATATTCTGTAGACATTATTCATGCATTTAAAATACAATAAAACATAAATTCGGATCGTAAAAATGTGCGAGTTATACAATTTCCAAGTTTAATGAGAAAATTAATGTTATTATACCAAATACTGGCACCTCTAATGGAAGGATTATTACTATAATTTCTTCTTTACCACTCATTAAATATAACTTTGCGGCTGAAGTTATTATTTATTATGTGTGTTATGATTAGACCCGCTTCTCTTCGATATATCGAAATAATTTATTATTCTCTGTAATTCTTTTACGAACAATAGTGCGGATACAATATATTTTCAAATGACACTAAATTTAGTATAAAATTTAAACCGAATCCTTCGAAATAAAAACTACCTCCATCTAACACTTAAAAAGCTAAGCCAGCATTTCTTAACCAATATCCACCCGACATTTTTTGCGCTTTCCTAAACTGTCATTAAAATAACTATATCTGTAAAACTAGTGAACTTATTTGGGTAAAGTAAAAAGCATTGTCAAAAAAATGATTGTTTCAATTTTTTAAACGCTTTATTCACTATTTTTCACAATTGACATAGTTTAAAATTAAAGTTAAAGAATTAAAACAATACAATTTACACCAAAATTGAATTAAAAATTGTAAAATTACTAAAAAAAAATAGCGAATCAAACTAGAAAATTACAATTAAAAACTTAAAATTACACAAAGATTAATTTTTTTTTCGTATGCCAATTTTTAAAACATTCGTCTATATATGGACCATCAAACTTCTGGCATGTGAATATCGACGACCCCGTATGTTACTTATTATGACAAAAATATTTATTGAATGCGAAAATAAAATTATGATTCGGTATCTCAAAGTCATTATTTATGTAAGGTAATATTTATATTGTGCATACTTTTATGCTGATAAACCGCTGGGCGGATAAAGGTTAAAGGGGGAGTAAACGAGCGCGCTGCTAAATCCGAAAGGGCGATTGCAATATTGAATATCGCCATGATACAATCACTATCTTATCACTCGTCTCTATCAACCCTTCTCTTCTGCATTAAAATAATTTTATACTCATTTCAAGTAATCAATTGCATAAAATACATAAAACAGGTGCAATTTTGAAAAATCATTGAATAAGGTTACTGTGGTAAAGGGAGCAGTGGCTTCAAAAGGGTTAGGAATCGCTGATCTATATCTACACTCTGTACCTATTAACAAATACCAAAAATCTACACAGAAGTTAATGTAGGGAAACTGAGATCTAATGAAAAGGCATTTATATAGCATTTTTTTTAGTAAAAATTGAATGTATATTAAATAACTGTTATTTTAATTCAATAAAATGAATAAATGATTTGTGGACAAGCTAAGAATATTAGCAACAAGCCGAAAGCAATAAAGACAGGAAAAGAATGAAATAAATATCGATTCGATTTGAAATGCTAGCAAATATATCTTTTAGAATTGTGTCTTCGTGAGGATATAACTATAACAAAATAGTCTGGCGGCTGCTGAAAATATCTACGAAATAGTAAATTTGATCAATTTCCCACTGAGCTATCCAAGCATTGCAAATTTTTTAACGTTTTCAAATCTTTTTCCTGAGATCTCTTTATATTTTACTGTATTTAATAAATACCTCATCAATATAAAAAAAACAGCACTACGTACAATGATATTGAATAAAAACAACATTCTGCATATGATGAGTACCAAAAGTAAAACATAAAAAGACAAATCGATCAGAAATACATAGATATGTAGACAATCTAAGTTACATCCAACAATATCAACACACTCAATGGCTATCACTATTGCCGCAAACTTCTTATTTAAAATAATAATATAAATTTCTGTAGAGATTTAATTGCATGAAATACTATACAGACCAAAATGGTAAGGTGTAAAATTATATAAAATACTTTCAACGATGTGTGGCGATTGCTAAATCAGCACGAAAATGTTTGTGTAGCAACATTGCTGATTTTTACCCGATTCAAAAAGATTATGATTTATGAATTTTAAAATTTGTTCCATGGTCGGAAAAACACCTTATTTATCGTTTCATATTATTTCATTGTATTTAATTTTGCCAATGAATAATATTATTTCGTATGGCTGTAATATGTAGTTGCCACAAGAAAACATATCTTCAGTCAATTTGAAGGCTCATTACTGAGACAGAAACGTTTTTAATTTTACTTTTAAAACCATATCTGCTTCAAATGGGGAGCATGTGTATTCTTAATTGTACATCTCAACATTAGTTATTTAGCAAGAACTGGCTGTAATTCAGTTGCTTACTTTCCTTCTTATTTCTTTGGATAAGCATCTATAAATCAAAATATTGTATTCATAAATTGAAAAATAACATACGTGTTCGTCGTCCGAGGATTCAAATAAAAGCTCAACCGATTAAAACGAAAGCTCCATCCACCATGCATTAAATCTTAAGCTCTCGGCTTAGACCGAAAAAGTTAATTTTACGTTAAATGATTAAAATTCTATAATATAAAACGTACTCATTATTTAATTTTGATACATTTCTATATTTAATTGCAGACCCCTTTTATACAAAGACTAAATGGCAGAAAATAATAGTAATAACTGTGGGATGGTCCGCGGAAATATTTCAATGGAGACCTGTATTATGTGATAGACGCCCGAAGAGGGATACGAACCCCAGTCACGATTTGAGCGGAGTCCGACAGCAGACACTAACGAGGGGGCGCTGACTGTCGACTACCGACACAAATGTGGGTGGAAGCTGTTCTGTAAGCTATATATTGGCTATTAGCTTTATAGCTATATATAACATTAATATTACTGTAATAGGATCAAAGCTTCATTAAAGCACTAGTAAGCAATTATAACTTCAATCACAAAAAAACTTTATTTAAAATAAAATTTTGAGTAAAAAGAAATGAAATATGATTCAATAAGAGAGATAATGACGAGATCTATGTTTACAATAACAAATTATGCTTCCACATTCTTTTAACGACATTGGATTAGCGTAAAAATAATTTACAACCAGAGAAATTTTAATTGATCACTAAACTAATTCCGTCTTAAAGGTGATACATAAATAATCCATAAATATAACTGCCATTAAATAATGTTATTGAATGTTAAAAGTTAAAACTAATGAAGTTAGCGATAAAATAAATACTAAAAAAGAAAATTTAAAATGAACTGAGTTTTTTTCTCTCTTAATCAAATGTGAAATTACATTTTTTTTAGAAAACCCATGATTACGGTAATAAATATAGCTGTTTAAATTCATTATAGATAACGTTATAGTATAGGAAAGTTTTGTTTGACGGTTATGTTTGATATATCTTCAATTAATGGACAATACCAATAAAGCCCAAAGATAATATAATACGTATATGCTTGCAAAAATAAGTAATGCAGAATATGGTCAAGACATTGGAGCAATAAATAAGTAAGGTTGACGACCGCCAGAGATCTTCTGGTCGTATTTTGATTTGATAGCTTGCAACTCGCGTGATTTAACTCAGCTAGTGCATTCTTATGGTGTTTTCTTTCAATCATGACACAACACAAAAGCCTTACAACAATAGGGTCAAGAGCAGTAGAATTATGATCACATGCACGCCATAATAATTCATTACTAATGTGGCATGCCAAAGCAAACGTGACAAATAAACTGCAAGTTTTCTGCGGTAATATTTAAAATCATGAAAGCATGGCTGTTTTGTTCGTCAAAGGATTTTGTTAAAAATATCAACATTGAGCATTTGAAAATGCTCATAAGCTGAATAAAATTTATCATGTTTTTTTTCTTCTTATAAAACATGTGGAATATAACATACCTACAATATAAAGTTTTTTCATCACATTTTATAATGTCTTTCCATCTCCGATTAACAGTAAACAATATTAAATTTAATATCAAAATACACTGAAGGTAGTCAAATGACTATTGATGTATTTTACGACACTAGTTCATGTTTCCAATCAAAAATCAGATATGTTAACATATATATCGACGGTATTTTGGCCAATTGATGTAACCCTCAAAATTGAAATTGTTCAGGAGAGAGTAAAAACCAATTTACATCATTTGACCGAGACGAGACCTGTTCTGTCGTCTTTAAAATGAGATCCAATCATTAACTCATTTTCGTGTTTTTTGAGGGTTACATCAATTGGCCAAAATACATTCGATGCCCATTTGTATAAAACGGCAACACAATTTAATCTATAAAACAATGAATACAGTTTTTAGTCCTTAATTAATTAAATTTACTGTCGACATTTTAGTAAATCGCGAAATTGGTTGAATAAATTATTATTGTTTACGATTTACTTTTCTGATGTTCGTAAACAACTGTACTTTTAGTACCTTACGCTTAATTCAATTTGTAGGAACAACTTTATTACCAGTATCGTTAAATAATTGTATTAAAAATTGACAGTTATTATATAATTATTGCTTTAACTGGAAACATTCAAATAATAATAATGTATTTTATTTCTTAATAGGAAAACCCAAGTTCTTTTCCGTTACCTTTACTACATGCAAATACAATAAATAAAACTTTAATTAAAGCGATCGATGTTTAGAACATCAATAGTTATTCGTAACAAAACACTGCGGTTTGAAACGTTTGTTTTCAATAACTTTTATATCATTAATAATATTATTGTTTCATTAAAATATCTTCGGTCAAATTTATTGATCAACCTAGTGACACTATTATCGAGTACGTAATCTCTTTATTCAATTAAACGTTGTGAGACAGCATTTATTCAAAAGATCACGAATTCGAGTAAAATAATAGGTTTACATGAATGATAGAAAAATCGTCACGGAATACGTTATAAATAGATTATAAATTTGATTATTTAAAATAGATAATAAAATAAATGTTTACTAGTCTCTTCTTCCAAAACTATAGTAAATTAAAATGTGTATGTATAGCGTTGTCACTTTATAACTTTGCATTTCGGTTCACAGGATCCATACACAAACCGTATCAGTGTAATAAAAAGTGCAAAGTTATAAAGCGTATACCTACATAAATAAATAACCTATTTCTTTCAAATACGACCGATATCTTTTCATAAACATCACTTCACGTAATTGAAAATATTAAATTAGTTTCATTTACAGCTACGTGCTTTATATAAATTTAAGATTAGATTTATTGTATCAGCAATATAATACGGTAAAAAGTATCAAAGCCACTCAATGATTGCATTACGTCAATGTGTTCTTTTAATGGTGCAAATTGATCAATTCAAATGAGGTATGCACGCTTATATTACTGCAGTATTCATACTTCATCTTTGCTTAGAAAAACGCGAGATGATTGTAAGAGAAAATTAAGCTTTTATCAACGTTTTATCAGTTGTGCCGGGAAGTAAAGTGGCTCGTTTGCATAGTCGCCTGTGCAAAAAATCTTCACGAATCTAATGGATAGGTACAATACCGTCACGAGGCCGGTCGATAATGACTGGGCGAAAATCGACCGGATTCCGTTATCGATTATCGACGGTTGCTCGCAGTACAATCCGAAGACCGTTGTCACAAGCCCGGGTTCTGTCGTGGATGGGTGGCCTACAGTCGTGAGAGAGCGATGCACCGATAATTGATACTATTAGTCGAATCAGCGCGCACAGCTTTCAGCGATAAATAGTCCGGAAAAAATCCAATCGACCTATTTTACCCGATCGTAAATTTGCAAAAAGAAGCGTCTATCAAACCGACACTAAAAAATATATCAGTTTTATTAATACCGCAGTAATGTCCGTATGTATATTCTTAACCCTTTTAAAGCCAGATGATTTTGCCTAATTATGCGAAAACTGTCAATCGTTTTTTTATGATATATCTATTACCATATTTAAAATTTCAAATAAGTATAAAAAATATATATATGAAGTGCCGACTTGTCGGCCTTCTAGGATTTAAAAAGTTAATTTCATATAAATATATATATTTTTGAAACATAATTTGTCGTAGAAAAACGTTGTTACTGAGCAACTTGATTAGAAAAATGGGTCAAGTTGTTATTGTCAAGATTATATACGAAAAGTAAAATTTCTTTAAAATTAAACGGTTTTGTGGATTATGAAGATAATCATGATACTTAAAAAACGTGACAAGGAAGATATTCTTTAAAAAATACAAAAATCCTAGTCTACCTGTCTGAATCGTGATCTACTTTATTCTACTGTCAGTCGGGTGGAGATCAATGAGGAAGCGGCCCCTGCTGTGGCCCCGCAGCGGGCGTCAAAAAATCCGACGCGGCATCCGTTAATCTGGATTATTGTGTGTTTTTCTAGATCCGTGGGCGAGTGAACTAACCGGGGGTCGGTTTCACGGGCCACTTAATGCGACAGGTGAGGCAGCGGTCGCGAGCTTTCTTGCTTAGATGACGTATTACCGGTATTATTCTAGGTACCGGCCGGCAGGTTATAGCCGAAACGGAAATATTAGTCGAAAATAATAAAAAAAAAAAAAACAAAATCATCGGACTGGATAGGTTTGATAACAATTGAGGCATGAAATGTAATAGGCAATTCTACAGAATCGAAAAAATTAAATTAATGTGATCCACGAAGTTTCTTCTTGTTCGACTTTAGCGCCATTACTTCAATTCATGTCTCGATGAGAAAAAAGCGCTTTGCTGTTTATACAACATATTATATTGAAACTATTGGACGTAGTAGTCTTTTCTAATTTTTTTTTTAGTGTTAACTCAGGCAAACTATGAACTCGCGTAACAATCAACACATGTTGATATTTGAATAATCTACTTGCAAAAAGCACTCGAGTGGAGATTGCGTTTTGGTTGGAAAAAAAATTAACAAAATTTGTCTTTTGCAATTTTATTAAACTTCTTCATTGCAGAGCATTACATTTCGAATAATAGACGAATAAAAATTTCAGTAACGAGTCAAATTTTCTTTCAATTAAGAGGAATTTTAAGATACCATACAATGACGTGCTTCATATCTAAATAACGAATCGTTAATTTGAGATAATCTATCACCTAACTCAAACAAAAATATTCATGTAAAGGTTATTTAAGCTTAAAAATAAAGAATGCCCAGCAAAGCTGAAGAATTGTACAAAAATAAATATACGGCGTGTCGTGAGGTTTTTCATCGTTTTCCAAAAGTATATATACCAAAAGTTACTGCCAAATCGATAAGAAATATTTAAGTGGTCAAACAGAGAAAATTATTATATATATCTATATTAATACAGCTTTCAAGATTTTTACTTCTCAAATTAAAGAAATACGAGTCACAGAAAGTGACATTTTCGAGGAAGCGTATATTAATTTTACATTATTTATTTTTACATATTTTCAATCAATATATGGATTTGTATGTGAATATAACCAAAAGTTAACTTTAATTCAAAACAAAACTTAACCAGTCCAATTCTCAAGGCGCTCTCATAGAAACGGATTAGCTTTCTAATGTTTTTTTCGTAATATCATCCTTTTATTTTAAAAAATCTAGTTATAGCTTTTAACACCCTTTGCTAAAATGCTAGGAAACGATTTTAAGTTTTATGAAGATATTTGACAAAGTAAAAGATTTCCAAAAAGAAGTCATGTCTTTTGCCCATTATTGAATTAATCACCATCACTTCATATTTTTAAACGAATCCACTAAATTGTAAAATATATATCAATTGAAGCCACTGTCTTTACATTCACAATAAAACTCGTAGATACTATTAATTATGTATCAATTTTTCACGAAATTTCATAAAAAATTTCTTAATCAGCATCCTGCTTAGTTAATTAGCATCCAAATTACAAAAAATGATGATAAATAAAAAATAAAACAACGTATATTTTCTACTGAACACGTGTTTGTGCTTTTTGGTGATTCTTTTGGGTAAGCAATCAAGACGCAGCTTTCCACGTCTATTACATCGTTCAGGACAATTAAGAGTTGCATCGTAGACTCAAATAGACGCCAGCAGTGCGGCGTTGCGACGTCGGCCAACGACGGAAGACGCCTGGAAAACAACATAACAAAAAAGAAACCAATACATTGCCTCGTGCTGGAGGGTATAGTCGCTTATAAATAAAATAAGAGATACACCCATCTACACCTGTCGAAATTTACGAGTTCCACCTAATTTAGTTACGAGAAGCAGAACATTTCTGAATTTATTTATAACTATAAATAGTCACAAAAACGTTTGAAGGTTTTATATAAAAATGTAGCAAATTATAAAAATCTATACTTGTATGTTGTATGTCAACCAATATAATATTTATACAATTAGTTTTATAAAATAACTTCCCCAGCAATAGAGGTCGCTAATATGTAGCCGTTGGCGTTATTATGACATTATTTTGGTGGAAGCTAATGTTGAATGTTGTAATTAGAAAATTGAACATATCGCCGTGGACCGTACCTTACAGTCGTACGTGTATGATATATTCAATTACAACTTTTGATAAAAACATATGAAAGCTATGCAGAATAGTATTTAAATAATACCATAACATATATTTTGAATATTTTCAATAGAGAAATATTACAAACGTAATTTAATCGCAAAAGAAACACTTTTACAAACGTAATTTGCAGACGGCATTCAATCATACAATGCAAATAAGTTCTCTTTGAGTCAGAATTTTTTAATAACATTTTCTCTTTTCTAGTTGTAAATAATTAGAAGCGTCTTAAAAAATAAAAATGGTTTAATATAAAATACAGATTCCGCATTAAAGAAATTATTTTGTGTGAACGTTCAGTAATAAATAATTCTGGACCTAATTTACGTTCGATAACCATTTTAAACTTTTAAACATACGTTGTTACATGTTATGTTTATTTATTGTATTTAACATCAAATTTAAATGTAGGAAAATTAAAGTACTATTTATTTTATATCTTTTACTAAGAAGCATCGCCACGCCGTGACTTGTGTTGATATAATTGTATCAACCTTTTCCCAGTTAAACAATGGCTACCACCATTTTAATACAATCAATGCGAGAATATTGAAGTCATTAATCATGACACTTCAACAATCACATCGAAACAAAAGTTCGAACGCACCACACACTATACGAGGAGTGTGCAACTAACTCAAACGTCCTCGTAAAGGGGATCGGCGGGAAGACAGTGAAGTTTGTGTATTTCCGGAGAAACATGGAGGTCTTTGACCCCGCGGTCGTGTTGTAAATATAGGTCAGCTGATTCTTGACATCTGACGATAATAATAATAGTTATATGCAAGCACTTGCACCATGATATGTATTTCAAAGAGTATACAAATTCTTGGGCGTGAAATTTAAGCGCAATACTAAAAATGTAACGCGTTTAGAGACGATTATTGATATGGAAAAATATTTTAAGACTGGATATAAAAATGTACTGCATGTAAAAAAATTTATTCATTGAAAATTCATTACTGGAAAAAATATTACAAATCAAGATGCTGTATGTGCGGGCAAATATGATTGTGAAAAATTTCAAGTTAATTCAATAGTCGAGTGACTCCACTATGGTCGGTTTATTAAATATAATAATGCAGTCACTTTTTAGTTATCTAACGATCTATTGATCTAACACTTATTGTATGTAGAGCAAGCGATTCATAAAATCTCTCAAATATTAATTGAAGATAAAATGTCACATATTAACATGAACTTCCACAGGGTTATAAAAATTATACAAGACAGTTTTCAGTATATATCCATTACATTGTAATTAAAGCTTCCTTGTAGACAAAAAAAAACAACAACAAAAGTCAATCGGCGAAAGCTAATAAAGGTCTGCCTGTTGCCACGCGTAAATGCCTCGGCCACAAAGGAAGTAAGTTGCCCTAACGACTCGAAGCGCCAGCTTTCTGTAAAACTCTACGCGCGGATGTATAAAAGCACACCAGCGGCGTGGACCCCTCGCGAACAATAAAGGTTAATGATTTTCAAAATAACGCGTAAAGAGCGAGGGCACGCCAGTATACCTCCACAGACAAAACCATGATATGCTGTTTTATGAGCGTTTTAATTTTTCGTATTCATCCGCGCGTAGGAACGCTGTATTTTTTGCTCTGACATTTAAAGAGCCCATACTAATGATTGTTTTTGAAAATAAATGAGAAAATAGATAAGGCCATTTCTTTCAAAAAGTAAAATATTGATCAGTCATTTTATGGTTAATGTTGCATACTAGCATCTGTTACAGTATTTAAAGTATGAACATCGGTCATTAAAAAAAGATTTTGCTAGTTTCTTACCTTTTTGTATTGCTCAGCGCTTACACACTGCTTAGGAAATATATTATAATGTAAAGGTTCTCAAGCATTATTTGTTCTGAATGAATAAAAATGTCCTTTATGAAAACATTGATAAAACTTTAGAAAATTTCGGGTCTCGGGTTCTTTTATTTGAATGTCTCTGGAATCGAGATGGGCAAAAATCGTTGATTTCCGGGGAATTTATTCTCTAGTTGTTCGACACAGAAACCCATGCATGAAGTATAATTGCATAAAGGACAGTTCCGTTTATCGTGTTTTTTTTTTAATTCAACTAAATCTATACGACTACCTATCGACACCGCTATATAAAAATCTTATAATCATACAAGGTGAGAAAAATCATCAAGAAATAGGTAGTTAGTTACAATGAGTCCGCTATAACAAATCACGACTGCAGATGTTAGAGCTCCTTCGGACCATCGTGCGAACGCAGGCAGTAAATTCAGATTAGTTCCAGACGATCATGCAGTCTCAGAGGCTTAGAATCAGCGGCATCTAAATATGGAGGCGAGCCTGGAGAATATAGATTTGTGGAGAAGTAGTTACTTTCATTGGACGAGACGGAAACGCGATCCGACTTCTTCCGCAGTCTAAATATATTATGTTCTTGAGAATGTCCGTCAAGAAATACTCAAGAGAATGAGCCTAGTCAATTATGGCAGGGTATTTTTATTGTAATAATACCTAATCTCTTAATAATAATAAATATAGAAAATTACCATTGACATCATTCAGAACCAATTAGGGTATAAAAACACTATTAGGTCGATAATTGTCAAGGACAGTACTTTTGACGAATAAACAGTCGCAAAACGTATATCTTCTCGTAGGAGTCATTAACAGAAAAACATGATTAAAAAAATACTTGAATATTTAAGTTACATAATATGTAATGTACGTATATATATACTATATAAAACTATAATGCGCTTTAAGTGTTTAAGAGCTCAATCGGCATTCTATATAATAAAACCAATTTTAGTACAATACAATATTTAAGGTTATTCAACGGCCAAAAACAATTTATGAAATTTTACGAAGTGTAGAACGTAGAAATAATAATGCATTGATAGTAATTGATTTTCTTTTTCCAAAAACTGTTAAGGTTTTATATGATTTATTTGGTTGAAAAGGAAAGAAAGTGTACTATATCACAGCGATATGATTGTGTATAGATTTAATTATAGCGTTAGTGTAATAAAAAGTTAAATAAGGTAAAGCTTTCTTTCTTGTCAGCTAAAGACTGTAATAGTCAGTCATTTGGATGTGAGCCAAGAATTCCAATAGCTCTTACACGTCTTCGCGCATAACCAAAATTAAGGAAAAAAGATTTTTTCTTATGTAAGAGATAAAAATAGCAAAGAAAATTGGTTTATCGGAAACTTTTTTAGATTATTATCCTCTATATATGAACTTTTCCAAAAGTTTTTGAGTTACGAGTAACTCAGAGATCATAAACAAATCTTAATTAATTATTAGTCATGAGCATTCTTATCTCGGAGTGGCATGTTTACGTGAGATAAAGTAGGTAAACTTTCAATGTAACTTGCGTTCTTCTCAAAACATCTAGGTAGGCTAAATGTACCAGTTTAGTTATGTTACCGCGCTCTCTGCATTTTGGGTTCTTTGGCCACAGCTGAAAGAGTTTTTAGAATGTTTACATAGGCGTGAAAGTCATGTTTTGGATAACGTGCCTGAATATATGTATACATAATTAGATAACCTCAGTACAATCACTGTATATGAGTAACATAAAAGTATTGAACAAGTTCTTGAAAAACGTCGTCTCAAAAGTAAAAGGGCACTTGTGACATTTTGACGGTTTGAGTTTAGAATGTAATTTAGTATTTTTTTTTCTCCGTATGACAAGCAATTAGCGAAACAAAACCTATGAAAAATGGAAAAAAAAATAATAGGATAAAATATCAAAGTATTTATGGCGTTAAGCCGAAATAGCTATCAACTACCTAATCAAATTTTGTAGAACTAAATATTTTGATATTGCATCCTATTATAATGGAGTTTTATCAAGTAAATGCCAATTCAATCAATAAATTAGGTAACCTGTGTATTTACAAACTAATCATGAATCCATGTATGGAAAAATATATGTGTTTTAACTTAAATATTATGAGTTCAAAACTATAATTATACCAATTAAAGTAGGCATATTTCATTTGATCTTTAAGTAATAAACCTTCTTACATGAAAGAAGATATTTAAAATTATGTGAAAATTTGACCTACATTAATACTTAAAACCTCCAATATTGAAAAAATATAAATGAGCGAAACCAGTCCTGATCATTACAAAAATGTGGAAGTAGTAACACAACAAATTATGTTTTATTTTTAATATTATGTAATGGTTAAATGGAGAAAATTTCAATAAAAAATCATTGGTAGAGAAACTTCAACAGTGTGTGTATTGTATTATTTTATATTTTTATTATTATAATAAAATAGCAATAACCTACTATAGAAAAAATTGTAAAGAGCGAATATTTGTTTCAGCTGACCGTATTAGATTCAACCGGTGATAAAAAAACACACTTTCAAAAGCAATTGGCAAAACAAATTCAATTAAAATGCGCTTATTTTTAATTAATCAAACGAAATATATAATTAAATAGATTTAATTTGAGTAATACACTCATCCAAATACAGAGAAAGCATTTCAGCTGACTGCTGTTTTATTATGCATGGTTGACTATTTTTTTAATAACTTATTATGAATGATAAAAATTAAGTATTTATTATAAAATGTACTGCCACACAACAGGAAGCAATAAAGAATTTATCAGTGAAAGAATTCGCTTAATATGGATAAAAAAATTAGAAAAATATTACTTTCAATAGATGCCAAATAGTAGGGCGTGAATGCATCTCATAAAAACGCCCAAAATAGATTCTTACGTATTTTTAGAACACATTTAAAATTCTTTTTTTTTTTCAAACTTAATTTACATTTCCTGTATCTTAAGATAGATAGGTAAATAAATAGTAAAAATACTTATTTGCAAGTAAAAAGGTAGCTAAGAGTATATTTGGAATAATTGTTAACTTCTTGGTGGCTTAATTAATAAGTTTTTCAATGTCCTGAAAAATTTTCCCAAGCAGTCGACGTGTGTTTTCCTATTCAATAAATAAAATGAACAATTAGATTTCGGCGACTTACCTAAATAAAGCCTGATAACTATCAATTGAAGTGTGCTTTTCAATACTGTTTAATATGAAGATAAAGAAGCCGCGTACATAAGTAATTGCTCAAATTTACGATACGTTAAACCCAGGTATAGCAGCTAGGCTACAATCGATAGATTTCGAATTTTGAACATCTGAAGATTTTTGTTCAGAAATTTAATTCATTTTGTACAATTTGATGTATCACTCCTGTAATATTTTTGTAAGAGTACATAGTATTTTTTTTGTTTTGATTGCGTTATTAAAAGCGATTGTGAAATCAGCGAGACACATAATGGATGGTTAGAGGTAGGGCAACCAATTTGTGTGCATACTATTTATAAATGCATCATATAAAGGGCTGCATCGTTGAATTCAATTTGAATAAAAACGCAACAACGTTTACAAAAAATAGGAAAATATACCAAGTCAAAGATTTCCTTCTGCAGTATGACACTGTCAATATGATTAAAATGTAACCAGCAAAGAAAAAAATGTTATTTTAATCTAAAATTCTTCAGTAACGTTTATGCATAGTGGACAGATATTTTTGGCAATGTGCACATAGCACATGTGATGCGTAAAAAATCAAGGACAAGTCACGTTTCTATACACCAGCCCAACAGGTAAGCAATGAGGTAGTCTTTATCGTACCACTGTCGTTATATATATATATATTTTTTAACCATATTCCTCCAAGCTTCTCTGTCCCCCACCAGCCTCCTCGCTTCCTCCCAGGTCATCCCAGCGTCCCGTAGCTCCACCGAATACATCCTATGGATGATCATCAGCGGCCTTCCAGGGCAACGGAATCCATCTGGTTGGTAGAAGAGACAGGCAGGATTCAGGCTCCCCTGGGTCATCCGCAGCACGTTTCCAAGCCAGGTCCATCGTCGCTTTTTTATTTTGCACGTAATAAGAGGCTGGTCCGTCCGCTCTCTTATCTCCGAGTTCCTGACAAAATCAAACCACCGTAACCCTAGTATTCGCCGCAAACATCTGTTTTCAAAGCACAATATACGGTTACCCTGTGCCTTGGTTATGTGCCATGACTCGTAACCGCAAATCAACACTGTCAGGATGCATGCGTTGAATAAGTGGCACTTGGTTCTGACCGAGTACAGCCGTGAGCCAGACGTTCCGCATTGAGTTAAGAGTTCCTCCAGCTATCCCTAATCGGATTGCGAGCTCTTTACTTTTTATATTTAAATATGTGGAAGTAGTACAAATGAATTGTGTTTTATTTTTTAAAATATCTTATGATTATTTTTATAAAGTGGGATTGAAATGTAACAACAAAACGAAACGGCATAAACAACACTTTCATAGCTACTCCCCAGGAGAAAACGAAATTCTGAAAGTGCCTTTAACCGCAGACCGATTGAAAACATAAACATATGTATATAAAACTATTACAGCAATAAAGACTGGAAAACAATTTCATCGTAATCAAAATGTTCAGTTTTTTTTGCAGACTATCGCATACGTAGCGAAGTCAAACAATAGTACTAAATACTGCAAAACAATTTATACAGGTTATAGCGTCTATTCGCGCAGGATTAGCCGTAAACAATGAAAAATTTATTTTTATTATAAATAACTGTATAGTTCTCATTGTAAAATAGAAGAATGATCAATAGATTATAAAATATCTGACCGAATTCATATAAACGAAACACGAAGATTCGTGCAAACAGAATTCAAATTTAATAAAATTTTGAGGTAGGCATTTACTGAATTTGATAGTAATCTTTCTCACACTTCATTCGACACAAAAAGGTACTTAATTTAGAAGGTCTGACCCTTGGCATATGCAAAGATAATTTATACGTTTTATACATTCTAAAGAAAGGGCCTGTATATTACATCTATTCAATAAATTATAGCTGCACTTATAAAAGAGTAATTAACACATCAGAATATAATGCAGGGAATTGTGACTTTAAATCTACACGTAAATACTATAGCCGTCAGTACGGAGCTTTCCAATTTCTATGGCGGCCACAAAGAAATAGGTTTTGGATATTATTGAATCCGGCCAAAATACCTTTTCACAATAATTGGCCTTTTCAAAAAGTAGCTTAGCTGTCTGAGATAACAAAGCGACGGCGTATCACACGGGTGCCTAATAAATAAATAATAAAATCTCTGGGCCACTTAATGGAGAAAACTTTCTAGTCACTATCAATTTGGTCTTTCTGATCGACATTTTATCAATGTAATATTAAGCGTGAAATTTACACGTGAGATACTACCACATTCAAGCGATGTGATAATAATATTTTTGTTATGATTCGATCGTGCGGTGATAGATAAATGATATGAAATAAGAATTTTTGAAAGGTTTTATAAAGTATGTTTAAATTACTCTGCGGACTAAAATATGAAGTATTTTACAGTTTGACAAAAATAGATTACACAGATTTTTATTAACTTATGGACTACATTACTGCAAAATAATGGTGACGCAGATCTGTCGGGGTTTGCGTTAGTAGCTAATTATCGTGAGACAAAAATTAGTGTAATTTTCAAATTTCTATGATTTGACAGGTTGCTAGAATTAGTGGGACAGAAGAGTAAGAAGACCTATGTGACATGTTTTATAAACTGACCACAGTAAACGCATGTTTTGCAAACTGCGGCTCTACGTGTATTTTTGTGCGGTTTGCGAGCTCACGATTAAATTATTTTTTCACGATAACAAATAATGTATACCTTGTATTTTACTTGCGGCGCGTGTTCAGTTTGAATTTCTTATATGGCCCTTCAGTCAAAAAGTTTGCCGGCCTGCGCCCAGCTAAGACTGGGAGTCATGATTAATTTAACCATGGGCATGTGACTGACCCAGCCAGAAACAGTTTTAAAACGACAGTAATATAATGTTAGCAAAAAGGCTTACAATTAAATGCACTTTTGTTTAGATGATATTCACTTTCGTAAAGATAGTTTTCACTTATAACAAATACATTCCACAAAAATAAAAAATTATTTCACTAAAAATAAAGTGATGCCACATAATAAAATATATTTAAACATTGAAGAAATATGTTGCACTTACGAAAAAATATTATCACATAGACAAAATAGTTTTCACTCAATATAAATACTCACACTTCGAAATCGATAGTTTCACAATGCTGTAAAGAAATGTCACTTACTCTTTACTACTTGCAACATAGGAGTTTTCACCATAGACTAGTTTACTTGTCGCAACTCTATATTGGGCCGCCTGTATTGTCTTTGCTCCACGTATTAGAATTTATTCACTAGTATATTATAGGAGTGGTATTTATGAAGAAGCAGGGTTCTAAGTGGACATGCAATATGTTAATATAATTTATTTCAATGTTCATAAAATACAAAATTAAAATAATCCGTTTCAAAGTCAAGCTATCAAAATTAGTCTGTGGTACTTTGTTAAAAGAATCCGTTTCGAAGTGAAAACTATTAAAATCAAAGTTTGAGTGTACTAAGTTAATACTATCTTATACAAAGAGCCAACTATCGAAATAAAAGTTCAAGTGTACCAAGTGAATACTAGCTTACATAAAGTGCAAACTATCGAAACAAAAGTTCAAGTGTACCAAGTGAATACAACCTAACACAAAGTGCAATTATTTATAACCCTAGCAAAAACAGGGGAAAAAACATGAGGAGTTGTGAACCTTTCTACCCATGACAAGGATAAAATACATCGAGTCTAAAAGAAATATATTATATCTATTGGAAAAGAATTTAATACATTTTTTAAGGATATAATATTAAAGATTATTTTCTTTCGGGTGTCTTTAAGAGATGCAATATTTTAGTCTGTGCGATTATGCATTGCTTCAAATATTGAAAAAAACGAAGCTATTAGCGTTTGTTCGAGATTTGCAACCGAGACAAAAATTACTTACCTGTGACAGCTACATACAGGTTAAAGAGATAACTGTCAACGTTTGTTTTAAGAATGCCAACTACAAAATCAGTGACATCTGACGGCTTTTATGTATTTAGTTTTTTTGTATTTTGTTGGAAATGGCAAATAACAGTAAACGTTTAAAATGCCCCGTTGGAAAAGCTACTAAATCTCGTTTTAATGCATGTTCGTTTTTGGCACATTACACAACCGTGCTAAATTACACTACTTTACTATATTAATCATTTTACATTATATCAAATTTGAATTGTTGAGATTTTGTACATTTCCATGTATTTTGTCACTAACGACACGGGATTCGCTTTTCGGCATCTTCAGGCAATCGAGCACACGAATGGACTCGAATTGAGAGACAGTAACCAATGTCTAACGTTTATATATACGATACAAATATGACAAAATATTATTTATAAGATAAAATATTATTAGTGTAGGACCCACACTGATACCTGAGTTAAAAATGTCGATGTCTTAAATTACATTATATTGATGATATATTATTTTAAGCGAAAATGGTTGTTAGTGAATCGCTTATTTTTTCACCTTTTTCATATTTATGATAAATGGAAAAGGATGGGAAGATAGACATGATGTGTTACATAATTTCTATATATATTATTACTAACTTACCTTTAATGTGATGGCATAAAATAGAAAGTCAAAATTTAATCTTGGAATCGTATAAAACCCAACGATTAAAGGATATATTTAATTTACAGAAAATACCACGATTTTAATAAAAAAATATTGCTTCATATTGCTTTCAATAAAAAAATGAAAATCACGCAGATAAGATTCGATCCAGCGCCGATCGCATGCCGCTAGTGTGACATTATTTGGTTCTTAGAATAGTTGGTACCTTTTTTACAAACATTTCTACGATTCACTTTCCAGGTGGGTGTGTTCTAAAGTTATGTAAATATAAAAAAAACCATGTCAAGAAAAGTAAATTCAGTAATTAAGGAAGTAATTGAAAGTAGAGATTTAATAATATTTGAATCGTTTATTTATTATGAAGGTTAGGTAACATTTGGCAAAGGGCCAGAGAAAATACTACATAATAATAAACAACCTATACAAATGGGAAAGTTTATGGGTAGACAGAATGGACAAATTATGATTATTTACGCGATAGACCGAGCAATAAAATTACTTATGGAAACATTTTGGTAATAAAGACACAATAACTGATCGCAAGATGTACGGTAAAGTGGGGCTTCTTAGATAATCAGCGGCATTAATCGATATAATAATTAGATATAAATGAAAATGATGGAATTATGTTTGCTGATCTCTCATCCCCACGATTTCATTCGAACTAACAAGCAAAGTAATAATGGCACTCCGAATACCATTAACAAAAAGAAATTTTACACGAAAATTGTAGCAATTGTGACATTGACAAAAATATACCGTTGGTTAAGTGAGAAAGCGGTCCTGATCCTTATAAAAAATTTGGAAGTATCGCAAATCAAATTTGAATTGTCCAGATTCTGTAAATTTTCCTGTATAACGATGCCGAAAGGCGAAACCCAGGTCGTTAGTGACGAAATACATGGAAATGTACAAAATTTTAGCAATTCAAATTTGATATTGAAATTTTATCAAGCAACCTCAGACGATATCTTAAATTATTAAAATTCAAATTTTGTTTAATTTTTTTAAATATTATACATTTCTACCAATAATTTACAGTTAACACATTAAAAGTGAACAATACAATTAATCAATAAAAATGACAAATATATAAACAAATAATCCTCCAAGCCCTGGAAACTAAGAAATAAGTGATTGAACGAATGCACGATAGCCGTTTTATGTAAAATAAAGAAATTTTTTTAAAGAATTTTTTTTTAAAGAAACCTTTTTTAAAGAAATCTTCTTAAAAATATTCGTAGAAATTATGCGTTGAACAGCATTTTATTGAGTTACAATGAAATTGAAAAAACGACATTAACATCATTCGATTCATATTATTTCTATAAAACTAGTGTGCCTATTTCAAGTGATGTTATTACTTTTCTAAAACAACAGCGTAATATGGTAGCTAAACGTTGATACTAATAAAAAAAACTACATGCTTCTAATAGAAATGGGAAGAGGAGAATAAAAGCGATTGTCTTCTGGTAGCGGATTAAAAAAACAACCGCAACCATTATCGATCGTAAATGATCAGTTACATAGACATTTCAATAGTGTAACAATGAAAATATACATCTAGAATACCGTTAGAGTGTGATTTTTTCCAAAATCAAAACACACCTCGATTATCGTAAAACTGTAGAAACAAAGTCATTTATTAATCGTGTCGTGTCTTTCCTTCTCGAAAACGGTGTACATCGAAATACAGAGAAAGTCTATTGCGCTCTAACAATCCGTCATAAATAATTATTTTAGTAAATTTAATTTCATGCATTAAAATGCGTGATTCTGTTATTTCGTAATAGTAACAACGAGACACACGAGCTCTCGTCAGGAAAAAAATATCTGTAACACTCGAAGGGAAACTTTCTCATTTCACTTTCGTGCATTTTAAAGTATCGTTGCAACAACCAACCGTAAAGTGTATGGTAGACGGAAACTATGTTTTTTCACTAGCCGAAGCGCAACGCAACGTTGGTGAGGTACTACGTATCTCATAATGTCAAAAATGCTCTCCATTAAAAGCGATGAATGAGCGTTTCGATAGAAGCGTCCCGTGAGAAATGAAATGGTCGGTGTGGGATTCTGGAGTCGTGAGGTCTTCTCCTCACGAAATCGTCTTCTTGCGTCGAAAGCCAATCGATTAAAGGGTTTCACTTATCGATTTCAAATACGGTTTAAAATTCCACACTAGCGTAAATACTAGATACTCAAAGATACTTCATTATTCGTAGACGAACATTCGCAAAAAATCGCACTGTTTCTAAAAAAACAAACCCCTCAATTTATATTTGATAAAATTACATATTTTTAGATTTATGCAGTCTTAAGCCCTTCTCATATAAGCTAAACGTGTGTAACACAAACAATTGGTATTTACAAATAAGACATTCTATAGTTATCCTTATTTTTGCAGGGCGTTTTTGTTTCCAATGAATGGCACCAAAAAATACCTCAGAATTCCAATCCGCTGAAAAGAGGGGATCAAAATTAATCAACAAAACAATTGCATGGTCACCAGTGTCACTACTTTATTAAACATTGCCTGTTAAAAGTTTTATATATCGACTTTGTTTCGGCCAATTGATGTATCCCTCAAAAAATACGAAAATGAGTTAATGATAGGATCTCTTAAAGACGACAAAGCAGGTCTCGTCTCGGTCAAACGGTGTAAATTAGAAAAATGGGAAACATCATTTTACATTGGTTTTAGGTTTAAAAACTCTGACCCGGCCATTTGATGTAAGCCACTATTATATCGACACTCCCTACGTATAATCCCGTATCTGCAAACATGAGAATTTACAGAAGTACATTTCATAGATTAATAAGGCAACCCATCATATAATCTTTTCGTTAAAAACAGATTTTACTCTCTCTTGAAAAATTTCAATTTCGAAGGGTACATTAATTGGCCAAAACACCGTCGTTGTTAGCATAAAGGAAAGATATCAAAAGATTTTGATATACAATCATTAGTTATCGATACATATTTAGAAGGCCTACCTTAATTATTTCATATCTACATGTGTAAACTTCACGATAAATCATAGATGGAAGTAAATTGAATTTAAAAATACAGTTTCGAGTTGTTTTTGTACTAAATAATATCTACCTCTAACAAAATAATTGAAGCCAGTCTACTCTGTTTATGTATGCTTATGGAAAATGTGCCGAGAGTAATTATTCGGCACGATAAACTTGTGATGCAGATCGCTCGATTGTCTAGTCGTCTAGTGGTTCGGGAACCACTTGCCCATCACTTTATGTGCCGTTTATTCTTCTTGCATCTCCTTGTTGAGAAGAATAATTACAAAGCGCGGCGCGTAGTCACACACAGCATTCGTTACAATTCAGCGACGGTTCATTATTCGTTTCGGTTCCAAATCTATTACGTGTTCATCACATCTAGGGATTGCAATACCATTATTAACGAAACCGGGATCCCGGTAATTAGGTTATATCTTCAATACCTGAATACCTGTTATCAAAATGATTTCGCATTACTTCCTCTTCGGTATCCATACAATCTGGTGCAATACGATTTCATTTAAAATTGACCGAACGAGCAGTAGCAAAGAGCAACGGTTTTCATTTGCATTATTAATTTATGGAAATGGGATTACTTGGAAAACATGGATGCGAAACGTTGCATAATTTTCTACTCAGCGATAAATAAAACGAGCTCATTATGTTGTGCCAAACAAAGATTAAATATGTTTTGATGATAACTCAATCTGACTTTGTTTAAAAAAACAGTAGATTTTAGGAAAAAAATTTTTTTATAGTTTACTGCGATGAAATAACATTAAAATAAAGTACAACGAAAGTAAGGTTGTTCTTTGGTAGAAATTTTATATTGCTGGGTCCGTGGTACAGTGGTCAACACCGTTGTCTTCGGTAACGGATCTCACAGGTTCGAATCCCAGTACAAAATGATTTTTCAATCGATTTATCTTGGTGGTAATGGTTGTTTGTGACGTCTAAAATTCCCTGCTACCCATCTGATTTTAACAATGGGTCGTCGTATAGCGAGAGTAATTAGCTAAACGATATCTTATCTTTAAATATTTAAGTAAATTTCATTTGAAAATTATTTGTTGTTATTTAATGAGGAAAACATTTGACGTCAACTGCAAGCAAAACTCAAATATGAAGTTTCAATTTTTAAGCGTTAAGCACCCAACAGTCAACCAAACGATATGTAATAGATACAATAATTATTTCTTTCATTTGCTCGTATTTTCTATTTTTTAATTTCGTTACTAATTTAATTTGAAATATCTTCTATTGCAACACTATCATTTTTTGGGAGTAAAAAAATAAAACGTGCGTTTTAAATTATATCAGATACGGAGAACTAAATCAGTGTATTGATATTTACAACAGACATACAAACAATGAAAAAAGTCAAAACGTAATTAAAAGCGCATTAGATTTTTATGTTGATACATTTAAAAAAAGTGGAATACTGAACATTGGGAAATAAAAACGTTATGAAGGAGATCATAGACCATTGGCAGAAATTTCAAAGATGATCATAGAAATTCCATTAACTAAAATTTATATGTACATTGCTTCATAGAAGTATGTACAGCTGATTAATAATCGTAAGTTCAAGTCTGCGCCGGCCTCAAGGGAATTAGGCGGAAACACTTTTACATAGAAAACGCATACATACCTTAAATTCATTTTTTTCACATCGTATTGTGTTCCGAACAAAACGTAATTTCCCCTTTTACGCATGAATATCTATCACCTCTGTCGGCTGTATTCTGTATCGGAATTCGAGCAAAGTAATTGGTGTCTATAAAAATCCAAATACTAAAGCGTTTTGAATTTATTTTATTAGATTCATTATTAAGGTGCATTTTGATCAGAAAGACAACAAAGTACCGATTGTATTTAACATTTAATAGATATATACATTTATTATAGTATTTTAAAATGCAGAGTAGAAGTGACTGAAAACAACAAAGATTTGGAAATCAATGAATTTATATGAAATAATCATTATTGATTGAAACTTTTGCTGCAAACAATTAACGAGCATTGCCAGTGAGAAAAATTAGCTGGCTTCATTTTAAGACAAAGGAAATTAGTTGTCACATTATTTGATAACGCTTTTATTTTTTGGAAAATAACTATTCCATTTTTCAACGATATAGGCATATACCAATGTTTCATGTATGTTGACAAAATGTTTCCATAGAAATTGTTATTTATGTAAGTCACCTATAGACGACAAGCTGGACAAAACACTCAGCGACGCTATTCTTTTATAGTTTTTTTTATTACTTTTAATGTGTAGTGCACTTTTAGAAAGTTTTAATTCCACATTTTAACATTTAAAAAAATGTATTCTAACACTAAATTATGACAAACTGCGCAGCCGTAAATTATTTTTGTACACCAAAAGTAAAATGTACACGAATAAATATTCTTAAAATGCACATAAAATTTATTTCGAAGCACTAGTTGAGTAAACGAAAATATGATCTAAATAAAGTACCATAAATAAGTAAATTTGTCGCATTAAATTATTATTTACTGCACCGATAAAAGAAAACTTTTATTAAATAAAATGTCAAAAGCGATTATATTCGCCATCGTGACATTGATTGGGATTTCTCGATATTGATTGGCAATAAATGATAAAAGTTAAGTTTCATTTTCTAGCGCTATCCACCACTATAACCATTAATTGGTTGAGCAGTTTTCAATTAAATATAATCAACTTCTAAATTTAGTTGTTCGGATCGCTAATTTCTTCGCGGGTTCGATACAGGTACTTGAAAAAAGAAAGCACTCAATTGAAGTTATATAAATCCTATTCGATCTTACGATTTGCTGTGGACGCTATTTGAACTGTTGAAACAATTGAATTTATAATTAGTCAGGTAAGTAATGAGAACCAATCGAATCGCCGGTTTGCAGTGAAAACTCTTCGCGACAATTTCCACTTGGACTGTTTGTATTCGACACGCTTCCGCAAACAAGAAAGTGGAGAAATTATATTTTTTTTAAATATGAAGAAGAAAGACATTAACGTCAAATCGTTTTTAAAAAGAGAACAAACAAATTAACGGTGCCGTAATTATTTGACAAGAAATGAAAGGAAAATCTTTTTCTTCTGTGGAACTCTCGCATGACGACACATCCATAAAATTATATGAATTCGCAGGTAATTTTCAAAGACAACGGAATGAAAGTATACTCATACTTAGTTGCAAAACTTGGCTAAACAATGGCAAATAAATTTTAATAATGGGAATAGTCTTATAAATAAATATATTAGGCTCTTACATTTTCTGTTAACTAATAATGTCTAACTGTATCGTTTTGTATTCGTTAATTAGTTATGATTTTATTAACAAGAGAAAAGGCACGATTTTAGTCTTGGGATGTTTATTGATTATTCCCAATTGCGTTTGATTATTCAATTGTATTGTATAGCATACTTTCAATTGCAAAGATGAACAATTGCCTTCTTCGAAGAAAGAGAAGATTAACATGAAGTAGATGAGCGATCACGATCTTCGAGAAATGTCGTAATCAATTCACGCGATGACATCATAGAAAACAAGCAACGGGATAATATTTCCCGTAGCTGGAAAAACAATAATGTTCCGAAGAATAATTTGATTTTTCATCATATAATTTTGATACTATAGCAAAAGCATATTGATGTAAGGCATAACATAATTTTACTGAATCAAATGATTTAATAACTAATCATACGAAAATTAAGGGTGCGTGGAACAAGCCCCACCCTAATAATGATGTCTAGTATTAATCTTACGTGAAAATAGAACATTAAATGTGACAATGTATTTAGAAATAAACAAGACATGTAATGTAAATCGTCCGAGGTGAGATAAAAACATGTGGCACAAAGCTGTTTATTTTGATTGACAAGCCCATAAACAACAATGTAGTAGTTGTGTAGTAAGCAATTTATTAAATGGCCGTTTTATGTACGAAGTTAAATCTGAGTTGAATTCGTGGATAATCGCAAGACGGTAAAGATTTAGATCTGCTCTCTGTATCTCAGTGAGTGGCCGCCACGCAGTCTGACGCTGACAATAAATTATTTGCATACCAAAAATAAGCACCTGACAACTTTGTAACGGGCCATCTCAGACTGCAACAGGCGTTTATAAATAAGCGATCAAATCGTACCTATAACAGGGGTGTCCACTATTTATATTGTGTAACCTACTTTTGAAATTAAAACAAATCGCATATCGATATTGTCAAAACTGAAAAGCCAGTTTTTAATTATTTGATTTTGAACTTTCGGGATTTTGTCTCGTAGATAATTATTTCCATACTTTGTTATGTTTTTCGTTACAATTTATTCGTTTACTACAAAACTTAGTATGCAGATACAAAAAAAATAATACAACCAGCATTATGACAATATATGAATTCAGCGTTTAATATTATACTAAACAATGTGATACTCATATGATGTTCATTAATTTAAGCAAATATATTACAACTTATTTTGAATGGCATGATGTATGTAAGATTTTATGGATAAAATCAGCAATACATTACATTTACTATAAGCCATTGATTATACCATTAATATGTTCCACATCCGAAAGTACAGAGATTGCTTTAGTAAAATATTATCAAATAACTTATAATGTGACAATAATAGTTAAACTAAGTTTACGACAAACTATTAGATATATATTAAAGCATAAAATCATCATTAGGAGAAAGAAAATTACTGCACAGGGCGCACGATGCGAGTAAATTGACAAAGAAACGATGCAATCTTTAATACGGATAAGGTTGAAAAGAAACACGTGCTGAAAAATCGCAAAGCGGAATATCGCGAGAGATTAACATCGAGGCTAAGTATCTTCTCGGGCCAACGACATCAACAAAACAAGACAATTATTATATTGTATACCGTCATTAATGACTTCTGCGTCGATTGGATCATTTGCAGTTGGGTATAAAACGAACTTCCTAGCATGCCATCAAATGGCATTCTGATTCAGAAAGTTTGTGTTGAATACATATTACATATTATAATATATATATATAATCACTATCAAAATCGATTGGGAGAAATTGTTTCCTGTGGCCGGGTATTGATGTTAGTGACTGCTGCATGATGGGGATTTAACGGAAACCGTCGATTAAAGCTTTCCATAAAAGATACTGACAGTAGAAAAATAATAATCGTTAAGTAATAACAGCAAAGCAATATAAACGTCATTTAATTCAATTTTAAGGGAAATTTTATCGCTACCTATATCATTCGCCAATAAATTATAATGAAATGTATAATTTAAAACGTTTAGAACGATACATGTTGGTATAACTAATTTCAATGAACATCATGTTTACATATGAACATTCGGCGATTCGTCGCCGGCAACTAAATATATGATATATAAACATTATATTCTTAATCGAGATTAGTTAATAAGTTAAATACCACAGACAAATACAAGCTATTTTTAACAGCAGTTTGAAGTCATAAAGATGTTTTATTTATTTGAAATGAATACGATAGTAAGCGTGGCGAAAATAAATAGTTCGAACACAAACGAATGCTTTCACGCGCAATTAGTTTTTAGATCCTATCATCCAGATATAAGGAAATTAAAAAACTACTAGAATCGTTAGATATAAAAACATTTATTTCACTACTGAGTAAAAAAATTAGCATTTATTATTAGAAAGATCATTGGTAAAAACTTGCTGCCAGCGTTTAAGATAATATGTATACGCTCATTTGAACTGATATTAAGTGCAGAGAAAAAAGTATTATCGAAATGCTGCGATAGCGAGCGGATGCGACAATTAGTGCATCCTAGATGCAATTAGCCCAGACCCATGAAACAAGTGCTCCTACACACTGCTATTAAGAGAACCAACAGAGTGTGTTTATTATCGTGGAGCTGTTGTTTTAACGCGGCTGATGTTAAAAGAGAAAAATAAAAGAAAAAAACACGAAACAACAGGTTTATAAAATTAGTCTTTCACGATCTGAAAACTTTTCCACTATATGAAGAACAAAAAAAGTACCGTTTTCAATCTGCATTTACATACCGACACTGGAAATTCAATTATCTTTGGGCACTTTTAAATTTAACAGTCAACACTCTTGTTTTCTGATGATTAATTGAATACGATTGATTGCATTGATAGCTTTCATTAAACGTTTCTGGATACAAATCATCATTTTCAAACTGTATTTCGTAAAAAAAATATACCACAATGAGTTGCAAAAATTGAGTAAGTAAGTGTGCCTATTATAGTACCAATCACATGCTGTCTATTATAAATTTCTAATATAGACACCCTGTCAAAAACTATTATCCTAAACACTAATGTACACATCGAAAAAAGATATGCGGCATAGTCGGTAATTTTCACATCTTATTTGACACCAGCTTTTATAATAACGCTGTAATTAACTCAATGAAGCTGTGACTACTTAGAGTTAACAAAAAAAATATTTCTTCTACGACGTACTCTTCCTGGTAAATAAATCTTTCTTTATTTTGCTATTTTATTAAAGGTAATAAATTAGATCTTTCCAGCTTAAAAAGAAAATACAAATTATGATGTAAGTGGTACCTTTGTGGAAAATTGTGCATTTTACATTATACTTCAACCATTTACTTCACAAAAAACTACGCAAGTGTATTAAAATGAATAGTATGTATTTGGATTAGGAATAAAATATCTTACGCTCCACTTGGATATTACATTGTCGATGAATAAATATATAAAAAAAAATTGATTACATGAAGCTGGTTTATTTTGCATAACATTTATCTTTTATTTAAAATATATATTTCACGTAACATAAAGCGTAAAAATAAAGCAAACAAAACTTGCATGCATTGCTTCACAACCATTAAATTTAGTCAGCGATAAATCCTAAAATCGTCAAATGGTGTCTTCTATAATAAAATCTAGTTTAACACTATATATTTATAGTGTACGAATGATTCAAAAATTCATTTAATAGTTTAATGATTTAAGCAGTTTTAAATAATAAACAATATTCGTGAATATATCGGTGAGATTAAAAATGTTGCAACATACAAGAGAAAATAAGGATGGAAAACTTCAATTGGAATTTAATGGACCAGATTCAACAACAATGCGTAAAGATATAAAGTGTATATTCGTTCGAAATGCGTACTTCACTCCTCCTCTTGCTCACAATATTGATCGAAGTCTCTAGGGTATTTCATACAATATTTAACACGAACAAAGAGAATCGAAAACGATCGTATTTCCTACACAGGCTTGATGACAATTTCCAAGAACTTTAAAAAATAACAATATAAAATATACTGGATTAAGCCAGCAGTAACAGCGCTTTCAGTTATTTTTATAACACCAGTCTCCATCATTTAGATTTGAGGCTTTTGTGTTCAACCATTCCACCTGTATAAGACATTCAGCTTCTCATTTCGACAATAGGCCATGGTAAACCGCAGCAGAAGCCGGTCACATTGTCGGATTTTAAATGAAAATCTATTTAACCCTTTGCTCCCTGAACATAGAAATAAACATTATTTTTAATTTTTTTAGTAAATCGTGTATCTCGTGTCTTAAAAGCTAAAGCTAATTTTTTTTAAATTTTCCGGAAAACCCATATTGGTGAAAATTTTCTGGTACTAATAAGTACCATCAGGTATTAGGAGGGAAAAAAATCATACTCTTTATATCAGTAGGTCACAATCATATTATATATTTTTAAATCTAGAATCATACGATATTATAAATTTCATAATTTTAAATAATAAAAATATTAAAAACCTCGTTTCATGGTCAATGTTTCATCTTTGAAAGTATTACGATTTTTTTCTGACTGCTCAATAACAACCGACTGCCGTATGTAGTGGTATTTGCCGAACTAAAAATTGCCGTGCTGCCAATACGTTCAAAATATGTCCAAATAAGTACTGTCATAGATTAAGTTGGAATATATTTACCCTGGTATATTTAACGGGATTCATTTTGACGTGTTATTTTTTGTACCGTCAGGGAGCAAAGGGTTAAAGAAAGCGCACAAATTTACAAAGACATTGAAAATGGTTTGGCTACCGAGTGTAATAAACTTGTTCAATAGAATATATGTTAATATTACTTGAACTTACTCTCAAATAGAGGCATATTACGATAATCTCAGAAATGGTAAAAATGTGCCGGAATAGGTAATAAAGAAAGCATTATATGAGGAGAAGGTTCCAAAACCAACTCATTTCGACGATCTTTTGTGGAAATAAGCCTTTGAGCATTCGCTGTTAACTTCTTTACTACCGTTACGTACCTTGTAGATTCGTTTGTAAGAAATAATACTAAAGGTGAATAATAAACTTTTTGATCTATATTAATTCATCTTCAGTAAAAATAAATATGAATCACAACTGCTATACGCATAATTTAATTTTCATAATGTATTGTATCAGTAGTGATATTTGCAAACAATATCACTACTAAATAAAACGCACCATAGTAATCGTGTTTACCATCGGGATGAACAAAAGTTCTATAACAGTAAATCTTGTATTTGGGTATAAAAAATATTGGGGGAAATACAGTTTATCCAATAAAAAATATGGGGACAAAAGAGGGTTTAAAGTACTATCAATTCGACTAACCCTCCCTCTCGCTACATATTCTGATGCAGGGGTACGATCAGCAAATACCCACCATCCAGTACTGACCTACACAAAATTCAAGGTCGGAAATGCTCCCTCGTGATAGTGACGTCATCCTGCGCAGTTCCCAATCATAGGGCTTGCAAACATAAAAACAAAAGGCTTGAATATAATCACTTTAAACATATATTTATAAAAAAATCACAAATATTGTTGAAAATTCCCGGGTAAGTAACTAAATGTATATATATGACAATTATTTAACACGAATTAATTTAATGATTGAAGATAGTAAAACATTTACTGATCTGTATAAAAATTGAATAATTGGATCATTATATACTTTTACAACGAAGAAAAACATTTCACAGTATGTTTAAAGAAATCTACCGTGATTTTAAAAATGAAAAAAGAAATATGCAAAAAATTAAAGAAAAACTGATTTTATAAAGCATTGTCAGTGAATAAAACTTACTCCAACATATTGGTAGAAAATTTAGCTCTAGTCGATGCGTTGTGCATATAATAATGTATACATTTTTTTACATTGAGATATAGTAAGTTCAACAATGAGAGATATAATAAAACCTCGTTTAAAAGCACATATTTCTTTTTAATCCCAACTATATTTCGTAAGTAAATAAAAAAAAGTTCACGTAAAAAGCTTGTGCCCACTGACCCTACAAATCCAGAGCGTACGAAAACCGACGCTCTCCCCTCTCTTTGCGAGATTGCATCCCCATTAATGGTTTAGTGGGGTAGGAAGAGAAGTAGAGCAAAATGGTAGGCGCAAACAGCGTGAATGCAAACTTTGCGCCGTGCAACCCGGACGGCTGGCTGCTGTATCGATTCGGAAGCAACCCTTCTTAATTCTTCGCACTGTGATATGCAGCAGTAATCGTTTGGAAAACGTGAATGAATCGTGTGTATACGGCACGGATGACATAACATTGATTATTCTGATTTTTTTTAAGAAATGTAGTTGTACAGAAACTTTTAACAAAACCATTTCTAAATGAATTAATATCCCACCGCTTTCATTGTTGAATTGATTGAATTCGCATAAACTTGGAAGAAATCCATTTTAATAAGAAGACAAAACAGTAATATTATTTAATATTGCTGTTTTTACCACAAGAATCATTCAATATTTTTGATAACTATTTCGTCATCGTTCTATAGCTGCACTTATTAAAACTGTTCTGAGAACAAGGAAAAAAAACCTTTTCTAGAACGACAGATATACAGCTGAATACACTGATACCCATTCACAAAGACGATATTATTAGCCTCAGATCTTTTATTTACAATAAATACTTCGAAATAATATTTTTTGTGTATAAAAAATAGCAAAAAGTAACGCTAACAATAAATAATGATCAAGTACGTATTGATTGAATACTTATTTACATAGAGATTTTACTTTTTTGATGGTGACTTTATTATTACTATTATTATCAATTAAGATTATAAATAACACAGAATTTAGTTTCGCACTGTGAAAAAGTTACTGAATCTTAAAGAATTAATGTGGCTGCACTATTTTATAAATCATAAAGGCTTCATAATATTTGACCGTATTTGATTATCGTAATCAATCATTTGCCTAAGTAAAAATAAGAAATACTGTGCCTTCATAAATAACTGTTAGAATATATTTTTTGATTGATTGAATCGATATCATGCCATTGAAATACACTAAGCTATAAACATTCAATGCGTACGTTAGATGAAAATGGCTGATAACTATATCAAAATACAACCCAAGATTAATGCAAGCATATTTTTAAACATTACTATGATTTAAACATTATTAATCTTATCATACCAACCGGCAACAAAGAGTTAAATTAAACAATCGGTTTCTTTCCCATACATATTTCAAAAAGCTTCCATTTCAAACTAAACAAAGATATGTACAGCTCATAGTTTTATTTCACTGAAATTAATTTTACTCGAGTACAAACCAACCTTTTTGTCTCACGATAAAATAAACAAATAATTACAATAGTTGGGAATGTAATGAAACTATATCCATTCTGTAATGAATTAAGTGTGTTCATTTAAACTATCAATTTCTGACAAAAATTGATCGCTTTTTGATTTGATTTAATTAAATCCATTAAGTTTTTACGTAAATCTTTGCAAGAAATAATTTTAATATAAAATATTTTTGAGACCACCTTTTTTTTAATTTGTATGATTGGTAAACAACTTAGGCACATTCAAATCAGGCAATAAACAGCTTAACTAAATTAATATTCATAATCAACTGTCGAAAATAGCAAGATCTAATGATACTGCCTCAAATAGGATTTCTTAGACCGACTGCGTTACCTTAGTAAGTATAACTATTGTAAAGATTTCCAGCGATAAATCTCTGATAAACCTTGTACATTAATCCATGCAATTATAATATGTACATATCTTTGATGTAAAACCTCATTAAACATTGCCCTGAAATGAGCTCCCAGTAATGTATGCATCAGGAACGGTAAATTATACTAAAAAGTGTTTTCATAATTTTATTTCGGCCTATTCAATATGCAACAATCATAAAAATCACTGACGCATACAATACTAGGGTTAAAAATAAAAATCTATGATGCAGAGATCCATTCAGGCGATTATAATCGCATTTGATTCGGGAGACATCATAAAAATGCCGCATTAGTGTTTAGTCCTCTGAATTACAATGAAGAATATTAGAATAATGGATCGCGAGATGCGGCAAATGCTGACTTGAAACAGGCGGAGCTTGACATGGATTGAGAAATAAAACGTGTCTATATTAGATAGAGATTTTATATTTTAGTAAGTAAGCATTGATTGTGTAGCCGGAAAGTTTCATCCGTGAAACGTAATAATATCACATCTTTCAAAAGTGTATCAAAAAAATCCCTGAAACAAGAATATATTTTAAACATTATCGTCATTCAATGGTGAAAATTTCGGATAGAAATATTTCAAATATCAAAAAAAGATATATATACATACATTAACTAATAAATGCATTCACCAACCGCTGATGCTGATTTCCAGCTGAGAGTTTACTTACCTAAATACCTTGCGATGCTATCCGTATCTGATATTGAAAGTATATTATGATGACTTACCTGAAAAAGAGAAAATTATACATTAGCAATAAAGCATAAACAAGACACAATACAAAAATGCATGATTAGTTCCGCAGAATAAACGTGGAACAGTCAAACGAATTGGCAGTGAATATGTTGATAAACATTATGCGGATTGCAAATTGCTTCATAATATATTATTATGAAAGTTTTTTGGAATAAAGAAACCAATATGCACACACAGACTAAATGACGAAGAGAAAATTAACAACAACGCATGTAAATAAACTATGGCCATTGAATAATAGTATTATTAGATTCTTCTGTACCTACTACCTAGGTTTTACAGATGAACTAATCAAATATTTAAAGTGGTTGGAAGAAAAACATACAATAAGGCACTCGAGTCGAGATCAAAGATTAGAATTGACATTGTAATACTAAAGTAAAGCTATTATCTGATTGTAATACAGAAATTCCACCCAATCCGCTTACTACGGGGCAGCTGCGGATTGATTCGTTGACAGTGCGCAAAAAAAGCAAATGAGTATTTGAAAATTGTTTATAAATGGACTGGAGAAAGTGGGATGTACTGATCATCATCGCGCATCTGAAAGGGTTAAGGTGTCATGGACGTGAACATGGACGATGCCGATCTGCAAATAAAGCCACAGTATCTCGGTCGGACCTTTAGAAATCGATAGATTTTATCATTCCTTTTATTCACTAGAAGTAACTACTTTCTCTATCTGGTTATAACTCCATAAAACAAACTTTTGTTTAAATGCATCAAAAATATAAGATGCGTAATGTCATGTATTGAATAGCATTTGATTATCAATAATCTGATAGCTACTGAGCTCATTCATAATCAAATAATGATTGTTATCAAAACAGATGAACAATCACAGAAATCAAAAAGCCAACCGAAGGTTGGAGAAATATTCATAACCGTAAACACTTTCATAGCCGTGCAGTAGCCTTGGTCAGTGGAGCATTTAATATTTCACGTAATATGGTCAATAAGTATTTATAATTTAAGGTATTCATAGAAAAAATAGTTTTACATTCAAATAAAAATTCAAAAATATATCTTTTTCAGAACAAATTCACTAATGTTATGTTATTCCGATCGATCTTCGAATATTAGAATGTGATATATAATATACATATTGTGGGAATATAAATATGTTTGAAAAATAAAAAATAATCAATAATCTCATATATAGTAGCCCAAACCGGTCCGTCATCTGTGACGGGAGTCCCACTTGTTCAAATATTATATAGAATATCTACAAGTCTCGTGGGTATCTTCATTCAATAGTGTTTACAATTATTATTACTTCCTCCTTTGTGGTTTAATAAAACAGTGTCACAAATTCCAAGTATTTAAATTTATCATCCCCTGCAGATGTGTGCTTTTCAAATTCTTTTCGACGCAAATTCTTTATTTTAGATGGGTTTGGCGATTCTCTGTCCCCCGCCAGTTTTCCCGTTTCCTTCCAGGCCATATCGGAGTCCCGTAGCTCCACCGAGTATATTCTACGGATGGTCATCATCACACTTTTTTTATTAGTCTTTTAGTCATCGTTAAGCTTCGTGCATACAGAGCGCACGACGCATGGTATTAGAGGTTGGTGTTGGTATATCAAGCCATTTAATAATCGCATTTTATTCTACATGATTTTTTGCGCTTATTTAAGAATTTATGAATTAAAAAAATAAAACGAATATGTTTCCAAGCATACGCACATTTGAAAAAATAAATTTAAATTCTGGTATAGATTTAATTAATGACAATTCACAACTGCAGCCTGAAGTTTCACCACGTTGCCATACGTCATTTTTAGGATGGTATGCAAGAGGTTTTAAACACAATCTAATAATTTCATATGATCGTAATCAACTCTTGAATAACATAGCTTACAAAGTAAGACGTCAAAATGCAATTGTAATTAATTGACTACATTAATTTCTCATGTAAAATCAATAAGAATATATTTGATTAGATACTTATTCATGTGATACCTAATTAATGTAACATGCATTGAGTAAGGATTAAAGAGTTTCATTATTCGATGACTTAAATATTTTTAAAATTGATTGTGAGAAAAATCTGGAGGTAGTAACCATACGGCACATCATTAAAATTATTTTTGCAGATGAGGCGCGATACGCTTCAAATCAATTATTCTAAATAACTTCGATTGATATCTAACAAAACAAAAATGCTTGCAGGCCAGCTGCTAATTTTTTACGTGCATCAAATATATATAAAACAAAAAATATCGTTCGTGGCAATAAGGCAGACGTGTCGAAAAAGTAACCCAATTTCTACGCACAAAAAGTCATCTAAAAATGATACTGAGAGAAATAAATGACTTGGCACAATCCTCGCATTATTTTGTAGGCCGATAATAGAAAATAATATGTCAAGCCGAAAGATTTTTTCAATTAAATAAATGACCCTTGTCAATAACTTGTGCTTTCATGATCTCACTGTAACTTGTATGAATGAAAAAATTCGAATGACTTACTTATGAAATCAGATTTCAGGAACGTTTAAACTGTCACCATTTAAAGAAATACTTGGCAACGATTGTCAATTGATTGATTAAGTAGAATCTAAAATAATTATACGTTTCAGTATTGTCTTCGAATAGCATTCCGGCAGAGTTGATAAAATATTAAATAATATGAAATTCCTTAGTGTTCGTTACCCACACAGGATATTATTTGTGCAATTAACAATAGACAATTCAATAAAAGATTCATGTTTTATAAATAAATTACAATATCATTTGAATTGTGTTGAATGTGAACAAATAGTGGAAAGAAATTTAGGTCTTGATAATATAAGACAATTGTGAAATAAATAAAGTGTGTTTTATTTCTATGAAAAGGTTGCAAAATAATGTTATTTGTAAGCACTTGTTATTGGCTTGGTTGTTTGGAAGATGATTAAAATGTTTTGTAATGATGAAAACATTTCAATTTGTTTACCAGAAAAGCGATTACACCAAACCCGATAGCGTAACTGACCAAAAAAATTAGCCATGATGCGGTAAAAACACACCGACCGTTCGTTGGCAAAGCGGTCTGTGAGAAATTACTCGCGATACAAAAAAAAAGTACGGCGATCGGGCAAATTTGCATTCGCATTGACTTTTTCTGTACACACTCGTACTTACGTAACTTTTTCATCGAGCAAAGCTCGGCTGGAAGGCGAAGTTCATTGCTTCTTTAGTTTTACGTAACGCTCGGACAATAAAAAAAAATGTATGGAGGAAAAATATAACCGCAAGAAGCGAGCGACGCCACAATACTTAAGATTAATGAAACAAAGTCAATTTTCAATCATAGACCACATTAACAAAAAAATGCAAACAAAACTTACATAATGGCCAGTGTCTAAATTGCAAATTTTCAGAAGAAATAATTTTATCAAATCTAACTTTAAAAAAAGACTTTATCTTTGTTGGTAATGTTGGTGGTATTTCAATACAAAAGAAAAATTGGCAACTTTGTTATTGTGGTTGTGAAGGACGAATGATATCAATTTTATTTTATATTGAAAATAAATATCAAAGAGTGCCGCCAAATCCATCGAATACATGAATATTATGTAAAAGTAACCTTAGTTACATGCACACATTATTATTTCTTCGTATACACTGGTATCTCCAAACCGGCCTTCATTTCTTTCACCCCAAATAATAAAAGGTTTAGAATTTATACTGGTAGTTGACCATGTACCATTAGTTGACCTTTTTCAATAAAAGTACCCAAAATATGAAACGTAAACGCGAGATTGCTCTCGTTGTAGAGTTCAGACAAGTGAAACCATCTTTGGGATGTCATAGCGGTCATTTGAAAACAACACCTTATGCAGTAAGTAAATTATTTTGAATTTCTTAAGAGAATTGTTAAGAATATCAGTGAATGTAAGCATATGCTACTTGATTGAACCAAAAGTGGAAGCTCTGAGGTAACTCTGATGAAAGGCTGTCATGAAAACCCCTGATTAGACATGGTCAACTACTGGAACATTCAATTTTTTAGATGGTCAACTACTGACACATCAACATGGTTGTTAAAAATTGAAAACAATTTTTTGTAACAGACCCTTTCCTAATTTTTGTCATATCATATTAATTAAGACATTTGATCCATTATGAATACACTTGCTTTGTCATCATTCGGTCTAATGCTAAACGTTAATCGTTATTTTTGATGATTCTTTCTCTTAAGCGGCCAACTACTGGTAAGTTTACCTTACAGATATTTTTCAAATAAATGAAGTCTGACGATGCTTCTCAAATGATCAAAAATCGGATCACACTTATTTATACAAACATAAGTAGGTATGCTTCGATCATAATTCTAAAAACAATTTGGTTCTAGTGACAAAATATATACAAACTCGTTTCTTTAACATTCACTGTGATATAGTATATACTAAAATAATGAATGAAGAATGTTTATTTTATACTGAAATTAATTAGTTTTTTTTTTGTTTTTTTTAATTGAACATTACATGGTTAACTAGTATGACAATCGAGAAAGTCCGTATGAAATGAAAGCATAGCAAAGTAACAGTAAAAGTCAATGAACCAAACTATGTTTATGTAACATATTTTTCCTAATAATCGATCGATGATAGTGGGTAATCAGTTCGAAATTAAATATCGACTAAGAGTCAAAATGACTTCGGGGCATTCGGGTGGTTTGTTAATATGACACACTTGGCAAAAACCAACGCAATAAAAATAATTTGTCAGAGAAGGTCTAATATTTGTACACAATAATATGTAGTATATACACTATACACAAACAAAAGTAGCAACAATTTCAGCATATAACCTTTTGTATTTTCGTTTTTCAAATGCTGTAAATTTTCAAATTTAATTTCCGAGCCTTGGTATCTATTAATTAATATTAAGTTGTATATGTCAAAAGAATATTCGAAACGAAGATTCGATCAATAATATATTTTAATTTAAAGCATGATAGATAGAAATATATGCGTAACCATCAGAATTATTCTTTGTAAGAATGCGCATTGAGAAAATGGATCGCGATTCTTGTCAAAATATTTGCGGATAATCACATCTGTCAATTACAATTTAGAACATCTTTATGTCACAAAGAGAATTGTAAGTGGGCCGCGGGATTGTCGCTTCGAATAATAGTTTCGAATAGTTTCACGGGTCGTTAGAGTCATGAGAAGAACAAATTGAAAAAGGCAAAAAATCGCTCCCACTTCCGCCGGGCGGGCTGAGAGGGCGGCGGGTCTAATTGGGCGGGTTGGGAGGAGAGGAGGATTAAGCGGCCAAAACACATCTTGACATTGTAATTTTATGGTTTTCATACAGTTACAAAAACTAAATTGAATGTAATAGTCTCGGCCGACGTGAAAGATCATCTGACAAAAGAAAGATATTAGTTTTGTTAGTCACTCTGATGAACTTAATACATAACTGAACGAATTGCGACCGAAGACGAAATTAACGTGGAAAATCCATCCAATCGAAATGATAAATAATGCAAAATAAAAGATGGTGAGAAAACAAGTTACATTTTCACTTGTACGAATTTGAATTCAAACAATCGTGCGGTATTTGAGCCGGACACAAACGATTTTCCTCGCACAGTATCTTGGCTTTTACCGTGTTGCAAATATGTGCATGCTTTTTTTGCACACAGATTCTCTTTTTGCACGGTGGATAAATTCCACAGACGTTCGAGCAAAAAAACAGTATGAGAAAAGATATAGTGAGAACAGAGAAGTGAAAGACGGGTTTTTCATTGCTTTATACAACTTAATTTTTTAACAATGGACATTATTTTTACTTACCAATAATATTTTCATAAATAATTTATATAATGACATAATACATTTACATGATCGTCAATTACAATTAAATAAATTATAAAAAAATATATTCACAGTTCAGATTTAAAAACCGAAAACAATATTGAAAAAATATATTATATATAAAATACACTATGTTACATAAAACCTAAATTTTATCTTCTTTTACTTCGGTTCCTCCTTCACCATATTACCCTTAAACACAAAAGCATATCGTTATTAAAATGCAAAATGAAAAGCTGCGTAGACCGTACAGAAGTGTACATTGGAGACTGCGGCCGGAGTAGCCTGAAAACTTGAGCGATTCGTGAACAGTCCAGATTGATTTGAACAAGTATCAACATTATATATGAAGACGAAAGAAGAATAACGTGTTTAATGAATACGAAGAATGTCCTCGTTCGTAATTATTTTTTCATATCGTCAACCTCCGTTGAAATCTTATGTAGTGCTAGGACAGAGTTAGTCAACAACAAAATAACACGATGAAGTTAGCTAAATCAGTAACACCGTAACACGTGTTTCCGTTTTAATGACTCTTAAATATTATGCTAAAGAACACGTAAATGAAATTTTCTCAAACATGGAATCAAGAAGCTAATGGAAAATTAACAACCTTCGTCAAAAATACATTAATGCTGTATTAACACGAAACGACCGCATGCGACATTAATTATTGCGACCGTGGGACTGAAGAGTATAATCCATTTTAAGACAATAAAGTGATGATTTCATAAATCAGCATAGATTCGCAGAGTTTGACAAAAAAAAAATGCACGCCTCCAGGTATTTTTCAATTGATACACATCTTTGGTATTGTCGTAATTGCACAGGCTATTTCAAGTAAGTACTGGAGACGAGAGTTAAAGGCAAAATAAAATATAGAATATCTTGAATGCAGCAGGTCTCAGGTAATGAATACTCGGACATCGAAAACTTTCTTTATAATAATCACTATCAAAAAGTCACACGACGATACTATCAAAAATCCTTTCATGAGTCGTTATGGTGCTCATTCTGGGTCACCATTTACATAATTGCAGGATATTAGATCAATAAAATTTAAACATTGAGATTACAATATATAATAATATGGAATAAAAAATCAATGGACTGCTTTTTTAATGGTGTTACTTAAGTTCTGATTTTTGTCTCGAATGATAACATGCAGCCCTGCTTCTGCAAGTTTAATCTAATATCGCTACTTGATGGCGAACTGAATCACGCGTGCATGCGGCGTGCAGGGAGCACGTGGCCTGGGTCATGGGCCTGTCAGACCCGCCCACCAAATGCCACAACACCGATCATGAGCAGCATCGTGATGATGATGATGATAGTATAAATCGAAGTCAATTTCAAACATATACAAAAAAGCTGCGACATACCGCATAAACGCATACGTGCATTCTTCGCTGAAACCGCATCTATTTCCGAGAGACATTATTACCATCATAATATAAGCACTACACATACAATATTGTAAAATAATAACACAAAAATGGTTATCTATCTAATAGTCAATACTGTCAATAGTAGATATTATGTTCATATGAAGCATGGAATCTATGTTTATAAAGTAAATTCGAATAATTCTTGATTAGAATAACTATTAAAAAATTAAGCAGTGATCAAAAACTTTTAGTCAAGATAAAAAATCAATACTCAATAACTAAGGATCCATACGAAGAGAGAATTGTGTTAAAGATTGCTTTATTAATTACTAGTGAGTACCCGGCATGCGTTGTAACGCCACTCAAAGAAATAAAGGGTCTTTGTTTTAATTCTGTTTATTTAAGAGCTTTTGGAATGTTGGATGTACAATATTTTTTCTTTTTCTTCAAAAACCTTCGCGGGTGTGCGCACAACAACTCACCAAAGTTTGATCAAACTCGGATGAATAGTAAAGGAATGCATAGAGAGCAAGTAAACAAACAGAAAACGAAACATTTATTTTTATATAAATCGATTGGGTCTTCGTAAACAAATAAAAATATGAAACACTGCATTTAATAAAAAGCACTCATTATTGATCAAAACCACGTACATTCAAACGATACCATTGATTAAATAATAAAAATTATTTAAATAACTTTGGTATTGAAATTATCAGCCATCTGCAAACAAAATATGCTGGCATAATTGTGTGGCTTACTTAATATTGAATAGAATCAATTGGATTTGTTAAAAACAAATCAGTTCAATAAATAAATTCGTGTAACCGAACAAGATTGGGCGAAACGGGTCAAAACGATAATGGCGAAGCTACGGAATTACGTCAAACATAATTTGATTATGTTTTTCCTCTACGCTTTGCTATACCCGTACGAAGAAACAAAAACGTTTAATAAAAATAAAAGCTGACGCATTCGTGCGAGGATAACGACAATATAGAATATGGCATAAAAACAGTTTTAGCACAGTGTAGCTTCTCACATGAAAGCAAACAATATTGACAAATATTTTTTATTTGACAGCATTACAAGCATATTCTAGTAAACAATGTCGAGTCCGTGATAATATAGTGATTACTCAAAAAATGAATCCGTTTCCAAATGATTCCTTTAACAAATAATAACCTTGTAAAAAAAAACGACAACAACAACAAATGAGATTTTTTATGTATAAGAAATGTGTAGAAAAACATATAGAAAATTTTGATTATTCGAATATATCACATTATTATTACTAGTATTTTCTTAGCCCTATATTATCATTTCCTTACGCTCTCTGAAAATAGGTTGATTGCGATTGACTTACGACCAGTTCTATTTAACACATTCGTTTGAATTACTCCATGAGGTGACCATATACTCTATAATCGGAACGGACATACTTTCAAAATGGAATGTTTTTTTTTCTATAAATATTGTTTTTAAGATTATACGACTAATGTGTCCTATTGTGTATCACAAAATGACGCCAGAAGTAGAACCAAGAATCAAGGAAATAGTATACATTGAAATGAACAACTGATAGCTCATTACGGAAACTCGGACAACCTCTAAGGAAAAAAGCGAACGTGGCACGATAACACAAGAGCAGAACTACACTAATGGCAACCAACTGTCCATCACCGTGGGCGAAATAATTTTCCTGCAAGGATAGAGCACTTTACTTTAATTTGATCACGAACTTATTATCGCACCTCAAGTAACAACCACACCTGGATAATGAATATAACCGCTGCTTACTACGTACGCCGAATAGAGGCAGACGCAGACACTTGCCGAACTATGAAATTTTGTGTAGGGCCTGGACCACAGGATTTCACCACCGAATAACTTACACGCTTACTAAATAGATTAGATAATAATGTATAGTTTATTATATAATATCCACATGAAACTTGTTATCTGAAATCACAGTTTAACCGTTACAGCGCGAGCCGTTTACGCACGAATTTATTTTAAGTCAATTCATCTGTTAAAACGCTCACTATGGCTAAAAATAGATGGATTTCAACAGTAAAAAATGGAGAATTATGTGAAATATATATTAGTTATTCCAAATACATAAAGAAGTACACCAAAGTCGTCGCATTCTCGCTAAAATAAATCGAAGAATATGAATAAGCTGAAAAATATGTAATCGTAGACTTTGCAAGCAACATGGCTGCGGCCAGTCTTCATATACTGGGGTATACACGCACACAAACAAGCCGCATAAGTATGTGCAATACATAGGGCTGACGATTAATGCTGCGTATCGGCAGTTCAAAGCTGAAATTCGAAAGACTGAACATCGAGAGCTCTTTTCAAACATATATTTCCTTGCGTTCCCACTTGACATGATCTGCTGCCTAAATTCTCAACTTTAAAGCTATTTTTAAAGCATATATCCAAGTGTTTCCTTCTAGTTTGGCCGGAAATACGAGAGTCTTGGACATGTCAACATGTCCAGTACGTTCATTGGGTTAAGAGACATTAATGTTTTTATGAACAATAGAATTTTATTCACATTCCCATTGATTACAGAGTTAATCAACAGTGAGCATGATCCTTAAAATCATGTGTAATTAATAAATTAAATCATTTGAACAGTGCCGCTTCACGTTTGCGAGTCATTAAATTCCACAAAAGCCCAGAGTAATCGAACAGTAAGTGAGAAAAATGCTGATCGGAAATAACATAAGTACAAGAGAAAAGGGCACTTGGCAGAGTTACAGTAACAAAGAATCATGGCCATTTAGTATGCTCAGAATTGGACAAGACATTCAGACATCAGAGTTTTATGAACACACGTTGAATAATCACTACATGTAATAAGTGCGATAAATCACCATTTGCGACTTATAATTAAGATATCGATTAATGTAATAAGCTCTTAACGACATTTTTTGCAGTCGCAATTTTCCACAAAACATCTCAACGTGTATTGCTGTCTCCGATAGTCAGTCTACTAAGTTAGATAGTTAAGCCATTTCCCTGCGATTTGTATAGTCCAAAGGCAATAAATACTCACCTACGTCGAGGGACACAACAACTGAGAAACTTTAATGAGACATTTCACAGCATATTAAGTGTAGATATATAGTTACTCTACTTTGAGCAGGGACTGTAGTTATATGTAACATGGACTGTAAAAAGTAAAAAGATTTTGTCGCACCAATGGTAAGATTAATCAATTATCAACATATTTTAAGTTGAATTTTGAACGTACAAAATACGTAGTCATAAAACGCATTGAAAGCTACACCGTAGAACAAAATACAAACTAATAAGATGAAATAATTTATTACGAGACATCTTTTTCATATGGAGCGGAGATCGTTCCAAAAAGAATATGCTATTTTTTTTCTTTACAGTAAACTAACAATTTCTCATGTGGTTCATCCTGGGTCGGTTTAAATTGTAGCCAAACATAACAGTGAGTGAATACCCGGCATGCATTGCAATGCCACTCAAAGACAGTGTTTGTCTTTTAATTCTGTTTATTGAAAAACTTTTGGATTAGAAGTCTAAACGGGACGAAAATTTATAAAAATACCGCGTCCAAGCCCGACATCGTCAGACTCAGCCCGGCCCGAGCTCTGAGCCTCAGTATCACACGCGACCCGAAAACCAGATTTATTCATTTTCCAACCCGAAAAAAGCCCAATTTTTTTCAATACAGAAATTCATTTATACTTTTCAAACAATATATCTTATTGTTACCATATTTCCACCGAAATTCATAACACATGTAAAATAAATTATTTCAGTTAGGAATAGTATTGCCTTATGGCTGACTCATGATCCAAACATAGTCCGAAATGGTTTTCTGAAAATTAAATGCCTGGAGTATATAGTCTGCTCGAACCAAGCCCGGGCCCGTGCAGACCCCTATTTTGAATACACAATAATTTTCCGTGTGCGTACACGAATAAATCAGGTTTTTTCGAGATGTCGCTGTATGTACGTATTTGATTCTTTTTTTTAGATTTTAGATTTCAAATTCTCTTCTTCAGAAACCTTCACTGGCGTGCCTAAAAACACTCCCCAACGTTTCATCGAAATCGGATGAATGGTAAAAGAACGCATAGAGGACAAACAAAAAAACAAAGACACATTCATTTATATATATATATATATATATAGATTAAATTTGAATTATTGAGAGTTTGTACACTTCCATGTACTAAGTCACTAACGACCCGGATTTCGCCTTTCGGCATCTTCAGGAATTCTTGCGCTCGAAGTGTACAAAATCTCAATAATTTAAATTTGATATTGAAATTCCATCAAGCACCCTCAGTCGATGTCTAAAATTATACTTAAATTTTATATATATAGATTAATTAAAAACAGGTAAATATCTCAAGTAACGTTATATCATAACGCGGAAACTAATCAAACAAAACAATGATCGTCAGACAAAAAAACAGATATTATGTTCGATAACCTGTATTGCAATCGTCACGGAACACGAGGAAGCGATCGGCTTAATTCAATAAACAGAAAATTACGGAAAGGAATTTTCTAATGGTAAAGTGAGTTTTAAACGTGATTTTTCAAACGATTCAGTGTACAAATCCGAGCATAGCAATACTTCAATAAAATAACTAGCATTTCTGGCAACATTTTTTATATTATATTTTCTACCACTTATTTCATGTGGACGCGCGAAAGTAGGCTTAGTATATGTAAGTCAACAAGAAAAAAATCTGGTTTCTTAATTAATTATATACTATTTATGTATCTTATCAGACGTATGTCGCATAATTTGTAATCACCGCGAAAATGGCTTGGATATTGACATTAAATATCACATTTTAATTCATGAAAACAAGACAAATGTATCGTGTGTGCTCAGATAAATATTTGAAGAAGCAGTGATCTACTTAACAGCGAGACGTTCACATTTGAATCGCCAAAATGTTGATTTTAGTCAAATTAATATCAACAAAACGTAGGCTTGCAAAAACTGCACAGCTTTACATTGCCGGTCTGATTCGAGTCAAGACCTTTGAGTTGATACATCATTTCTAGACATAGAGTCGTCTTGTTTGAAATGCCTAAGATTTATCTAATAAAACTGACTGAAGTATAACGTGTGATAATAAACTAGATTGATGATTATCAACAGTCATTTTATTTACGACGCTATATCAATTCAATTTCCCATACAATACGAGACAAGTTTACGAGGTGGACAAATAAAACGGGTAATGTACAGATGCAGCGGGCGGGCGTTGAAGATTTTCCTGCACTAGGTTAAGAAGTTAGATTCCTCGGCCAGCCGGTTAGACAAGGCGGCGAGCGTTTATGAATGGCACAACAACAATACGCTGACGGCCAGCGAAGAAGCCTGGTGATGAGGTCTCGTCGTATGAAACAAGTTCCGATTGCGATCGACCCGAAACCGGAAAAAATACCGTCGAGTAAGCTGTCTCGGGTGTGTTATAGTTATAAATATACGGAGCAAATTCTGCAATTTTTTGCTAGATGCGGTTAATTTATTGACGAGCCTGTCACGCATCTTGCCGCTTGCATGACACAGGTATATTACACTAAACTTATGTCAATATATATTATGACATAGTTTAACGGTAAAAGATTTCAAATTGAAAACGTAACAGCACGTGAACAATCTATATGACATGAAACATGCAAACTAAATAATTGTGTATCATATTTTTATATGAAACTATTATGGATAAATAGATAATGCACATTTATCATAAATAATAATAAACATATCGCTAGAAAATACAGGTTAAAATCGATAAACTCGATAATATAATACATTGAGATCAAACATTATTTTAGAATGTCTCACATTTGTTGAAAGAAAATAATTATTTTGTCTTCAATTCACCACTTACAACAGAAAATCAATCGTTGAAGTCAAAAAAACCATGGAAACGTAAAAATAATTTTTTGTGACATATTTTGCGATGGTGTACATCATAGCATGAAATATGCATTGCAATGCAAAAAAAATATTTGACAAATCTTAAATTTCCGACCACCCTTGGTTTACAATATTGATCGAGAATAGATATGCAGCGATTAAAAGACAAATATATTTCAGAGTTTCACAGTTCAGGGCTGGAATTATCAAACGGCACGGTCGAGCAAATCTACGTCGACATCGACGCCAGGAAAATCATTCAACAGAAACAAAACCCAATTTGCATCAATTGAGTAATATAAAAATTCAAATTGCACTTTTTCAAGGAGATAATTATTTAATTGGTTTACAATTTGAAACAACTATTATTTTTTCATTTTTACAAATAATCATTAAATAATTTAGAAATAATTAAAAGGGATATTGTCGAAATAATAGACATATTAATTGCAATACCTGAGGTTATGTAAAAAATGTGTGTCTAACGTTATAACAATTATACAATTTTATTGATTGATATGCTAAAATATTATGTAAGTATGTGATGAAATATAAAGAAAAACTTTTATATTTATTAATTGCAAAAAACCAACGTTTCAAAATCAATACTACATTTATTATCATTATTTTGCGACCATTAGATCCACGATGTTTTCCGAAAAAAGAAATGTATGTCATCTACGTGAACTCTAAAAGCAAGTTCCCCATTGAAAATGAAATAATGTATGGAAAGATTGTCACAATATTTCAACGCTATGCTATTTAGTGCATTTACTCTGCATCTCGTCGCATTTGGGTCAAGGGAGCGAACAAAAAAAGTCTCGGTGAAAAGAGTCACGCTCTGAAAACATTTCCCGGAAACGAAAAGAACTTTTAAAAAATAAAGCACAACTTGACTCAATCAAAAAGTCGACAGTCATTCGAGTCTTCCAAGAATTTTAAGATTTCCTTGTTTATTATTACGAGAATTTTGTTTGCAGCGTAACTATAAATTAATTTACATACCACGGTGAAAATTACCGAATTTTAGAAAACACAATTATGTATTTACCATTGAACCTTTATCATAAATCAATGAAATGCGTTTAGTGCTTCAATTAGAGCCAAATTCTTTTCATCCTTAAGTATTTTCACAAACACAAATATACATGTACTCATTTTGCAAGTTAAGTCGACGAACATGGAATCAATCCTTATTTATAACAAAATTCTACTTTATATATCAACGCAGGCAACGACCATAGACTACGAATGCAAATGTGTGTGTAAATTTCTGAGCATTGTAAAATTAACTTTAAAATGTTACTACTACATTCATGGATTAACTCGTGCAATGAAGATACAGATACATTTAAGACGGACTGAACGCTCGTTATCTCATAAAATAAATAATTCCACTTATTCTAATTACTCTTGAATCAGGAAGCAATTCTGATTATCATTGGTTTTCTGCAATTAACCAGTACAACAATTGAGGCGTGAAGGATTGTATGATCGAATTCATGCAAAAAAGTAAAGAAATGATGAAAAAATTACTCACACGTTATTTATTTTTTACCATGTCCGCTTCACGTGTAGAGCATATGGCCTCCTAATGGTGGTATCTCGTCAGAAGTTTTCTACGAGAACTGCTTATTACTCAGTTGCTCAACCTCTCTTTTTTAAGAGAGTAGGGATAGAAGGATGGGACAGGACTAGTGGTTAGCTAATCGCTCTCGCTATGCCTCGTTTTTAGGATCGGATGGGTGGGAGGGAATTTTAGGCATCACATACATTCGTGATTACTAAAAGAAATCCGTAAATCAATTTATGAAACTGTCGCACCGGGATTTGAACCCGTGACATCCGTAACCGTAGCCAACGACATTAGCCACTGCACAACGGGGCCGACATTATTAAACGTTGTTCAATTTTGTTTAGAATATACATGTCTTACAAATTAATATCCATTGCGACACGCATCTACTTCGTTACTTTGTTTATAACTTTAGATGTCTAGCTAGTACTTCAATTTAATTTGAAAGGAAAAGGAACGGTGATAAAGAAATTGATATAATAATCAACGACTCCACCCAACTGATATATCCGATGCCGTTACAATATAAAATGTTAGTAGCTGGAAGGTTATTACCGTAAATTCTCGAGTGTCATTACTATTTCCCTTGATTACTTTTTTCTTCGAATTGATGGAAGCTATAGTCAAAATTAGCCATGGAAAAATGTATACAATAAAAGAGAAGATTCATAAAAATACATTGTGTTAGAGAATTCTTTTGGTAACCGCACCATGGCGAGACGGAACACTGTTTCTTCGACGAACTATCTATGTCGTCCATTGTCGCCTTACATTAAGGTGGTCACAACAATCATCGGCGAAGGCATTGTAAGCACGCACGCTCGACCACACCGAATCCAAAAAGGCCCTTGAAATGACACAATAATTTTAATATTGGTGCTATCGTATTTTTGATTATCTTTCATTTCCAAAACGAATATGGTAAATATTTCACTATTTTTACTAAAACAAAGAGTGTATAAAACAAAATTTCGAATCATTGTAATGTTTTGAAACTAAATTTATGATATTAAGCTCATCGACCGATATATTTCATATTATGACATAGCCTAAACGAGTTCTGATAATTGGCATTTCTGTAAATAGTGCAATATTTTTGAATATTACATTACCCACTATCCTATAGCGGTGACTAGTTAATTATAGAGCTAAAACTTAACGTCTCGTCATGGAAATAGAAGATGACCACTTCGAAAACGATAAGACGACTTTCTGGCTCTACATAAATAAGTAGATATATGTATTAAGTGGCAATAATTAATATGGAGTGACAATTCCAATATTCATATAAGGTCTATTGAAGGGATATAGCAAACTAAATAAATGCACAATTATTTATAATCAGACTATGAATTTTCACACTGAACTAGAAAAAATATAAAACACGATAAAATTTAAAAAATATTTAATATAATGGAATAAAACTGCGGTTTTTAATACAGTCAGAAAAAGTGTTAACATATTATTTATGGAAAGGTTGGTTAAATCGTTCACGGCTGTTTTGAGAAAAGAAGGTATTGTTGTGAACAGGATGATAGTGTGTTCAAGCTCTATTGGTGAGTACGTGCAGAATTCTATTACAACCCGTGACGGTGGAGAAAGCGCCAGACCGCCGGACATGTCCCAGGCGAGGAAAACTCAACAGACCTAACAAAAAGCATTTGGTGTCGATAATAATAGTAGAAATGGAAGAAAGCTCTAATAACAACAAAGCAGCAACTGGTGGCGCGTTGCGGACGTGCAGCGATCCAATGTAATAAGCCCGCGATGCGTTTGAATGCGTTTGATGTACATTGGGTAGGCACAAGTACTCTAGTGGGCATCTATCGTAGAATAAACGAGCGAGACCTGGAGAATTTTAAAACATTTTCGGAGTTTTATGACATATAATTTCGCCTTTTGAATTGATAGAAACGTTTAAGTATTTTATAAATAAATAACTATACCAGTTACAAACTTTGCAAATACAGCTCCCTATACCCCTACCATAGCAATCTAAGTGAACCAATCACCTTATTGATTGTGTATTTCAAATGATTAAATATATGTGCATATGTTTAAAGGTTCTTTACGTTTTAAAATAAATGTTTAATAAGCACGCGTCTCTTTAAAACAATGCTTCCACAAAATGCCCGTGGGAAACCTTATATGAAAATAGTTTACACCTGTGTAGTATATGGCTGAGAACAATATATTGTAGTTGATTAAGATCGTATGGATATACGATCGGGCACTTTATGAGCTACAAATCAATGTGCCCGTGCTACAAGCAACATATTAATTTAAAAATCATAAATATCGACAACGATATCAGCATGGGGTATTTTTTCCAGCATGTCTGGGACGCCTCTTTCTCAGCAATTGTTTCGAGTGTTTAAATCAATTATTGTTATTATTCCGCCGACAAAATAACATAGCGGGCCGTGCAGCCGTCGCATCCGAAAAGCCAAGACGATAAATTATAATCCTATTCAGAATGAGAAATCTGTTGTAATAACAGTAACAACAATAAAAACGTATTCACACGTTGCTTTGTATTTTTGAATTACGAGAGAAGGGCCCGAAGGGTGCGGTCCAGAGAGAACTGAAGCAGATCAGCTTTCTCTCGGGCTGCGGCACTTTATTTAGTTTGCCTTGAGGCGAAAGCTCGGCTTAGAAAGAATGCATCAAATAATATAAATAATGAAAACGATAATGCGATACGATCAGATAGCGCTTTCGCATATAAAATGTAACAAAATGAAATCCGAGCCACAGCAGTAATTAATTTACTATTGGCCACTGTTTCAGAGATTCCAAACTAGTTATTTCCAACGAATGTGGGTAGGGCTCTAGATGTTTCTTATTAATATAAAAAAAAGTTTTTGATCTCAAAAAAAGAAAGGTGAAGAGGAAATTAAGTGAGTATTTTAAACGAAAAGTATCAACAACACATTTAAGAATCAATTTAATTTACAATGGAATAAAAATGCGTCTGGAGTGATTTAAATATCAAATTAAATAAATAAATAATAACGTATAGTCTTTATCAACCCTTGATTCTAGAATATTAGTGTTCGTTATTCTAATATTAATGAATCCACTCCACCCAGATTGTTTTTAAAGTGCATACTATTCTTCAATTACTTTTGTAAAACCACTGCAGAAGTACATGTTGCCCTTATGCAGCGGCAAACATAATAAGAGCACGATGACTACTTTAATCGACTATAAATCGATACGTACATTCTATTAGCTATTCGATAGATAATTAGTTTGACACGTTTACTGTGGATAGCGCTCGAATCACGGAGAAAGGCAAAGAAACGATAGAGATAATCTAATTAAGGCGAAGATAAATAATTACATACGTGAAAATTATAAAGTCAGGTACTACACTCCAACATTTCATAGCAATTAAAAGAAGTGCATCACGTATCAAAAAAAAGTTAATGCAAGTAGTTGTTCTTTACCATGGTTCAACGTAAATGAATTTAAGCAGTGAAATTACACAACTATAACATACAAAATAATAAAATGTATTATCCGACCTTTCGCTTAAATTTAATTACATGTAGTCGACAATATACTCACAAAAAAGTGTATAAATCATAACTAATTGATAAAACGTGTGTTACGTGTTTTATAGAAGAATATAGTGTATCAAAATAAATTTAAACGTACAATTTAAACTAAGTCTTGTTTTTATGAAACGACATTAAAAACAATGTTATCGCCAACATATTGAAAGTGTGGTAAAAAGGTTTCATATGTGCATCCTCATTTTCAAAAGCGGCCAGCAATCGCAACATCGATATAATATATTAATTCAACTAGTAACCTGTATTTGCAGCTCTATCAATATATGCAATGATAACGATCTTATTAAGTGAAGACATTAGCTGATAAAACTGCTAATGACGTTGAAGTCTATATTGAACGAATTAAATATAATATATTAATCATTTTAAAGCTGCTACTGAATTTTTAAATGAAAATAAAATAGGTGTGTGAATTTCTTTCAAAATACAACTTTTACTATGAGCAGTCAAACGCCATCTCAATTTTACTATAAGGTAACTTCCTCTTGTCAATTTTCTAATCTGAATATGACCGTAGAAAATTTAAAACCTCTTCTATTTCCTGTTAAAATGTATACTATAATCATTTGAATATTTATCGTAGACTTAATATCTACGATGAAAAAAGGCTTGTTTCACACGAATGAGTGCACAAACTGTTGTATCTGAATAATTATCTTAATCTTCCAAGTTATTTGAGTGGATATCCACAATCGGTTAAAATAATACTCAACAGTGATTAGGGTTAGAAACAAACAGTAGCTTAAGTGTTTCAAATAGGCTTGGATTTCTTCAGCAGTATTTACTACGCTAGAACACAGTATGTTTCCCGAGATAAAATCCAACCTTACATGTCGCTATTATGAAAAAATGTTTCCAATTTGTAAGATATCAAAAAACAAACAGAAATAAATGTTGTAAACTCTCGTGTAAAACAGTAGATATACATACCCCTTTTCGAACCGTACCTTTAGTACAAGGTAAAACTGTACGGATAGTACGTCATATCGTAAACTGAACAATGCTTAAGGCTTATTTCAAATGATATGTATATGTAGACCTAGATCAGAAGAAATCTTTAAAGAATATCTATATAAAATCTAACATATTATTGAAAGGGCATATAAAAATTCTGGGATAAGATTAACACACGTCACGTATTAACCTACAAGACAATAAGCGAAGATGATATGTATCAAGCAGTCAATCGCATCTACTCGCACGAGAATAAATACAGTAATACTAAGATTCATTTCGAATTGATAGTTGAAAAACTAATAATTTACCGTATGCACACTTCAAATAATAACGCGCTAGAGTATCCCAGCAGATGGCAGAGAGATAATGCAGGCATCTACGCGAAGTAACTATTCATGCGAACAGATACAGGAAGGCATACATCAATTACTTTGGAGATTACCTGGGATAGCAAAGGTCACGTGAGTCGCGATATTACTAGTCACACACTAGCAACGGCCAATAAGAATGGTCAATTTCAAACGCTATTTACAACTGCGGACATAATGCATATTGCACGTCAACATCGCGACGTGACATCTTGCGTAATCATATCCAACTGTCAATGCATCACTTTCACCTTGCGGCTGGGTAAGTATTGTCAGTTTTCATTTAGTTTGCTGACAATGCCCATGATCGGGCATTAAATTGAATACTCTTCGGACAAAGGAGAAATATTAACAATATAACATCTTCATATAACAGCTGAACGAGATATCACAACTCAAAACAATTATCAAACATGAACCCTTCTAATTTTCATATTTGAAATGTATCGAAACAATCAACGTTATTGATATATCCATCGAATATTTCATCAATGTCATCAATCAATCCGTTCTGGCTATATTGCACGTCAAGGGTTTTGTATACCACAAATTGAAATACCTTAGATCTTAGATGAAATTTCATAACACTTTCAAAGCACCAATAGAGCCAACAGTCGATACTTGAACCTTCTTTATTATTACTATATGAGTAGTATTATTTATAGTGTATATTGAATCAGCCTTTTCATGTCGAAATGCCGCCATCATTTATCTGTAATTAACTAAACTTTAAGATGTTTCAACATTATTTTGTAAATTCATGAAAACAATGAAATGAAACATTTGGATTTAGCCAAACACTTGAAGACAGAGAATACCCAGGTTCCCCACCTCTAACATACGATATACCCAAAATCACCCGAATGTCATTTAGTATGATTTTCATTGTTCATATCACGACGAATGAAATTTTACAGTTCTAAATAAAAATACGAGTTTTTGCTTTTTGTAAAATACAAATTAAAATACAACGCTCCGTTGATTACTCAAGGTCACGGCGTATAAGTAAATTAATATGACTATCAACAACAGCCGATGACGCAGCAGAATGTGTTAAGGAAGTGGCCTGGATATCCCGGCGAGGATGTCACATGGCCCGTTCGATAGGAAGCGGAAGTCGTCCGTAATTTGTCATTGTTTTCAATCCTCTATAAATCGACCAATAAAATACTTCACATTGTCAGCCAACACATCGTTCAGCACACCGAGACAAACTGCCTAACCTTATTTGGCAAATGATCAGAGATATAAATGATGGGCATTGATAATATTTCAGTAATATTCATGTAAATTCATGAACAATTTCTTACCTTTTATAACTATATTAAACCGGTATATTTGGGATTTCATCCGATTCAAACGATTTAAGGATTTCTAATCAAATGTAATAGCTGATACTTTCCTTGACCTCTCCAAAGAGGGTGTTTGGGTGGTTCATGTACAAGCAGTTTTTGTTTAACATTATTTAATGTTGAGATTTTATTAGAAGTCCATTTTCTCCGCATTGCAAAAATCATTGGTTTAAGCAATTAAATCTTTGAAAATGTGAAGCCAAAGGAAAAGGGTTTGTAAAATATCCCAAGTCTCGAAACGTTCTCAATCAGTAATCATTATTGCGTACAGAATTTGGTACAAAACCAATTTATCTGCGAGCAAAAAGGTGTATTAATCTAACTATAGTATGTAATATGTAATCAAATCAATGATCACGAATGCAGCCAATTACGCACCGTTACAAAACAACCCAGTGATGTAAGTTATCATTATATCTAATCAATAAATCTACTTATAAAGATTCTTGCAAAATTAATCAAATACGATACAAACATACACAGAGAACAAATTCGTATATTCGATAAGGTTGTAAGTATATCAAAAAAATATTATTTTGAGAAAAAAACGTGTTTTTGACAGGTGGTACTCACCCGACCTTTTAAAAATATTGCAGCTTTCGTTTTCAAAAGAAAATTATAAGAATGAAAGCGAAAACATAAGCTCCAACCCATAACACATCTTTTATCCAAAGTAATAGATTTATGAATGCATGTTAGGTTAAAATATTACACAGAATAAATCAATTTTTATATTCGAAAACCCATTTGTGATGCCCCCTCATTGCAATACCACCTTATTTTATACTGGATGGAAACTTGGCTGATTTTCCTAAAACCGTGTCAATTATTTAAATAATTATAAACAACACTTACATAAGAGAATTTTTAAGATCCACTCAAGAACAGAAACATTTGTTTCACCAAATGCAGAATTCGCATGTAATTAATGTAATGTTATTTTTATATATTGATTAAATTGGTATTTACTAAGTAGAACTCAGGAAAAATAAGTATTTAGTTCCAATAGAATTTTTCTTTTAAAATGTATATCAGTGTGATTTCGCTCAAGTGTGTAACTTTCTTGTCTAGCCTGTCCAACCGAATAAGTTGACCAAAAAGCTGGAAGTTTAATGTTTAAATCAGAGTAGTAACTTTTCAGAATTTGCAAATAATCGTTTAGAAATTAATCATAATTTAAACAAAAAATGATTATCAATTTTATTTTCATATTAAACATGTCACTTCGAATTGTTGTACATAACAATTTAAATATGGGAAAGCAGAACTTAAGGTAATGACTGATATGTATAAATAATACCACCATACACACAGTCATAATTAGAGAATTATCTGTTACTTGATGATTCGTAGGCATATAGCTCGACGGTAAATTATTCAGATGGTTTCTGTATCACGAAGCTATATCTAGACATCTGGTCGTCTCCCCGTGCTTGTGAAACGACTAGATAATAATAATATTATTGAAGATAATAACACGTCATCAAGGCAGTAAGAGTCATTACTAATTCTCTCCGCAGACTGCTAATGACTCGTCAGCCCCAAGAGAAAGAAGTACGAAGATGAAAGACGCATGCGAGATAAGATATTGCAGGAATGCAAACAGTCAAAATGAAGATTAACATCGTCGTTTCGATGCGCAGCATCCATTTAACAACAGCACATTTATCACACAGTGCCAAGGTAAATAACACAATTCTGTTATCTGAGGGAGGAAAGCTAAAACAGCGTAAAGGGCATGCTATTATAGATATTTGAACATTTAAATAAATTAGAACATTATTTTCAGTTCATCAAAAAAAAGGTCAGCAGTAAAGTTGTTTCATAACGAAGTAACAATTTTTTTGTGGAAGAGGAGAATGTGTCTCATTTCGAGATATAATATTTAAAATTCCAGATTCTCGTTAATTATAATATCCCTGTACTTTATTATTATATTTAATTCTTCTGGTGAATATAGCAAAGGGCTCATTTTTTATTTCTATGCGAATAATTCTCTTTTTACTATATATAATTTAAGATATCGACTGAGGGTGCTTGATGGAATTTCAATATCAAATTTGAATTGTCGAGATTTTGCACATTTCTATGTATTTCGTCACTTACGACCCGGGTTTCATCTTTCGGCATCTTCGGGCATTTAGAGCACAGGAATGAGCTCGAACTGACAAAAAAATTTCAACAATTCAAATTCTCTTTTTATTATCAAAATGGTAAATGCGAAAAGTATGTGAGGCGCGCAACCGGGATTTTCTCTCAGAGGGGGTAATCTACAAAATATTTTACGTTAATTATATGATTGGCATTTTCATGTTCAATGAATATCGTCCATTGCTGCACGTATTATTTGAAAGTGTTGCTAGTATTTTTAGTAATATATAAACGTTTGGAAAAGCTTATTTGTCGCAACAGGATAGCGCATTTATAGCGTGAAATAATGAATCACAATGACTTTAGTGGTCCCCGAAGTTCCGTCTGCCTCTTGTTGCTCTAACGCTCCAATCACATCAACAAAAAATATTGTAGTAAAAGGAAAAATAGTGATTCAATTCATTTTTCAATTAATTTTGGAGAGCAAAAAAATTAAGTTATTCAATTAAGGCATTTACCATTTTCATTTATTCTATGCCACTCATTTCCAATGTATTAATTTGTAATGATTTATAGCAGTTTCTGTTGATATCGATAATTAAATTAGATCTAAAATTAAATACTACGTTTAAATGGGGAAAAGGCAAAACCACATTGATGGCTTCTCATAAGCCCGCGGCATTTACCTTTATTAGCGTGTGCCCAAATACGATTAAGTCGATAACGTTAACACTTCCTCACACTCTTAATTCCAGTGGCGGAATCTGTCGGTTAGACAGTGTATGGTTTTAACTAATTTACGATATCACGTGGTGATTAATAAGACAGTTATTTTGTAATCAGTCGACAGTCATTTACTTGCAGCCATTATTTATGTAAAACAAAATTATATTAAAATTTAAAATTTAAGGTAATGCTTTTGTAACTCTGCACGTCTTGATAAATCCAAGTAGCCGAAAACAAATGCAGTGATTAATTACTTTCAAAAAGAAGCGTGTTTCGGAAAACTAACAAACTATAACTACTAAACATTCAATATTAATAAATGCTTCATAGTTAACAGTTGTTTTCACTATACCTTTTTTCATTACTAAAAAAGAAGATGTGTTCACACCTCCAATGAAAAAATCTTCTTTTCACACGTTAACGAACCATAATACAAGCGTGTGACAATAGGTTAGGATAAAAATCTCATTATCAGCCAAAATTAGGCCTGACGAGAATGGGTCCAAATAAACGTCGAGGTTTTACATATTCATATAAATAAATTTTAATACTGATTTCGATGTGAATTAAAAATTTAGATTTTTATATTGCACTTATTATCATTATATCGCTGATTTTAAAAAAGCTGATAAATATTTATTAAAATACAGGACATGCATATGTAATTAGTAAATTAAAAAAAAAAAATTAAAGTACATAGAATGAATACAGAAAAAATAAAACGGTCAAGCATGCTACGGCGGGCTGACACTGGAAGTGCACAATAAAAAAACAACAACAAACTCAACTTACGTTACGCAGTGAGGTAAGAAACTCCGATTGCTGTACGATAAAGCACCGGCGACACTGCAAAACGTGTTTGTTCGCATTGATCGCGCGATAAATCTCGTCGCGACGCGCTAAAGCACGCCATAGTGAGGAAGAAGCAAGCTTGGAGGCGATTGTTGACACTGATAATGACACCAGTCAAATCGATTTCGTCGATATATCATCATCATGGTCTTCGTCACACTTTGCTCTGACTTACTTCAGCAATTAAAGTGTGATATAAACCTTATCTTGGATCGGAAAATTTGCATAGACTAGCATGACTAGAAATGTCTATAAATGATTGTCAAGTTTCAATCAGAAACCTAAATTATAGTTTTCTAAATCAGTTTCTCACTACTCGAGAGTTTCACACTGTGGCAATTTTAATAATGAAACGCTAATACTACACAATTTATTTAAAAAAGAAAAACAGGACCGAATTCACTCAGCCCATATCCAGTGCGATATAATACAGTTCTATATTATTTCTTATGTTTCTAGGTTTATTTATTCAACTAAATCAGACACGTCTTTCGCTTATTGATTCTAATCGTCATAACAAATTAATTGGTGCTTCGACTACGACTTACGGTGTATACACACCCTGAATTTAATCAATCCGGAATATATATCAAAATCCAAAAGATAACGAATTAACGTGTATAAATGTGTATTTATTTGCAAAAATGAAACCGTTTTCCAAAATGCGTTCAAAGAACATTTTATTTACTCTTCTGAAAGTTCGTCTGTTCCGTGGAGTAGTCGATACTTGAAAACAGACCGTATGCAGTTTTTGGTGTTAATTGAATATAGTAACGCAATCTCTAAACATTTACCACAGCTCAAATGATCATAAAGATAAATACTCTGCGAATGCAATGTTAATAAGATTATAATGGGACAAATAATATCGTGCGATGTCCATTGTATCGCATGAAACGCAAGCCAGGACGGAGTCGGCGCGTGTACCAGAAGACAGCTCGATGAATATGCGATGAGATGAAACTGTAAATTAAAACCGCGATATGTCCAGAAGCTCAGTTTACCGTCGCACAATATATTATATTGTGCGATTTAACTGCGATACGATTGGATTCATACATATAACTGCATATTTGCGGTTGAAAAAAATGCCAACGAGATGAAGAATTTACTTGTAATATCAATGCTCCCGGTTCGGATATTGAAAACATATACTTCTTACACAACTTTTATTGATGCTATACCCTAATACAGAAAATAATATAACTATGGAGCAACATAAACAACAGATTTTTCAACAAACAAAATCAATTGATTATTTTGAAAAAGTTTATATTATTTATTGTCGATTTGCGTGCAATGTGTGCATACATCTGAATGTATAACTATGAGAAAATACAAAAACCGGATTTTTGTGCAAGATTGAAATCACTAAAATGACCGATAGAAATGATTATCAATGTAAAATAGATCGAATTTTCAGAATTGGATACGGTGGATGAAAAAGTATGAAAACATCCGAGACATTAAATAAATTAGCTTATGCCAGTGAGCAATTCGGGGGTTCAGTTCCTGACAATGTAACTGCACTACGTAGATACAGACGCCACATAAAATAGTATTGAAATTATGATAGGTCGAAAAGCAGTAATAATTAGTAAACCAAAATGTGTAAAATTCGTGTACTATAAAAGAAATCATATATTTTAGTGGTTATCTTTGACAAATATTCTATGTGTAACGGATGTAATTTTAATTAGTCCCATCCAAGTAGTAGAATAGTTACTATACGACCTTTCTTGGAATTATGATATATATATATTATAAAACGAACCTGATACACATTGAACACGCTTAAAAAAAGTAATCAAACACCTGGGTAATATCGTCTACTTATCGGTCAGACAAATATAAGGAGGCATATTACGCGCGTCGAAGATTCCAAAAAAGTTACATAAAAATCGCAGTATCGATTTGACAACAGTAACGCATCTGACCATAAAGCCAAAAGATATTTTCACACAACGCTAAAAAGCCTGTACATGACTTACTGACCCAATGTCGAAGTTCATGCAATTTTTATTCGCGCATAAAAAGCGTGCTGAATTTTATAAAACGGTACTCACACGCCGCTTTTTAAATTTGCAATGTTCCGTTGTGGAGATTAATAAAAAAAACCAACACTGACGTTAAATGGATCGCGGAACGAGTTGTTGCTGATTGCATGCAAACAAAATATCCGAATTGAATAATTGAACTGAATATCTAAACCCTGAAAGTAACATGGCATTTAAAAAATTCTTAAGACTAACTTTGTTATTCAAAGATGATACATTATACCCTATTCTTTGATAGTAATGTTTCCTGAATAATCTGCACCTTCAAGAGTAAATAAACATTTTTCATTATGCACCAGCTTACGTACATCCCGTAAAGGAAATCTATTTTAAAATTCACAAACCTATCCTTGTTAGCGCTATGTACCACAACAACGCAGTAACCGTGAATTATGACGGCCAAGAAATGGTCGATGGATGATTCATGATCACAATCGTCTACTAAATTTTATTTGATAGTGTATGATTTGGTTTTCAAATTATTTATTATTTATTCATTTAAGAGAGAACGCAATGGATTTTTTATTGTTGTTTCGATATATATAAAGATGCGTTGCGACGTGGAAGCTCTACGATATCGATACAAAAACAAATAAATACTGAGATCACTAAATCGATATATGAAATAGATATTCATCTGCAACATTGATCTGCTAATGATTAATGAATCGTTAATATGAATATATTCAAACTATGGGATGTTTTTCTGTGATATGAATTTTTTTACGAGCTAAGCACAATATTATTTCATATCAAATATATATTATATTATATAACCATTTTTAAGGTCTTAACACTTCTTGGTGGAAAGACATATTTAAAAAAAACATACATTTTCTTTTGTACTACTTCCACATCTCTTCCAGTTTCGCTCATCGCAAGCATTATCAACCGATGAATCAGTCAATCGTGGAAGTAGTTTAAAACAAACTGTGTTTTATTTTTTTAATGATTATATAACCTGGTTTTATGAATATTTTACAAACGTTAGCATAGCCGAAAATTTATTTTCATATCAACTCTTTAAAAAAAACAAATGAAACTATAAAAATAAATACACTCACGCCACAAGGCTACAAAATCTAATTGACCAATTTCAATCAAAATAATAATTGAAATCAGAGAAGGCAATAGAACAATAATTTGTATTGACAATCATATTATATGATACAGTGGCACACATAAAAGTCTTAAAAATAATAATAAATGATAGCTTAGTTGATAAACAAAAACATCGATGTATCTTTCGGATAAACATTGACTAATCATATATATTAATTATTACTCATTAGTGCTAGTATCTTCATGTCTTTGTTACTAACACGTTCTACGATAATAATCAACAAATAAACTGTTTGCTCTACTGTTCGGAGATCTACAGTCATTCTTTTCCGAAATAATAAACAATAAAAATGACAAAGATAAGATTTTATTTTTCTTGTAATATGACTAAAATTATGACGAACGTTTATGCATCGGGTCAAGCACGCGACGGACAATAAAAATGAACCAAACGTAATAATCCAAGCAGAGCGATCATTGTCGAATTAGAGACACCGCTGAATGAATAACACTACGAATTCTTTGAAAACAGCATCGAAAATTGAAATGATTGGGCATGTCTACCGGCGATGGTTCTAGTCCAACGCTCCTGGGGCTGATTCATTCGTCACGAGCTTCCGGGTACATAGTGAACAGAAAAATAATAATTCATCTGTCTATGTACATTATGTAGCCATTATATTTCTGTAATAAAATGAAATAGATACATACATTATATCTAAACATTATAAAATGGTTATATTATAGATCCAAAATGAGCGTGATGCCGAAATAGCTGATATTTTTTTTAGTAAAACTGGCCCCAAGCATTATAAAAAAATGTGAAATTTGTTAATTTTTTATAAATATAATGCATTCCCACGAAGAATTGACAGTTTACTCCTTAACAACTCTGTATCATGAGTTTATGCCATAAATTATAGAAGGATATAATTCAATTTATCAAAATTTCAAAAAATAATTTTAATCTGACTCAAAGTGATAAATGCCTGCCACCATTCCCTTGATCGATCAAATCGATCAAATTATAGAGTATTCTCATCTTATCAAGAAAGTAAGAGTAACAATTTGCAACATAAAATAATTGTAGAAAAGAAGACGAATCCATAAAGCTTGCAGAATGTGAAATGTATCATCAACTGGAAGATTGAGTGACTTACTTTTACACAAACTACCTATTTATAAAACAGTTAATTAGCTAGAAGCTAGCAGCAATTTGTCTAACCAATTAATTTAATGCTACCCACTCAGTGAGAGTAACTTGGAAAGCAGTGCTCTAACCCTCCGCAGTGCTCTGCAATACAGTTCTGAAGAATTCTTGTATCCTATAAAAATGTATAAAATTCTATGAATTTAAAATATATCATATGGACATCACAATAATGATTCTTTAATAAACTTTAAATTAAACAAAAAAAAACAAAATGTTTGATATCATTGTCGTGTGCATTTGAGATGCAAAATAAAAGTGCCTAAAAACAATGTAATATATCGTCGTTGTTATGGAAGAAGACACTAACTGAAAAATACAAGGTTTAAGTAATTATTGGACTTTTGGAGTTTTTCAAATGTTTGAAATTCTATACATTTTTCATTCAGTTTGTTTGTACAACACTGTTTTTAAGTAAAAGTATAATTTATAAAGATAAATGAGTTCTTGTATAGGGTACAGTTTGAAATAAGTAACATTTTGGTATAACTAACTCAATATGGCATTTTATCGATTTAGTGTTTTCTTCCCGAACAACGACGATATATACCCCTTAGAGGTATGCACGGGCCCGAGTTTGACCCACGGGCCTTTACCCGGCCCAGCCCGTGGGCCAGGCTCAGGCGGATAAATAAAATTCAAATTCGGGCTCGGGCCGGGCCCGGATAAGGAATTCAACTTTAAGAAAAATATTTCGTACTATGTTCGGGTTATGAATCAGCCATAAGGCAATACTATTCATAACTTAAATAATTTATTTCACATGTGCTATGAATATCGTTGGAAATATGGAAAAAATAACATGTATTGTTAGAAAAATAGAAATTAATTATTATGCGTTGGGTGCGGGTAACAAGTGTGATATTAAGACTCGGGATCGGGCCGAGCCGGGCCTGAAGATTACGGCCTCGGACCGGGCAATTTTATGAAATTTCGGCCCGTGCAGACCTCTAATACCAATGAACAAAATCAGAAAAGAAGACATGACCGTTTGCCAAAAACTGGTAGAAAAACATTTCGTATAAAAGTCGAAATTTGGAATCGGATTATTTTGCATATATAATAAGTAATATTATATTTTGTATACAATAGATAGCTCCGCAGTATATATAAAATAGTAAATCGAGTAAAACTTGACGTAATTTACAAGTATAGGTATTCTGTTTTCAACATAACTAATTTACAACATTAAAACTGAAAACATGAAACGAACGGAAAGACCCGATTTTATTATTAAAAAAAAAAATGAAAACGATCATTTTTCAAATAAAATTCAGTTAATGAAGACGTATATTTCCATAAATGACTTGAATAAGAAAACAGATAACGCTATATCGTTATCTTAACCCAGTTTCTGCAAGCATCACGTAAATTATACTATATATATTAAGTTTATTATAAATTTAATACCCGTGCGTGAACGTTGTAAATTACTATTTCTTTTCGGGCTCTTCTTCATTTTGTAAGTATTTTAATTATATCAACATTTTCGGAATATAATAATATAGATATCGTATTTAAAGATAATCGACTTCGAATAATGTTAAGGATAATTTTTCTAGTTGTAATATTACTTATGATTTTTGAATATTAATATTACTGAAAGAAACCATTAAATCTGCGTACTCCAGGGTTAAAGAGGTTTTTTATAAATTGTCAAGCGATAAAATTGCAGAAGATTAGCGGATGACTGTTTTTATCTACGTAAAAACAATAATGATTGTCGACAAATGAAGTAGCATCTGGCTTAGGTGGAAAACGATGATAATTGGAAGCAATCTAAATCTAGATGTGAGCATCACAAATAGTCAAGCATGTGTCACGGCTTTACGGGTACATTTCAATGCTATATATTGATGGTGTTTTGGCCAATCGTTACATAACCTTCAAAATTGAAATTTTACAGGAGAGAGTAAAAACTGTTTTTGTCGAAAACAGTGTATAGTGAGTTGCGTAATGAATCTTTGAAATGCACTCGTATAAGTTCTCATATTTGCAGATACGGGATTATACGTAAAAAGTGTTGATATAATAGTGGCTTACATCCAGTGGCCGGGTCTGAATTTTTAAACCTAAAACCAATGTAAAATGACGCTTCCCTTCCAAAAAGTGGTCAATTTTTTTTTCTTATTTATCATTTGGCCGAGACCTGTTCAGTTGTCTTTAAAATGAGATCCAATCATTAACTCATTTTCGTATATTTTTAGGGTTACCATGGTGTAAGAAGTACAAGGTGAGCTGGATCGTTGTTTTTCTGTTATATGTGACGTCACTTTGACGAACCAAATTTTTATTGTCACCAAAACAACGTTGTAAACATAGTACATTGCAATTGGATAAGCACGTAGTGACGTTAACAAATACAAAATGGCGACTGTCACCTTTTATCCAGCTCACCTTGTACTTCTTACACCATGAGGTTACATCAATTGGCCAAAATACTGTCGATTATGTATGCATCACAATAAAAGATACATCAGAAATAAATAAGAGTGAAACTTTGCAATGAGATGGTGTCGAAAATCGAAGCACGATATAATGAAAGCGTCTCATATATCAAATACAAAGGATGATCACTTTATCGGCCGATAAGTGGAAAAATTGGGTTATATAATATAATGGGTGGAAACCTATATATCTATTCAAAAAACGAAGCCATGTTGTCTCCAACAATATTGTGTTCTTTAACAAAGAAAAATAAACGAAGTGACGCAGTTTGCATGGCAATCCTTAGATAATATTTTAGATACTTCTGGATTAACTTTATGACGGAGACAATGGCGGGAATCATCGCAGGCGTAATGTTGCGTGAAGAATTATATTGTTATTATCATGATTGCTCTGTAGGCGATACGAAGATGTGACTGGTTGCTTATTTGTTGGAATACTTATCCCAGTGCGACCGTGACCCATTTGATGGAAAATATCATTGATGAAAAAATATAAATGTTTAGGTTGAAATCAAGTTACGCTTAAAAAAAACTTATGCTGTGAAAATCCCGGTGTCTTATAGATTAAGTTACATCAGATATTTATACGCTCAGTAATTATGTGTTATTATTAATTATTATAGTCTACAAATTAGTAATCAGAAAAGTGACAAAATATTGCGAATACAAGGTTTTGATACATATTTATTTATTAGTATTTTTTGTGCCGATCGAGATAGCCGAACGGCTACTCTCTACGTTTTCCGTCCTTATCTTTTCGTCTCTTGGCTGTGTGGTAACGGGGTTAGAATTCCTAAAATTCATACATTGATTTTTAGTCGATTTATGAATTTGTGCTCAAATGTGCATATTAGTAATTATTTTCACCATTACCTTACCACGTAAACCAATCTTCAAAACAGGATTCAAAACGATCGATTACGTAAAAAATATTTTATTAACAATATACGTATTAATAGCCCTTTTTGAAAATGTACTAAAATGTAGTGGCTACATTATGGATTCATAAGATTATGTGATCCAAAGTCACAGCTAAAAGAAAAATGAACAGCATATGTGCCAATACTGGAACCAGTATGGTTTTCTAACAACTAACAATGGAGGAGTGCGAAGTAAAGAAAAAATTCATTTTGAGTTTTCAAAATAGAACAGTGAGATTTTATTAAATGAGCAATTCGGATTAATTAATTGTATGCTATGCAACTACTTTGCACGACTGGACTACCTAGACGACTCTTTAATTTTGTTAAAAAAATAATCTTGTTTCTTACTGCTACAAACTAGATATATCTTCATTCAGGGTTACGTTTCTACATTTCCGGGATGCAATCACGGATTTGAGAAGCCAATCGGCAGGCAATAATAATGAATGAGAAACCTCCTCTCGGTTGCACATCACGTTCCTAGTTAGCAACAAATGCCGGTTTTCCTGACGGTCATTAATCCAACCGAATAATAAATGCATGTAGAAATAAAACAACTGCAATAACAAACTGACTTATCGCACAATTATTACGACGTGGAGACCGATTGAACTCAATCTTGCCTGAAACATTTGTTTTTCATTATTAACGTGGTTTTATATAAAATCTTCACATTTAGTAAAAATACACAATACAAAGTATTTTGGATTTTTTGCTCAGCCATTCGTGGTAAAATTTTAAAACACGTGTGGTAGTGGATAAAACGTTGAGTGCCATAGAGTACCTTTGATTGGTAGTATAATTTGGGTAAAGACACACGATGAAAAATATTTAAAAACATGAAAATTGATAACGTTTTGATATATAGATGGAAGTAGAATAATTATTTAGGTTTCACGGAACGTTGTTTAAATGAAAAATATTTATTAACAAAAGGGCCACCGATAAATAGAATCTTTTCAAGTGTCCTTCGGTAAAAAATTGGGACGAAGACATGAAACAATTCAAAACAGTTCAAACCATTAAATTTGAAGGATAAATAAAATAACGACAGTCAAACGTGGACGCCTCACTACAAATATTTGATGTTTTCTTCATACGAGTTAAAACACTTCTAAAATATATTTAAAAAATCAGGAAAAAGGTATACAAGAAATTACACATAAAAATACGCTTCTTAAATATCAAATGCTTGATTAGATAAGAGGTATCTTTAAGATTGAAAAGTTAGACTGGTGTTAAGATTAACGTTACGGACGCAGATTATTATTCCAATAGAAGACGAATTTACTAAACCAACAAACAGATTTAGATCTCTTTTTCATAACATAACAATTAATGAAAATAGTCTAGGGTGTTAGAAACCCGCAAGAAAAACCACGTAAAGAATATTTAAAATATAAATACTACCACGTCTATAGATTGATTTGGGATTTACACGGTAGAAGTCAATAATCATAATTAGATATTTTGCTTTTTTAAGCTTAAAACCCCACGTTCTTTTGAAAGATAAAAAATCTCACCCACTCCTTTTAAAACTATTAGGATTTCGTTCGTTTGCTTAGTTTTTAGAATCAATGTCTAGATCAGGGACGGCTCTTGCAAAGGAGCAAATGGTGCAATGTACTCCCATATTCAAGTTATTATTATTCATTCAAGTAATAAGCGATATTATACAAACATAGCAATTCACTCATTTTAAAATTTCCCGCGTGTTCCCCGTAAAAAAAATATTGCATCAAGCGATGATTCACACAATGCTACCTCGTATTCCGCGCCAGAAAAAATAGTAATAATAATACGTCGAGGCGGTGCAATTTTGGTTCAGCGCTCCCTAAGTGGAAGGGATTTCGTAGGTAAACTTTGGTTTTTTGTGACGTCATCTGTGTCACACATTCGACTTTCATACGAAGTTTTTAGTTATTCAGGATCATTGCACCAGTTGCCGAATTATGACGACCGTTCCCGAAAGTATTCAAACTCGCAGAGACCTGTCGCATATGTTTAGTTCGTGCGTCGAAAGGACCTCTAGTATATTGAGCCTGCCACAAAGAAACGCATACCATCAAATTTATTTACTTTCTTTAACATACGTCTAATATTTACGTGCTTCAATAATGAATAGTGCATATTCTGTCTCATACATTAAAGAAAATCGTCGGGATTTTTCGAAAAGGCTGGAAATTAAAGCAGCAGGTCGTCCTATGCCAAGCTTAAATTTATTTCAGAAGTGTACGCTTAATAATAAAGTGTTTACTCGGAAATTTAATGTAGAAACGTATAAAAAAACACCATGGCTATGTGGCTGTACTAGTTTTAATACAGTATTCTGTTTTCCGTGTCTGTTGTTTGGAGGTGAATCTAACTGGACTGAGAGTGGAATTAAGGACCTGGTTCACCTATCATTCAAAATAAAGAAACACGGTAGCTCTCAAAATCACATTTTAAATGAAATGCAACTTGCGGTATTGGGATCGTTAGATATTTGTTCCCAATTGGATGCTGGGTATCGTGCGTCAGTGAAACAAATTAATGAGCGTGTAGATAAAAATCGATATATTTTATCAAGGTTAATTGACTGTGTGAAGTTCTGTGGTGCATTTGAATTAGCTTTAAGGGGACACGATGAAACTGCAGATTCCCATAATCCAGGTGTCTATCGAGGGCTTATTGATTTCGTCTCAGAGATTGACATCGCAATGAAACAGCACTTAGAGAGCAGCAGTGTTTTCAAGGGAACTTCAAAAACAATTCAAAATGACATTTTAGATTCAATTTTGGAGGTGTGTCGCAACGAAATTAAAAATGAAATATCGCAGAGCAAATATATCGCTATCCAGGCGGACGAAACAACTGACATAGCCACTACGCAACAACTCGTTTTGGTAATACGGTACGAATTGCGCGGGAAGATACATGAACGTTTCTGGAAATTTATTATCCCAAAAGATCATACTGCGGTAGGTATTGCATCTGAGATTTTGAAGGAACTGGAATTTCTCGACATTAAACCAGCACAATTAATCGGGCAGAGTTATGATGGTGCAGCAGTGATGAGTGGGCGATTAGGTGGTGTGCAGGCTTTGATAAAAGCTTCGTATCCATACGCACATTTCATACATTGTTATGCACATCAATTGAATTTGATAATGGAGAGAAGTGCTTCAGCCAACACTATGGTTCGGAACTTTTTGCAAATTTACGATCTTTTCCATCATTTTTTCGAGATCTGCGAAGAGAGCTGACATTTTAAAAGAAATAGTTCATAGAAGAATACCTTCAGCACCAATAACTAGGTGGAATTTTAATATAAGAACAGTGACTGTCGTGCACACTTATCGCGAGCAGTTGAAAGAGTGTATGGAGCACATCTTAGAAACCGTAAATTTAGACGCTGATACCATCAATCAAGCTGGAATGCTGTTTCGATATTTAAACGAAGATCATTTCAATTACTGGCTAGATTTCTTTGCAAAAGTTATGCCACACTGTGATATACTTTTTATGCAACTTCAATCTAGGTCGAAAGATGTTTTGGAGATAAATAAGAATATCGAAAGTTTTACGCGTTCTATTCAGAATATCCGAGAAAATACCCAAATGTCACTAGTCCAACCTACAAAAAGACGTAGACCAAATGACTTACCCCATTATGTCATTTGTAATGAAGTATGCGATACTTTAGTGAATCAAACGAAAGATCGTTTCGCATACCATGATCATTTAGTAGCAGCTAAATTGTTTTTTAGCGAAAAATTTTCGGATTATCACAAAAGTTTTCCTTTAGCGGACTTTAATATTGCAACATCAACTTACGATTTCATTGACAAACTAAAGCTTAAAAATGAATTAACTGTCATATACAGTAGGGAAGATTTTTACGTCACCGATGGAGCATTGTCCATACTTCAACTTTTTACAAACAATAATTTTATCGAAGTATTTAATGAAAGTGTTAAGTTATTACAGATTATTTGTACAATACCGATGACTTCAGTGGAAAGTGAGCGTTGTTTCTCAACATTAAAAAGGATCAAGTCATTTTTGAGAAATACCATGACTCAAGACAGACTAAATGCTCTTGCGATGTTAAGTGTAGAGAAACAATTGGTATCGTCAATATCGGATTTTAATGTTCGTGTTATTGAAGTGTTTTCAAAATCCAAGAATCGGAGGATGGATTTCTTGTATAAATAGGTGAGTCTTTTTTGCACTCCCTAATATTCTTGTCACCGGCCGCCACTGGTCTAGATAATTCATTATATAACATTATTGCATCATTAATATGCTTCTCCAAGACGTGAGTCACGTATCAATCATTATTGCAACAAAAAGTGGTTTTTTCCAAAGAAATCAATTTATTTTTTAAATCGAGACCACAAAGTAACCGCCAAATCCATCTAAAATAACACAGCCAAACATTAAAACCATGTATAATAACTATTGTTCTATTTACAAGAAAAACCCCTTACATTTTATATCTGCTTTTAAAAACCATAAATTATTCAAATGGCAGCCAACAATAATAATCAAATAGTGTGCTAATAGGTTAGCATAGAAAAAGTATTTTTAAAATATATTATAAGTCAATAGACTAACTAATTTATGGAGGCGATTTGCCGTTGAACAAGTTCTAGCAATAATTAAAACATTAACTTTAATAACCACATCAGCAAGTAAACTAATTGCATTTCAACTTAAAGAAAGTTCTTGATTAAGAAATATAAGAGGTATGTATCAAAGTAATTAAATTTAAGTATATGATAAAAACGCGGTGTAAAATAATGAAATTTATTTAATACGTGTACGTTATATTAGAAAAAGTATACCTTAGAAAGCGAGTGGATCGCTCGCCCGTGAAAGATATTTTATCTATCACAAGAGAATAGTTTATGCGAATACCGCGGTCGACAAATCAATGCAAATCGAGCCATTGATATGAAATACGATAGTAATTCATTTTCCGAGAAATGATGAGGGTCATGGGTGCGGGATCAAATGCATCTACCTGCATGGGAGGTATCTCGAGATTATTTTGCGGTTTTATGGAAGCTTTCACCACCTACCAAGATCAAGATTAAAACCAACAAACGGAACCAGCGATTTGGTATACGAAAGGAACTGAGTCAACAACAACAACAGTGTAAAACCAAAGTCATGATTTACATGAGAAGCATTGATACATATTAAATAATAAAATGATTTTATGAAGAAATATACGTAAAGCCACCCACCAAAAAAAAATGAATCTAAATGTTCAAAACACCTGCATATTGGTATGGACAAATCATCAAATACTTTCTCAATAATTCATCCAATTCAATTTAAATTAAAATATAATTCACCGAATACAATCTTAGTGATCGATCAAAGATTATTTATTGTAAAGAATGTGAGATATTTTTAGCTAATTAAATTCAATATCAATTATAGAAAATGTTGACCCGGGGCTGTATTTTAAATATAACATCCAAAATCACGAATGCGTGACAGTTAACAACGCAAATTTAATAGACAGGAATCATGATTAATTGCAAAATGATATCGATTAAACTGGCAGTCTTCACGATAATTAAGCGTCAGAGAGCACCTCAATATAGCACCGGACAATGAAAGACATGCTGTTAAAAAACCTCGCCTTTCTTTTCTGTCTGAAAAAATAATTTCAAACTAATGGTCAATCACAGCAATTATTATAGTGTGCATAAAGGAGGGCTTTTTCGTCAACTTTCTAAATTTGTGTTAGCCAATTTTGAATAACTTAATACAAGACATGAGATTGATAAGAAACTGCTGGACACCCGTTGCTCGCTACATTCATCTCAATGACAAAATCAAAATTAGAATAATATATATATATAAAACTAATTTAATCTCTAGGCGAACTTATTAACAACTACAATCATGCTATACGTAATCAAATATTTTGATAAAAAATACAAATCAATCAAATAATTTCACTTGAAAATAAGAGACTTAATATTGATATGTCACTTTCTCTAGTCTGAGTAAAGAATTTATTCTGATATTCAATTTGTAGAATTCCGTAATAATTAGAATAAAATACCAATCGAGGGTATACTTTTCGAGGGTTTTTCTACTGAAATTGTGATGTATCTTGACACCTTATCATTTATGAAGTATTTGCATGCCTGAAATCATAGTCGAATAGTAAATCTATAGAGCTTTCGTTTGCAGTCAAAGGTTCGTAGCCTCGAATGAACAATTTTAAATGTGGGCTGTAGAGTTTAACTGAAGTGGACATGGTTACAAAAAAACATTCAATGTTGAATTGGTGAAATAGCATTTTAATAAATACTGGAAATACATTTCACTGTGAAAAATGAAAATATATATGCGCCATACTTGTCTCAATAAAGAATCATTCCAATTAATAAATATTTGACTTACTATTATTAACAATCAACAAAATGGGTACACGCCGGTTATTTTTTTAATACCCAACGTCAAACGCCACATTGTATTTATTTATTTTTAATGCTAAAAAATATTTACACGCGTATGTAAAAACAACTCACTTTCAAAAGTCTTTACGTAGACGGCATGACAGTTAGAACATATAGTCATAGTTAAATAATAAATCGTGATTTTGTAGCGTAGTAAAATCATGATATGTCAGAAAAATGATACACGCCTTTCATATAACACGCATAAATTATAATAAATACTGTCTTCAAAACATCTACTTAACTTTTGTTTGAACGTATTGAACTTTTTTATTTTCCATGCTAGTGCGAAATAGTAAATTTTCCAAGTAAGATTTTATCATAGCATTTTATCATTTAAATTATTACTAGTACTGATTACATTTCTGACCTCTAAAGGCATGATTCTCAATTAGGTACAAAATTTAACTTCCCATTCATTGAAAATGTAATATATTTTAACTGTTAAAACCTTGGCGGAAATAAATTACAACGGTAAAAACAATATTGAATTTATTATCGATATAAGGCAATAAATGATCGTTTATCGGCGTATATTTTAGTGTGATAAATCGTATTTAATTATAGCAAACTGTACGATCCATTCGCGGCACTTATCGTATTGTGTATGAAAATATTTCAGGAAAAAACGAATGATCTATTTCACAATATAGCTAATCAATTTAAAAACTATTACAGTTAAGCCTCGACACAACGTACTTTTCGGTCAAACGTGAAAAGCGCTAAATGTAATACATGTTCGAATCCAAGAGTCTACCACCCGTAAACAATACTCCACACATCATAAATCAATCATCATTTATATTTAATTAATTAATAATATATAAATGCAATCTGTCGTTTTACTCTATAAGCAAACGCGTTGAGAAAACTGACTATATTACATAACGGACACACCCCTCGCCCGCATAAGTGTAACGTAAGAATGAAATTGATATTACCAACACATTCGAATTTCTATGAACCCGGTTACGTCTTATAAAAAGGATACGTCGTTGAAACGTAAGTTGTTTCAGTTTTCTCCGAGGAAAATGGCGAAATAGCATAGCGGTAAAAAGTGAATTGGCGGGTGGGGGTAGCCAAGGCGCGACTCTTCGGCATTATTAAAAATTGAAGGCGATTAGCACTTTGGAGCGCTTTACGTGAATAGTTTATTTTTATGAGTTTTCAACTAAAGCTAGCAATAATGATAGTTGCGTAAGAAACTTTCTCAAATTTCACGCAGCTACGAGAACGTGATGAAAATCATAAAGTCATTTTAAGTATGCAAAATAATATTAATAATAGTGTACCTGAATTAATAATAATTGTCGATCGTAGAATTCAAATTAAGATTTCTCGCCACCTGTTTGTTTATAAGTATTGACAAAGTTCTATAATAATGAAAAGCATAATTATCGCTCATAGAACAGCGATTTTCAGAGAACAGCGTAGCGGGTGCGATTAGTTATCCACTAGTCCTGTGTTAGACTTATATCTTTACTCTCCCAGAAAAATATTTAGTAACACGCAATTCTCTTATAACACCTTCTGTTGAGATAAGCTCAATGAGGAATTCATATGCTCCACATTGGGGGCGGGTATGCTTTAAAAAAACTTCAAATCAATTTTAATTAAATATTAATCATTTAACTTGCCACTATTCGATATCAAATATTGAGTATCATAAATAAATCAAAACGACTGACATTAAATCAACGATAACAAGAAGAATAGAGTATCTACTAAGTGAAATGTCACGAATCAGTTCAGATGAGAAAACGGTTGGGCAGACTATTTAAAAAGAAGATTATAATCTCATTCCACTTCGTAATATGCCACCAATAAATAATTCTTGACGAAACTTTCGCGTGTTATACATCTTGAGCAATTGCAAAAATAAATCCTTTTACGGCCACTTTCGATAATAAAAGCTTACCTGATTATTTCCAATACAATAGTGTGTACTGCAATTATTGTTCTTTTTTTAATGAAAGGCAGATATTGATAGTGATCACTAAATGAAACTTACCTGAAACAAAAGAAACGGAAATTACAAAAAAATTGAACACTAAAAACATGATACGATTAACAATAACTGGTTATTAGTCGAAAGGCCATACAATAATAAAAGATTAAAATACTCATTCTTAATTTAAGACATCGACTGAGGGTGCTTGATGGAATTTCAATATCAAATCTCAATAATCCAAAACTCATTCTTAAATTAAATATAAGCTCTTATTCTACATTCACAAAATTGTAGGATTTTTTTAATAATGTCGAGAGATCTCTGCACTCAAGAGATTATAGCCTATATGCTAACGATATATAATATAACCTTACTATGACAGAAAACGAGGAAAGAATTGAAGATAGTATAATGAATATACGATTGAAAAAATAATAATTTCAATGTATCTTTAGATGTCCATCTCAAGAGCGGAAACCTTAAAGTTTTCGCGAAATTGCCAAAATACGTGGTAGCATAACTTTATAAAAAAAAAATTCTTGATAAAAAACACATCGATTTTATTACTGTTGATACATAAATGGATTTACAAAAGATATGTTTATAGTTTTGAAAGTAAGGGTTGTGAGGGGTTAAAATGTAAAACGTTAAGCTCTCACAGCGACCATAAATCTCAAATAATGTTCGTCTAATTGCATTATGCATAGGCAAGCTGAACAATTATGCGAAGCCATAGAGTAATGTTCATATTCTAAGCGAAGGGCACATAAAACGGAGGGAATAGTATGCACCCTGTCACGTGACTCAATCAATGACGCAAATTATTGTAAAAAATATACAAATATCTGCCTCAAAAGACTCGAAAATAAATATTATAAAAATACTTCCCGACAACTTCAAACACAAACTTTGTTATACCACAGTTGTTTTGGTAATACAGTAACCTTACGATCTACCGTTATTAATACAATATTTCGTCATCTTTTCTGCAGTATGTCATACTACAGACATTATCTTTTACAGTATAAAATGGTAAAAAATTAAATGGAAGACGACATTGATTGAATTAGCAATGGCTTTAAAAATAACTACGCATTTCGTTCGATAAGGAGTCTTGTGAAAAAAAAATATTTATATTTTATACTATTGTATATCATTACCGAAAATCACTTCGACGTATCCATTTTGATGAGTCAATAACGAATTATTATCGAGTACGATCTTCTAAGATTGTTATGAGCTATAAAATTTCATCTAGTCAGAAATATTATTTTATAAATTACAGGATTTTAAGTAATTATTAGTGGAAAATGCATTATGACTTTTAGGACACTGTACAAAGTAATATTTTTTAATGTCATAATAAACGTCTTAGTGTATTTCATCTTCTTCTCGAGCTATTTATAAAATAGAACTCACATATTTATGTATGAACTACTCGAAGAATCGATGACAAGAAATCATCGACCAATACATATTGGCACTTTTCTCGCGATTTTTGCAGTACAATATTGTCATATAGCGGTACGTTTCCATTTCTCGATAACATATTAGCATCGAGTAACATGAAAGAGGCAATCGTGGATTAAATGTATACATAGACCGTTGCAGAGGCGCACAAACGAGCCACGGGAAAAAAGTTCAAAATGCAATGTCCGTTTGTAATCGGGTAACTGTTTGGCGAACGCAAACGAATGCGAATCGCAGACTATGAAATGAGAAAATTTATTCAGAATTATGTGTAACGCTTGCCGGTGCATCCAGATTTAATGCGCACTCAATTATCGGGGAAAGGTATCATATCACGTTTTGCTTGCGAAAGAGGGCCGTCCAATATACATACACCTAGCGCTGTCAAAACAATGTTAATCATTCTAAATTTCTCTAACCATAAATTCGAAATATTTAACTATTAAATTTTGCTTCGTATATAATATTTACTTTCCATAAAAATATTATTGTATCAATTGGCAATAACACAAGACATAATTCGTCAGAGTATATTTACTTTTTGAAAGTGTCTTTACATTCTATTTCCTAACAATGGATAAAGATGAACAACAAGACGGTAATTAGATAAAGATAATATATAATACTGGAGAAGGCAACATTTAATGTGAACACGTGCTTTCAAACAGCTCGCATATTTCTGAAAAATGAGTTAATAATATAAATGTACTTAGCGCAATTAAAATATAATAAAAGCTACACAGTTTCACGCAAAGTAATTTACGAGTGTAGAATTTTCATAACGTCCCTCGCGTCAACTCAGACTTTCTACGAGAATTTAACTCATATTTCTTGAAACCACGGGGTATTTTACTAAGACAAACACCGTAGTGAAACGAGCTTTGAAAGTGGGTGAAAAAATTATCATGAAGATATGTATATGAATAAATGAATGCTAAGCTGAAATTGCATTGATTATAATAACAGTTGGGGATGCTATCAAGAAAGTATACTAGTGAATCGTGAACCGTAGATTTTAGAATAAATATCTTGCAATTAACTGTCCACTGTCATTTCTGTCGGTATCTAGTTTTATAAAAGCCAGCGCGACTGTAGATAATTTGTCTGGCAGTCTGATTGAATCTATTAATAATGACTATCCATCTACAAGTCGACACGTAATTAATAGCACAAATGGAAACCAATCTGACATTTGTGATGCATAATTTCTAGTGATTTCACTTCTCGTTAGCTCAATTTATGATGCCTGCGCTTTACGTATAGAATAGCTACAAAATTTCAATGCTGTGTACATTTACACGTCACAAAATAATTACTAACTGGGCATTTACTAAAAATAAATCTAGGAACTGATTAGAATGCACTTCTTTTAACTGAATATCGATAATTCATTTTCTTTCTTCGTATTTCGTTTTATTGCACATGAAATATGAACATGAACAGTTGTTTCAGTGTTTTGATTGGGTAATATTATCGCCATGATATTAATTTATTTTTCTTTGAGTGCGTATAACATGTAAATATGTAGCAAAGATAAACATTTTTTACGGCGTGTAGTAAATATTAAATCTTGACAGTTTTTTTTTATAATTACACCTGATTCAATAAACCAAAGGATAGAGAAGTTGTCAGTTTGTTGTCACCTTTGCATTTTTATAATGGATTGCCGAGTGATTTTCAGAGTGCTCTTAATTAGTGAATTCTTTAGGTGTCACGAATAAAAAGTTTATGTGGGAAAATAGTAATGCAAATAATCGGTAAAACAATAAACCACATGGACCATCGATAAGAATATATAATAACTTAAAATGAAAACAATAAAGAAAGTGAATTTATCAACACGCTCTAAGTAAAATAAGCAAAATAAATTTTCACGATTTCGCTCTATTCGGTTTATGGTGCTTTATTTATAGTAGATTAATTACTTAATGATACGAAAAAATATTTTAAAAAAACCTCTTAACAATTTATTGCCAAAATTTTCTAAATCACGACTCAGATTTAATCATATTTAATGTTTTATTAGAGAAAGTGAAAACTTATTTTTAAAAATTTGAAAACACAAACAACCTGATTCGATAAGGTAGAATTATGAGATAGACGCGATGAGAAAAAGAAATGCCATGTATTTTGATAAAGTATTCAAAGACACATTTAACTTATTCTGTTTGTAGATTTAGAAACACAAAAAACCGCTCGATGCGAGACAGTGATTGAACGGAAAATATCATCTATTTGGCATAGGGAAAGGCATAAATATTAATGTTCACTGTGCTTTTTATCGGTCAGCAATGTAAAATGCGGGTGTTCGTGATCGAGCTGTCAAAATACGTGACTTATGCCCAGGTTAAATCGCACAAGCAGTTACGCAGAGGCTTCAATCATAAATCGGCATAACTGCGCAATCGGTGAATGAATGTCAATTTTAACGTGAACGTGCCCACTCGCTCACTGCCAAAGCTGCACGCGGAAAACTGGGTGCATCGCTGATGATATAATGGAGCCATTAGTCTTTCATGTAAGCTTGAACAAAATATTGACAACACACTCCGACACATACAATTAGAGAACATTGACGAAAAGTAGGTGCAAACTTCAACTAATAAGGATAACTACCATTTGTCGCAAACACTATGATGGGCTCCTATCTTTTGAAATATGAAACTACACATAAATATAACAATACACAAAGCAAAACAGGAAACAACAATGTAATTGATGAAATTGGAACTACTGTATGTTCCAGAATACTTTTATACAAATGCGGTTGATCTCTTCGTTACTTTCCGCTTGTTTATTGCGGAAAAAATAATACTTATGCTTATTAGAGTTTTATATAACATTTATTTTGTTGAGGGTGGTAACGTAATACATTTGTTCCAGCTTTCCATGCGATTCATATTCAGAATTATTACTCCAATAGTAGTCAATCGCTCCATAGAAGCACAGGATATTGGAAAAAATCCGCTGTAAATTAGTTTGTTCTGTTTGTCGCGATTTTTGTTTTTTGAGATTTTGATTGAATTTAACCACAGCCGATCTTAAATGAAGCACATGTATTCGTAGAATGTCGTAATAATTATATTTTAACTTATCTATGAATTTAAAATCGCAGTATTTTTAATCAAATGGTTGGTATACATATAATTTTGCCTGATTTATTCATAAAACTCCCTTTGCTATAAAACATTGGAAGAAAATACCCCGCTTTTTACAGTCAATCTTCAATATTTCAAAGCGCGAGGTTGATAATATTGTATTGATAATATTGTGTTGACACACACGAGTGCTTTTAAACGCTTTTAAAACAGAAACTACGAATGTATCAAATAATATTTACGAGAAGAGTTCCGTTGTGTTAAATTCAATAAACACGAACACGGAATTCGAATCAAATAAACATGATTGTTAAATGATGCAGCATATTATAAAATGAAAAAACAGTTAACTACCAGTAACAATGTCAGGTACGTCCAAAACTAAAGTAATGGGTCATGTATTATTGCGTAAATGTCTCATTGCATTACCGTTGCATCCGAGCACACTTAACTGCAACACCTCGCGTCAACGATAACAACCATCACGAGTGCATTATGCTTCACAAATTATCAATGCAAATGGTAACACGACACTTTCACAGGATAATTGAAAGCGTGCCAGCAATTACGCTACCAAAATATATGTAATTGTTACCAGGTCAAAATCATTCAAAAATAATTTTTGCTATTTGAAAATTTTGACACTCTATAGTATAGTTATGTATTGGGTAGAATAAAAACACCGCATCAAGATTGATAATAATTATCTAACGTTTTGAAACAATTTCAGCTACGTAATAAAAGAAATATAATTGTTTTAAAACAACCCCTGAGAATGAGTAATTCGATGATTTGAAAACTACGGTTTATTAAAGTCAATCATAACGCATACACGCCTCTTTAAAATATTTATCTTATGCAAACAAATCAAAAAAAGCTTTAAAGCGAATATATTATACTTACTTTGATAGACACGTGAGATATTTCAATCATAAGTTGAATATAAAGAGAAACATACATATCCAGCATCGAAACGGGCCCTAATTTTAAATAAATACGACTGTTCCATTGCACGTTCAACAATATCAGTGGTGGCTGTAAATTATTCGTGGAAAGACATATAATCAAGAAAACCAAATACTAAATAAGCAATTATCCCAAAAAGTAGGGACTTCGTATCAAGATTTATTTACCCCAACGAGTGAGTACAATAAGATGAAAAAACACACTCTTTTAGCGAAACTGGCAATTTTAAAAAATGTGGAATAATATCAGCAAGTAGGTTGCTTACTTCAATTATGTAATGTATTAATGATTAAATTTAGAAATAAATATGTCGAAATAACATGTTCATTAATTAAATTAATGTTATAATTGAAGTAAATTGAATGTGTGTGTACATACGCTATGTGTATTGTGTAACTTTAAGCCAACAAACGATTCAAATAAATTGCATAAAGCCATAATGGATGACACAAACAATATGCAGACATTGCATTTTCCATTGATCAATCGACAATATTCACAGATGAAAGCGCACGAATGCATTTATTTCAGCCAAAGCACAAATAATCTCTCATTAATTATTTTCGTCATCGATTTGTTTGCCGGCAATTCAAAGCGCGACCGGATGCACAAAACAAAACAATGTTTTGCACCCAAAATTAACAGACAAAGAACGCTTTCGATTAACAGAGATCCATTCATTGGCGGCTGCATCTTTGACAATGCCGCAAAATGCAATCAACAAAGTGCACGAGAGTGGAAAATTGCCCATTTTTACTAAACATGATTAATAATTTAAGTATATAAGGAGGGTGTTTATAAAATATTGCCACTAATACACTCAGTGGTGATATTGTGCGTTCTTACCATTCGGTTACGGAGGTATAAATTGATTTTTAATCGATTTCTGAACCTGTGTTCAAAGGCATTTACGTCTATGATATTTACATTCCCAGACAACCCATCCAATCATAGAAACGGGGCGTAGCGGAAGCGATTAGCAAATTACAACTTCTTTCTTTGCTCCAACCGTGTATCTTAAATCCCTCCGAAAAACGGTTTTCGTAAAAAGTCAACTTCTACAATAAGCGGTCTATAAATTATGGTCCATATTGGGAACTGACAGGGTTGACAAATATATATTTATAATTGCCACCGTAATTTTTTGCTGGTTACAAAATAATAATTGTATCACGGTTTCATAGAACTTCTCTAGTTAATCGATTCCGTCTGACAAGTGAATAAATAAATGATAGTGTTACGAATTGGTAGATTTATTACAAAACAAATAACAGACATGCTAGATTAGCGTCAGTTGTAGTGGCAGGGCAACCTATTGCAAACTCATGCACACATCCAGGATGTAATAGATAGAGAGAAAGTTGGATGTTCAGAGAAAAACAACATCTGAGATTACAACAGAGTAGATGTTTTCAAAAGTAATCATTATTGATTATCGTTAAGCATTTCATACTAAAATTGTTATTTGTGTTCACTGTAACACAGCGTTAATCTACCAAAATAAGAGGTTACGCAATATTATTCTCTCCGTCAATATGTTGCCAAACTAATACTTTGTTAGAACGAGAACATCTCTTTTGCCCCTTTTCCGCGAGTAAACGAGTTCTGTCAAACCAAACGTTAAATCATTGCTGGAAAAATATGCTTTAGAATAACCCTCACGAATTTCAAATAAAATTCGTATATTGTTCGTCTCGCGTACTAAATATTAGATTTACCAAATCTTTATAATAATATCATAACTGGAATTGTATCACAATTGTATTCTAGAAAAACATTATCAACTGCAGTTATCACTGTCAATATTTGTGCACAATACAATGCTTACTTTATCGATAGAAAATTGTAACCGATTAATTCATAGACGAAGAAGCAACCAAGAACTTAGGTTGGATAAAAACTTAGAAACATCAGAAGGTACAGCTTTAAAAGTTTATGTTTAGTTTATAAAATGCACGCCCATCATCACGCGCATTAGGTTCCAAGGGCCGAGCATAAGTCGTAATTCGAATCACAACGCTTCGACAAATTAGAAATGGCATCTGCCTCACTTCACTTTCCCGATTCGCCTCAACAACTTATAACGACTATAATAATACACAATTGCTTCAACGTCATTTCGCAATGTTATGAAAACGTAAAAACTCTTATGTCATATATATGTAAATTACAACTATTTTGGCTATGATTTGCATTGAAGAGGAAAATTTAAAGTAGGTTGCATTAGACTGAAAAGATATTTCATTTGAAATAAGTAACATATCCAGTAATACTCATAGAAAATTAATAAATCGTCTTATGATCACACTTCAATAATCATATATATCTATATGCTTTGGTCAATTGATGTAACCCTCAAAATTGAAATTGTTTAGGAGAGAGTAAAAACTGTTTTTTATCGAAAACGTTATATAGGTGCACTCTTGTCAATTATCATGTTTGCGGATACGGGATTATACGTAGGGAGTATCGATATAATAGTGGCCGGGTTAGAATTTTTCAACCTAAAAGCAATGTAAAATGATGTTTCCCTTTCAAAAAGTGGTCAATTTATTTTTCTAATTTACATCATTTGGCCGAGACCTGCTCCGCCGTCTTTAAGATGAGATCCAATCATTAATTCATTTTTGTACTTTTTGAGGGTTACATCAATTGGCCAATACACAGTCGATATATATGAAGCATTCTTAATCATTAAGCTTTTTAAAAATAAGTAATTTTTAGCGTGAACTAGTTTCTATAAAATTAAGTTGTTTTTTATTTTAAAAACTGCATCAGAATAAAAATGAATATATACTAATATGAAATAATATCGATTTAAAATCATCGTCTGAAAATAGTCTAGAACTGAAAACCCATTATTACAAAGACGAGCGATTACCTGGAAGCAGTACAATTGGAAATGTCTTACAACTTACAACCTGTGTATATTATTTTTAAAGAAGTTAAAATAACAACAATGCTGATAAATCGATAATTTCTCCTTCAGACAGCACCAAGATCTCCGTGCTCCGCGTCTCGATATCAATATTTCTTCAATCGAATTTTTAAACCACAATCGCAATTGCCAATCTCTCTAGAAGACAAGATAACAGCAAGTACGCAGCCGTGACGGGATATTCGTGATAATGGAAGCCATTTCTACTCAGACATTACACGGTTTTTGTATCAGACGATGATTTAAACAATCCTTCTATTCCTTGAGCAAACGTCATGAAACACTGCATTGGTAGTTACAGTCTCGAGTGAGAGCCCCCAACCGAGCTTAAAATCTTAACACGATTTTGTATGTTGGTATTACAAACATACATACCGTCAGCGTATTCGTTAAAAGCTCATAACCTCATAAACAGAAATAGTATAAAAACGTAATTCCTCTATTACGTGATTTCATCAAGTAATTCAAATTAAACGCACATTATTATTTTTGTGTTTCTGTGCTATATGTATCATAATATTTACTTATTAGTTAGTTTTCAGAAATAGTTTGACAGCCTATTTTTTCGAAAAACAAGAATTTTCAATTTTAGGCAGCGCAATTGAAACTATCTTATATTATTTATCATTCATTCAAATAACAAGCATGTACAATTATTTCGCTAAAAATATGTTCAGAAATACAATAACATTTTAAAGTATAACTGTGACAACTGGGTTTCCATAAAGAAAATGAACAAAACTTCAGAATTTTTCTTTCCACATCATATTATGAACTAAAATATTTTCAGGGAAATTTAAAACTTATAAAAATAATTTGAGCAGTACAGATACGGTAACTAAAGGCATCTCGGTATAAGGTTTATTAAATATCGACGGTGTTTTGGCCAATTGATGTAGCTCTCAAAAAATACGAAAATGAGTTAATGATTGGATCTCATTTTAAAGAAGGCAGAGCAGGTCTCGGACAAATGATGTAAATTAGAAAAATAAATCAACCACTTTTTGAAAAAGAAACATCATTTTACATTGGTTTTAGGTTTAAAAATTCTGATCCGGCCACTTGATGTAAGCCACTATTATATCGACAATCCCTACGAACAATTCCGTATTTGCAAACAAGAGAATTTACAGGAGTGCATTTAAAAGATTCATAACGCAACTCACCATATAATTTTTTCGATAAAAACAGTTTTTACGTAATACGATGTAACCCTCAACAATTTCAATTTTGAGGGTTACATCAGTTGAACAAAACAACGTCGATATATACTGTGATTTTCTTTTTAAAAAATCGTAAATCTCTTGGACGCATGACAATACTGTCAACCAAAACATTGTAGGTATAAAAATAGACAATAAAATCCATTTAAATTTTAGACTTTTTCATATGAAAGAATGTTTTCTCAAATAGAATAATTTCAACGGCATACAAGCTGCCCGATTAACAATAACAATATTATCATTAGAAGATAATATCAAACACGAGCGATTCTCCCTACAAGCATTATGTAAGAGTTCATTCACTTTAGGGGGGCCACATCAAAACAACAATCTCCGATGATATTGATTTATTTTCATTGATATTTTTCAAACACTTAAAATGATCTTCCTCTTTGTGCTGTGGGCCGTGCTCAACACGCGATACGTCTCAGCTAAACAAATACACATATTTTTTAATGTTGACATAGGTAAGGGTATTAAAATAAGGAATGTCTGTAGACGAGTTTATTTATGGTAATGCTTACTTTTACCTTACCATAACACACCCGGTAAAAGTAATATTTAACTGTGCATTGGATATCTGACACATAACGATATGTAAGGGTAACAAAATAAATTATATCTGACAGTGAAAAATTATACCGAATGTTAATTTTAAGATTAAGATGTTAAGTATATGTTTAGAAAAGAAACTATTCTTCCAAACAAGTGGACTCCATCGTCCGAAAGGGCCGCTGATGACCATCTATAGAATATACTCACGAGTAACTTGCTAGCGTAGTTTCGGATGGGACGAAGAAGGTCTGAGAATCTTGGCTGGATAATGGACATGGATAAGGGAGAATGGGGAGTTTAGATCCGCACATATTAACAGTAAGACTAACCACAAGCAATATTTATTTCTTAAAATACAAAGTGTTCTGTGTAAATGTGCCGTTAAATAAATCCACCAACAACTCTTTCTATGTGTATAAATTTTATAACCTATCTTGTATCTAAAAGCGTTAAAAAGCTAAACGAGTTAGATTCGGTGGACTTTCGTCGGTATGAATGTTAACGATCATTAGCGGAGGGTGCTGCAATTCGGTGAGCCGAGTTATTTACTTACCGTCAAAGGCATCGAGGCAATGTGGTGTAAAAGTACCTACCTTTAGATAGACATTCCTGCCGACGAAAACTAATTAGAAATGTTAAACATAGAACAAGTAGGTACAGAATACATGCAAGAAAAAAATTCTTGCAACATCTGGTAGAAAAGTAAGTCGTATAAACAAAATGTGCACACAGAATGCCAAAATCCACCTTTATTAAAATACAAAATACTTAATCAAAAAAACAGATAAAACCATTTTAATAATAAAATATGATCACATTGATATGCGCGGTCTTATTTAAAATTTGTTTCATTCTGTTTTCGAAAATGTACTACTAAAAACAAAATATTACCAATTCAATACAATGAAATGTACCCAAATCAAACGTTCAAGCATTGTGGGGTTATAATGCAAAAGTGACTATTTCCAAAAATGACGAAAATGAGTTAAGTATACACGATTATACATTAGTATCCAAGGATCGATTGGCATATTTATTCTCCACCAATACTCGATATTTTCATATTATTTTGCTCTTTTAAAATTACGATTTTTTTCATAACGAACTATTTATGATATGTTTTTTTTTCAAAACGGACTATTTGTATTTTTCTTCAAAATTGACTATTTTCTTGTTTATGAAACGTCAGATTCACAAAACTTATTGTTTAACTTACTGTGTCAATGTTGATTCGTCAATAAAGTGTTTTTAATTTAGTAAAATGGCAAGCCATAGTGACCAAGGCATTCACAATGATGATATCATTTCCTTTTATGCATACTAACAACTGTCCCTTTAAAATTCCAAAATCATAAAAATAGTCGAATACTATTTCGCAGACAAAATCTTAATTCAAATTAATGAATAAATTCAAATAATAAAAAAAATCTTTAATAACTATTAATACGTTTGATGGAATGATCTAATATTTTTAAAACATATAATAACTTACTCTACCTATCACAATGTCTTTAAATTATGTGTGTATTTTACTTCTAAATGACTCTCACAGGAAAAGATGATTCCTGAAAATGGTAATAATCACTTTTTGCATTACAACCGCACAATTATCAAGGCAAGGTTATTAAAGTACGAATTTTTATTTATATTTGATTCATCACGACGACCTATAGGGCAGGTAACAATACATAATGATCATTGAAAAGTGGTTATTATGGATATACCAGTTGAAATGAATAAAAAAAAACCCTATTGGAGTCAATAGGATGCTTAAAGATTGATACAGTAATAAAATCTAGTTACTTGATAAGCAATAACCAATCAATAACTTGTCAATATCAACAAATTCAATTGTATCGTAATTCATATACGGCTCGACAGAGAAATTGTGCATACTGTATCTAGTGTTCAAGAGACTTATAGTAAGTTTTAGGCCATTTTTGGTAGTGCTTGTAACTTGTAACTGATTTATAAATAGAACGGTATCTTATAAGGCACCGGCCCAAAACATCTTTAGAAGTTACATAAAGTTATAATGAAGGAGGACACCTTGATAAGTATCTAAATTATTCTCTATTTGAATACTTTAAAATTAGTTTGACGACACAAAATCTGATTTTATTTTCAGTTTTCAAAACTGTTTTGCAATTGATTCATAATACGGAGGATTATAATAACGGTTAAGATCCTTGACGAGTTGACGAGTATTTTATACTTAACCGATGTTTCATAAAAGGTGCCATAAGTGAAGGCTAAGATAGTATTGTACTTGCAGGTTCAATAAAACAGTATATATATAAATAATTTAGTATTTAAAGCAATGACTAAGTAGTTAAAAGAAAACAAAATGACATACGTACAATTCTTCTTCTTTTAATATGAATAACAATATTATTTAATAAAATTATTATTAATGTTTACGGTATGTTTAATATGGCAAATACAAATATTTAAATTATAGATTGTAAAACTCCCATCAATATTATAAAATAGATGTTAGGTACACAACATTTTAAAAATTAAGTTATGCTATTTTTTATTCCGTATTTTTATCGCATATCATTATAACAAAGGAAAAATCTGTCTTAGTTTATTGTTTGAAAATCATCACCAATAGAACTGACTTTTGCAGCCACATTGATTTATTTTAATATTAAATGTATATACGCGAAATTCACCATCAATAATAAAATCATTTAAGAATTGTGTAAACGAAAATATGGATGTAACTAATTGACAGTGTTAAATCAATACCATGTAAATCGAGAGAGAGATGTCAGTTGGAAATGACTAGAGATGTAATCCAGTATTTGGTATTGGCGTTGTTATAAGGTCGATTAGCAAAAAGTGGTACCGCTACAATCAAATGGGAGGTGGCAATAATTAGTGCGGCCTTATCAGACATTACTCGCGGATCAAGAGAAAATTGTTCTCGGAAAACCAAAGTGCCAAGACAAGCCAAGACCCTATATAGCTATTTACTGAGTTCCAAATGATAAAAAAACATTAATATATTTCCTGTTTGCCAAGGAGTCATAAAACAAGCCTTTGTCAATTATTTTTTATAGCAAGCTATAGCTATTTTATATATAATGGAAATTGCAGGTAGCTTTTAAATATGGATAGAGCTAAACTAAATCTACTTGCATTTGGAATCAATGGTTAACAAGACATGCAGAATACAGGGGTAATAAGGAAAGTCGAAGCGTAACCTGTTTTTTCATTTAATAAATATATTTTATTTGTATTAATTCAATTGGCATTTCCTATAATATAATAATTGACAATTGGAATTTTCATCACACTATCCATAGTTCTAACGGTGTTGCGGTACCGTACTGCATATGATAAAATATTTTTAATCATAATATTTTTTTGTTATAAACTAAATCACTTTTGACAATTTTTTCATGGTCTGTATTGACTCTTTAAGCAACAACAAAAAAACTATTCACCAATTGAGTCTAAGCTTCCGGATGAATGAACGATGAAGCAATTAAAATCATTGACCACAACATTGGAAAATTCGTTTCACATTTCCACGGTACTTCCGAGAAAAGTAATAGAGAGAAAAGCCAAGAGTCAATCAAACCATATTACTTTCTGTTACTGAAAAGGCTTTAATCTTACGAGGATTACACCTGAAAGATGTTGGAGAATGTAAATGCATATTTAATTAATTAAAAATGTTATTTAAAATAAATCAGATTTAAGACTGTTCATTCCTTCAAGATTTTTTTTTAATTTATCGATATATCTATAGGTATTGTATAAATATATTATTTTCTTCGCGTTGACATTTTGTTCGTTTTTTTTTTTTAATTTATTTGTCTTGAACGTGCGTTATTTGTTTGAGTCTAATTTTAAAATATTATAAATTTCTAATTAACTGGGGACAGTCGTGCTGCCATGAAAATATCATTGTATTTTTTTTTTCAATATATGCAGTTATTTCTTCAAAAACGGTTATCAAAATAATATTGCCTCATCAGACCTCTGGTTAAACCAAGCCAAATCTTTGCAATCCTAATTAATTTTACCTGTCCGCTTATCACCAAAGCATTCTGTATTGACGTGGTACATAATCTAGGTTGGTGGTCATACAAACACAAAAGCGAGGCTGAGCGCCCGCAGAAGAAAGAAAAATTAATTACTACGGTGAGTAATAGATAAATAGGTTTATGAATAATGGGACCGGACAGCAAACAACGTAAGACCGGACAAAGCAATTAAATCAAGAGCCGGTCCCGTCGCAATGGCTGCTTTCGACTCCAGACAAACAATAATATTATAATAACGGGTAAAACGTTTGGACAGCCCTCCCACCCGCGAGTGTATCGATTGATTACAACAACGTCACGGTTTGGTGGCTTCATTGTCACTCGGTACGGTTAAGTTATCGCTGTATTAGCGAGACTCTGATTCACAATTTGCTAAGGAGTTTGTTTCAATCAAGAGGTGCTTTTAAATGCCAATTTACTGCGAATTTTATGAGCGAGAGCTATGCAAATAAAACGAACCATTACAATAGAAACAATTACATTCAAAGCTGTCTCAAGTAAGAATTAGCACAATATAATAAAATACTAATGCCACGACTTTGAAAACTTCCACTAGAACCTTAGAGATAATCATTCAAAAGATACAACGTGAATGATCTAAATTTAAATGGCCGGTGAGATAAGCTAGCATACAACGGGAATAAATTATACGATCGCACAAGAGATTTTCCGCTAAAGATTAAAGAATTTGATATATGAAAGAAAAAACTAAAGAGGAACTATGAAGATAAAATATTTTACTACAGTTAACTAAAGTCATACTTTTACTTGTAGTTATTAGTTAAGTCATGTAAAACCAATTATAAACCAAAACACAACGATCGCGAAACATATTCCTCGCGTTTCAGCTGAAAAATTCTGCAAACGGCGAAATTAGAAACTGTTTTTCAAATGTCAATTAAATTCAATTTTGTAACGCGCGAAGACGTTGATCTCTATAAAATGTAAAGCACAAAACGCTGCATTTGAAATTTCAGATCGTCATTAAAAATCTAATTGGTCACGGAAAAACAACTCGAGCATTATTTATACACGAATGCATGCTCATTATTGTAAACTTTAAAGAAGTAAACGGTGTATTATATTAAAATACATAACATTTACGTATTAATAAAATATACCGTTCGATCGGCCATATAAAAAGGCAAGTTCATTGTTTATAGTGCACATAACCGGCGGAATACCTGTCTAACATACAATGGGGGGAAAACGTGACTTTCGAAATACTTTACTAATAAAACAGAACAAATCACCTCAGGGCGGGCAGTACAAATAAGATTATAAAAACGAGAATTAACGTTTATTATAATGATATCCCCGGAGCGGATCTCTCATGAGACGCGATAACAAATCTGGACGTCAGATATAAAAATCTGTCCGTACATTATTATCTGAGCGAAATTACACGATCATTATACGTGCGATGGGAAATTACGGCAAGGGCTGCAATTATTCGGCAGTAAACGAGGATAAAAACTGGAGCCGTACGTTGTTAGACTAGAACAGATCATCCGCGAGTATTTTGCATACAATTATTTGTGCCGCGCAGAGCTGAAATCAATATTACTGGGCGTAAAGGAAATGCGTCTGTTTATCTCGTTGTGTAAAAACGCCTCGACTTCCATTGCACTTCTACAGTAAGGTGTTCTATTCACGTTTGTGGCATCTTTAAGTGTTCATAAGTCAATTAAAGTGATTGATTGGCCTTGCATTGCGTAGCTACTTTTCAATCTAAGTTAAATCATGTCTCTGTCGTAACAGCAACTCTTCTCTCTCTCTTCTCATCATTCATACGGAAAATTATTATTTCGTAATTAAAGTATAACTTAGTATGCATTGGTCACTTTTCAATAATTAAGCCTTTTTATTGAGTATGTATACTTCAAAACTTCACTATCTAATTTAAAAGCAAATAATCTACAAGCACCATATATCACAGTATTCTTAAATTTTTAGAATCAAAAATAAGCGTCTATTTTAATTAAGTAGTACAATAGCTGTACAATATGGTTACAAAATTATGTGGCTCAGAATATAATCCCCGCAAATTAAATGAGTATATAAAAACATGAATACGCACATAGGTGGTAATGAACGGGTAGAAATCTTCGCTTTTCTATATTATATGATTATTATTTTCTACTGACGTTTACTTAACCGGCATCTAGAATTTCCAGAGAATAATGAACAGAATAACATACTTTGTAATGGATAATTAGATATATGAGAGGTACTACATACTGCATTCCTTTAGCTCTAGCTAGCACTTCTTACGCCTATATTTACCCGAGTACCTAAAGACTTAAGAAATCGTGGTTGAAAAATCTTTGGCTAATCTACCAATAATAAAGTAATTTCACTAGACATAATACTATAATTTAAGACATCGACTGAGGGTGCTTGATGGAATTTCAATATTAAATTTGGATTATTGAGATTTTGTACACTTCCATGTATTTTGTCACTAACGACCCGGGTTTCGCCTTTCGGCATCTTCAGGCATTCGAGCACACGAATGGACTCGAACTGAGAGACAGTAAACAGTGTCTAACGCTTATATAGAAGATAAAAATGCGACAAATATCATTTACGAGGCAATACATTATACGTCTGAGAGCCACACCGATACCCGAGTTAAAATTTCGAAAATCGCCCTAATCCTTATTTTGTAAACACCATATTAACAGAGTGGCGAATATATTAATTATCACAAAGAAAAAAATATGACTCCTGTTATTTAATTGATCACTATTAAAAATAATCCAAATTTAAAAAACATAATACTATACATTGTAGTAACTTTTGTATCCGCAAAGTTGAATATTATTTTTCTCACAAGAGCAAAAGACGATTGACTCATAAGTAGACCAAAAACGTTTTGGGGTATTTTTTAAAGATATCAAATTTTAATTTCAGCCTGCAGAGATTAGTGGGTTTATTTTATTATTGCGATTTTAATTAAGTTTTGGCATGCATACCCCCCGGTTCAATTGATATTTATCATTTAAAAATATACGACATCAGCGTTTTATAAATTTAATTACGAAATCACACGCGTCGATTAGAGCAAAGGAAAACCTACTCGTACGTGCAGGATTTCCGTGATAAACTCAGATGTAAAAGTACTGAATAAGCATACAATATGAAAATTATGTTCATATTTTGACTTAAAGCATGAAGCCAAACAGGTGTTTTACAAAGTCACGCTTGACCGGCCTGAATAGGGGGAAAAGCCGAAGGAAGTCCCCACAAAACATTGGAATTATTATTACCTATAAAACAGGGTGATTGACCACATAATACTTTGTCCCGAGGGACAGCGGCCATTATCTCGCCCGAAAACGTAGGCGTTACACGGGAAGCCTTTCAAATCATAGCTTTTCCAGGAATATGAATTGGATAACTGTGATGGGAAGAGATATTGTTTGACCTACGAACGTCTAAAAAAAATACTTTTTCATATTTTAAATAATTTGATTTATATATTTTGAATAATTTCTGCTCCCAATACGCCATATATTATAGATTCTTGATGTAGTATTGCAATAAATGACGTTTCGACGAAAACTGGTTTGAAGTCAGTCACTAAGACGTCTTTTCCAGATTGAGAAGTAATAGTAGGATAATTTAAAAAGGATTTGAAATTCAAAATCACACATCCACGGTTTTGCATACGAGATTAAAAATCTCTGTCGAAAGTGCGCAGAGTAGGACGAAAGTCCAAGAGCTTTAGCCACTCTGATTTGAACTTTTCTATTGAAAATCAATATCAATAAATAAGCAGCTATTTTTATTTTTTACGAAGATCAATACTTGATCGACTTACAATTAACCTTAATAAGGAGGAACATTTGAAAACTAAACAAGCCTTTTATACTGCAATTTTAACTTCGATTCACTTGAAATCAATATTATATGCCAGAAATATGAGTAGATGTTATGAAAATATAACATCGAGCCGCTTGAAATATATTGGGGTTAGGTAATTTAAGTTATTTTATACTGTACAAGTGCAATCAGATATTATCGATGCATTTAAGCGTCAAAGTCGATGATTGGCAAAGCTGATTCAGCGCAACCGAGCCGATGCGCTGAAGAATGCAGTAAATAGTTGGTAAAAACACGTCTGAATCTGGACGTAAGATGCAACCACCATTGCAAACCTTTTGCCGGCATATTGAATATACTAATATTGTGAGATTCTTAAAACAAATATCTATGCCGGTACTTTCCAACCGATGATCCGCGGACCGGTGCCTGCGATTTGTAATCCGACTGTTTGTTACCAGTCCGCAGCTGTAAAAAGATTGGGAAACACTGATTTACTTTGCTTTGTGTTATTGACTCCCGAAAAACCATCAGTTAGTGATTGCATACACCGACAGTGCTAGATCAAAAACGGGATTGTAGTCTAGTTATGATCGTAGATAGAATGGTGCTCCATAATTGCTTCCACAATATTTTTAGTATTTTTTGACCAAATAGCATTGTCAAAAAATCTCTTACCTTCTCTATTTTAATTAAGTCATATTTATTTTCAATAAAACATAACAGATTGGACCGTTTAACCCGTTTATTTTGTGATATCACATTTTCTACCGCGCTTCTTATCCCCTTTCGTAAATCATCACAGTATAATGGACACCTTCCCTTATTTACGGTGTGACGTCATATATATAGAGCCCCCCAATACTCCACTGTTAACAATCATTAATGGAAATGTATTGCTAAATAATGCATTTTATCACAATGGAGTACTTTAAGTTTATAGAGGGCCTTGAAATATTTATTACGCCCATATTACAAAAATCAAAAATAATAGATCGCCATATTAAAAAAATTATGCTACATTTTGAAATAATGTTTTTGCAAATAATTTTATTGTTGAAGAATTTATACACACATTTACACAGAATTATACATATTATATTTAGATCAATATATATTATAATGTATATAATATTGTTAGTGAGTGAATTATCAATTTTAAAAATATTTTCTTCCAACTCGTGAAAAGATTCGACTAGCGACATCTGTGATATTTATCGTGAATTGTTACGACTAACATTTCGGTGAGCTGTGCGGTGTACGCCGATAGGTGGCAGTAAAACTATTTTTATTTTTTGACGTTTAGCGACCTCTTTGAGGAAATTTATACACCATTTCAAATAATATTTACATTCGCTGACGCTATTGAAAGAAGTCTGAAAATCAGCCGTTTAAATTATTGTAATGAGCCACCAAAAATACAAATATGCAATAATCATAATGTTATGACATTTGCAAAATGTATTGCATATATTATAATTAACAGAATTAAATATTGTTAATATTAGTGTCTATTATAGATAGTTACGATTTACGAGTACGCTACGATTTTTATTATTTTATCAATGAATTTGGTAATTTCAATGAAATTAAGATAAAATTCTTCTCATATACAAATGCACAACGTCATATTGATTACAGTCTAAAAGCATAATAGATATGTATTATACAAAATAGCATAATTTAAACGCCATACAGATTTTTTCAGTATATTTTTAGGTTGTTTGGATTATGTTTAATCTCTTAATCTCATAACGACAAAAATGGATGGATTAAAAAATACACGAGTAGGTTGAATGGGTGGTGGAACCGGTGGGTGTGCATTAGAAATGGTGACGGTGTTTTCATGCTTTTAACAACCAACTAAGCCGAAGAACTTTCTTTATTATTATCACTGGTGCATACAATAATTGAATAACAATTCTCCATTGCAAGTCATTATTATCGACCATATACCAAAAATACGACATTTTATCGACGTTTTGACAAAAACCAAAGCAAACATGGAATAAAATTCAACGTCCAAAAATGCATAGATAAAAACGTCTGTGAAAAAATATTATTGTACAGCAAAGTTGTTGAAGCACGTCTTGGGTCAAGTTATAAATCACTAAGGTCACGATGCCGGGCCAATGGGCTTGTAAAACTTGATAATAATTGGTTATTTTGTTATGCAAATTATTAACAACTCACTACCGATTAACTGTATCTTCGAATGGAATTCAAGATAGTGGTACTGTTAATAATAAATCAATATAAAAAATAACGCGATTTTTTCCAGTAATAAATTTGCATAATAAACAAAACATAACAGCATATGAATATGAAAAAATATTCAGTTAATATCCTCAGTTTAATAACGGCGCAATGTGATAATGGTTACAATATAAAAAGCATAGTACATACTTATTACTTAGCTTCCTAGGTAAAAGAATTAAATTTGTTTTAAGCCAAAATGCTTTCAAAATCCTTGCAATATACATATTAGGAAGAAGCAATGCCATAACGAAGGCAGTTGAATTTCGCTTAATAAGTTTAATATCAACTATTCGTATGTAATATATGTGCAAGGTTTCATTTTTTATGTTCTTACGTTTGCATTGAATGGTCTCCTTCACAGAGAAATAATATGCGTGAAAATATTTTACTTATCCTATGAATTGGTAATATAGGTTTCCCGGTCTTTACGCCATGGCCGAGGTAGAACGAAAAAACGTAGAAGTGGAATAAAGTTACCAGCTAATTTATATCACTTCATCTGTGAATGCTATGTCAAAGTAAAAACAGAACTCTATAAAAGATCTGGAACTAGTCTTTTGGCTTGAGTTCAAGCATAAACACTTAAAGTGTGTGTTAGGTATACAATACACACTTTTGGTAAACACTAGATTAATTTATTTTGTAAACGCAGTACGGATTTACGTATGTTTCAATACAACCAATGCGATTGCAAAGTAGGATTGGAAAGCAGTTTTTACAAAATGTACCTAAAGCTCGGGTTCCTATGTGGTGGGTAGCGTAGTATTTATAGGGCTAACTGCTAAATTGTTAGTAATAGGCAAACATATATATGTGAATAACAGTTTATGTGAGGAAATTATGAGACACCTTCGATTTCAGCGGTATTACCCTGAGCTACAAAAAGAATCTACGCTGGTATGAAACCCATCTTTATTTCCCTGAATGTAGCCAATGTTCTCTTGGATCTGCGAAAGTATTCGTTAGTACGTTATTTGTTTTACTGTTGATTCAGTCATATGCAATAATCACAAAGTTTCCCTTTCGAGCTGTGTTTCAATTGCATCTACATTTATCTGCGAGAGTGCATTTTCAACGCTTCGTAAAAAAAATAGTACAACACGAGCAAATGTTAAGAAAGGCTTGAGATTGGCTTTAACAAATACTGCAAAATGTTCAGATCCAATATCAAACATCACTTAAAGAATGTACATATTAATACTGTAATAGCTTTAAATTTAATTTGAAATTTGATATTGAAATTCCATCAAGCATCCTCAGTAATAGCTATATTTTGAAAAATCTAGTATAATGTTTTATGTGACAAAAGCTTTTAGGTTACAAGACCATTTACCAAAAAAGGGTCACGAAATAGAACTATTATCAAATCATGGCAATTAAAAACAATATTCTCAAGAAACTACAATTGACTAATTTATTACAATTGACTAAGTTATTAAAACGCATTACAATTACCAAACGGTACCCAGTCTACTACAAAATAGTAATTTCATTTTTTTGTATGTATCCAGAGAAGTACAATATACTGTCAATTAGATTTATATTTAAATTATGTTTTATAAGAGTTTATAATCCCATAAAAGTCTACATTAGAATAGAGCAATGAAAAATTCAAAACGTTGTATTTAAAAATAACAATTTCTAATTGACCTATTCAAGGAATTCCCGGTTCGAGAACATGGTACAATTTATTGATGTATGAACAAGGAAAAACTGCAAAGGTTCGTCTAACGGTAAATAGATAGTTGAAGAAGATGCTGACAGGAAGAAACAACAGCTAGCTACATATCCAACTACTGATAAGCGGTCTGACAACTTCAAATGACATTGACCCATCGCACATTTTGCAACATAATACAAAAATAAATTTCAGCGCAGGTTACGACTGTCGGTGAAAACCAGTCAGTCAAACAGTCGTCTCCAGCGGGCAGGTTTTTTTGCGCCCTCTTCATATCGGAATTTTTTAATCGGACATTCAACTCTAAATGATACGTTCCGACAGGCGATAATCGCCAAATAATGCTGGCCGGAATTGTTGTTTTGGTATTCGGAACAATTATTCTTCGTTGATTGATTTGGGTTACAAAAGTTTGATACGTTGATAAAAATGATTGCATCGTTTCAAATGATTGAATTCGCCAACACTATTTGATGATATATAATACAACATTCGTTGAAAATTATGTTTCATTTACTGCTTTATTGAGACCGATAACTCAATTTATACTCGCGAATCAAATCTTTAGAATAGCCATAAAATAATATTTACTGCTTTTCTTAATTCAATATAGCCTATTATTTATCGCTGACATAAAGTCTTATTGGGATCGGTAATATTAAAAATTAATGTAATTTCAAACAAAGTTAAGAAAGAAACCTGAAAAATTCGGGTACAAAAAATGTCGCCATCGTGAAAACATTCTCAATGATAAAACGGTTAAATAACTTTTATATCATAACAAAGATATAAAACATCATTATTGATATTTGAATTTGAGTTATCACCAGACATAATGTGTACTATAGATCAAAATATAAATACCATTAATACGTTGATAAAAATTCCTCTCATTTTTTACAGTGGTATTATAATAATGTATATTCATATATTTTTTTTTCCTTTCATGTCCGCTCCCAATGTGGAGCATATGGTCACCTAATGGAGGTATCTTGACAGAATTTTTCTACGAGAACTGCTTGTCACTCAGTTGCTCAACCTCTCTTTTTCTTTTTCGAAGAGAGTAGGGATAGAAGGATAGGGCTATGACAGGACTAGTGGTTAGCTAATCGCTCTCGTTACGCCCCGTGAGGATGGGATTGGTTGGAGGGAGGACTCAGACTACGAACAGAAATCCATAAATCGATTGAAAGATCAATCTATGAAAACCGTCCGCACCGGGAATTGAACCCGAGACATCCGTAACCGTAGCCAGCGACGGAACCAACTGCGCCACGGACGCCGACATATATTTTAGTAAGAAGTAAAAGTATAATATTAATTTGTATGGTAATGATACTGATAGAGTGTACTTTTTCAATAGCGATGGTTTTCACTGTTGCCCATATTTTTTAAATACATATTAGTATAAAAATTTAAGTTGTAGCAAAATATTATTGTTTGTGATTAATTAAAAAAAATCATTTTTAATCTACATCTACGGAATAGCAGCATAACGAAAGTAATCCCAGTGCTTTGTCATTTGTTGATATGCATAGATCATAAGATGAGAAGTCAAGGTACGAGGTATGATCATATACATTAAGAACCTTGACACGCTTGACCATAAATATGTTTTTTTTTTTTATGTTTGGGTGCAATCAAAGCGTATGTCCTAAAGTAGTAGTGTATAAGGAAAAATATATCAAAATTCATGCACGTCTTCAGGAACGATATCACAAAAGACATGTGTGATCATATTTCAAGTGCACAGTGCCAGAATAGAACCAGATGCACCCGGGTGTCAATGAAAGCCTTTATATTTATGAAGATAGCTTAAAGAGAATGAATAAATAACTCAATCCTCTGAAAGTATCTATATGCAAACATCCCATTCGCTATAGAAATAGTTCTTAGTCGAGCTCTGCATGGAGATTTTAAGTGGCCACTTCGATTGCCTCACAGAGATCATTTTCATGAAACTATGGAGATATTTTAAGTCAGTAACGGATACATTATATTCATATGTAAAAATATTTATATTTGAAAACAAATAAATGAATTTGTAGAATGTATAACATTTAATAATATTTTTATATCCGATCCTTGTTTATATCAGACATCGACAACTATTTAACGATGTCGTCATACAAACCTGTAGGAAAACCATAAGAATATTATTATAAACGTTTGCTAACAAGTTAAAGCTCATTCAATTGTGTCATTTCAACAGTTTTATACTGTAATTCCGTGAACAGTCTTACTAGCACGATTTTTTAACATGGATTATGGAGGTATCTTAACAAAATTTTATCGATTGCTCAACAACTCATTTTCTAAAAGAGTAGGGCTAGTATAGGACTAGTGGTTAGCATATCGCTCTCGCTACGCCCCGTTTTTAGGATCGGATGGGAGGGAGGGAATTTTAGACATCACAAGAATCCATCCCTTCGAACAGAAATCTATTTATGAAACTGTCCGTGCTGGGATTCAAACGCGTGAGCACCGCAACCGAAGTCGACGACGTTGATCACTCGACTTGGTTGAACTTACTGAATGATAATGGACAAAAAAAATAATGTTTCACTTATAAGAATTTCACTTACACTTGGCTATTTCTTTTTTCTTCCAGTGAAAACAAAATGGCAAAACAAAATGTGGGAGTAGAAGGCCACCGCCACGGCCTATCCATTATGTTACAACGATAATAATTCTCCTGCGAAAACCAGTAGACAGAAACAGTGCCGTGTTATAGATTATAATATTGTTTCAGCATATTTTATTAAGTCACCAGGTGTAGGGTTACTCCCGTAATTTTTTCACTGTGTCAATTATAATTGAAAATAATTTCAATCGGCGATTTTTATCCCACGAGACTTTTTGGGTTAGTATGATAAATATAAGGAAAAATGCATATATATATTATATAAAATAGCGAAATCTTTAGTACCAGAAGAATTACATAACAGTTTTAGTTCTGAAAATCGTGTGATGCCGAATTAGATATCAACTATATTCTACAATTCTTCTGATCTAAATACTTTGCTATTGTTTACCTTATCATTGTATTGGTATTATTATTATATCGTTATTTGCTTCAGCTATTGACATGCGAGTGTAGTTTCCTGCGTCAAACGTACGTCACTGGATTGTTATATATTATATTATTATTCGGCAAACTTCCCACGTGGAATGAGAAGAAAAAATTAAGATATCTTTGCAAACGGGTTATTCAATTCACTTCATCTAAAATGGTGGTTAATTGCATATAAAACAAGGAAAACTAGTTATTGTAATCAAGATCATTTTGTAGAGAACAAAATATTGGCAAGTAATCCAGCAATCTAATCACAATACATTTTTTTTAATTAGCATGACGCATTTACGATCATACTTCAAAGGTTGAGCATAAATAACAATTGTTCATAAAAATCATTATTGTTGCGAAGTTAACAATTGCAATTGATTCCCCTTTAAGGAGATGTCATTCATATTTGTGACTGTAAATAAACTATTACTCACTGTTATTAATCTTCACGAATTATTACTTGGCGTACCTATTATTACAGCCGAAACAATTGAAGATGAAATCGAAAAAAACATTCTAAATACTCATAGCTTGTAAGCGGAACACGTGAATAATGCAACGGAATTACACAAAAGAATATTAGATTCACGCAAACGAAAAAAAAACATAAACAAATAACATGGCATGCGAACATTCTCGAAGTTAAAATATTATATCGTCAATTTCGAGATAAAACCGCAAGTAGAAATCGGTAGTGACGAATTTAAAAATGCTGGCAATAACAGTGCATTAAAAATTGGCAGATAAGTAAATTATCCGATCGACGATTTTCCGAATATATCTTAAGACTCTTTAATGAAGGCATGTATTCTGATTGGTTAGTGTCAGATACGTAATTACGGTGTTTAGTTCGTCATGTGTTAAACTACATCGCTAACGCAATAAGCGAGTTTAAACCTTTCCGCGTTGTTACTGGATAGAGTCGAATGAGGTTGGCAAAATTTACAAATTGTCGGTAATCAAATATAATAGTCTGTTGATCAGTCTGATAATACATATTAAGTTTTTTCAGTGATCCCACTGCGAGGTATCACAAGTTGTGTTGTTGGTGTTATGTGTATATTTGTTTAAAATCTTCATCTAATCCAGCGGAACTCAAAGTGCATATCGGTTTCTTTTTGCGGCCCATGAATTATACGTAAATCTTTAAATACCCAATAAGTCTATTTACTATCTCTTTAATTGTTATACAAAGGCTTAAAAAATAGACGTTGAAATTGTTTAACATGTTAGAAGATTTTTCGGTGAATTTATCGTAGTATTCCTCTAATATTCTGCGAAGAGATGAATTCTCTGATCGATTCTTCAATTTCGAGAGTAGCGAAAAACAGATGCTTCTCATTTATTAATTTTTTCTGTAAAATCCGTAGAATAAGGCAAAACTATATTAATGGAGCTAATTATAATAATAATATGATATACAAATCAATGTATTTAGTTCTCAATAATTGTTAAATATTGTTGATCATTATGTCTAATATTTTTTAGCTGACAGAAATTCATCTGCATTGAATTTTCATTTTGAACTCTACATGAAGGGGTTCAAGTGCGTAAACACATTTAATTTCTTCTAACTACGTTTTCTAAACGCAAAATATTTTTTTATTTATAAATAGTCTCGTTGATGAAAATGTTTGGGAGCCACTGATCTATAGCGACAACATAACGTATGTGTCATAGTCTCGAGACGCAAATCAATCGATGCAAAAACAAATAAGTATAAATATAATGTAGGTATCGATATTGTAAGACAGCCTAAGATGTGTATGTGTTGGGCATCGGTTTTGCGGAACGTCATATAAGGAGTTGTGGACGACGGATACGACGCCAACACAAACAGCTGACAATATACACTAGAGGTCTGCACGGGCCGGGGCTTGGGCAGTGGGTCTCTACTTATTATTTTTTTTTTTTCAAAAACATATTTCAGACTTTCTCCGATATTTCGTTGTACCAGAAATTCACTATCTTATACATAATAGCCCAGACCGCTCTGTAGACGTTTTATTATTATCACATGTAGGTATGAAATTTTCTCATGACGTATGCGTTCGCGGTGTACATATAAAATAAAATGTTATGCAATGCACACACTATTCCGACGTACGAACTACTTTAGACATTCGGTATTTCAATTTCAATATCTCATCTATGACGGGTACGGTTATTCTAGTTAAGAAATAAAATAGATTTGTTGAAAATGATTTTTGAAATAATCAATATCATATTGTATTGTACATTTAAAAAATAGGGATGTTCGGGCTGCAATCAATAAAGTTGGGCGGGCTTCGGGAAGCAAGTGTGATTTACGACTTAGACCCGGGCCGGGCAGGTCGTGAAAGGGTCGGGCTCGGACCGGGTAATTTTATTAAATTTCAGCCCGTACATAGCTCTAATATACATACACACATCGGTAAATCTGCGGTCCAGGAGCGGCGCGCAGACCCCGCTTTTTGAATTCAGATTGCAGACAACTTCCTATCAATTCTTTTTTATATTATGCGAAACTGGTGTAAGTCCAAAAATAGAGAAGACAATATTATCAAATAAATCAATTTTATCACTAAACGCGGTGTTCTCAAATAGCCGTTTGCAATCACAGTAAGAATTTTCACGATAACTGTGCTGGAGAATTACATTAATTATTAACCTGCTATCATATCTATATATATAAAAATGAATGCCCGTTTATTTGTTTGTCCTCTGTGCGTTCCTTTACCATTCATCCGATTTCGATGAAACTTTGATGATTTATTGTGCGCACACTCGTGGAGGTTTATAAAAAAATCTAAAAAAAAAGAATCAAATACGTACGAACAGCGACATCTCGGAAAGCCTTATGATTTATTCGTGTACGCACCAGACGAAAACAAAAAATATTGAGTATTCAAAAGGACTCCAATAAACAAAATTAAAACACAACCCTTTCTTTCTTTGATTTAATAAAAATTAAATCAGAAATTGTTACCTAAATACATAACAGCGACGACGTAAAACGATATACCTACATAAATTTCAACAAAAGTGTCAGACTGAAATAAGCGTTTTTGGAAACGCTACCCTCAGATACGCTTAAACGATATTTATCTATAAAGAAACAAATAATAACACAGTAAGAAAAGAAAAGGTTGACTTGCTGTTTTTCCTTATGTCACCCACAGCATCATCGCTTTCTTAACAATATTCATAAAAATCATCATATTAAATAATATTTAAAATTTTCAATACACAGTATAAACAAACTATAATGGATATATTATGCGATTATTTTTGCAATCTTTTGGTATAATTGTACTGAAAATATTGACAAATAATTTCGAAAAGTAGCATTTACCACAATGGCGCCCAATAAGTATTGCGAAACTTCTTATACACCGTGTAGTAAAAATACTGAATATTTTAGTATAAAAATTCGGATATGGAAAATCGTTTCGAGCACTGATGGATGGCAAGGTCGCTTAGAGTCATACCAAGTAGCCGTAAAAGGACGATAATATATTCAAGAATATATATATTTGGAATGGTACAATTTCTCACAATAAACGATATTACAATTAATACAGCTTTTGGTACGGCGAGGTATTGAAATATACTTAGAAGAACATATAAATCTTTCGAGGCCAATTTTAATTTTAAACGGCATTACAAAAACAATAAATTACAATTTTATTATGTACTTCAATGTCTTTATAAACTAAATCTGGAAAAACTAAATAAGATCAAATATTTCAAAGTAATAAATTAAAGTTTAAATTCGTTACACTTAGATGGATAAATTTAGAGATAAGACTATTTCATTCAATCAAAAAGTGCATTTGATTAGTAGCAGTTGTGAGAGGAAGGACTTTAAGTATTTTTATAATCTTTCAAAAGATATGCACATTAATAACGTGCTGAGAATTTAATACGCTTCTTTGGGCGGTAAGTATTATGAAAAGAATTATATGGATCTTATCAAAATCACTCACAGATCAAACAAATGGAATATGAATATCTGGAATAAAGTCTACTAAGATCATAAAAGGTTGTTATTATACCGCATCTTTTATCAAATGGTGCTAATAAAACCATGTCACTAGTATGAAATATAATAAAGGATATTTCCGAAGACTTCATGTTGGATTATGGAAAATGTACGAAGGATCAGTAGATGGTAAAATGACAACAGAAACTAGATCATCGCGCTAATTTTTTTAAACCACTTCAACTGCAAATGTGGAGCACATGTCGTCCTAATATAACATTTTATCAGAAGTTGTTTAAAGAGAACCGGTCGGAAGTGAGTAGCTCAATTTCTCTTCTGATATAAGGATGGGGTTAGGAAATGACCAGAAGTTAACTTATCGCTTTTTATGTTATGTTTTAAAGAATAAGATACGGAATGAGTGGGAAGGAATGAAGACCTTTGGATACAAATTCACAAATCGATCGAAAATTTCATTTCTAAGCTGAGAAGATCGCAAAACTATTTTATCGCACATATATTTTTACAATGAAAGCAGTACTTTGTAATTTACTGTTTATTGCACTGTAGAAGACGGCAACGGATAAAACTATCATCATTATAACATACATAGCAGATGGTGGAAGGTAAACCAAAAACCCCAAAAAATTATATCAGATATTATGATTTTTGCAAATGCTAACATTTGTTTTTCAATAAAAAGAGAACGTCGCAACCATTTCGTTTTAAAATGTTCCAGTACGTTCTAGTCTTTGGTGACGAGAAAATATTAAAATGAACTCTCAGCGGTTCACAATTGATGGACGTCGAGAGTGTACCAACAAAATCTGGTGGGACGATACGAATCAACATAGTTTATGGCTACTTAAGTCCTTGTGTGATTTATATCACTGTATTACGCCATAATAACAAGCACTGGGATATTAATAGTTAACTTAAGATACCAAATCAGTCCATCCTAGATATTTTAGGTAGTATGTATTAAAAATATAATGAAATTTGCTAAAAAAAAGTTGTCGATTTTCAGTCAAATTGATGTTATACAATTCCCGGTAGGAATTGAGTACGGTTTTTTCTTATCTTATCTCATATATACAAAGTCTTCGGTAAAGCAGAATTTATCTAAATGTTCGCGGGAAACTGAGATGCTGTGCAAGCTCTGTATTTGTTTCAGTAGGAAACATGATAGAAGGGAAAACATCAAAGTTCACGATTGTGGTTACTGATTAAAATCGACAAAAACATCGAAATAAATTATGCTTATGCGGTACGTTATTACGCGATTATATTCGTCTTCCGACTTCAGCATCACCACTATGTGTAGTTGATGGTAAATAAAGATCTTTATAATCGACGCTTAAAAACCACAAGTATTTTCATTTTCTACAAGTACAAATCAGAATGTAATGGTGCCTCAAATGATAACTAACAAGACTCGACTAATATAAAATTCTCCATAAAGCGTGCTTAGACAAAAAAAAAACGTGTGCCAGTCTTCTTTTCGAATAAACCACTTGGTGTATTATTGTTTCGGCATAAAGAGCGTTCTTCACTTATCTAGTTGTGAAGTAGTAATGAACATTTTTTAATAGCAAGATACTGCTCAAGTAGCTAGTCAATTAATAGTTAAAGCTAGTATGATTGATTGCCAAGGCATAAGTTTCATAATACTTATAAAAAGCGTTAGCTTCCGTGCATGCCGTATTGCCATGGGATATAAATAGTTTAAATTAATTAATCCACTCAGTTTTCATCTGTAATCTATCAACCGAATTTGTATTGTATGACCACCACGTTTAAGTACGATGAATGAATGAACGAGAAATAGTTTTAAGAGATTATGAAGAGACCAGCAAGTCGTAAAAGTAATGAAGAAATCAAATTTGGATTATTGAGATTTTGTACACTTCCATGTATTTTGTCACTAACGACCCGGGTTTCGCCTTTCGGCATCTTCAGGCATTCGAGCACACGGATGGACTCGAACTGAGAGACAGTAAACAGTGTCTAACGTTTATATAGAAGATACAAATGCGACAAATATTATTTACGAGGTAAGATATTATACGTCTGAGAGCCACACTGATACCTGAGTTAAAATTTCGGGAATTTCCCTAATCCTTATTTTGTAAACACCATATTAACAGAGTGGCGAATTGCCGCTTTTCAACTTCTTTTAGAAATACCAGTGATTTTACAATTATAATAGTATTGTGGGTTTTGACGGGATGTAATTCGACGAATGGGTAAATATATACAATCATTCCACATTTAGTGACATCTGTTAGGTGTTTCAACGTATCGGATATAATAGCGGAGAATTAGGAAGGTTCAGCTGCTCATTCAAGATTGGCAAGGAGTTTAACTGGGTTCTATTAATTTCCAAAATTTCTTGATAAAATAATTTATAATCCCCCATGTTTTTATATATATTTACCCATTCGTCGAATTACATCCCGTCAAAACCCACAATACTATTATAATTGTACATTTTACGTAATTTGTCGCATTTGTATCTTCTATATAAACGTTAGAAACTGTTTACTGTCTCTCAGTTCGAGTCCATCCGTGTGCTCGAATGCCTGAAGATGCCGAAAGGCGAAACCCGGGTCGTTAGTGACAAAATACATGGAAGTGTACAAAATCTCAATAATCCAAATTTGATATTGAAATTCCATCAAGCACCCTCAGTCGATGTCTTAAATTAATGAAGAAATCATAGAAACTCATGTCTTTAAATAGAAATCCAAAATCAAAACATGAAAGCGTCGATTCGGGTACTCGAATGTTTGACAGCGCAATCGAATGGGACAGAAGCTCGCTCGGCTAAAAAGATTTGCGATATCCCATTTTGTAAATGCACTGTTTTATGTACATTGCATTGTGTTTACATTATAAAAGATAATGTGTTCACAATTATATATGTAGTTTGATAGTCCTGCGGTAAAATATGTAATATGTAAATTGACTGAATGGAATAGAAGAAGTTAAAATAATATATCTATAATTTACACCTGAGAGACTCGGTATGTTTACGCGGCCATGATTCGTTTGATTTATCCAAAACATGTAGGCGAAATTATTGCGCTATTGTACTTTCGCTTATTTCAAAGACGCCAATTCGAATTGCGACTACCGCGTATGTTTTGATTTGAGAAAAATACTAACATCCTGTGGAGGTGAATAACAAAAGGAAGGTGTGTATCACCTGTAGATGATAAATTTGAAACATTGGTAATTATATTATTCCAGGAATTGCGACAGTGTTATTTGTTCGTAATCTGATATTTTATAGCCACCACGTGCACTATGTATTTTAACGGAAAGAGTTTTCACTACTCGTATCCTGTGATGTTATAAACGTTAAGTATATCTGTAGGTATTTTGTGACTGGGTGTCTCAGGGGCTAGTGTACAAGACTTTATGAAACATTCAACCCTTCCAAGTACTGTGGCATGGCCAATTCACCGTTAGCCACCAAGTACGTATCTTCCATATAAAAGCCCAGACCGGTGTGTAGGCGTAGATATAGACGTTTTATTATTATCACATACACATGTAGGTATAAAATTTTCTTATGACCTAAGCGTCCAGGGTGTATATAAACAATACACACAGTTTCGACGTGACCCAAATTCTGACGCAAACAAACAAGAATCAATCCTTCAGTATGTAAACTAAAGAACAGCTACTTTAGACATTCAGTATTACAATTTCAATACCGTCATCTATGATGGGTGTTCCCATTAGTATCCAATAGAAACGTTTGTAAGGTGTAAGTTAATCGATCAAAATAACACCAAATACACGCGCACGCATAGTCCAGGTATACAAATTCATACATCGAATATAATATATCATTATATAAAAGTCCAAATGTGGATTCGGAACCTAAATTCCAGCATGGAAAGACGGGAGTATAAGACAATAACTACTAGACTACTACGTATAGAAATCCGCTATTAAAAACCTTGTAAATATAAATCTGATATAAGATATGAAAGCTGACGATGATAAATGCAGATGTACCAAACAAACCATGCAATTATAAACAGATTACGTTACGAATTCCGCGCCATCGTAAAAAAGAAAACTGTGAATACAATTTTAGTAAAAAAATCCCTCGTATTTATTATTACAGCGTTTAATCAATTTAGTTTTTTGTGCACACCGTGTTCATCTAGATCCAATGATTTACATATCAAACGATCTGCTTAACAGCTAAATAAATATCTATAGGCAATCATTAAATGCGATATTGTGGGCGGATTAAAAATATATTCTTCGACTAAAATGAATAGATAATTTATGGACCGCGTCGCGTTATATATGAAATTCAATGAGCATGTGAAATTTTTGATAAAATCCCATAAAGAGTGTCGCATCGATCATTGGTCTTCAGAATAGCCGGATTGGTGGGATGTGAAACCAGGAGAAAATAAATCTAGAAGAAGACAGCTAGTTATTTTATTAAAAAAACTTTCTTATAGCGGAATATTGGACTAGTTGAATTCTTTTTAAACTAGGTACATGATCACCTAAAATGGGCATTTTTATAAAATATTTTAAGAATTATTATTTTTCGTGATGCAGTGAACATAGGTGCAAAATTTATAGACAGGAAAGACCGTTAATCGAACCTTTCTGGTATTTACATGAAAGATAGATCAAACAATAATATTTAAAATAATCAATCTAGGAACACATTTTTAATATTCTCTACGATACAGTTTTTAAATTAATATTATCTGACATCTGTGAACGATATGTTCATATCTGTTTTTATATTATTTACTTGATTAGTAATCTATTAAAAAAGGCCCCAATTATAAAGCAATCCGAGAGTAAAACACGACCCATAAAATGTCAAATGATCCACAAAGATGCCGATTTGTACTGGGATGAATTACTCAATTCTGGAGGCGTAGCATTGATGCAAATACTTCATTTAGGAGGCAGATATGACGAAATAATATATCATGGCGTGAAGTTGAAATCAACAAAAATGCAATCAATAATAAAGATTTTATGTCCAATGCAATAATATGTTAGACACTTCGACGGGTTTCAATTTTTCTGATGTATTAATTTATTACTGTCGATTTAAGTCCACATAACTACGTCACGTTCGTATGAAGATCTGTTCCACTCGTATACGCTGACTCAAATTATTTTCTTTAGTATAATATTATAATAATTACATCGATCATACTTGGAGGAGGATTAAATATCCGACGTAAAGTTATGTAGGCCAAAAGATAAAAGAATCCGCTAAGAAATGTGCATGTGATGACAAATTTTCGAATCATTTATTACTTTTAATATTCAAATAGTATCTTGTCAGCTGTGGCCAATGTTTACGAGCGCATGCTGCGTCGGTCACGAGGCCATCGTCCTAATATAAGTAATCTTATCATTGACATCCGGTTTTACATGTTTTCAAATAATGTTTTCATCAGGCTCCCGCGGTATGCGGACAGCAGAACGCCGTTGGATGTTACAAATATAAGTCCATCTTCACATTCCGCACGTCGATTTATTTTCATATCGGTATAAAATCGAACATTGGTAAATATTATTGGACTGATATAGTCTTCCCTGTTGGTAAGCAGTTTATTTTATTCGTTGCTTCGTTGTAAGAGTATTGGTATCTTCCACGTTCAATTTCCCGCGTTAATCTCATTAATATTTCAGATAACACCTACTTTTTTTTTACATTTCCGGTAAATGATGTCGACTCGCCGATGATAATAACAGGAACGAGGAAAACAAAGCGGTAAGAAATACCTCAGTCAGTCAGGCATGCATATCAAAAATTTATATGAGTCAATGATGGAGTCCCGAGTCATTCGAGACTCGTCTCGAGCGGTATTTATTCGGAAGAAATTTTCGTTCTTTTTCCGCTCTACCTTGTCACTATATTTTGCTGATTATTTTCAACAATATGTACTATTTACATAGCGACATTCATTGGCAAAAACTATGACGGAGCTTTTTTGTTGCGATTAAATTTTCGCCTTGGTTAGGTAAACATGGTTCTATCCGCTGTTTTTTCACATTCACAAAATCATTTTTTAATGCAGTTTTATTCGCATTCAAAATACGGTTCTATCTGCATTTTAAAAACCTTACAATTGTCCGTAAATCAATCAAATTTCAAATTAGAAAAATTTTCTATCTGAAAAAATATACAAATTTTACAGTGCATCAAAGTTCCATCTGCATACATAATTAGAAATAGCGTGTGAAGGAAATCAGTCTCCAGTGCGGTTGTCTCTTTCATTCACGTATGTGGATGCATAAGTGTTAGAAAGTTACATTTTTTGAAATTTTAAATTGCTTCTCCTGGACAGTTTTTATAGATAGAACCTTGTTTACCCGATGACACGTAATGTCAAGGAATATTTATTGTATTGTATACATATTATTGAGCATTCCGAAACCCGATGAAAAGACTCAAATTAAAATTATACAGTTGATTGAGTTCGATTAGAATGATCAGATCTAAATATATTTGTCAGGATTACAACCTAAGCTTTTGTTTAATTATTCCGAAGTGGAAATAATGATAATTATGTAGTATTATGGTATTGCCGATGCGTTTACTGTATAACAGTAGGCACGTGTTATCTTTTCACTGAACAAGTATTTATGTATGTATATGGATATCGATGACCACAGCTTCCACGATATTGAGTAACATAATACATATTGACATTTTATATTGCATAGAGTAGATATGTTTTTTTCTTAACATCAGCGCGGCGAAGGATGTTTTGGTAAAAAGAAACGACGTCTTTGACCATCCTATTTAGATGTCGATAAAAAAACAACACATATTGCAGAATAAGCACATATTATTCTAGTATTGCATTTTTTTCCACGGTTCATGTTTGTTTTAGAGCGCCACGCCTGCCCTGCATTGCATTCATATTTTATGATATCTTATACAGTTTTGAACAAAACATAAAAACACAAACAACATTGGTATTCAGAGACACATGTCTATTCAACATTGATGTGCGATAAGGACAATATCAAAGGATTTAGACATATTATTACGTGTTGATAAAACTTTCATAACTACTGCAAAAATTTTATCTCAAAAATCATAAGATTACAAAAATTCTAAACAGAAGAAAATACAGATTCTTTTGCGCCACCTAAACGTGTCACAAATCGCGATTGATACACACTTACAAAAATCTTGCAAAGAAATTCAATGATTATCATTCATACTAAGTGTATTTTTATTATGTTGGTTGCAGGCATCAGTCGGACGTCAGACATGAATGAGTGATGTCCCCGCAGATTTGAACATTAAAATTAGCATGCGTGAAGTGTTTCTCACTGAATTTTTTACTTGTAAGCCTTTAGGTACGGTACAAAACAGGACTAAGTTGACTAAAAGTTCTGCGAAAGGCATTATTAATAGATTCTACTGCGCAGAATTTCGATCGACTTCCTCCATTTACTGTAGTGTCAATATTTTCTGAATTTAGATGAAAATTATCATAGAACAATATGTTTTGAATAACAACGACATTAAATCATTTGTATATTAGTTTTTTTAACTGCCAACAAGTTATAAGATAATCCATCCATTATAATGAAGTCATAAAACAAAATTATGCATTTTCAATCTAGATTCACCCACGCCTCTAATATCCCACAATTAATAACATCAGGATTTCGGATAGTAGTATATTCATTTTGCAAGTCATGATGAAGAAATATAGACTCGAGAGAAGCGATGGTCACCTTCTTTGGCAGCGACCGTTGCACCACAGAAGAAATAAAAATAATGTCTCTTTGTTGTCGCGAACTGACTGAAAGCGAAAACCAACACATCGATTAGCGATTATTCGCAGACAGGAAACTATGCTCGATCATTTATTCAAAACGTGTCAATTTAAGATACAATTACTTACCATTGACAGCAATTCCGGGACAAGATGCATGAAAGAATTGAGAGTGAAAATCTATAGATGGTATACGATCCTGTAGTTTAGTATAGGTATAACTATGTTTCATACAGGTAACAGTATAAACATATTGTAGGGCTTAAATCCAGATAGTTGTATGTCATAAAAAAGTGATAAAATATAATATATGGTCATACATATTGGACGAAGATCTCACGGCAATATAGTAAGTTTTAACAAAAAAAAACGTATTACGACGTGAAAAGTCCAGTTATGGAATCCTATGAACGACGCGAAGAACGATAAAATAGAAATTAAAATAACACGTGTTGTGTGAAATTTAGTATCTTTTCGCCACATAGGTAGTTTGGTTTACTTCATACTTAGATATTAGCATTATTAATTTAAGTTACCGAAAAACAACTTTGTTCTGCCATTCTGGATACATCTGTCAGATGCAACTATGACAAAGGTAACGGACATCGCGTCAAATGTATATATTTTTTAAATTGAACAGATAGGCATTTAGCCAACCCATTACAGTATCATATTTCACTCAGCCAAATGTATATATGATATAACAATTTGACAATGTAATAAGTATTGCTAATGCTATATCCATATAGGTTTTATTTCCATAGAACAGCAATGAAGCAAAATACATACGTATGTGGGAAATGTTATGTGTTTTCTGTTTTAAGAGCCTGCACGTATAACAAGTCAAGAAACCAAAGATGTAACATCGTTCTGCCCACGACCACAAAAACATATTTACCGCCGAGAAATTATACCCGAGTATCATATGATCTCTGGTGGAAAGTAACAATTAAGTAAATACCTGCATGCAATACAAATTACTAACTAAATTTAATTCGAATACAAAACCGGCGAACCTGCTCGGTATTTAGTGTTATTAATCGACCATCGGAGGTTTTGTAGACAAAGAACGTTTTTCCTTGAGTCGAACAAAAGCTTATTTCCACCCACGTGGGTATTTCATTGGAATTAAGAATGCCCAGGTAAAAGTTTTGTTTTAATCAGGCTTAGCTGCAAAAAACACGATTGAATAAAATTCATTGTAATATTCAGTGCGTAGGATTTTGCGGTTTAATATCAAACGAATCGAGCAAGACATTGTGGAAAATTTGTATATTGTAACTAGCAAATATTTCATAAAAGACTTAAAGACACAATAAATTATTAGATTACGCTGTTCTTCACAACACCATACAGTATCTTCGTTGTTACTGCAAATGGTCGTGTGTCAAGAAACCACAAGTGTTCAGGAAGCGAGTAAAACGCAGCCATTTATTTACTATTTAAATAAATTCTTATGTTTGCTAATAATGTTTTGCTGTGTTTACACCACTTTCTGACATGTGATTCTTTGATATGTCGTAAAGATATGTATTTTGATTACTATTACGATATATCGCTATGAATTATTTTTGACATAAGACATATTATTGCATTATCAGTGATATTCATGATTTTGATTCACACAGGGGAACATAACATTATTATACTAAGAAATCATAATGCTTAAGACTAACCATACAAATAAATACCTAACTAAGACGTGCATACTCTCCGATGTATTAAATAAATGTGTAATGTATTGTTTGAAACATTCATATATTTAGCGATATTAAACAGTGTTTTGTTGAGGTATGAAAATAAGGATTATTGAAAATAATGGCACCGGAAAAGGACCCATTGGAAAGTTTACGTGTGAAACTCCAAATTGCACGACCAATAATTCGAACGAAAATTAAATGCAGGCTTTCGTTTTAAATTGTATTGTGGTCAATAAAAAAATATGAACACATATAAATAAATAACGTACTCATCAATTATTCATGTTTTAGTTTATCACAATAAACGGAGAGAAATCAACGAAAAAATTTACATAGGCTTTGTTTAGTATTGCAACTTTCGTTCAAAAATATTTCCAAATTAACATCGAAAAACATAATTATAAAATAATAAACTTGGAAACTAAAGTTTAAGGTCATCCTACTTAGTCAAACAATGTATAAGTGTTTCAAGTGCATGCAATAATAATACAGCAAGCAATTCATGTCAATTTCAATCATGGTAACGATTTGACAAGAAAGTTACATTATTAAAGATGACAGGAGGAAGGTTCGCTATTCCCTGCACTAATGGCCGAGAAGCAATCTATGTGTTGGTAAATTTTATAGCTGATTCCCCTTGTTGACCCAACAATAAGGAGAATGGTCAATTTCCAAAGGTCAGGGATTGCGTGCTTTAAGGCAGACGAACAATTAGCGTTCATTAAATACTTGAATATTTAGAATATCTCATTACTTAGTCTAAAGGAATTATATACTTCGGTAGATAAACATATACAAAAGCGAGGGGAGTGAATAGACACCACTAGTAGCACTGATCATTATGTATGTCAATATCCGTTTCATATATCTTTTGGTAAGCTGAAATTAACTATCATTTAGTCCCAGTATAGTCATATAGTTTGTATGATATTAAGGGTTATAAATAATTGCACATTGTGTTAGATAGTATTCACTTTTTTTTTTTTCATGTCCGCTCCCAGTGTGGAGCATATGGTCTCCTAATGGAGGTATCTTAACAAAAATTTTCTACTAGAACTGCTTTTTACTAGTTGCTCAACCTCTCTTTTTTCGAAGAGAGTAGGGATAGAAGGATATGGCTATGACAGGACTAGTGGTTAGCTAATCGCTCTCGCTACGCCCCGTGAGGATGGGATGGGTGGGAGGGAGGACTCAGACTACGAACAGAAATCCATAAATCGATTGAAAGATCAATCTATGAAAACCGTCCGCACCGGGAATTGAACCCGAGACATCCGTAACCGTAGCCAGCGATGCTACCAACTGCGCCACGGAAGCCGACAAGTATTCACTATGTACGCTTAAACTTTTATTTCGATAGTTTATACTTTGGATTAGATAGTATTAACTTAGTACACTCAAACTTTGATTTTAATAGTTTCCACTTAGTCGCGGATTCTTTTAACAAACTGAGTTAAGTTGTAGTAGGTTATGTTGGTGTATTCTAATGCGTGGAGCAGACACAATATAGACGACCTAATATAGGATAGAAGAATAAGTGACATTTCATTACAGCTTCGTGCAACTATCGAGTTCAAAGTGCGAGCATTTATATTGAGTGAAAACTATTTTTACTATGTATCACTTCATTTTTAGTGAAAGAATTTGTTTTTTGTGGAATGTATTTGTTATAAGTGAAAACTATTTTTATAAAAGTGAATATGATCTAAACAAAAGTGCATTTAATTATAAGCTTTATATTAATACCAGTACTGTGACTATACGAGACTATCAGAAATATACAAAACACAGCTAGTCAGCTATCAGTAAAATATTTTGAGATGAATCGTGCGATGGAGAGTTTCAAGAGGATGAAAAAACTGAGTGGCTGTCATTTAACAGTATTTTCTAGGAAATCATTGCCATCGGAAAGTGGTAGTAAAACAAGTGAAGTTCCTCTACTTTGTTTGCAGATGATGAATAGGGATACTCGTAATAATAATAAATCGAGGGTTTTATGTCAAACAACACTATCTACAAAAGTGTAACTTTACAAAAACATTAACAGATTATAGAATCGTTTGATATTAAACAAGAGCAACTTTATATAGTTAACGAGCTGTGATGATTCAAGAAGAAATTAGAAAAGATCGACATAACGTTATTTTACTATCGTGTATTTAAATACTAATAAGTTGGTGTTCGTTAGATAGTGCCATAAATTTAATAATCCCAAAATACTGTAGAAGGACTCATACCGGAATGTCTTCATTTCCGCCGAAGAGATTTATTTTTGAATAAGCTTACTAAGAGTCCGCGTAAACATTTAGTTTACATGTGAAAATCGCAAGCTTTCCACTATTCAAACAGAGCGCTTTTAATACTTACAGATAATTGTTACTTTACACAAACGCGTATGAATTATACGCATGTTGAAAACAATGGTTGAATCGTTTAAAATTCAACTCCCGCACACTTTAAAACAATACATACAGCGTGCCAGTACTTCCAGTGCTATTTTTTGTCAAGGATTCTTTTGATATAACCTCACACCGAATTAAATCTTAAATTTAATAATAATTTTGACATTGCATTTTTTTATGTATTAATGGAAGAATTAATAATAAATACAGACGTTTTAGTGTCGCTGATTTTGAGTTGTAAGTTGTATTCTTAATATTGATATTTCCAGCGTCGATTATGAAGCCTATATTATTATAGAATTCATTTGTTATAATTACATCACACTAGTTTTAGTACCCGTACCCGTGTGTTCGTCCGGAATTTAGGTTCTGACATTATCTTCCTCGACTCGTAACACGGAAGAGGAACGACATAGCGAGCTTAATACAGTGAGTTCCTCCGGATTTGTCAAGCACAATAAACTGTGGAAGCTCCGTTACACAAAGGCTCGCCGTTTGAGAGTTTTCGTGTGACGGATAGATTTTTAGTTCAGATTAAAGATTACTAATAACAAGAAGCGAAGTATATGCGTAGAATTAAGTATTTTATATTATATGTTTAATTTCTTAATTTTATAGCCGTGTAATCGGTCACTGATTTATAAATTATTATTAAATTCAGTCAGGCAAAATGTGCACAAATACCTTACTTATAGGCACATTATTAATTTACTTTGCTACTTTTAAAGCAACGTCGCCATTCCACACGTTATCCAGTGGGTGTATATCTCACAATATCAAAAGAATTAGGCAACTACCTATATAATTCTGTGTCAAGTATTCTATCACAAAGGTGAACGCAACAGATAGATATGAGGGATTGATCGAAATTTTACTTTCATGGCAGAATTCCATGAGGACGAAATCCAGTATAAAACTTCAATACGTTCCAAAACTATAAGGAAATTGAATATATTGAAGTCATCACAATTCGTCTCACGTGTATTACCAAAAATTCATTACGTGACATGCAAATTTCCAAGTATTCGTAATTGTCGGGTAATTAAAAAAAACACAACTCATAGTTTATGACCGAATCGAAAAATGCAATAATTTCGGTATTGAATTTAAAAGCAAAATGTAATACTCGGTGCAATAAGGAACTGGGGTAAATAATGGTATTGCTTATGTAACATATTGTTTACTTTCTAATAACATTCTTTTTGTGAGGCAACTACATAACTTTGACTCGCCATGTAGGTATAGTGACTAATCACTAAAAATATCAAAATTCGATAACAACTGATTTTCACTACAAATCGAAATTGTCAGTTATTTTTAAATCCATACACATTTTTACCAATAATAGATAAATATATTATGAATAGTTCCAGAGTAAGCAACGGAGGGTCGTGCAGCTGGAGTTGTGTATTCATCAGTACAAGATGTAACAAACTGCAATTAGTGAAAATATTCTTGAAGGCGTATTAGCATGTATGTATATTAAATTTTACTTGTAATGTTTGCTTTACTGTCTCTAGAATTCCACTGCAGCAAAAGAGTGCATTGGCCTGGGCGTGTGCAATATTTATAGAGAAGTCAACCGACGAGTTACCTTACAAAAAGCTAGCCAGCCGAGTATGCGTCAACGTGCAATATTTTTACCCTAAAGGGATCGTCGGTATTACATATCAATACGCAAAGGCACGTGACATAATGTAATAAACTATTGACGCTAGAAGTCAATATTATTTGATAAACGGCAACTTACTAAGCAAGTTAAATCTTAGATTATACAAATGAGTCAGGATAATAATATGGAGTTGAGATCGTGCAAATAAACTGAACAAGGGAACACCTGTGGGAGTAGAAAGGTGTTTATATCGTGCCTCAGTCGGTGGCTTATTATTTATTATCAAAATGTACAAATGTATATTTTTCTACAGCAAAGCACATACGTTAATGCAATAAGCTAATAAATTGCTAACACGTTTATATTTATTATGAACGCCATAATATTTACTTAATTATTTGCATTATGTATATTTAAAAGGCGCTATTACCCGATTGAGTGGCTCATCTGATATGAATAAGTTCGTTTGATGTTTGTTTGGATATAAATAGTTCAGTTAACCAACTACCGATCGAAATAAAAGAAAACCGCATTCTTCAGCAAAGAAATGACTGATGAGCAGTTATACCAATTTCGAGAGCACAGTAATTAACATTGTAATCAAATGCATGCATACGAACATGTATGTTGCAAATATTACATACAAAAATCGCTTTCCTGTAATCCGCAAAGTAAGTATTGTTTTGAATAAAATCATCAAAACATTGCGATAAATAATCTGTTTCCTAAAATGACATCTTTGTAATGACGTTAGAGCAGTATTATGGAGTCTTTTTTTAGATATCAATATAAAAATAAATATTGTTATTCACGAGATACGTGATTAAATAAAGCAAAATTATAGACATGTTTGATCTACCATTTCTTGAATTCTGCGTGTTAAGTGTTTTTGTTATACATAATATAGTATTTTACAGGGGTATTGAGATAAAAATATGGAATAACTTCAATATTTAATTAGATATTAGACAGCTGACTACTGGCATAATGAAATCCACTAAGTGTCCTGTATTCAACCCCTCGGCTGAGCATTATTAAATTATCTGATCGACAGTATGTCTAAGTATATATAAGATGTTCGCTCTTGACATCCGTTCTACCAGGATCGAATTGGTTTTATTTGTTGGTTGGTTAATGATTTATTTACGAATCTTTAACAGATTCTTTTTAAATGATATATCTTCGTTATATCGTTTGCAATAAATAGAAAGGTATTCGACCATTTTTATTTTCGAATAAGCAGGGATAAATCGTCAGTTGAATGCAGAACTATGTTAACTAGCTATTTTTAACTTTAAGATTAGGTGATAAGTTATAATGTGTCAAAAGCGTTTCATTATAATTTTAATGTTTCGATTGATTTTCACTGTTGAAACGAAGTATTTCTGATAGGGCGATATAGAAAAGTTATGTCTTGAAAAAGCTCTCCGGCATAATTTACGAATAAATTACATTACTTCGAAATTCCTAAGACTTTCTCGCCGAGTTCAAATCGATCCAGAATTTTTGACGCTTCTCTAAGGAAATTACTTTCCTTGTGCTGTTCGTTTATTTCAATTGGTAATCATGGATTTAAATAAATATAAATATTAAATAATGATGACTGATAAAAAAATAAGTGTGGATAAAGTGTTTGCACATTGTATCGATATTACGAAAATTTATCAGTTAAAAAAAACTTTTAAAAATATGTAGATAATTTTTTTTTCGATTCAGCCCTGTTTTAAAACATGCGAAGTGACACAAACGTACATATGTACAGGAGAACCGATAACTTCTTATTTTTTCTCTCTTTTGTTCACATCAAAGCAGAACGAGAGAGAAAGAGAAAAAATCATGATATCCGTTACCGCGATATTCCTGGTGATGGCCGAACACTGGCGACGAAAGGGGCTGAACACTGGACTTAGGGGACCGAACACTGGGAGAAATGGCATTTTTTGTAAACTTTTATTATTTTATGCTTGGTACAATATTAATTAATTTATTTTAAGTTAGTTACATTGCTTAATCCCTGTTTAATGGAATAACAGCGAAAAAAATATGTATTTATTATTCATTGACTCAAAATCCCTTTTGAAAGTACACCTGTCGCTTAACCGGCCGAGGACTTGCGAAACGACCCTATATAGCGTAATACGCCGCATCTAAAGTTAAATATTCATAAACTGTATTATTCGTCCAATATTGAATGAGTGAGCTGGAGTTGGCATATATTAGCTACGTAGGTAACAGTTTTCTTTTGTCAACAGATAGAGCCTTGAAATTACATCAATTCAGCGATCGAAATTAATGGTGTAATTATATTCGAAATATGAATTGTGAATTAGTCCCTTCTTATCTCACATATCTATCATCAAAACGAATTAATGAGAAATAGTCTACATATCGACTGTGGAAAGCAAAAAGGACGTAACCCACAAACAAAAAGTATTGTGTATAGCCCAAACAAAACATGTATTAAATTGTATACATTGTGATTATCGGAAAAAACTATTTTAAAAAGACGAAGGAATAAGTCTTTTTGGCTTTCTACAGTCGATATATTATATATATTTATGTATAAACATAGTGTATTAGCACGTTTTGTGTGAGTTATGCACAATATTTTTTGGTGTGGGTTACGTCCTTTTTCCTTTCCAAATTCGCTATGTGTATTGAATAAATATGGTTATCGGGGATATTGGGCCGAATATAATATTTACAAACGAGATATAAACGCCCTCGCCCTTTTCGATCAATTTCGGGCATGCAATTTTGCAACTGCTGTTACACTTGAGCTGCAAAATAAAATTCCACCCTACGTTAAATGTTGCAGCCGCACCACACACCTCGATGTCCAAAGTTGAAAAGAGTTTTAATTTTCCGCCGATATCTTTGAGGATCCACTTAAATCGTTCTCGATCAATAGCTCGATTTATTCAGTCCGTGTGGATCGAATCGGAAATCATCATTACAGCTATAATGCTCATCTTACGAGAGTGCATCCAAACTGTGTATGTTAATGTAAGATATATCTACCATTCGAGAGACATTCAAAAGCTCCACCGAAAGACACACCAGTTCAGCCTTAGTTAATGTAAGCCACGTCGAGAACTCGTTTCGAAAACCACTTATTAATATTCGTTTACAAGTGCATGTTGTGCTCGCATTATAATGTCCGCGTGGGCGATCGACTAATGTCCCAATAAGCAATTGCAGGGACAATTTCATAAAACAGCAGAACTTCGACCTGCTTCAGTTACATGCCTATTTTGCATAGCATAACAGCAAAACAGCAAAACAGTAAAACAGCAAATTAAAGCAACGTTCTTCACGTAAATTCACTTGACTGAAAGCTATCGAAATTGATATACAATACATACCTGTATTGCGTTTAGTTCGAACTTCAACTGATAATAGGTATTTGGATAAAATCGAAACTCCCTACGCATAATCACGTAAGTGCAACATACGTATTTTCGTTGTCTTCGCACTCAATACTATAGATAGGCAGCAAGCAACATTGGGAAAAGTACCTACTTCACAGTTTTTCGTAAATTATAAACACGTAACTAGCCATTATACGAAAGATCTTTACCTGAAATCCGTAGTCCGATGTCGTTTCTGTAATATCTCAAAAACTATAAACTTTTGAGCAAAACTAAGAAGCCTTACAAAACCTAGAAACAAATATAAAATAAGAAACTAGATTTACAATAATTGCTTTTAAGGTGTTAACTGTCAATTCTTGGTGGAAAGACATTATATTTTAAAAAATAAAACACAATTTGTTTGTACTACTTCCACATATTTATAATGATCAGGACCGGTTTCGCTCATCACGAGCATTATCATCAGTTGATACAAACAAATTGTGTTTTATTTTTTAAAATTACAATAATTGCACTGTCCCAATTTGAAGATAAATGCCGTTGTTACTTTGCAACTGCGTTTTGAATCTTTGAGATGTTGTCATGTAAAATGTAATGTCTGCATGTGCGGGATTATAAGTAGGGACTGTCGAAATACATGTTTTAAGGAGTTTCAAATGCTTTACATCAGTATCATGATATCGAGCTAAAATCTAAGCAATATATTTTCGTTGCTTCGCTTAATCATCATGTTTTAAATATCAAACATTAAAAAAATGAGAAGACGTTACTCATCCATTTCTCAGAACGCAACATTCATATCCCACAACTCTGCCCAAACCCTTATCTAAAGAGGCATAGATACATTGTCGTTGAATATTTTTAATTCTCGTATAAGTGTGTTTACAAAACTGACACATTCGTTTATTTCGGGAGCAGTTTCAACGAAAACAAATGCCTGAAACCGAGATGAGAGTTATGCCGGCCGCAATGGTTTGTTGTTTTATTTTTTTGCTGCCATTTTATACACATCTTCTAACAAAAGCAGAGAAGTGTGATGCAAAATATACCGCAAAATGATAATGACAGAGGTCGGAGCGAACTGGTGCGCAGATCGTCAATATTAAATTCATCTCGATGAACAGGGCGAAAACTCAAAATAAAATCATTCGTATCACGTCGCCTGTGTAGATTTCGGCTTACACTAGCAACAAGTAATGACAATAATATAATATATGATGGATCAGACATCAGTACGTCATTCACGGCTACCGGGTGGTGGCGGAGTTTTTCGTTAGGTTTTTCTTTTTTCGAAATACCTACATAATTTCCGGAAACTAAAAAACGAAAACTAATTTCAAATTTTGAAACGTAAGTCATAATTGCTTTTTTACAAAAGTTCTTGTGTAAAAGGTTGAGTTCCCCAATACCGAATATAGATCAGTATGCTGCATCCTCACAACAAAGTTCAGTCATAAGCCTAGAATTAGTTTTCCTTTAATATGAAGAGACAGACTACTTTCAACAATGGGCTTTATTATGTTACAAGAAGAAACTACCTATAAATATAACATAAATTTTGGAGACGGTTATTTTTCATATTTATTTTCAGATACTTCTCAATACGTTACATAGATTTGTTCGTTTTGTAAGGTTCTGAAGATAGGTACATAATATAAATAATATTGATAAATTTATGTATGAAAACCTGTTAAATAATTTGTTATCGTGATAATTTTGTATTTTATCGTGCATTTAGAGTTTCGCCCTACCTTATGATTTATGATGCTTAATCCCGATTTCCATATGAATGAATCATCATGTTCCTACGAAGGGATCGACAGATTTTTTCACAATTATACCAATTGGAGAACCTTGCATTTGAAATACAATTAAATAGATACATTCGTCATATTTTATTTAAAAAATGTTGGTGTTGATGTAAGATGATTCCAAAAATAAAATAATTATCATTATGCACAAAACGCAGCATTACCATAACAAGGGATATTTTGTATGGACAGATGTTCTAGAAAGCGTTTGTTTTTCCTTGGCTAATGATGCGAGAACTACTACGCCTCGATTATGAGCTGCTTGAATTCACAATTCACCAAAAATTAACTGATTACAAATTCGTGATGCATTGAAATTAATCAATATGTTTACCAAACAATATAAACGTTATTTTCTCATAGAAACTGTCATTTTTTTATTTGTACCGGTCGTCTTAACCTATCGACATTGCTTCCAGTAAATTAAATAAAAAGTAAGTATGTATGTATTGCATGTTTATGTTTCTAGTCAAATGATGCCATTTATTATTTATTGAATATTCATTATCACAAACATAAAATTTGATATTCATTGGTCGAGATTGTGTTACAAATTATTGAACAATACAAAACAAACGACATTTGAAACTAATACACTTTATGGATATCACTATTTATATGATAAAAAATAACCCTATGATATTTGCAATATTGATTATTCGTTTGTAACTCAAATGTAATAAAATACAACCACAATAATGTTTTTTAAGTTGAAAAAAAATACTAACAAACAGATGTCTCCATGACGATATCTCATTTTTGTGCAATATTCTGGAAAAATATGATATTTTTGAAGATTTTAGAGTTCACAATATATGTAGCTTGTTACTTATTGTTACCTTTCATTAATCAGATCATAGTCAAGGAACAAGGCAAATCATAAGTTTTAATGATCCTCGTTTTGAAAGAAACAAAAATGTACGGTCAATTTCAAACTGTCATATAAAATAAAATAATTATAAAACAAATTGGTACGTACTTGATGGAACTCTTGCCTCCTTCAGCCAATCCAACGTAGATATTGGTGGAAGTCATTTTTCAGTTTTCAGTAAAAACACAAAATTTCAATTAATTAACAGGACAAGAAATTTCACGTATCGCGAAACAATAAACTTCGACAAACCGTAAAATCAAACAATATCGTAATGCGGCAGCTAATTTTATTGGTCAGATTTTACTTTAAAACTTCTCCGATAGGGTACCGAATAAATAAAGTGTTGCCAGGAAAGACTGTTTGATAAATGTTCAAGAGTTTCAAAAATATTCCCATTGTTGTAGGATATTTTAGATAAAATTTATTCTGAAATCTCAATAGTTTTTTTTATGATATTAGGGTTAAATTGTCATCCTTTTAGAAAAATTAGTTGCGTGGAACATATCTGGCTTTTAACACATTTTAGTAATTGCCACACTTGCACATAGCAGAATTAGAACTGTCAGCGGGCTTGTTAAATTTTGTATTTATTTTGTGGCTTAGAAACGCTTCATTTTTTTCGAAGTAATAATATAATGTGAATTGAAGACACGATGCTCAACCAAGTCCCATTTGAGGCGTTATACTCTGCTACTTATGTAGAAAACTATTTAGATTGTGTTGAAAATCTACCAGATGCACTCCAGCGGCATTTGACGCGTATGCGAGAGTTAGATGTTAGTTATAGAGGTATGTTTACGAAATATTTTGTTTATCTTATGTCTGAAATATGTTAGTTTATAGACTTATTAATTATCATCTTCAACAATGAATTTCAGCTTGTCTTCGTGACGTGGAAAACAATATTGGAAACTGTTTCACTGCAAAAGAAACGGATGCATCTCACATTCAGTCAAACAAGCGAACTCGAGCAATTGCGAGAATTCAGCAGTCGTTGATTGCTGCTCAAGAGCTGGGCGATGAGAAGCTTCAAATAGTTCAAGTAATTCAAGATATTATTGATAACACTTCACGTCAACTGGATGGTGATTACAGGAAATTAGGTATGGTGTATATTCTGAATAACCTATATAATAAAGTTTTCAATTAAATTGTACACCTATAGAACCACTTGATCTGACTTAGATTAGGTGATCATATAAGCATATTAGAAATCTGCACTGGCTGAAATTTGATGAAATCACCAATTTTGGGTATTATCGCACTTATTACGCTAACCCGATCCTAAGCCCAGATTAATTTTTGTCAGCTTGAAAAAAGCCTAAAAAACAAAACAATAGATATCGTTGAAATTTAATTTTAATAAAAATCAATTTTCTGGCTCACCGAATTGCCAACCGTTTGACAACAATGGAAAGCAGATACTGAATAATAATCACAGTTTATTTGTGTACAAATATATGACTATTGGTCATGAGTAAATAAAGAAAGCATTGTCTCAGGTCAAGCTTCAATTAGCTCACAATTTTATGGGTTTCTTAGTTCCCAGAAAATATTTAAGAAAACGCGATACTTTTCAAAAATAGGTTTATAGTTTCCATCTTTCCACCGATATTCATAACACGTATCATTGAAATATTTGTCTGAAAAATAAATCCCTTACCTGGGCCCAAATCTCAATTGCCTTTACCCGCCCGTACCCGGCTGACAGGTCGTGCCGAGTAGAGGCCCGCGTTTCAAGCCAAGGCTCGTGCAGACCTGTAAAACATATGCATAGCAATTATAAATAATAATGTCATATTAGTTTAAACACGCATTATTTTAACTCTGTTCTAAATTCCCATCATTTTCATAACAGTTTTGTTCAATTAAAATATTGCTTTTCCAGCGTCATGCTTAGAATGTGGAAATGGTGGGATAAAAGAAGAATTATCATCAATAGAAAACTCAAATACAATTAAAGAGTCAAATCTCAGTAATGCAGCTGCGACCCCCCAACAACAAAGTAGTGCCAATGGAGGTTCAGCCGCCGGGCGACCGCCAACACCTCCACACAATCAAGACAGAGACAGGGACAGAAATGAAAAGGATAGAACAGGTAAAACTTTTATCATCCTATCAATTTTTGAATGCTTACAGCAATGTCATGCATGAGATAAATATTGATTTATCAAATGTTAAATAATCAATCACTGAAATAACAATAATTGTTTTACTTCTGTTTTAGGAGAACGAGCATCGAAACGAGCTCGGCGCAGTCGAACGGATACCATTTCAGGAAATGACATCAACGAGAGAGTGAGTGGTGTCGGAATTACTACAAGCGGCAGCGGCAGTGGAACCCTTGGTGTAGGAACAGGAGCCACTTCCACGGCAGAGAGAGAGCAAGCTGCACTTCCTGCTGTTTCACCGGCTCCTGATCCACCTCAACGCGCCACAACTAACGCGAATAATTCGTCACATAAGAAAACCGGTGCTGGGAAAATAGGTGAATATTTTAAAAATATATTACACATTTTTTTATTATTTGTATTCTCCCAATGCTCATATTATAATTTAATAATTTTTACCTTATGGAAATATAACATGTCATGTCTTGTGATGTAGCGTCTTAATTATGATTAAATTTCAGCAAAAAGTAACTTCTATTCTAAAATGGATACACCACTTCCGTTAATTTTATTAATTAAAAAATATGTATAATCAGTCTTCTTGAAAAATACAGTACGTCAAAAAATGATTTCATTTACAGGTACTGGCAAAAAGAAGAAACGGAAATGCCGTCAATCAGCCGCTCAAACATCTCAACGAGACGAAACACCTCCACCCGAGGATCCCGACACGATAGACCCAGATGAGCCGACGTATTGCCTCTGCGATCAGATTTCTTTCGGTGAAATGATCCTCTGCGACAACGACCTATGTCCCATCGAGTGGTTCCACTTCTCTTGTGTCTCCCTCGCCACCAAACCCAAGGGCAAGTGGTTCTGTCCCAAGTGTAGGGGTGATCGACCCAATATTATGAAGCCCAAAGTGCAATTTCTGAAAGAACTAGAAAGGTACAACAAAGAAAAAGAAGAGAAAGCATAACACTAAATCTCTTCATGTCTCATGAACATTTATCGGAAGTCTGATTAATATAATGGAATTTAAATACTGGACAGATTCAGAATATTTTTGAACTAAAAATCCGTTTCAATATTAGTTTGCCTTTTTTAAATATTGATTTCAATTTACGTTACTATCATAAACCCGGTTCAATAATAATCATTATCATTAAGTTATTATACCATTAAAAATTACATATTACTGGATACATGACATTGATTGTGATAAAAACCATTAATGAATTCTTTGACACTTTGTGTTAGAATGTCTCTAATTTCCAATCCGAATACAGTAGCAAAACGAATCCATCACACTCAAGTGCCTCGTATATGTATCTGTGTACTAAAATGTTACTTACTGTTAATGGCAATTTTATAATATATACAGTCAACTAAGATGATTATTTTTGGTGATCAATATCTAGTTTGTAAAAACTATAATGTCATGTTAAGTAATGATACGTATCTTTTGTAAAACATTCTCTTCTTGGATATTGTTAGTCCATAAGGAACCATCTGACGTTTTTAGATATTTTTTAATGGAACAAAGTTCCAAATTGACGTACTTATTCTAAGATATCAAACTGTATTTTCTTAATTTTCAGTTATGTTGCATTGTTTCCATTTTATGTAATGAAAGACCTTTTATCACACACAAGAACCCTAAGCCAAGTAACCAAAATTATGTATAGAATATCAAAGTTATCAATTTTATATTGAAATCGCAACCATTCTCCAAAATAAATCAGAAATGAATTTAAATATGTACTGCTGGATTTCTTTTAGAATACATATCCTCCAAACTAGGAACACTTATTTGTTTTGAAGCATATCATGATTTTCAAGTTATTGATGAAGTAGACAATCCCTTACCATCAATATTTTTTCGTTAAACTGAAAGACATCATTTGGACAGACGACAGTAAAAAGATTAATTCAGACACCAGCCCCAGCTGAATTCTCTAAGTAAAATATCATCACGTATAAAAGAAACGAATAAATTTTGCAAGTGCTTCTGATATACAAAATGGTGCCTGGTTACCCTCGTATTTAAAATGATAAAAAGTTTAAAAAGACTGTTACTTTTATCAGAAAATCCAATAATTGGACTATTGAATTTTCTGATAAAAGTGATTATGTTTCATATTTAATTGTCTCTTCATCAAACTTTGCAGTTCATTAACTGCGTTTCACAAATTGTCAGATGCTCCTTTGCTTAACTGTATCCAACTTTATCTCAATCGTACATTTTGCTTCTGAAGCGTCTGGTGGGTCGAGAAAGGTTTGATTTTAAAGCTTAAGTTTTATTTTTTCCTACAAATTCTTGGTATTTATACATTAATATCATTTTCCAATGATATCGAGTATTTTTTTACGATTATATTAATGAGTACAAAATGATGACAGCCGTGGAAAGATTGATTTTTTTTCCTGTATATTGTTATGTTTATTATAGAATTTTGTTCTAACCAGCTGTTGTAGATTAAAATATAAAGATGTGAATGTTTGTTTTATTTGTGTGATTAAATATTTTGTATTAGTTTAAAACATTTACATTTTACTTATAAACAATAAAGTATGTAAATAGAATTATGTTTTATTCATTTTTGTCTTATAGGTCTTACACATTGCTGGCATCAAAATTCAATCCAAGATAATAATTGTAAACGTAAATAATTATAAAACACATATTTAATATAAATCAAATTTGGATTATTGAGATTTTGTACACTTCCATGTATTTTATCGCAATAATCCAAATTTGATATTGAAATTCCATCAAGCACCCTCAGTCGATGTCTTAAATTACATATATAAATCGGTTTAAAATTCGAACCCGTGAGCACCGTAACCGAAACCAGCGATGTTAAACACTCGACCAGGGACCCAACAAACTTGTTACTCATCTTGCATTGATGACGTGGTAACTGATTTGTAAAAATGGATTTCTACAACCATCCGCTTCCTATGTGAACCATGATGTCTGTTGCCCACCGATGACTGCTTCTTCCCTGGTCATAGCAATTGCTTTTAGGCTGAACTCATCCTATGTGAAGTATTTGACAGTCTTCCATGATGCTAGAATTCCACCGATCACAAAGAGGCTCTCTCAAACCGTCTACAGCACTTGCCATTACCAGGACTATCATTTCAGCATCACCTTATAAGTTTTATGTGGCTGCTTTGTTACATTACCAAATACCACTTTGGTAAAAAATACTTTGTTTTAACTGATTACATAAATAAAATTCAAATTTTCTTTACTATTATTTGCTTTAATTAGTTGTACTGTAGGTACAATTTAATATATTTTACCTAAATAATAATTTCTTAATAATAAAGCAGCTCATTACTTCTCTATATAAATTCCACATTAAGAGATGCATTAAACACGCAATAAAAATATTCATAACAAAAAATAACATTTAAAATTAAAGGAGATCATATTTTCAGAAATGCAGGGCATCAATTATTATGGTAATAGTGATATTATACACAATGTTAATCTCATTCAATATAATCTTCAATATATTGCAAAACAACGAAAAATATTAACATTCCATCGTGAATGAAAGCATACATTTTAATATATTAGGATTTCAATTCCATTACGACTATAAATTGAAACTAGAGCCTCGTATATATTTTTAGTAACATTGTACAATGATTCATAGATTTAATATTTGTGCACTGTATTTGATCAAAAGCTTGCAAGTCTCACCCTATAGCAGTGCACCGCAACCGGTGTGCTGCGATGCTAGTTGTATTGTGCAATCCGTCCGAAATAGAAAAAATCAAAAATGTTCATATTAGAAAAGAAATAAAGCTATTTGGTCGCTAGAAGTTTCAAGAGTAGACTACCGGTGAGGACACTTTCCTAGCAACAAACGACAAGGTAATGACATTTGATGGAATTATTGTATTTGTGAGAATACTGCAAACGATGGGGGATAAAACGGAGTTTTTCTTGAGTGAAAAACCAAAAATCTTGCACTATAAATTACACATTGCTATATACATTAGGAAGCATTCATAAATGGCTAAAAATTTCCAGTATGAATTGTTAAAAATAATAAACGAATGTGTTAAAACAATAAACATCAAATCAAGAGCTTTCAAGTTTTGTAATATGAGGAAATCTGATTGGAATATTAATCCATACTGTGTTACATAGGAATATTGGCTGTTTTTTATTCAAATTATTAAATGTGAATTTTGTTTTTGAAATTTACATATATTTTTGCTTGTAGTGTGCCGCAAAATTCCAAGGAGTCGTTAGGTGTGCCGTGCATGAGAAAAAGTTGCGGAGCACTGCTCTTAAGATATAAAATTTTGTTTGCTTTTGAGAAACATAAATGGAAACCAAAATGCAGCGTTAATTTTTAACATTTTCAACCCACATTTTTAAGTCTTATATAAAAAATACTTTTTACGTATATACAAGGTTGCATTGGAAAAGCTAGAAATTAATATTTTTTTATGTAAATGAATTTAAATACACAATGGAAATCGTTTAACATGAAATATTTTTCGTTCAACAAGTAAACAAAAAATTACATTCTTCACACTATATGAATATAATTATCATAAATGACTTTTAAATAGTTAGAGTGAGACTTTTTATTTATTAGCAGAACTGCAGACTGTTAAGAAGCTTAACCCTTTAAGTCCTACAGGGCCGATCTATCAGCCCCATTTAATACGATTTTAATTAGGCCAGGATTCAAAGGGTCAATAAAGAAAATTTGGTCCTGAAGTAAACGTGACAGTAGTTCTTTTTTGTAGATTCCGAAAAGTGAAATCTTTTCATGATTATTCCCATTGTAATAAAATGCATTTATTAAATCATGTGAAATTTTCTCCACTGTAATATTGTTGAGTAATTTATATGCACACTGAAATGAAAGAGAGGCATAACATTAAAAAAGGGGTAAAATGGTATCACAATAATTCAAATGCTAATATATAATCATTTAACACTGATAAATAGATCCCATAAATACATATGTCACAAATCTACAGTCTTCATATGAAAAGCACAATTTTGATAAAAAAATTAATTGGTGATTGATGGCTTTGCTAAATAATTAGTTTTAGTGTTAATGGCAAAATGTATTGGACTAGAAACATGTTATTTACATAAATGTATTATGAATAATTTTCAAACAAATACACAAAACTAAAAAAACCTTATAACGATTTATGAATGATATTGATATCATTTGTAGAATAATTAATTTAAATGAATTATAATCAACACGCTTATATTTAAAAATTAACAAAACACACTTACTTTAATGAAGAATAAAATTCTAAAGATAATACTTTCTAGGCGATATTCCTATTGTGCCTATATAATTATGTTACAGAATAATCAGGTGTATTTCATATTAGGCATGCTTTTAAAACTACCGTGCACCTAAAAATATATTGTATTATATCGAGTCTAAAATATAATTGAACATTGGTTCTATACGACAAATTGATGGTGATTTGAAAGATTGAAATAATTACTTGGAGAATTCATTAATATAATAAATTTAGAAATGGCACAATACCGCTGATATCCAAATCCTCAAATACTATGTAATACACAGTATTTTCAAAAGGCCATATAATTATAAATATAGTAGAGAAATTCAACTTTTTCATCTTGAAAATACCACAAGTTGTAAGATATAATGAAATAATTATGTTTTTTACAATTTCAGTTATTTAAAAAAAAGAACTAATATTGGTTAACTAGTAAACATTATCAACTGATACGGCGGGCACTCATTAGCCGAGCGAAACGAGTGTGTTTTTTTTATTATACATGAAATTTGTAAAATATAAACAATAGATTGTTTTTTCATGACATCTTAGAATGTCTTCCTACCATGGATTAACAATAATCAATTATTATATTACTACTGTAATGAAAATGGTTTACTTTCATGGAAGTATTTTGATACAATAATTTTGAAATACATGTTCTTACATAGTTAAATATTGTCCGGTTTGTACTTGCACTTGATTGAACATTGTTAAACCCAAAGGCGTAGAGCTTTTGCGTACATGTGTATGTCAACCAGTTTTAACCATCTGAATAATTTGAGATATTACTATTAAATTGGTTTTGGCAAGAAATATTTAAGTATCGTAAAATATCAATGTAAAAATTGACAACTCTCCTAAAGCGTATGTATGTAATAGTAATTTTATCGTTTTCTCCTGTCCATGTTTTCTTGCGGCATTGAATAACTGAAAAAAGCTTCAACACAGGTATATCGAAAATCCACCGAGATTTGTATGAAACAGTATCCAACTTAAAATAATGCACAATCTATCTCGATTTTAATATTAAAGTAATAATTTTATAGCTAATCGTACTCATTGGTATATATGCAACCTATCAAATATATTGGCAGCTTATCATCTAAACAAAGTAATTAACTAACGCACTCTCCGAGTGTCTGAGAGTTTGAATTGCAGCAGATAATATTATTCGATAGAGATGTTTAAAATAAAAGTCTTTCAGAAAAATATGGTTAATAAAATAAATAGGTTGTTAGTTTGTTGGCCGTCACCCCCAATCAAACCCACACACCGTGGGGATTCTTATTTGTTGGCACAGCGTTTTCCAATTGCCTCGGAGAACCAATGATGCGACGAGTGCTTCCAGGTTTACTCGAACCTAGAATAAAATTAATTCACCCGTCATACAAAGGATATTCAAATTTTAACATTGAGCATATGGACTCCTAATTAAGCTTATCTCAACAGAAGTTGCTCCATGAAAGCTCTAGTGATTACCTAATTGCTTTCGTATTGTCCTACTTTAAGGTTCAGATGGATGGAAGGATATTTAGACATCACAGACACTCATGCCTCCGAACACGAATTCATAAATTGTATAAAAAATCCATTTATGAAACTGTGAACACTTCAAGTGAAGTTAACGAAATTGACTAATAGGTTACAGGCCTGGGATATTCATCATCAAAGAAAGGCCAGTGTTGTTACTAATATACCTAAAATTATAATGAATTTCTATAATCAGGCAATAAATACTTGAACCTCCCATATGTTGCCGTCATCGCTTACATAGAAACGCATTAGTGTTGACAAACAAAAAATTAAATCATTTTAACATAAGTTTGCAATTTATTTATAGCAATCTAGAATTTACCTTCGAGTAAATGTCTAATTTCATCAGTAGTTCCTGATAGGCTTTGTAAGTTAGCTTCTTTCATTTCATTCACCAACTGCTCCACTTGTCGCTTCTTGTCCAATATTGCCGCTTCTAACATACCGACCTGTAAAATAAAATTAGAGTAAAAAAATGTGATGGAAGTCTGTCACGGTATTGAAAATATATCTGACTTCAATTTATTTTTATTTTTGCGAATTCGGATATACAGAATTTGCTGACCTCTCTCTTTAAAGTATCAGCCGTGAGATGATTCAGTTCAGTTGCATGCTTAGCTTGCTGTATTTCACTCTGCAATCTCTCCACTTCGGCTAAAAGCGAACGTTCCAGCTGTTGTCTATCAATAAAAAAAGAAAGAAACAAAATTATTTATCAAACAAGATGCGCTGACTGCTGCAGCATTTTTATGAAATAACTAAAAAGCATGTCAACTGTTTATATCACCTCTGATATTAAACTTGATCACTTGAGTGTTTATAAAACTTTTTGTTAATTAATAAAAATGCAATGCTCGCTAACCTCAATTTGATGTCACAGATTAAATGAGCAATGATCTCAAGGAGATACATTTACGCGTAAATTGTTTATTTCGAAGACATAGTAATTTATATAAATTTAAATAATCATTAGTAATCTCCGATTTAGATGGCACTGTTGTTTTTCAGATGACAGAAAGGAAATACAAAAACCCACAGAAGTAAATCTCAATGTTGGTGTAAAGATAAAAACAATTTAATATTGAACAATGACATTTTCAATGTCTGACTTCAAATATAAACATTAAAATAAAATGATTAAAGATTAAAATGAAGCTTAGTATATATTAAGAGAAGTATTATATATTAAAAATGTAAAAATAAACACGGTCACCTGTTATCCTGATTTCTATTCGATGCCCTCTGTTCGTATTGTATATCATCAACTAGTTTCAGTATCTTATTTTTGCATTGTAAAAGTTCTGTCTCACAGTTGGCCAATTTGGATCTCACTAGAGTGAGTTCAGATTTCAAAGTTTTCTCAGCTTGTTTTGCAATTTCATTTTCATCCTCAATATATGACAATGCTTGCACCTGAAATTGACAAATTATTTTTTCAATATAAACTAACACCAACAAAAAGTGGCCGCAGTCTGTTGTTAAGCCTGGAGAAAATAAATAATATAAGGATGACCCATTTTGATCAATCAATTTTGACCAAGAAAAATATTTAAACGAAAAAGAAAACTCCTATACTATGAAATGGCATTACTGATAGATTTAAAAGAATCGTCATCATCACTCTGCTGACACGATTGGGGCTATTAATTCAACTCAAAAAATAGTATGTGTAAGATTATAAAACAGATGACAATAATTCTAATTCAATATAATCACATGATTTGTGTATGAATACAATTATGTAAAATAACAACTACTACTAAGTGAAAACTATAGCGACCCGACTATAACTTCATCGATAATAAAGAATTTACCAAAAATAGATAAATCATACCTGTTCAGTACTGATTCTTAGCTGCGTATCACTAGTATTGATCTGTTGCTGTATCATTTCAACTTGATGTTGTTGCTCCCTACCTTTCGCTTCCCAAAATCCTATTTCTGCATCATACTGAAAGAGATCAATGTAAATTTGCTGTTTAATGAATAATTTTACAGACACGCGGATACCAAAATCATGCACTTCTCGACTTCCTTCAACAAAAGAATGATGGTACTCTTGTAATAGTTCTAGTCAATAAAACAGTTTAAAGTAGTAGTACATAAATACTTAATTGTTTACCTTGGTGAGATCTGCTTGTTGATTGGAAAGTTTTTCCCTTTGGTAGTTTACTAATGATATCAATTCTCTATACTGGTGATTGTATGCAACAGCCTCCGTGGACATGTGTGAGCTATTATCCTGCGTGACGTTATTCATCATAATGCCAGACATTTGGGTACTTCTGACCGCCTGGCCGGGCTGTGGAATTCCTAATGAAGGTTTAAGATTCGGTGGCGAAGTGGTCGGCGGAGGTGGCGATCGATATGGAGGAGGAGGATCTCTGTAAAAAAAATGCATTAGTAAAAAATTGATAGATCAACAATTATGGCCAACAGGTATTCTTTAGAAGTCACAGTCAACTAGATAAAAATTTGCAACGCCAATAAATCAGTGTAAACACTTGCCTGTAAGGTGGAACATCTTTTCGGGATTGATGTACTGGGGATATTTTACTCTGAGGTACACCTCTGACAACTCCGATAGGATGATTGCCACTGTGCAGAACATTACTTAGGCCCATTGGTGGACTTAAATTGCGAACATTCTCACTTTGGAGGACACCAGACCCTTCTTGATTATTTGGATTTGTTGCACTGCTTGCACTAAAAAAAAATTGGATCAACAACTTTTAGGAATAATTATGCAATATTGATCACATTAAGAGAACCAAACAAAATGCCGACATGAAAAATTTCTTTCGATTCATTAATGCTTTGATGCGTACGACGTCTATACACGCCGTTGTCACGTTGATGTTATATGACACAATAATTACACATGTCATTGGTAATTCTTTTTATTTTGTCAAACGGTCTATAGATGGCATGATTTCTATTAATCTATTATACATATATGTATGTGTCACAGTGTATGAACATCTCGACTTTCTAATTAAAATTATATTTTTACCTTGAATGAAATATATTGTGTCCACCAAAAGGTTGAAAGATAACTCAATAAATGCATGTTAATTACCCGTATGTAAGACTTTTTCTTACATCCTTCAGTCTATCTAATCCTAGAGGTGATGCTTCGTTACTTCCACCAGACTGACTGCTTGCCGATCTAAAAATTATAAATCATTTATTTAGTGAACTATCCACTCATATCTAACAGGTTAAAGTCTTCGATGAAATGATATTCTTTAGGTAATAGATCAATTATTAAAATATTTTTATCATCAGCGAATAGTCTGACAATACTCATTTGAAACTATTTTAGTTTTGTTAAGATTGACACAATATTCTCCGAGAATTAGTATTCAAGAATATTAATACTATGACAAAAAAATTACTACATTTCTTAGAACCATGTCCACTCCCAATGTGGAGCATATGGTCTCCTAATGGAGGTATCTCAACAGATTTTTTTCTATGAGAACTGTTTGTTACTCAGTTGCTAAACCTCTCTTTATCGAAGAGAGTAGGGATAGAAGGATAGGGCTAGGACAGGACTAGTGGTTAGCTAATTGCCTCCGCCCCGTGAGGACGGGTGGGTGAGGAGGGAGTTTTAGACAACACAAACACTAAGACTACGAACAGAAATCCATAAATCAATTGAAATATCAATTTATGAAAACTGTCTGTTCCGGGAATTGAACACGAGACATCCGTAGCCGTAGCCCACGGCATTACCAACTGCGCCACAGACGCCACCAATGTGGATTACTAATAGAGAATAATTTACATATAACCTTAATTATCAAAAATTAAAGATTGACCAGTTGTCCAGAGCGACTCTTTTGGATTTCTTCATTTCTAAATGGCACCAAAGTTTACATCAAATACTGTTAGCAATTTGTGCAGTTTTGTAGTGTTCGCATTTAGTTTCATTGAATTTATCTTGATGATCCCTACAAAATCTGTTAAAGAGAATAGTAACTTACCTATTAGAAATAAGATTTGATTGTTTCAGTCCAAGGGTATTAATAATAGGTGCTCCGATGCCTTGTTGCTGTATGGTTTTTTGGCTTATAGAATCAGACCTTTGAAGAATAAACTGAACATCATTTGAATACTCTCCCCACTTCATAAGAATCTGTAAACAAGATTTGTAATTAAAATAACATACATTATACAAATATATCAGTATAATTAGTTGAAATGTAGTTTCTAAGCTCACTTGATGGATGGCTCAATGCACAAAATTCCCAGATTGAAAACATCCTCAAAGTAACTAAATTTCTTCTGGTAAAGCTTTCATTTAACTGTATTGACGTTTTTCATTACTACAATCCTGAATTTTTAAGAATATACTCATTTGATCTTTGTATAAATATGCCTCCAGTGGAACCCTGATTTTACATGTCCGGAATATACGTTTTCACTTTATTTGGGTATAATTTTTTCAGTCACGTATCATTGTAGTACATTTAAAAACCCTATTATGTGTTTATTATTTTTTTCTTCTTTTTTTGTTGTTACCGCCTATTTACATTTCTCCTGTTTAGACATTATTACGTTGGTGCCTTCAAAAACTTTAAATTTGGGTTCCACTGTAGTCAGTGTTAAGCAGAATACTGATGATTGAAATTTGTATCTACACCTCAATTTGTCGAAAGAAAAATGAATGTTAAATTTTATTAAAGTGTTATGATGTAAAATTCTTGGAATAAAATAATGACTGCTACATAATAATAAATGAATTTAAGTCAAGATTATTGATACTATAATTATGTATTTTCTAAATACTACTAATTTCTATGTACCTTTAAGGGAAATTCGTGTGGAGCTAGCAATCGTTCGTTACTCCTCCATCGTTCGATTAGGGTAAATCGGCCAACTTTACCTGTGGCATGCGCTAGTGCAAATACCACATCCTGTATGGAGAATAATAATATGAAGTATATAACATTGTTGGCAATTCTAACTACTTATAAAAGAACTTACTTGCGATGTGACAGTGTAAATATGTTATTTCTTTTATTGTAAATTGTTAAACATTATCAATCATTTTAATAACTGAAATAGTGTAATTAATGTTACTCCGATGCATTACTATTGTATTAAAAATCATTCTCCCGATTTTTCAAAACTGTTTTTTGTCTTTATCTCAAAACAGGATTATTGCACATTTAAAGGTTAATTTTGTACAACGATGATATCCAGTTATTCAAGGTCAATATTTTATATCCCGTATATTAATATTAACTAACTCATCATCTTATGCCTAGTATCCAAATAAGGTTAGCTAATTAATCTAACTACGTAATTTAGTTATACTCAAAGATAACCTACTTAAGGTAATCAAGACAATTCTCTTATGTCGACAGTTCATTGATAATATATTACCTGACATGTTGTTAACTCAGTTACACCACAGACAATCCTCTGAATACCTTCCACCCAGACCTTCAGCTCCATTTAAGTCTTCTCAAAAGAATTATCAAATGTATGTCATCAGTACATTTCACACTGAATGCTAAAATAATATTTTTAAACAAAACTGTAATGGGTAGTAATAGCTTTACACATAACGTCGATATTTGACAACGTTTAAAAGTTTTCAATAGTCAGAAATGACGAACATTTATTACAAATATACATGAAAACAAAATTTATTTATTATTATTAAACTAACAAAAAAGTAAACACACTATGATAAAATAAGTAAAAATAGATTTGGAAGAAACTTAATACCAATGCTTAATTGACGGGAATAATAAATTATAAAAACTATACCAATATTAAATGAAATGTATAGTAAATAAGCATTTAAAATAAGGTCAAAAGGTAAACTGTATTATGAGCACTATTTACCAAATGGAGGTTACGCCAAATAAAAATCAGTGCAACAAGACCGCGGTCTCGGCGTGCTTCATTTTTAAACTAACATTAGTCTTTTATTGTTTAAATCACCACTGTAATAACATCTTGGGACAATCAAAGAAGTGATACTCAATATATAAAAAAGTTATTTGGAGCGTTTATGTTTGTCAGCAAATGTCACTAGTCGGCCATTTATGGTTTTGACGTTTAAATTTAGAAGGCCACGTAAACGACGAACTTGAACTTAAAAATAAATATAAATTGTTTTAGAATTACATAATAAATCAATTAATTCAGAATTAAAGATTTCTATCATCTTTTTTATTGGATCCTACAGTGACAGTATATTAATATATATTATACATAATTATTTTTCTTGTCTAGTTAGTATTGTAAAAATCCCGGGAATTTTGAAATGGCTGGAAAAAACTCGGAAAACTGAGAAAATTTGGAAGTAGCTGCTAAATGTGATATTTCTCATTGTTTTTTCAACATATTGACTCCAGGTACACATATTAATATGTGTGTCTCACTGAGCTTAACTTCATACATAAAAACAGGAATGTTTCCGTAAATATTTTATGTTGGCTTCAAGTATACATATATGTCACAGTTGATCCGATATTGAATAAAGTTTCTCACTTCCATAAAGTAATTGCTCACTTTCATCATCTTAGTCATAGAACATGGTGGAAGGATAAAACTACAAGGTGAGATGTAATAGTATGTTACTTTATGGTGAGACGCATCGGTGCTATGGAAAATATGTGACGTCACAACGGGCGCATCGTAATTTTGAGTTGTTTGGAAATTTATCGAAAGGCATGATTTGCTTAGTGTTCAAAATTGAAATATTTTTGGATTCCATTAAAAAATATATATGTTTATGTAACAGTTAGTTTAATTTTTTTTTTGTATACATTTTTCTGGTTTCAATCCCTTATTTAAATCTTTAATTCTAAAATACATCCTAGATCTAAAAAATAATACTTTTACATTTTCAGGAACTAAGATATTATTACTTTCGTTTAAATGATATTTAAAAAAATGATATTCAGTGAAAATTTTACGACCATTAATTCTGAAAAATACTTTTTCCAATTCTAGAATCTTCTCTCAAAAATCCGCGCAGGATTTGTACAGCCCTCTCTCCGTTACTTGGTTTACCCATTTCTATGTCTGAAAGCAACTTTCTTGTGATGTTATTGCGCCAAAACTATAAAGTTTCAACTTTTTTATAATTTAGCCAGCTATATTTTCAAGAGCGTCCAGCTGCATTTCGTTGAATTTAATGTTTTCGAGCTTCTCATTTTCATTTTCACCGACCAAGTTTATCCGTTTCTTACTTATTTGTATATGTCTGTATAATGTTTCTGTGATCGCATTCTCTTTAAAATTATATTGCAATTGCAATGTGTCCATATTATAAACATTGCTACTTGCACTAGTATGTAGCAAACTTTCATTTCGTCCTGCCACAAACAAAATATTGAAAATATGAAAACGAGATTTCACAAAAAAAAAATTAATGTGAATCCAATATAAGTCGTGTATAAGTTTTTAATTAAACTTACCAAGTAAATATGATCTTAGGCGATATTTAAACTCTAAGGATGATCATGTAATCCTCCTTTGGCGCGAATGGCGCTAAATAAATTCTCTGGTACATCTTGACTTAAGCAATACGTTAGTACATATTTAATGTCGTATTTATCTTGCAAATACAGAAATAATGCAGCCAGTGATGCATTTGATATTAAAACTCCTTTCTGGAATGGAAGCATTTGCTTTTTTTTCGGTGCTAAAACATTTGAAATGGTATCGTTCATCCTGTTTAATATATCATATTGTTATAATTTAAGACATCGACTGAGGGTGCTTGATGGAATTTCAATATCAAATTTGGATTATTGAGATTTTGTACACTTCCATGTATTTTGTCACTAACGACCCGGGTTTCGCCTTTCGGCATCTTCAGGCATTCGAGCACACGAATGGACTCGAACTGCTCGAATGCCTGAAGATGACGAAAGGCGAAACCCGGGTCGTTAGTGACAAAATACATGGAAGTGTACAAAATCTCAATAATCCAAATTTGATATCATATTGTGTTTTCTCTGCTAACCCAAAGGATTTCATCCTGTCCCTGCAGTCAACATGTGGTACCTTTGAGTTGAACAAATCAAACCAGTCGTTCACTAATTTTAGAAAATCGGCAACAGTCAGTGCATTTTCAATATCGCATTTTCCTAATGAAACACACTTTCTTAATGCACTCGATGTAGTATGAGAGAATAACTGCGTTGCCAATTTCACTTTTTGTCATGCAGCTTTTTTTAGATTTAAATGTAAATCAGACAATTTATGACTTCGAAACCAGTTCTCTGACCATTGCTACTTGAACATAATTTGATGGTTTTAATCATTTGGTCTGTTATATTTTTACTCCGATCTAATTTTCATTTCATCGTATGAAAGAATGCAAACTTTGTCTTTTTCACCCATTGAATAATCTTTCATGAGCTGGAGAACGTTTATTAAGATTCCTGGTTTTTTGCCCATTGTCTTAGTGTAGATGGTGAACGTAAAGGAAATTCTTTTTTGTATAAATACTTGTATGCTCGAGGACCTGCCGAGTGTATACAAATCGCAGACAATATATCGTCCTTCGACCAATTAATTTTTTTTCTTCGGATTTTCTAATTTGTCCTTTTGTAAAGATGTGCTTCACTGAATTTTTAAAATTAACCAATTTGTTGCAATCCATAATTAATTTTTTAACTTCCTTTTGGCTTGACTTAATTTTTTTTTCCAATTCTATTATTTTCAATTCTCTCATACATTCTACATCCACCATAAAATACAAATTTCATAAAATTTCATTTGTTATCAAAAAATTGTTTATTGTGCCTAGTGATACGAGGCCGGGAAAAACTGGGTTTTACCGGAAATAAACAAATAAATAAAATAAGTGTTACCGAATACTAAAAATGATAAAGAGTTTATCATTGACATTAAAAAAAATTATCGTTTTTTCCCAATTTTAATAAAATATTGCATATGTACTCATTTCATAAAGTTTATATCCAGATTTCTAGGCAGAAGTAAGAATTGACTTTGCTAATTTCCAAAACTAAGTATGTACCTATTGCTTACTCAATACTTATAATCTTATATTATTATTTTATCTGCTGTTTTATACTAAAAAGTTGTTGCATCTAAATTGCTACAAATTAAGATTGGTGAGTTAATCAGATGTATTGAAAACAAATTTACAGTGAAATTTATTACTTTTGATCAGTACTCTGCAACAGCTGTGCCAAGGTAGACTGGTGAGCCATCAGGTAACACTAGGTGTGTCATCAGGTAACGCTAGGTGTACCGCGGCGTATTACTTCATTGCAAAAAAATTGTCACTTATATCCAATATTCACGCATACAATTCTTCCATGACGCCAATCATGACCTTTCATAATACATTGAGAATTATGTACAAGTAGATGATACAGTTTTGAGATGTAGATTTCAAGAAGGATACTGCTAATATACCTACCAGATTGTGATCAAAATCTTCTCGTGCATCATTTCAATCAAGCCCTGAGACTCTTAACATAAAATTAAAATTGATAATTTTGTTATTCCACTTGTTTATTCCACCTGTGTCTCTTATTGAAATAATTTAAAAATAACTCATGAAACCAATGAAATTTAAATTTAATGGAAAAAAACTCCATCACTAGTTAAGTAAAATAAGTGCATTCTTTATTTTCTGGTCTGACTCAACATAAGTTGAATTTAAAAAATTAATAGAACACTAAAAACCCTCATCCATTATATACTTCAATCTTTTTTGATGCATTTGTTTTGAAGTATTGAAGTTATTATGAATAAAGTATACCACAATAAAGATGAATCTAGTCAAGCTATACAGTTTGAATGAGTCACGCAAAGACAAATAAAAAGTTGAGCAAGAATAGCAATGATATAAAAACTTATAATTTGTTTTATCCCTATATCAGCTGGATATTAAAGTATTTACTGTCAGTTCGAGCTCATCTGTGTACTCAAAATCCTGAAGATCGGATCGTTAGTGACAAAATGTATGGAAATGTACAAAATTTTAATGATTCATATTTGATATTGAAATTTCATATATCACCCTCAGTCGATACCGTAAATTAAACAAATTAATAATTGTATCAATAACATGCTATACAGAGTGAAACTATAATATTTGAAATGTATATTTTCTTTAATTATAAATTCAACAGACAAAATAATAATAAATATTTCAGTGCTATTTTGGTTTACATACGTTTAAAATATATTATGCTTTATTTAATGACAAGTATGATTTATCTAACATTTAAAATATCACAGCACATATTTTTATATAAGTAGATCATATAAATCAATAGTGTCAAATTTAAAACTTATCATTACTACTCCGGTGGCATTAACAAGATCGTCACAAAATTTGATGATATAATAAACAAATTTAATATCACTGGAAATAAATGCCAATTGAATACGGAAACCATTGGAAACCATTACGTTTAACTTCTTGATTTTAATACGAGACTGAATTTGGCTTTCAGATATACTTACGTATTTTTTTTTCAAAGTAAACAAATTTTATGGATCAGGTGAATATTACTCATTATCATTACGATAAAACAGAAAATAATATTGTTTGTACTCTGAATGGTTTTTAGTGCAGTATGAAAAATTATTAAAGAAATATTTAAATCAATAATTTTGTACTATGTACATGCCTGACAGTTGAAATAAATTGTATCTTATATTTTAAACTAAAAATATGATTCACTGTACAGTAAGTACAAGGGTATGATAAGTCTAGATTATTTCTCGTAAGAAGTGATAAAAACAGGCTACGCATTGTGTTCTGTTTGACAACTTACAAATCTTTAGAGCTCATTCTGAATTATTTTGTAAATATTTGCTTACTGCATTGACAAAAAAAAACTCTCATGTTTTCGAAATTTATTTCTGCAACGCAATATTTTTTCCTTCCATATCTAATAAAACTTACCCACAGGACATCATTTTAATTGAACTATGTGTACAGACTTAATAATTTTGATGGATTAGGCGGTTAATTTGTGGAAGTTCAACTTATAAGATTATTTTGTCATTCCACTTGACATGTCTGATGAACAAAGTTATTAATTCAAATTACAGTATAGATTTCAATTACCTTATACTATCGTAATAGACCTCTTGTAAATCTTTTCTTGTCACTAAGATAACAACAACTAAAGTACAGTGGTACAAAATACAGCACTCAGGTTCGATAATCCTACCGGTCGGCGGTTTGATCAGCCTCATTAATCGATTCAAATGAATTTTTAGCTTGTTTTAATAGGCAGATTTTGATTTTTTCAACCTTTGAAGTCTACCACACTTTGGGATGTAGACTGACTGCGAGCGATTGACTCTAAAATATAAATACCCACCGTTGAAAAAAGACAGTGGCATCTTATTCTCAAGTTCTATTTTTCTAATAGGATAAAATGACAAAGTATTTAGTTCTACAAATTTTTATCAGGTAGTTGATAGCTATTTCGGCTTTACGCCATCGTCAGAACTACCTTATTCTATTTTTCTACTATGGTAAAATAAAGATGATGTCATTTTGTCTGTGGTTCTTCAGAATTGAATGAAGTCAGTAACATAATAAATAAATACATTCATAATAATATGTACTAACATGAAGTTTTAAGTCATTAACCCTAAACACATTTAATACATAAAATAGAGAGGCAATTAACAGTTTAAATCCCTTCTTACAACAATAATTATTAAAATTAAACATGTTTGCTCACATTTTTAATTATTAGGAATCAATATAATTGTATAATTAAAAATAATAAAATAAATTATAAGCTTCCACAAAAATAGCTTCTCAATTAATGGATATAGGAAAATTAAACATTTTTCTTTCACATTATACATACAATCTATTGGAATCTGCAAATATACTATTCTTTTAAACTAGTCAAATAACTAGAGTTGATATGGACTTACTCAGTGATGGCGGACCTTTGACTTGCATGAAGATATCAAGGTACCCTTAAGAATGTTTAGTAAGCATTAGGATTTTAAAACTATAAAAAAAATGATACATGCGAGATAAATAATCATCTTCTTTAGATTTTAACTTCAACTGGGCATATTCTTGAATATGCTGTTGCTTTTATTTCTCTTAATTTGATATTCAACAAAATTTTGACACATCTGCATGAAAAAGTTCCCCATCGCTGGGCTAATCTATTAAATTTCCACCATATAAGAAGTCATGTTAAAAAAAAATACATGGTCATAAAAAGATAACAATATTAAATTGTTAATACACAGTATGGAATTAGATATACATACATAAATTCTGTTTTAATCCCTGTAATCTCAGAGTTAATTACTGTAATAACTACATAGTATATTTGAGTGTGTGAATGGAAAAGGGAATTGTATCTTTAAACGGGGAACTGGACTATAAAAATAGTGAGTAAATAGTGTCTTATTCAGACACTAATACCTGTATTTTTGACAATAGAAGCAGCCTTTCGGGGTTCACAAATACTTCTCGTTCATGAATTTTTTAAAGAGGCATTTTAAAACTTTCCTCTTCCTTTCACAGAAGCAGCCCAAGTGTGCTTTATAAAAAAATTTAATTTCATATCCTTCATAAATAATATTACGACCTAGGAATCAAAAAATTGCTTACATTATTAATGTTAACTCAATGTTTTCGTGCATTTATTTTAAATTATTTATTTGGCATTTGAAATTTTGAATAAATAATTTTTTTTATAACCTTCCTGATTTAAACCATCCAAAAATCTATCAATATTAAAGACATACTCTAAAACACAGTTACAACAAATTGAAATTTTTAGCTTTAATTAAATGTTTTATAATAAATTTATTTTGTGTGATTTGGACCGAGAAACGTTTCAATAAACTTTGTTTTGTTACCGTAACATTTTCCTAAAATCTTCTACTTCACGTATGCTGGTTGATAATCTGGAAAAAAATCAATTCAAAATTAAATGAACATGTTCGCTCAATCCTCCCGCCGCCCATGATGAGAGGTTTACATCATGGGTGTTCGATAATTACACGCCCGTGATGGACATATACGCTGTGTTGTTTATGGTCTTTCAGTATTTCGCCAAATATTCAATTTTAACACTTCTTGAGCGGGCGCCCGGAACAATAGACTCTATCCTGTGGCGGGCGTTTTTCGTGATTAGCGCAAAAATATATTGCTTTTTAAAATTGACACAACTTCTAAACGAAACAATATTTTCGATTGAAATTTTCAAGAACTCTCTGGACATCGTTTTAGCAAAATAAGGAGTTTCAGTTGTTGGTTCTGTAGACCAATACTCGCCCCTTATATCCTTGCGAACTTGTCACATCAAAAGAATAAGCCCCAGAAACTTTTTCATTTCTTTCAAAGTAATATTTTTCCACTTTGCCGATTTTTTACATAATTTATAATTATGGGAGTTTTGGTGGTAATATCTATTAGATTCGTTTACAAAAAATTCAAACAAATCATCACCGATATATAAATTTACCGCATCACTTACAGTTTGAGGACAATCGAAATTTGAATTCAAACCGCGGCGGCCTAAAAATGATTCCAAAACTGGAGGATTATCTAACGATGACCACTCATCCACATACTCGTCTGAGCTCGTCTCCGAATCAGAATCACTTGGAATAGTGCGACGGTGAAACGTTCTAGGTCTTGGTATTTGCTCATCATCACTCGATTCGTTGTCTGACAACTCTTCAATATCATTATTCCATGAGCAATCAGATTAATTGTCGGCATACACTTCATCGTCACTATCATTGGCTTGTGAAGACATTTTTGTAAGGATAACGTCTTATACAATGGTAATATTATATTCGAATAATAAAATACGAAACAGTATGTTAACAAAACAGCGCGAGCGATATGAAAAATAGTCCGACACTTGAAACGACTCAAACTGAACTAGAGATTGAGATATCGAAACAAATCTATACGACTGTTGATTTTCACCCCTTATAATCTAGCAAAGAAGTAGAACTAATGATAATTAGTTGCGGCGTTTTATTTCACGCCGATATACAAACTCGTGAAATGCCGTCTCCCGCCAACAACCGATAGTCAACAAAAACGACTTTTGCCGTGTCCCGCCTTCGACCGATAATCCGCGAAAAACGGCATTTGCCGTTTCCCGCTGTCAATGTGTTAATATCAGTAATGTTATCTGCAGTCAAGTTTAGGTTAATAGAAAACATCGATATGAATATACCATGGGAATTAAGGGAAGCCCCTTGAGGGTTATCATCTAATATATAAAAATCAATGTGGGTTTGTTTGTATCTTATCCACTGCCATACCGTTTATCCGATTCTGATAAAACTTTGTCAAGCTATTGTTTGCACTTGCGCGAAGGATATAGGCATAGTACAATCAGGCCCGGCCCGAGCCCGACTCTTAACTTTTTAATTTTTAACTTACAGTAGGTCTTATTATATATATATATATATATAAAAATCAATCTCACAATCCCCATATATCTGAAATCTAAAAAAAAATCTAAAACAAAGAATCAAATTCGTACAAACAGCGACATCTCGGAAACCCTTCTGATTTATTCGTGTACGCACCAGACAGAAACAAAAAATATTGTGTACCCAAAAGCACTTCACTAAACAGAATTAAATTGTAAACACTTCCTTTTTTTTAATGGCATTGCAACGCATGTTGGGTATTCGCTAGTATAATATATAATTTACTTAAATAGTCATCATGCTTTGAAATTTACTATAGCTGTGAGTTTTTTTAGAGTTTTCAGCAAGATTATGGAGTCTGCTGATGTTTTTGGAAGAATCTGATTGGTAAGAATACTAGTGACTTTTCTTATATCCAATCTATTTAATTCTTATACCCCCTGGTCGATATAACTAATATTTTAGGCTATGCATTAGGACTAACAGAATTATTTAAAAAAACTCAAGGAAAGAACAATATGTGGAACTAATAAAATCAACGAACCTGCCAAATGCATTAAACAATGCAATTATTTCACTTCTCTCCAGTTGAAATTGATTTTTATGTCGGATAGGCAGCTTGCCACTTACAGAATCGATTCCATCGAATTTTCCAGAAAACAAAATTTTTAGTGCTGTGCCTAAACCATGTACCTGAAAAATAAACACAATTAAAGATTATTATATTTTTTTTTTTTTTTTTTTTTCCATGTCCGCTCCCAATGTGGAGCATATGGTCTCCTAATGGAGGTATCTTGACAGATTTTTTTCAACGAGAACTGCTTGTCACTCAGTTGCTCAATCTCTCTTTTTTTTTCGAAGAGAGTAGGGATAGAAGGATAGGGCTATGACAGGACTAGTGGTTAGCTAATCGCTCTCGTTACGCCCCGTGGGGATGGGATTGGTGGGAGGGACTCAGACTACGAACAGAAATCCATAAATCGATTGAAAGATCAATCTATGAAAACCGTCCGCACCGGGAATTGAACCCGAGACATCCGTAACCGTAGGCAGCGACGAAACCAACTGCGCCACGGACGCCGACAATATTATATAACAGAAACAAATTTTTTGAATTGTTCAAAACAAATCCAGTGAATAAAAATCGGCGAGACATCAGCCTCATATCTTACTTGTAATTTTCCCCAAAGTTTACATTTGTCACATCCAACACAGTCCATGATCCGAGATATATTTCGGAAGTGCTGTTTGAAGTCGTCTTTCAGTTTCACGGCTTCTTTCCCTCCCGCAAACATTACATTTTCATTGAAGTGGTCCGGAAAAGAGCTGAATGATAATAATTTTCAATATATTTTTTTTACATCAGTTTATTTAATCTTTTAAGACTCATTCCATTACAAAATAAACCAACCTAAGAATTATTTTCATTTCGATTCAATCCTTTCAATAAAATAAAATCTTAGTTAGTTAAAATTCACAACAACATATCATTGGAGACATTTTATCAAATAAGAAACAGGGAAGACTTACTAAATGACTCCGAGAACATTTTTTACAGCGCTCCTTACTTCAGCGTCATCTTCATCATTCCCCGTGAAATATTCTACACGCTCCAGGTAAGGACCAGCTTTAGCGAGAGCCCTCATCTCTAACAGATAAATAAAGTAGAGATTCTTCAACCAGTACGGTCCTTCTCCGTTTGTCTGTGATGGATCAAATCTCCTTTGGAATTCCTCAAGATTTGGACCCCATTCAGTCATTGACTTTGAAGAAAAGTCTAAGCCATGATTTTCTGAAAACATTAAGAACCTAATTATGCATAATTATAAAAATGATGAACTATAGGAAAGAAATGGTTCAACGGAAATTGCAAAAGAGCAGCATCTCTTTTTTTTTATTTTTTAGATTTTACGGACAGAAAATATTTCACAGTAAAATTGTGATGTATGTTTTTTTTCTGTTTATTTTTATACAAGACATAATATATGCATACATAAAACAGTATTTCCTGCATATTTTTGGATGACGAATGGGGCAGAAAATACATTGAAAATCAATGAATACAATATTTTTTATGGCCACATTGTTGCATATCTTCTTATAAAGCGTGTTTGCTGTTGGTGATCCCTGAACTGGTACAATAGAATTTCCGGTATGTAAATTTATGTTAATATGTTTATATTCGATCAGCACACATGTTTAAACAAATTTTGCAGTGGCCTTGAATTAAAAATAACCAACACAACCAATAAGCGTAGTTAAAGTAAATACTTTATCAGCGGTATATTTATTCCATATCAAATTTTGATTTATCTATACTTTCACGTCTATAATATAAACGAAAATACAGATGGAGAAGTTTCAATATACACATCAATGAGACAGAATTTTTAGTGAAGCATTTTGATAAAATAAGATACAACAAATTGATAAATGAGTCGACTTGAATGAACAAAATGCGGGTGCCAAATTATTGACAAAATGTTAGAAAAATATTATGTTTATTATTTCTTTTTTAATTGATGATAAAGAGGTTAAAGAATTATTATCAACAAATTATTTATGCAATATGCTTTGATAATAATAGTTGTTCATAGTTTTAATTGTATTAGTTTCTAGGAATAAATATATGATAATATGTGTCAATGGTTTACTTATCAAAATAATGACATGAACTAAAATACTTTGTATTTAAAATTTTTTTCTGTAAAGCCAGTGTTAAAATTATACAGAAAGAGTTAAATAGAATTCAACTATATCTTCATTGGTTATTTAAGTTACTAAGTTATATGACTAGTAACGGAGTTGTTTGACAGTAGATATTTAACGAAGACTGGATTTAATTCAATCGTCTCTTTTCAGGGACGTTAAGGATAAGGTTAAGAGAGACAAATTCAAAAATGAAATGTCCATTCGGGAATTTGAGCACGATGGCATTGGTTTTTTTCATTTGCATTTTAAATTACCGATTACAAATGAGTAGCTTAGATATTGATTGAATTGGCATTTACTTGTTAGAACTCTATTATAATGGGATAAAATAACAAAGTATTTAGTTCTACAAAATTTTGTAGAACTAAATACTTTGAGTAGCTTAGAATTTATAGAAATTAATAAAAGCCTTAAAAGAAATCATCTTTTTAGAAATTCAATAATCATTCTCAAAGTTAGTCAATATCATTCTATTTCGCTCTCCTGCAAAGTGACCTAAAGTTAAATTTGAATCATTTTGTACACTTTGTCATCATTCTAATTGTGTACACTTCCATAATTTTTGTTAATTTGCATTTGGGTATTTAAGTTCACTGATTAAGTCAAATAGTTCGAGTTGACGATGCTGAAAGACAGAACCCGGGTTGATAGTAACAAAATTTATGGAATTGTACGAAGTTTGAATGATTCAAATTCCATCAAGCACCCTGAGTCAATATCTTAACTCTTTGAGTATACGGCAGGAAAAAGAAAAACAATGTATTGTGTTATCTATTATCTATCGCCATTCTCATATTTTTTATTGAATTATTATTATTTCTTCAGATATGTGTATCATCCATATCAGTGATTTTTGGCAGTCACATTAATTGTTTCAAATGAACAAAAGAATTTTTGTAAAAGGTTAATATTGCGAAACAAATCGATAGTCACATAATATTGAGTGTAAAAATTTATTTCGGTTGGACTCCGTTCCTGGAATTAACGTCAATAGAGAACCACATGTACACAGATGAGCAAAAAAAAGATCTAGAGCCGAATTGCAAGTCTAGATAAATATTTGAAAATGATAATGAATTATTTCATTTACATTTTTAAATATGCATTTCAAAATTCTAAAAAAATATTCACTACTTCAAATAATAAGAAATATACTTCCCCGATTAACCCATAACAAAAACTAACGTTTTTTTTTTTTTTATGAAATAATAGTAAAAATTATCAGAATACACAAAAAAACCTAATTTAACAAAAAGTACATAAAGCTTTATTCGTCGGGGTTTACGATATATGTTAACACTTCATCGTCATTAATATTAGAGCGAATTCTTCAGGAAAGCACTAAAATATAGATAAAAATGTTTTTATTCAAAATTGAGTTTTATATGGTAAAATTTAAAAGGTGAAAAGAAATTGTGTGAAAAGTGAATTGAATCCGTGGAATTAACAATATTTAGTAGTATTTCTATCCTGAAAATTTTTCTTTAATTTGCATAGCTACTGTAAATAAAACAGTCTGATAGCTAAGCCAACAATATAATAAATCACTTTTAAGGTGTTAACTGTCAATTCTTGGTGGAAAGACATAATATTTTAAAAATAAAACATAATTCATTTGTACTACTTCCACATATTTATAATGATCAGGACCGGTTTCGCTCATCACGAGCATTGTCAACTGATAGCAACGAGCAATATAATAAATATTGTGATTTTAATAATGAAATCATTATGAATTGTTTTTTAGAATGAGATAATATGTACCTGATAATAAGAAGTTGGAACAAAGATGAATGTTGATACTTGTGTGTAGTCCAGACACAACTCTGTAGAAGACTCGCTTTTCAAGACACATGTTATTTAGATTTGTGCTGTCAATATAAGGGAAAATGCTCTCTTTTGGTCTGAAATCGTAAATATACAATATATTTATCAACGGAAAATAATATGATCATTGAAATTCCATTAAGGCAACTGTTCAGTATAAAATTTGAAAAGGGTAAAATTAGTATGTGCTTAATATATAAATGCTACATATTTACGTGATTTTCAGTCACAACCTGTTTTGCTTCATTAACATTTTGTTTGTTCAAAAAATATTGTACTTGAACCAAAATTTTACTGCAAACAATGTGAAGCAAATTTTTATAATTCGTTATCACAATAAATTAGTACTTACAAATGACAAAACTTTAAACAATGTTTTCATATTGTTGCAATTACACTACTATAATTATGGTTGCTTTGTTTCTATGCTGGTTTGGCTTTGATGTTGTGTTGTGTTTAGTTATGTTGTAATCTATGTTCTTTTAAGCTTATTTTCTCCCACTGTTTATTGAAAATGATTATCGTTTCAATTTAAGCCCAAATGGGTAGTAATTTTATTTATTTTGAGTTTTACTGAATTGCTTTCTATAACGATATATTTCCTTTTTGATTTGATCGATAATCATTAGTATCCAAACCTGAAACAATTTTCCATGTATATGCTTCGCCAAATTCGATGGGCAGATGCTCCTTTGTAACCAGTATATCTCTCAGGATTTAATAAGAGGTCTACATATTCCTCCTCACCATTACCATCAGACATTACACAAAAATTGTCCTGAAATTATAAAATAAATTCTTTAATGAGAGAAGTTGTAATGTTCAAAAAGGTAACAGATATACTAAGTATAAGCTTAGGATTCTGGTTATTTTATTATCTAGATTATTTGGCATTCTACAATAATTATTAAAACCGACTTATATTCTGCATATTTAAAAAAAATATTACACCTTGTAACAAAAAAATGATATACTTCAATTTTGCAAAGTATTTGACTCTTGCTGTCTCGTAAATCGTATACCGTGTGACATTAATTTATTGTAGAACAAAATGCATCGGTTTTTTTCATGCTTTGAAAACATAAAATTTTCCAGACATTACATATGTTTTGTATAAGATTACACGTTAATGTGTAATATAAATAAGATAAGATAAATTTAAGCCTAATTCTAGCACCACTAGTTGATTGCGAAAACCATTTGATTAATTAAAAGTAATCTTCAAAGATTTAAAGAATACCAAAGCATATCTACACTGTGACTTTCCCTAATATAAGAAAAAACATGGACAACATTTTTAGATGTGATGTATTAATTACCTGAGCATCATCATGGGCAGTCCATTTGGCAAATTCTTCATAAGTGGCTGCGCTGATAGTGGTATTGAGAAATCCCAATTCATTATTATGATCTGATGCACAATCTGTCTGCGCACTTTTGCTGTACTGAAAATATTAAAAAAATTTAGAATACATATGTTTACTTTTCACGTCAGAATAAATTATCAGGAACATGTGCATTCATAACAAAGCAATGTAGGTGAGACGAAAAAAGTATTTTTAGAAAATTGTCATTGAATTAGTAATCTGAGTGAATTATGGGTGTGCTGTGCTATCAAAAAAATATAAATATTAATTATGTATGATTAAAATATTTTAGGGGTAGGAGAATTTATGGTAAATAAAGTAATCACCATATTAAATATAATAACGGAAGAAATTTTATTCAATTGTTTTGACAATTCAGGCTTGCTTTATTTTTAAATCTCTATTAAAAATATATCCTTTAGGTATGTATTAAGGATATAGAATGAACAAATGAAAACTATGCTTATTTGATGTTAAATAAATTATAATTTACTTTATTTAACTACATACTGTAAAATATAATCACAAAAACAAACTCTAACAAATAGCATAGTTTGACAAATCAATTGTCTGATTACAAGTTATTTAAAAATCACTTAACCCAGAAAAATAGTTTGCCTATCACACATTTGGATAAGTGCCATAAAACTTATTTATTATTCTTAAGGTGTCAATATCAGCGGTTCCCAGACTTTTCCTAACTCAAAGGGTAGATCTTCCAGTAGAGCCGAAAACAACAGACAGTGGTACAGTACTGTTTATTTTGTATTTTCTTTGGAACAAGCCCCATGTTTCATGCATTCAATTTACAAAGAAAATCGTGAAAATTTTGAGTTTTAGATATGATATAATTTAAGACATCGACTGAGGGTGCTTGATGGAATTTCAATATCAAATTTGAATTATTGAGATTTTGTACACTTCCATGTATTTTGTCACTAACGACACGGGTTTCGCCTTTCAGCATCTTCAGGCATTCGAGCGCACAAATGGACTCAAACTGACAGACAATAAACAGTGTCTAACGTTTATATAGAAGATACATATACGACAAATATTGTTTACGAGATAAAATATTATCTAGGATCCACACTGATACCTGAATTAAAATTTCGAGAATCGCCTTAATCCTTATTTTGTAAACAAACGCATTAACAGAGTGGCAAATTGCCGCTTTCCAACTAATATTAGAATTACCAGTGATTTTATATAGTAATTATAATAGCATTATGGGTTTCGACGGGATGAATTTCGACAAGAGGATAAATATATACAATCATTCCACATTTAGTGGCTTCTGTTAGGTGATTCAACGTATAGGATACAGCAACGGGGAGTTCATTCAGAATTGGCAAGGTATTTAACTGGACTCTATTGATTTCCAAAATTTCTTGATAAAATAATTTATGATCCCCCATGTTTTGATGCAACAATTTAACCCCATCATCCACATTCATCATTTTATCAGAGAGACGATGAGTAAGTATGATATACCCTAAAAAAATTATAATATACCATTGCATTTTTACAACCACTGATTTGAGAAACAATGATCTACACCAGTGTTTCTGCCGGGCCGCGAACAGTATATCAAATTTCAAGAAATTAAATATAAGATTTTTTCGCCTGCACATTTACTTGTATTTTTAGTTATTGTTAAATAATAATTTGTAGGATGATGCGACACGATGGTCGCTGTTTTTCTCAGAGTCGATAGTCATAAATTTTCTCAGGTACACTTAGGGAGAATGGAAATATTTGCTCTTGAATAGTGAACTCAGATGCAAAACCCTACCGAAATATGCTTCCAAGAATTTCATGTGTATATTTGTTAGTTATAGTTACGTCCATCTATCACAATATAAGATTAAAAAAATATTACATAAAAAACCATTTCTATTTCAGCATTAGTGGTCCGCGAAAACTTTTTCTTTTTTTTACCGGTCGGCAGGTGTAAAAAGTTTGGGGAACACTGATCTATACAACAATGTTTCATTGTATTGCGGTGCCAAAATACCCCTCAAGCTATTCAATTGTTCCATATATTAATGATTAGCAATTTAAGATTTCATAATTTTTTCAGTATTTCGAAATAAAAATATTTGTTTTTGATTTCTCTTAGTTACAATAAAAGTCCAACTACTGTTCAAATTCACCTCGACAATATTTTTTTCTATAGTTAAACTTATGAGAAAGTCATAATTTTTTACTTTATTTATTCAGTTCCTTTATTATAACAGTTTCCTTTTTAGTACAAAAATGTATATACAAGTATTAAATATACTAAACCTTTTGAAAGGCCAAAAATAGTGAAAATTGATCACTATATATTCAGAACCCGCAACATCTATAAATTTGTATGATAGCATCGGTAATTAACCATTTTTATGAGTTACAAAATTTATTTATATAATATCATGTAAGCATTTCATACAACGACTGGAAGTGTTTACGCGGGTCTCTCTTTTTGAGAGTGTAAGTATAGTATGAGACTGGAAAAGGATTAGTATTTAGCTAATCACTCTCCTTAAATCCCGTTTTTAGGATCGGTTTGGTGGGGGGTGTATCAGATATCCAGGCCTTTAAAGACAAGATTAAAACCTGTAGCTACCGAATACGACCAATGCCTTAGAGCGTTGATCACTCTGATACAGGACTGGCCATCATTTAACTCCCATGAATAGGCTCTGTGCTCGTCTATATAGCCCAAAAAATCATATAAATATGTTTACCTTTGAAGCTGTTTCTTCTGAATGAAGCTCAGTATGATCGGAGTTTTTTCTTTTAAGACCCTCTGGAATGGCATCTTGCTGACATGCTTCCACATGACAATATCTCATTGCGCATCTGCTATCATCAGCCCAAAATGGGCAGTCCTGAAAGAATACAAAAATAATTTATTCGTTCATATAAAGAATTTTCAAGTAATTTTCCAACATTCTGATTGAAAAAAAAAATTCTAAGGAACATAATATATTACTTGTATTGAGTAAACTGTCAATTCTTGGTGGAAAGGTGTTCTATTTTAAAAATAAAACACAATTTGTTTATACTAGTTGTATCAGATGATAATGTTCGTGATGAGCGAAACCGGTCCTGATCATTATAAACATGTGGAAGTAGTATAAACAAAATGTGTTTTATTTTTAAAACATAGTATATTATGTAGGTTAATTCATATTAAGCATGGTAAGTCCACAGTACTCATAGAAAAAACAGTACATACAAATAAACTAGTCATTTTTGGTAATATTCATGTTTCATGAGGGTAATAAATATTACCCTAGTAATCTAGAAACTTAATTCTCTTTCCTCTATGCAACAATGCATACAAGCAAGTGAGACAAAAATCTTTTATAAAAATCACACTCAATCGATGTCATCTACTGTTACTATTAACATTGAAGCAATACATAAAAAATAATTTCGTTATTTCCAATTAACGTGGTTTGGGTAAACAGATATTATAAGGGCTGTACCCATACCTAAGGATAGATAAATATGGTAATAAATAGTTTAATGCAACCTTAGAGAGAATTTACCGAGGACATTTACTTTTTAAATATAAAAGGGTTTGAGTACAGATCCATTTACCACAATACTTGAAGGCATTACTGAAATTTTTCTTTTATTATAGAGGAAAATTAACATAAACCTTGGTTATAGTAGGAATATTTGATGTGAAATGCACAATATGGTACGAAAAATTTGTAGTAACCAACTCGTAAAATAGAATACTTCTATGCACTATTTAGTATGGAACTACACCTGACAACTAAAGATTACCACGACAAACCAGACTGAAAAAAATTTAAAAAAATTAATTTAGGATTCGGTGAGTCAATAATAAAAAAATAAGCACAGCAATTAGGCTTGGTAATTATTCCCCTTATATTTTCATCATTATTTTCTGTATTTCTTTCATTGTAAGAGTGCTTGCTACTCACATTAAATTAAACAACACAGCAAGCATCCCAACGAAGAACAAAGTCCTATCATTCATCATAAGGCAGTCAAAATTTTAAATGAATATAGTCTTAAGTAAAAAGTCTCAATATTAAGCAATATTGTGTAATAAACTCTTACCTGTTTTAAGTTGACTTTGTAAAATCTGAAATAATTTTTCACGAGAAGACTCTGTAACCGTGGAAAAACTTTCACATTGTTGAAATAATCAACTGTGTCGACATTGCAGCTACAATCATCGAGACTGCCTTTTAACTGCAAAATAAAATGGAAATACCGCAAAACAGATTATAAAAATTGTTTCCAAAATATTATATTTTCACAAGACATTATTTGGAATCAATATTTATTTCAAATATAGACCGAATGATACCTGACAGAAGCAAGGTTCACTGTCTTTCAGTTCTGTGCCAAAATACCCCCCTGTTAGTCGAAACAATGCCAAAAAGTGGCAGGTATAAATAAACAGCAACTTCGGATCCATTTTAATTTATGCTTTCATAAATTTTATAATAAATCGATCAAAACATTATAAGTTACACTTTCACTATTTGACAGCTCACCGATCTGTCACATTAATGGCAACTCCTCACTTGGAAAACCGGCGAAAACTAAATGAATGCTCATTTCAAATGTTTCGAACCTACTAGCAACTGATTCGTCTGGTTAAGTTAGAACCACGTCATTCTTACGTATTGTGAACACAGATTCCGATTCCGAAAACTACGCGACAGAAGTTTTCAAGCATATTTTGTTTTAATTTATTTTTAAATGCTCTAATATGTTTGTATATTTGTTATAGGGAACATATTCTTATAAGAAACACTATTTTTTAAATTATATTACGTGGATGAAATAGTACTGGTCCGCTATATTTTGCAATATTACTTACCTACATGTAAATAATTCAATTATAATAAATATTATTGATAATTGGACATTATCTAGGAACAATAATAAAATACTCAGTACCTATTGCTCTTTTCAATATACATAAATAATTTAATATTAGGTATTTAAATAGTTATACTTCATTATACCTACTGTGTCTATTTGAAAATTTTCAATTGAGTAGATATTAACTTAATGGTTTTAGCTGAGGTGATTTTACTACCACACCTTTATTAGATTTTTAAATTATCATTCGTCTAAGCTGCTTTTTTTAATGAGGTAGTCTTACCTGGTTAATTTTTTACTAAAAAAGTTTCAGTTTCGACATAATTGCATCATTATCAAATCAAAAAATGTCATCAAAAGTTTACTTCAATTTATTAAAATTATTAAGTTGCAATATTCTAAGAAGAAAAAGAATTATCGAAATGTAGCATAGGTATATTTTTTCGACAGCCAAAGTATTGTATGACACTTTTGAGAAAAAAATGTGTGGCAGCCCTTAGAGTAAATGGCGCTAAAATATGAGATATTTTAATAAGCGCGATAATATAAAATGGCACGAAAATTTTAATGTGATTGATAACAACTGAAATATGACACGAAGAGTAACCGAAATATTGATTTACGCCCCTTTATTGCAGTGGCTACGTGTTTTCAATCAAGTGCAGTAATTCTTTACGTCACTTTTATTTATTAAACTACGTGACAGATGCAATTGAACGTAGTAGGTAGTACAATATGACTAAAAAAATAATTTTAATACGCAGTATGAAGGTTTTATTTTATTTTTATTATAACTAAGTTTAGTTATTATGACGCACACAGCCAGTAGAATAACAAAGTTATCAATTTTAATTTTATATCAAAAATGAATTTCTACCTAAATCTATCGAAAATATTATGATGTTCAATCGGGCTTTATAAGGAAGTTTGACGGAAGACGTAGGTGCTATTATCTCTAAAATTATAAGGGCCTGAATTTGAAGTAGTGAATTTATACCCATAAGTGACGTCGGATTTTAAAGCAAATATGTATCAAACTTCATTATTAAAAAGTATAGCTAAACGTTTCCTGCAGTAAACTTGAAATGGGATTTGGAGGGTTCGCTTATGAACACCACAATTTCTCTGGAGAGGGAGTGCGTGTATGTAATGTGCAAAACATATATTAAGAATTTGATTGAGGTTTCTGATTTTTTCTTTTGGTCCCTGAATTATAAATATTTTTAATTTGTTTTTTCTAAGTAAAAACATATCCATATTTATGTGTACATTTTGAAATGTATGGTATCTATATATTGAGATACTCAATCACTGTATTTTTACAGCTTTAGTCTATTTTTCCTTTGGTCATATCCGCTCCGTATATGGAACATATGGCCAGCGCATAGTGACTCCAGGATTTTCTATTCCTTACCAACTTTGTTTCCTCATTCGTCTAGTGTTCACGTAGCTATGCCGAATATATCTTATGGATGGTCAACATAGGTTTTTCGGGAAGAAACATGAAAGTAGAGACATGCAGGATTCAGTCCTACCTGAGGCATTGTTTGTATACCAGTTCTATTGCTGGTTGATAGAATCAAGATATCTGAACTCTATCGATCTCTTTGGAATTATACAATAAACAAACAGGAATGCAGAATAAACTATAAATAAATATAATGTTAATAACTTTTTGTTACCGGTAATTATTAGAAATATCAAATGATTTTTTCTCCTCACAAAGATTAAAACCAACCCCTGCAAATTCTTTCAGTTAAATTGGTTAGGATATAGCCATATCCCATAATCAAGTGTCAAAGAACAGCCAATGACAATAGACAGTCTTCCAGCAAGCAGTATGCCACATGATAATATATGATGTTATTTTGTTTCTTGTTTTTGAAATCTGTGATATAATGTTATTTTTGTTGAGCTATAAAGATGGCAGGATTTAAGCCCCTTAAAATGATATATAGTTCAAAAGAAATTTGGAAATAAGGAATTCAAATCATTAAAATTGATTAATTTGCATGAATAACGTTTATTCAAAATTATCAGAATACATAATTATTGTGGTAGATACATACATGCTGTTTTTCTTATTTATTTTATAAAATTGCTTGGGCAGGTATCTTATGTTCTATAAAGGTTTGTTGGTACAGTTTTACTGAAATATTTACGTCTAGGATAATATTGATTGAGCTTCAAAGTGCCAAATAACAGTAGCAATACAAAATTATAATATTTTTTTAAAATCCGAGATTTAATTGGGAGGTTATAGTTTCATACGCCCATCAAAAGTGTGACACTATCAAAAATAAAAAGAATTTATTCACCTCTTTAAACTTTTTTTGCATGAAAACAATAAATATTATAATGTATGGAAACCACTTAAAAAGGGATAATTTAAATATCAACCACAGTTTACATGAATAAAAAAAAGAATAAGTAGTTCACAAGACCATTTACTGTTTACAGCAGTATGTTTACAACTCAGAATTATCATGATATTAATTATGTTACATCATAAAGACATTAAGATAGTGTTACTCTCATTCACAAGTAAATTGTTATTAAAAGATTTTTAATGATAACATTTCTGAAATCTTCAATTTGGGTATATTTATTTATGTGTATAAAACAGAATATAACAAAAACAACCTGCGAATTCACAACAAAAAATTTGGCACTTTGAAAATTTGTTATAATTTCTGAAAATATTTTTTTTATTTGTTGAGGTACTTTTCATATATTTGTGTTCACATTTTATACTCACAAATAGTGTCAACTATAATTTATGTTAATCTTAAATAAACCTCTAATAGTTTCCATAAGCTCTCTTTTCAAATACAAAAACTATTACATCCCGCTCTCGAGCCGTTCACAGCCTCCAAAATCTCCAAATATTTTTTTTTATGAATTCTAATATGTATATAAATATTAAGCATGCATACACAATATGTCTAGAATGACTTAAATACATAAAGTAAAAAAATGAACTTACGGAGGAAAGGCAAGCGATGTGTAATTTTATAGCATCTCAATAATTTTCATTAATCACACAGCAAACATTACAGCAAAAATGCAACAAAATTAATAAAAAATTAACAAATTGACTAAACAGACAATGAAGTACAACCAAAATAAACGTTGAACCAGTAAGCAATGATTTCCAAAAAATCTATTCTCAATATACTCAATTAAATTGCGAAGATGTGAATTTTCACTTCTTTAAACTGTCAACTATTAATAGTGATAATTTTTCAAAACATTTCTTACAGTATAAGCACCACAAAATTATATTATTTATAGTAAGTAAAAATAATGTAAATAATAATAATTCGATTTGCACAAATTTACATGCTCACTGTGGAGAATAGATTGATATGATATTTAAGGTGTGAAACAACCAACACATTGTAATATGTAGGGTTCAGTTGTTTCGAAATATAAAACATGATTAGAATCGACCATTCATAGATCAATTTCATTGCCATTGAAATTATTATAAAATATTATGGTAGATTTATCGGATGGGACTTCATTCTCTGTTTGTTGAAATCAACATAACACGACCAATGAATATTTTTAGTAAAATATTATGAAACATTTCAATTAAACACTAATTTGAAAAAAGGCACAATAACATGTAAGCAGTAAAAAAAAAGTATTTTTTTATACAAAAGTATGTATATTATACTTTGAGTTTTGTTAAAATATAAATAAAACAAAATTCATACGTACTTTAAATTGATTTGGAATCAATAAAATAGCTATTATCATTTAAATAAAAATTTCAATTCGCCAAGTCATTAATAAACTGTATAATATCTCAGTTGAGGGATTACTTTATAAAAATATAAAGCCCCTTTATAATATTCATTTGAACAAAATACAATATGTATCTAAATATTAAATCACAATAAAAAATAGTTAAAAAGAAATTATGAAAAAACTTAAAAATGTTATGTCGAGGAATAGTATCTGAACAACAACGAATTGCTGATGTTCCTATTACACAAACAATACTCAACATTTTGAAAAATATACAATCTCCATTAATCTATTTTGTCATACTATCACTATAAACAGGGATGGACACAAAGAAAATATTAAAAATAACAGTTTTTAATAAAATCTAATCGATTAAATAAGTATTTACAAAATACACCGAGATATTTTAAACAGTTTTTAATGGTAAATAAATTATGTGAAACAGTTGACCATCAAACAAACATTAAATTTGTAAATCGCTTATGAGTTATGAAATCGAATTCATACAGCACAGAAATCTGGAACAGTCAGTAAATACGGGAATAATAATCATTTGTCTCGATAGTTTATTACATAATAAGAAATCATCATACATTTTTAGACAGTTGAAAAATCCATCACTCGTAAAAGGCTTCCTTTGGTTTTGTTTAAATTAATTCTTATTAATATTTGGATGTTGTTTATCATTTTTTGTTATTTACAATATGAACAAATAAAGATTTCATTTATTGTAAGATTTTGGTCGGTTTCATAAAATTCTATATAACATAATATTACTTATATGGGCTTGTAAACCGTACAGATTAAATAATATTCGGAAAAAAATTACAAACAGCAATAAAATATATGAATATTTTTTATAAAAACCTGGATTAAGCATATTTTTTACATCCTGAAATATTCTAGATATGAAATAATGTCACAAATTCAGGGAACTATAACAATAATCATTTGAATCTGAAAAATGATACCTTTGTCCATAACGCCTTGTGCAGAATTACGATAATTGTATTTGCAAAGTACTACATTGCGGACAAAGATGTGTATATATCAAAATTCAACAAGAAAATTAATCTTTTGTTAAAAATACTTTATAAAATAATAATATGTTAATGTGCCTATTTACAATACAACAAACAGGCTTGTCAATAAATTCTTAAATATTAGCAGTTGTCACAACCTGGAATAAAATATACAGGTGAATTTGGTGTTAAATTTATAAAAGTCTGTGTATTTATTACATTCACCAACAAAGATAAAACTAATGTGAGATATCCTGTGAACAACAGTGTGTATGTTTCGTGTCCTAAAAATAAGGCAATTTCAATTGTACATATCAAAGAAATCCTTAAAAGGGGCAACATAAAAACGGTAAAATAAAAGCAATGTTTATGTTTAAACATTGTCTGGCATCTGCCTACAATGAGTGACGATTCATGGATGAATCAAATTATTTAGAAAGTACTCTTGATTACTCATTCTGTAGAAAAAACCACAATGTATCCCTCTACATTTGAAACTATTCAATCATTCGGAAGCGTAAAGCTAATTCAAGGCGGCAGCGATGTTTACGTGTGAAATTTTTATCTTGAAAGATCATCATTAATAGATAATCATCAGAAATAATAGCTGCAAGAGTTTGATTTTACAATCCTTCTTCCACAATTTTTACCATATTAAATTCAGTTTTTATCATTCAAGATATAATAGCTGATTTATTATGAATAGACACCATAACTCGACGAAATAAGTCTAGATGAATTACATCAAATTAATACGACATGCAGCAAATGATTACAACAAAAAGTTATGATAACAAAACATTTGAGATCACCGAAACAGTAAATAACCGTGCAGTTCTCAGCAACGATTAGTAACATTTGTACCATATTTACAAATAAAGCGACACAACTAAGCATAATATGGCATTGAGTGTTAAGAGTGTTATGTAAAATTAAAATAATGATGGCTTTTGGATATTCAATAGGGCGAGAGTCGATTATCAGCGTAACAAAATATTATAATAAATCTGTATTTCAGTTTTATTATATTACGAGATTTTTTAATCGTTAAACATCTATCTACATTACGACATCGTATAGATAATCCTTACTTTACCAAAAATGAACTCTACAAAAAATATGACAGTCGATATTGCAAGTTACGTCGGGTAAAATGTAGTGATTGAGTGTTTTGTGCGATCAACATTTTTAATATTTCTCTTTGAGAGCCATATATTTCAGTCTCCTGAATAGGATAAAGACGTTACACTAAAAACTATCTAAGCAAAAATTTTACATAATAAAAAAAAATGTTATCAACATAAATATTATATATACATTATAACGCTATATTATTATCTGCCAACAATAATTAAAGAAATAAATTACAAATTAGTAACGAAAAACTATGACTTCATTGGATGAAAAATTAAAACATGTTAAAAATACATAAAATAAGGCTTTTATCAAAGATTGATAGAAATCTAAGTGTAAGATTTTCGACACATTCCGTAATATACTTTTCGTTTGTCGGGACTAATAACTTGGGCTACGTATTGACGGGCTATGTTGAATTTGTGAGGGAGTTTTTCATTTTTATACGCTAGACTTAATTAAAAATTATGGCTATTCATTATTATACGAATTACGTGGCTTCTTTCAAGCACATCCCACTGTAAATTGATTTCGAACATCGTAAATACACGTCTCCGGTGCATACCACCGGCGAAATATAAAAATATTTTTAATTGTATTTGTACCAAGTCGGTGAATAAAGTATGTTTTGTCCTGGAACAAAGGTGTCGCCGTGCGAAAAAGAAGTTCCTTCGAACGTCTACTGCAAGCGAACCATCCAGTGCAACATTCTCCCGAGAGATCGATACCTTCATACGTTTACACCATTATCACAATATATTAGTCTGTTTCGTAAGAATTCGTACGGCTAAATGTTATCGGTACATTTGGTGATAGCGGAAACAGTTGGTAATATTAATAGATTTAACTTATACGATGTGAAACAAATATTTGGCTTGACACTGGTCTGATAAATATTCTGTATCTTTTTTAAATTATACAATCTGAAATAATAAGTGGCTCTCGCGTCCGTCAATCTGCAGCGTATCCTCTGCGAAAGTTCTTTCAAAGCTATTCAAAACACTGCAGATTGAAGATTGTCATTATAATATACAAGTGACATTCTAATAATGAAAGCCAAACAATAAAATAAGCATTTTCATTTTTTTCCAAAAGGGCAGCAATCTGTTCTTCAAACACTGAGACATATTTAATGAATATCTTGCAATAGTCCACACATTCGAAACCCAATTTTGAAAAAATTTAGCACCCCGTTTTACTGTCCATGATTACCTTCGTATTAATTTTAGATACGAGAAATTTTTGGCAAGCCGTCATACCTCCGCAAATATTAAGTCATTTTACACTTATACTGGTCGGATATAATAAATTCTTTTTATTCATCACATTATCAGTTTTACACATCAAACATTTTTCACTGAACACTTGAAATAATAATAATTCATTCGAATACTCATTGTATCACTGAAAGCGGGCTCGCATATAATTTAGATTATTAAATCTCAATTCGTTCACTTTCATTTATCTAACGAAATACTCCTACTTACATGCCTCAGTAGGAAACCAAATAAAAGTCAGATATAATTATAATCACAAAAAAAATCAATTTACTGAGAGCGCTCACTCTTTAGGTGGAATCAAATAACACATCGGTAGAAATGAAAAGGTGAGCATGGCATGAATACAAATAATCACCACATCAGATATCAGAATTATTAATTGAAAAGGGAAAGGAAGAATTTCCACAAAGTGAACAAAAATATTGAATTGATCAGTTATTAAAATGACATCAAGTACCAAAGTGAGTCTCACGAAATTCCCTTATCCGATGTATCATCTTTCTCCCCTTCACAATGAACGCAACACAAGTGGGTACAGTTTTTAGCACGATCGATTTGAAAAACCTTTTAAACCTAAAACGCTGCACATTTTATAATAATACATTATAATAATATGAGTTAAGTTTCAGAAAAATATACTTCATAATTTCAAATTATACAAATTATTCAGTACTGAGACTATCGATATTTAAAAAAATGAAAAGCGTACATACTGGTAAGGAATAAGTATAAAGCTAATTCATAAAAAAATCGGGGCGCAAATCGATCGCGGAAAACACGCACAACTATGCACCATTGTCAGACTGCAACGTCATCGTCTCACTGTGAATGTGTAAATGTCAAGGTGGCGTGGTGTCTCAAAAGAAGCCTAGCAGTTCCTACTCCATGGTTCGCGGCCCGTCTATGGGCATGGTGTGGAGCACCTCATCCAGTAGCTGCAGGGCGCGGTGCAGATGGACCTCCACCCAGCACGGCGTCTCTTTGATTGAGGTGCGCGGGTAATCCGGTCCCCAGCCCTTCACAAATGAAAGCCGCACTATACACAGCCTCCGCAGGTCATCCACGCCAATACCTGCCGCTGATGGCAAACCTGAAGAAAGGTTTGCACAAATAAAAAAGGAGAAGTACATAGAAAGATTATTGGATTTTCAAAGAATAATTTTGAGAATACTTGGAAGTGATTCTAAAAATAAGTAATCTAAGCTCCAATCATTACTTCGGAAATTCATTTTACAAGGGATATTATAGTCAGGCTTGGAATCGTTATTTTATTTCATTTCGGTTCAAGAAAAAAAACGGTTCGATTTCGATTTTCGTTTCGAAAAAACTAACAATTTTTCCGGATTAATTTTTTTAAATGTTTTTATATGAATTCAAAATTTATTTTCTATCATAATTTAGAACATTTTATGATACTACTACTATGGTTCCGAAACAAATGGCTATGCTGCACCACACGGCCGTAGCAATACATTTTTAAAATAATACATTATAAATTATGAGAATTATGTCGAGTTGTGTCACATAATCGTGAATGATTTTTTTGCACGTGTTTAAACATACAAACCGATGTTTTTTTGGTTCAGTTCCAGTTTTCGTTCTGACAAAAATAGCGATTTTTCCAGGCAGAATATGGCAGAAATTGTTTTTTCAGAGGATATTGTGTGGGAATAGACACATCATTTTCACTGATACTAATTTCGCCAATTAATTCTGTTTCGATTATTAAAATATCAAGGATGGATCGTTTCTAAAAAGGAATAGACTCACATTTGTTGATGTTGGAGAGAGAAGAATGCTGAGGAGTTATGTGTCCTGCGACAGCAGCAGCCTGTGCGGCGGCCGCAGCTTGAGCTGTCGCTGCTTGTGATTGCATTTGATGATGACACTGTCTCAAGTCGAATACCTGCACAATCATATTAGGAATCAATACTCACTCAATGCTGTCCATCTTACAAAGAGTAATATATAATATAATAGAACGAAAAAGACAATAATTCAAGAATGTAAAAAATGTGGCACCTTTATGCAGGCGCTGGGATATATTTTGTGGACAGCATCACCAGGTCCCCGGCCGGCCTCTCTGTCCAGATAATAACTTTGAACAAATACGGAGTGATCAGACAGACATCGGAGCCAAACATCACCTTCGCCGCGGACATCCAACTGCACTCCTTTGCAGATGTGCAATCTTAACAAATAATATGAAAATATATGTTATAGGCAGTACACAGTATTAATGAGATTGAAAAACCAAAAAACCTAAACATTCAAACACACGGCGGTCTTTTGAAAGCATACATAGTTTAGAACAGTACTCCACAACTGGTGTGCCATAAGACGATGCTAGGTGTGCCGCAGCGCAATGCACCCAAAATGATAAAAAATTGAGTATTTGAATACTAAAAAAAATCAAACCATTCGGTTGCTAAGATCTCCATTTAAATTATTCTCGTTAAAAAAAACTATGTGACTATTGTGGATTTAAAAAAACGATGGTAAAAGGGCTGACAGTACTAATGACGTTAAAAATTACTGGTTTAGAGTTAGGTTACATTTTGTGTTAAAAATAAGTAAATATATTTTTACTAAAATTATGCATACCTTGCTCTTTCACTTTGTTCTGTTCTGTGAACGTTGCTGAGTGCACCGAGACAGAATCTATTCCCACCAGATGGGTCTACATAGCCATCAACCTGACGGAGAAACAATAATGAGTACTCAATACACAATATAGATTTTCTATTCTTGTCTACTGACTGACTATATTAATATAATGTTGCATATCGGCTGCTTAATCTGAAAAATGAATAACTCCATGGGCAAAGATTCAGGACAAAAAACTTCATAATTTAATAATGCAGCATTGATCAATTCCAAAATATATTTTCTTACTTTTATGAGTAATTTAAGACATTGACTGAGGGTGCTTGATGGAATTTCAATATCAAATTTGGATTATTGATTTTGTACTTCGTATTTGTCACTAACGACCGGGTTTCGCCTTTCGGCATCTTCAGGCATTCGTGTGCTCGAATGCCTGAAGATGCCGAAAGGCGAAACCCGGGTCGTTAGTGACAAAATACATGGAAGTGTACAAAATCTCAATAACCAAATTTTTTATGAGTAAGTAAAAAGGTAAGTGGAGTTTTGGAATTGTTAAATTGGGTATTAAGGTATTAAGGTTTTTCTATGTGTTGAAAAAATGCGGTTTGGAGACATTAAGTAAAGTTTGTTAATTTTTTTGAATAGGATATACAGTAGACTGCTGTACATGAACAGATGGTACAAACAAATCTCAATTTATCGATTTCTTAGTTAACCCAAAGTGAATTGAAGAAAAAAGAAAATAAAGATGTTGTGTTTTCTTTAAGCTGACAAGTTTTGTTATGAATATAACTCAAAACCATTAACAAAAGATTATACCATCGCATAAATTAACATTGAATGAGAAATTATTTACAGTGACATTAGGACGGCTGGAAGGAACTTTGAAGGTCTCTCCAACTTGGATGTCGAGTTCGAAGTAAGCAACTGAGCACCAATATTCCGGCGCAGGTTGGGTAGAAAGTAGACCTCCTCCAGTGCCTCCAGATGTCCCATCAGATCCTACACCACCTGAATGAGACCCTGTAAATTTTGATTCATTTTTTATGTCTATTCATGTACAATATAAACTTTTAATAATTATGACTTTCATAAGAGTTCTTACACAATTATTCTTGTTTCTTAGTATTATAAAATATCTCACAAAAAGAGTGGTGATGTGACTGTCTCTGTACATCCGCAGGAGGGGCGCTCTGTGTGTAGGTGAGTGTGCTAGTACCAGTCCAAGTGGCGTGAGCCGCATGCGCAGACGGTGGGGGCAGAGGCAGCGGCAGAGGCAACGGTGGTGCCACGGACGATGAAGAAGTAGATGAAGAGGGCGCAGGGGCAGGCGGAACGGGATTGGTTACCGTTCCTCCTACATTAGTGGGAGACGAGTAGCCATTCTGCGGCAGATGTCTTGGGGATACTGGAGAAGTGGCCGATGACCCTGAAATAAAAAATAATGATTATTGTCTGTTGAAGTCATGTTAAAAAAAAACCTAGTTATTTTTTTACCATGTCCGCTCCCAATGTGGAGAATATGGACCCGTAATGGAGTTTATCTCAACAAATGTTTTTCTACGTGAACAGCTTGATGCTCAGTTGCTTTACCTCATTTTTAAGAAGAGTAGGAACAGAAGAATAGGACATTACTAGTGGTTAGCTAATTGCTCTCCCTTCACTCCATTTATAGGATCGGATGGGAAGGAGGTAGTTTTAGATATCACAGACAATCATGTCTTCGAACAGAAATCCATAAATTGACTGGTAAAAAATCAAATTACGAAACTGTCTGTATTGGAATTCGGTCCCGCGAGTACCGCTGCCGACGGCAAAAAACGTTGTCCAATAGACCACGGAACTGGCAATTTTAGAGCATTTTAAAATCTACAGACGTGAAAATAAGAAGCTGGGTGTTAAATTGGCTTGAGTAAAATCTGCAATGGCTCTAGAGAGCTCAGACTTCATCCATCTCTTCTTGAAAATAGCTGGGATATTGAAGGCCGACTGCTGTTTGTATTTGCCTTGCATCTTTGGCTGCATATCAAATAATAATGTTGTAAATACTTACAGCTCTGCATCTGCATAATAATAGTCACATACAGTTGTAAATACACAGAATTTATTTTAACAAGTAAAGCCGAACAATTTTTGTAAGTAAAAGTGGATGGCTTTGTACGAGAATCGCATAATAATCACCTTAAAATAATCAAAAACAGATTTATAAAGAACATAAAAATAAATTAAAACTTGAGTGAAAAATAATGAAAAATAAACAAACAAAAATAACAAACCTAAGGGCTGTGATATTTGGCCATCAGAGGAAGAATGATCAGAGGCTTGGAAGAAAGAAGAGCTTCCGGAGGAGTCCAAAATGGTCGGACATGACCCACTCGTTAAGCCCATCCCATGTGTCATACCAGCTGCAATTATTTAAAATTAATAACATAAATAAAAAAAACAAAATTATTGGATTAAGTCTCAGGGATGATCCCGATTGCCGATCATAGAAAATTAGAAACAAAGAAATTAAAAGAATATGAAATGTTGAAATAATTGTAATTTAAATGTTGAAATAATTTAATTTAAATATTAAAATAATTAAATAATATAAAGAAGTAATGTAAACAATCCTTTATGTATGGTATATATAAATTTTCTATTGTTAACTGTTATTGCCTTTATTGCAAAGTCACAAATGCAATCATTCGGTATAATTATTCATTCACAGATTCATCAAATACATATTGTCAAAAAATCAGTAGCATGGGTCTGTAATGTGAACAAAGCTTAAATTGGTTGGTTAGCAATAATATTATTGATTTGTGAATTTAAATTGTATTATTCATAAACATGGATAAGCATCCATAAAGGTTTGTGAGAAATAAATTGGAAACAAAAACAAAAGAATCTCACGGTGAGACATTCTAGTTGGCAGCCAAGTGGCGCGTTGACCATCTTGCGGTTCTGGCTTGGCGGATAAGAGCTGGGCGGGGGGAGGAGGTCCGCCACCCCTCCCTGTCCCGCCTTCGACCCCACCCATGGCACCCATCACCCCCATCGGACGAATGGACATCATTCCTGCTTCCACATAATTGCAACAAAATAATAAATCATACAAAAATAAAAAGCAAAATAAAAGAATACAATAAAATTTTAAAAATGAATACATGTCTGAAGTATGGACAGCATAACTGAAAATGTTGATAAACATAACAGCACTGTGAAATTTGGAACATAGAAATAAATTTCATATTTGTTACAGTTCAAATTCATCTTTCTTTGAAGGTGTGATTGACTGAAAATAAAAATTTAACTTGTGCACATAATATCGTCATCCCAAAAACAGAGGGGCACTTCTGACATTTGGCGGGTGAACTGAATCAACATATATTTTTTTACTTGAACCAGAATAAAAATCGTAACAAAAAAAATAGTGGTTCGAACCATTGCTTAAAATCTAAAATTGAAAGATTATAAAAAAAATTAAAGTTGCATTTCAATCTTTGAGTAATAATATAAGTCACCTATGATCCAATTTTCATTTCAAAATACTAAGAAATAACTTTCACGAGATTTTTTTCGCTCAAAACATACAAAATACGTTTCTCAATACTCAATTATTGCACAAGTGCCCCTTTGCTTTTGAAGCGACGATATACAAGGAAAATGCCCATAAAAGAAATTGACAATTCATTAAACAGCAAAAAAAATTACCTTGCCCTTGCTGTATATGTAACGCATAAGGTTGATGATGGTGATGTGGCGAGGTGGCATGATGTTGAATTGTCTGATGAACCATTTGCTCAGAAGGATCGACTTCCATCCCACTGGTGGGTGTTGGGCCCCCGGCAGCACTACTGGAGCCGCTATTGCTGCTGCTGCCGCCGACTACTGCACCTGCTGTATACTCATCTTTCACCAGACGGCTAGGTCCCGATTGCAACGTCAGACCTGACAGATCTTTCCAAAATCCCATAATTTTACTGAGATATCTAACAATTCTTTTTTTATTCATTCATTATTTTTAGTAACCAATGAGAGGACTTTCTCAATAGCAGGCAGTGAGAACATAAATTGATGACTTGTGGAGAATGAAATTAGATTTGAACCGAGTTATTTTTTTTTCATTACTTATAGCAAACTCCACATCAATGTTTAATAAATGATGAATTGTCTTGGAGGATTCATATTGATAAAGAGTTTGACGGAATGAAATTGTGTGAATGTAATGCAACATTTGTATCTCTACTATATAGCCCAAAATACATGTAGAAATCTGTATGTTTGTATGTCTGTCGGTCACAACAACTCCTCCCAAACGGCGTACATTAACGACGTGAAATTTTCACATGTCATTCTAGCTGCAATTGTTAGTTCAATTGTGCTATTTTCAACTTTCAACTGTGAACATTTAACTTTTAACCTAAAACTGAAAATGCTATATTTTTGATGTTTCAATGCTGGATGAAAAAAGTAATAATAATAGTCGCCTAGCAACAGCTCAATACTAATATATTCTGCAAGTGACAGTTGAGATAGTAAAGCTACGCAGACATTTGTGTTTATGATTTGGTAGTAAGTGTTGGTAAATTCGTACAACTTGGTGTGCATCTGGAATCGTTATTGAGAATTAGCGTATGACTGATCTGCAAGAGCCATTATTAAATGCAGATCAACAAACTGTCTATCGAGAAGTTTTGCGGCACCATAACAAGAATGCAGGTGACAAAATTGTCATCTTCTATTATAGCTGGTTTCAACTCTTAACATTATTATAAATTGGTGGACTACATTCTGTGGGTGTAACAAAAAAGGTACGGTTGGCGGTGATATATTCAAATTTCAACATTAGCTAGCCAATGTCTAAATTTAATAACCTAATACAAGCGTTCTCCAACTTGGGCGAAGCCGGGTAAAAAATACCAGTATGACATATTTAACAAATTTCTACTGTAAATCAGGGCCAATTTTTAATAAAAAAAAAACATGCAACATGTATGATATAACTTATTCGGCAAATTCTTGTTGACTTACCGATTCCAGGTGACACGACTCGCTCATAATGGTATGGGTTAACGCAGACACTATCACACTTCAGATCGAATGCAAACTGACAGTATTTCACATGTTTCAGCTCATTCTTGTGGAGATCGGGCCACCGCCATATGCGTGCGTAAATGACATGGGGGAAACCCTTACGGCCTGCAACCTAAAATACATTGTGCCATTAAATTACTTAGTACCGTGATTCAACCGTCTGAGTATTTGATAGGTGATCTCGCCTGTTGCAATTGATCATTGGGTCCTTAAGCCTTTAGAAAAGAAGCATTCTTCATCCTGATCGAATTCTTATTGCATTTTTGTGATATTATTTTTTTTTCCATGTCCGTTCCCAATGTGGAGCATATGGTCTCCTAATGGAGGTATCTAAACAGAATTTTTCTACGAGAACTGCATGTTACTCAGTTACTCAACCTCTCTTTTTTTTCGAAAAGAGTAGGGGTAGAAGGATAGGGCTATGACAGGACCAGTGGTTAGCTAATCGCTAAGCCCTGTGAGGATGAGATGGGTGGGAGGGAGGACTCAGACTGCGAACAGAAATCCATAAATCGATTGAAAGATCAATCTATGAAAACCGTCCGCACCGGGAATTGAACTCGAGACATCCGTAACCTTAGCCAGCAACGCTACCAACTGCGCCACGGACGCCAACGACATTATTATACTGCTAGTTTAATTATCCGTGAAGTCACTTTTAAGGTGTTAACTGTCAATTCTTGGTGGAAAGACATTATATTTTAAAAAATATAACACAATTGAATGAATTGTGTTTTATTTTTTAAAATATCCGTGAAGTGTTATGTTAACTCAATGTTGTGTCAATTATTGGAGGAATGGCACTATATTTTTAGAACACAATTATTTTGTACCGGTTCTACAATTTTCTCAAAAGATCAAGACTGGTTTTGCTCATTAGGTCAGAAATTTAGGAAATTTCATCATTAAAAAGTCAAGAATATTTTTTCGTTTCAAAAAAATAGTTGCCATTACAGCTAATGTTGATGCGTCAAATATTTTGAAATTAATAAAATAAGCTATGATGAACTCAATGGAATTTTTTTATAAATCACTAGAGATCAACTCAAGGAGAAATGACAACACATACACCCATGTTCAGGATATTAAATTTGCATTGAAAAAATCTAAATTTGATAAAGCTTTCACCACTGGACCACAGAGGCCGACAATTTTATCCGTCAGTCGACATCAACTTGAGGAGAAAAGACATCACCAACACCAATGCCCAAAATATCAAATGTTTAATAGAAAAAAAAACAATATATGATAATAACATATACAGGTCTTGAATATGTTGTGGATAGTTATTAGTCGTTTCAGTAAAGCATATTAACACATCTTGAGCGGGGAGGGTAGTCCTACCCGCTAGCTCGACTGCTGCTCAACGACGGGAAGAGTAGTTTTACCTTTTCCGCCGGATCCGCTTTAAAGGTTGGTAACTATATCTACTCGATTATTTCAAATCATTATCATATATCAATCTCTCGAGAACAGTCACAGCTACACATACGTGAACAAAAAAAAATAATAATACTTTGTTTCCTATACGCATCAACACTTCATATTATATGAATCACCTACATATACTCATGCGTATTTTTTGTGAAATTTTGTGTGTATGAAACCTTAAATTATTCGTCGAAAAAATTCAGTAGTAGGAAGTTGCATATGGTAAGTATGCATTCCAAATTTCATTAAAAAATAACCACTAGTTTGGAAGATAGAGCGATTATTATAAAATTTGATTTTTTTTTTATTTGCCGGTGATTTTCGCCCGCTACACGTACCTGTGATTTATTAGTCAAGCCCGCTCATAGTGTGTTAAGTGGTCTTTATTCGAAGGTATGAATTCGATAGTCTGATATTCAAACATCTATTAACCAATTAAAAATGAGTTTTGAAACGGCAATATTTCAGTTTACTATGAGACACCAATGGAAAAACTTTGCAATCTAACTGGGAGTTGTCATTCATTGGTACGAAACCCGTGGAGGAGAGTATATTTACTGAATACAATGAAAGAAAAATTATCCATATTGAATAAATATTTTATGTTGATAATTCACTATGTTATGCACCATACTTTTTTTTCCTAATAGGGCACTTCCAGTATCCACTGATTTGATATCAAATATAATAAGATGCATAGGCATGACTTCAAAATAAAGTAATAGTTGTATTAATAGCAGTGATGATATAAAAGTGGTTCCAAGTAGTAAGTTATTATGCAAACATTTTTTATGTATCCTAGGAAAGTACCTATGACTAAATAAATTAATTTATGTATTAATTATTCCGTGTTATTTTGGAGAAGTGAATGGGTAATTTTTATTATATCCAAGAGATGACTATTGAGAATGATTTTAATTATAGAGAATTTTTTCAACATGAAAATCGTCTCACCATTATCACTAGTGATAATTGCAACTGCATAAAGTTGCTTTGAATTTATTCAAATTGAATTTTCTATAATTAACAGCCAGTTTTATTTTAATTTATATTTTTTGATAATTTGCTGATCTCACTACAACACGATATGTGCATGTAGCTGCTGATTTAACAGCTGCCTTCCAAACTTACTCCTCACACTATTGGCTCGAAGCAGAGCAGTGTAAGACCGATCTTTTAAAAATGCACTATTAATTGTGCTTAAAAAAAGAAAAGCACAAGGTTAAAGAAAAGGATAATCCTGATAATTTTTCAGCCACTTAGTTTTAGTGTTTTTAAGTATCCTGTGCACGCTGTATTAAGTATACTGGGAATCCACGGTAGAATTTAATCTAGTCTCCACGTTGAATCTACAGAGGAATCGAGGATACCCCATTCCCTATTCCTTTCTATTTAATCAAAAGGTAGCCAATCAATTGTCATGATGTCACACTTATGCAATTTCATACATAAACGCCGGATCTGGGGTCGAGTTATCAAAGTCATTGGTTTCGGTTGCGGTGCTCAAGCGTTTGAAACCGTGTACTGAAGGTTTTATAAATTGATTTTTTAATTTGATTTATGAATCTGTTTTTGAAGGCATGAATGTTTGTAATATATAAAATTCCCTCCCACCCATTCAATCCTCTGTCCGAGCCTTATCCTACTATCCCTATTCTATTCATAAAAGAGAGGTTAAGCAACAGAATAACATGCAGTTCTCATAGAAAAACTTTTGTTGAGAAAAGCTCCAAATTGGGAGATATGGTTATAAAATACAAGCATGAATTATTTTGGTTTTCAATGTCTAAATTTAAGGTTGTGGACCGTTTATTATATTACATTTATATTTCATTTGAAAAGACAATATATGCTTAAAATTCCCAAAATCTCACTGACTATGCGTCTATGAATAAATTCAATATGGAGTACAATGTTGGACAGTTTGCAATAAATTTAATACCATACGTAGAATTCAACATCGTCAGGAATAAACAACTCATATGAGACTTATAAAGAGAGCGGGAAAAGCTCAACTGCATTGAGCGAATGATTTTACTTGGGAGTGATAGAACCACGAATCTATGCCAATGCAGTACTGAAAAAGTAGTGTTTTGTGATTGCCATAAAGCGTAAATTTTGTAGATAATGTGATATTTATCACATAGACATAAAAAGACAGTATATCTAGGGATATTGAAAGCTTAACGTATCCAATTCTTCAGTTTTTTTTCAGGTTATTCAATGTGACATGTCATTTTTCAATGTTCAAGATGAACTCCTACTTAAATGTATAACTATTATAAGGAATTTAATCATAATAATGAAAAAGAAATACTTGTAATCGTCCATCTAGTGTTCTCTGAATAGTGACACATTTGCTAGGATGAGCTCCATTCGTTGTAATTGCAGTAATAAGAGAGTCTAACTCGTCTCGTTTTTCTTTCAGCTTCTTCACTAAGGACTCGATGGCCCTCTTGGCGAATCCTTCACTCTCTCCACCTTGTCGGTGACACATTAGAGAGTGAACAATGCTGAGACAAGCGTCAGCTGACGTTGGGGCATTGTTGGTCATTCCGCTCATATCTCTAACTGTTGGTAAACAAACATTCATAAAGATTATACCACCAATAACCCTTATAAACGACAGAAAACTAATTTAAGCGTTGTGCAATATATAACAATCAAACAAAGAAGTTAAGTGTGTGTCATGACAGTTCAATTTAAAGCCGAACTTGCATGAAAGTCAAAGGAATGAATTGACGATACCTTCTTGTGGGGGTACTCCTGGCGTGTAAAGGTGGCCCCCGCCTGATAATCCAACCATTATCCTGTCAAAAACTAAGCTGTCGATAGTTGTTCGCCCCCGAACTCATCAACGCACTAATATCATTCGGTTATTATTGGTGGCATTTTATGTCAAAATTGTTGAAAGAGGTCGCCGTCAACACCTTTTTTTGGAATTATCCGGTTGTATTTATATTATTAGTTATGAAATAACAGTCCGTGAGATCTCCAGGCATTAGTCCCGGGTAGAAATTGATGTGTATTGAAGAATAGAAACAACGCTCACAAGGAAAATGGCAACTCGAGTGACATGAAGTTAGTCTCAACATTCCTGATTCGCACTGTGCATTGTAAAAAAACTGTAGGTATTTTTTACGCCTAATTTTTTTGTACATGCAAAATATAACTTTTTATGTTTGGCTGATTGCATCTATCAGGCGTAAAAAAATCTAGCAAATTAAAATTTATAATATGTAAATTTAGTGTCGGTGTGCATACTGTGTATGTATCTCCTACCTAGGAAATACTTAGTAGGTAATTGATATTTTATTCATGAACTTCCAACAGTTTCGATCCTAGTGTCATTACATTGTGTCGGTACGGAGTTAGCCCAGTGATAAAAAATATTGTTTGAAAATCAAGTGCGTATTGAAACTCATCGAAAATGGATAGGGATGGAGTTGAATTTTTAGATTCTATACCAAAAATTTTGAAAGACGCGGGAGTTTATGGACCGGAGAAAGATAATGTTAACGTAGTGAACTTTGAACATCCTTTGGCGTTAGAGGTAATCTATTTTTCAAATATTTATGATTTTATTCATTTGTCAAATATGAAATTTTAAAAATTATCAATTTTTTGGTAATGTAATGTGGAAACCTAAGCAGTGGCGTACTTGAAATTTAGTCATTCTGCCAACCATATTACATGCTACAAATATTTTGAACATACATACTAATATTTCGTACATAAATATCAGTACATAATTAAAAATTTGCTTCCTTTTATGAAGATGTCTTGAATAATGTGATAGATTAATAAGTGAGAACGACAAAAAAAGTATTTGTACTTTCGGAGACATCTAAAATTTTTAAGTCCAGCAACTGCGTAGGTTTGTGTTTATAATAAGACCGCTTTAATTAATTAAAGGTTGTTATGATGTTTACCAAATTAAATATTAACACTTTTAGAATGATATCAAAGTACATACCTACTATAATGTTTCTTACAGTTGAATAAGTGTTTTTCATTTTATCTCTTAAAAATAAATATCTCGTTAAAAAATCTCGTTAGAATATAGTATCTATTAAATGATTAAATATTAAAAATCAAGTATATCTGATTGTAATAGTTAATAAGATAAATATTAATTATTATTATTAATATTTAAGAAATGATTATACATAACTCTAATAATATTCACCTGGGTGGACATTATATATTTAAAATTGATGTACGAAATGTAGTTTATATATATTAGCAGCCAGTGGTTGACCCATAAACACTTCATAAATAAATAGGCAAATACTAGGGATAGATTTATATGCTAGATTCGAAAGTTTTTCTTGAAAATAAAAAAGTAAGTTACTTACCTACCTACATTACCTACTAACCGAAGACAGGTAAATTCGTGCCTCGTCAGAGCAACTGTAGTTTTTATTCACTGAAATAATACTGAAACCATTTTTTATTTTCTAATGATAAATTTACGATTTTTATTAACAGCTGTGTTATTATGTTTCCTAAATTGTCATTGAATTTATGAGCGTGTGCTACTGGGTTTCTAGGTATATTTTGATTATGTATCCAGTTAAGTCGACTGCAGTTACTAGATTAATATTATTATCAAGACTCGACATAGAAAATTTCGCAAACCGGAACTCTCGATAATAAAAAAAGCGTTTTTTTCATAAAGATTGACCAAAATATTTTCGGCAATAACTATTGAAGACAGTTTAAGTATTTTTGAAACATAACGGAAATTTATGTGTTTAGTCTGCGCGCTACTTTCTAAGGACCGGAGCACACGGTGTGCTCCGGTCGAATTCAAGATCATAACAGGTGATGCGCAGTTGCCATACAAGTTATGAAGTATCAATAATATTCAATTTGTATTCGTGATTTTTTTCCACTTCATTCCGAATGTATAAAGAGGGAAGCAATGATTTACGTAGTCTACTCATATATTAACTGACCCAATGCTTTCTTGCGCAGAGAATCGTTCTTTTTATTGTATTGATCTCTCTGCGCAGGATTGTGTACACATATTTTTTAATTGTTTTCCACGCTTGAGGCACATAAAATAATTTAATCCAAATACATTTATTCTTACCTAGAGAGGACTCAAATAATGCAAGAGTTCTACAGAAATGAGAGAATTATTTTTGGTCATAAAACTTTTCACAATAAAGTTTTGTACAAAAAGACACAGTTTTCAGTATTTACACGTCGATAGTAATTTTACAAAAGGTGATTTAAAAGAAATGAATTATAAAGAATACTGTATAAACGACTTTTATAATTGGCTTAATACGGTAATAAACACACTAGGTATAACAGGCTCACTACTAAACACGCGATCTATAAACTAGTATATAAACATTCAAAAGAGTATGTGATACCACAAATATTAACATAGCAATTTTAGAAACTTAAGATTTATATTATGTAAGCTATGATTTGAGGTAAGGGTATTCATTGCCTTAGAAAAATTACCTGTTTTACTTATAAATGATCAGAACAAGCGTTACGCACAATTGCTTGTAGTGGCAAATTTAAAAGTGATTACGAATACATACAAAAATCATTCACAAAATAATATGGCCGAAAAATATTATTTTTCCTCGGGCGGCAAAACGCCTGGCGTCGGCTTTGCAAATAACCTAACATTATCCAAAAACAACAAACGACCCGACATCTTAACAATGTATGAAAATTAGAACGAAGCGTTTAATTTGATATTCTATAGCTTTAATACTGCCCGTTTCTATATAAATATTACACACTATTATCACATAACTATAACTAAGGGTTGTCGAACCTAATAAATTATGAAAATGCATTATATTGTAAGAATAGTACTGCAAACTGTAAAAAAATTCAGATTTATCGGTCTTAAGTGGTCGATATTTGGAAAGTAATTGAATTAATTTTAGGTATACCCATATGAAGTAAAATCACATTCAGTCAATCAAAAGCATGCTTAAATTAAGAAATAATATGACGTGAGGTTTCGGACGGTCCGGGTACTTAAAAAAATCAGTCCGCACTTACGCTTTTGTCTGCTATGATATTTATAAATATTTATTTATTACAGGATTGAAACTTAAATAAATTGTGAAGTCATTCTAATTAGAAACACCATTATTATGATATCAATTATTTTCGATATATCAATTTTATAGTGGATCATGAGGTCTAATTTCTAGTTAAAACGTTTCATTGAGATAATATAAATCAAGAAGACTTACTTACTCTTTTTCATAAGCTCTTATATTTTTTTTAATTATTACTACTCGTTTGTGCATCTGAAAATGAAAAATAAATCAGCTTTGATCATGTCTTAATTAATATCTTAATTTCAGCATTCAGATTAATGACATTATTCGCTGTTGAAACTCTGTTACTTGTGAATTCCAGAAAATCCTAAATCTTTCACTGGACCATTGCTCTGAGGGTGCATCCGACGAAGAGTTGACTGAGCTCTGCAAAGCTGTGACAAAATTCAGCGTGAAAACAGGGCATCGCCATTTTCACAATCAACTCTACGCAGGAATAGACAACTATTCTTTGGCTGGAACATGGATAACTGAAGCTTTGAATACCAGTCAGTAAGTAACGCAAGAAGTAATATATATTGATCGAAAATGGTTTACCCCTAAGTGAGATATTATGTGCAAATATTTAAATGGATAAAAGATAAAACACAATTTGTTTTGTACAGCTCGACAGTAAAAAAAAATCGATAGGAGCGAAACTGGTCCTGATCATTATAATAAAAGTGGAAGTAATACAAAACAAACTGTTTTATTTTTTTATAATTTAATGTCTTTCCTCCAAGAATTGATAGAGCACAAGTTAAAAGTGATCATACACCTTGCTGAATTAGCACGAACTTACGACAAATTTGTTTCAGTATTGCGTGGAAGTACTTTCATGCGTAATTAATCATAAGAGTTTATTGATTTTTATTAGCAAATCTTCACATTGCACTTTGCATAATTGCTTTGATCTCTAACTTCTAGCGATAAACACACATTACGATAGTATTGCCGAAGACTAAAAATGTAAGGAAGAATACAAAGGGGTTAACAACCGCGTAACGATCGTTATGTCATACGATATTAAAATAAAACATTCAATAAAACTCCTATCTACCACATTCTTCGATGCATCAACAATGTTCGTAAATCATATTTTTACATAGGATTTCTCATTCTGACAAATGAGTTTATTTTGATCCGCGGAAAAGCGGTGACTGCAGGGAGAGTGATTAGCTTACCACAGGTTCTTTGACTGTTTTTCCGTATTCAAATTTAATTCATTTTTCTGCTCCAAATTTAAATGCTTAGTGACGATGAAGCAAACAATTGTAATCCGTGTTCGAAATAGAACAATCGTTTGGTTTTCCAAGTTTGAATGTTCTGAGTTTTAAATATTTATGAAATGTACTGTATTTATCAAATAAAATTATTACCAATTGAACGAGGAATTAGTCTTTAGGGAGTAGCACAAATTAACAGCTCAAATCATTGGAAATACATCAGAGTCAAATTTATACGATTAAATAATATAGTTGAAACGTATAATTAGTAAAAACTTAAAAAAACTGCGCCTTGCCCCAGTTTTTTTAAAATAATAAAACGATAAATTATAAATAAAACGATATAATATACTTCATGCTTTACATCATCTCTCAATTGACATTTCCGTATGGTCCATATGTATTAATTTATTTGCCAAAACCACATTTTGATAAATGTATAAAGCCGTCTGGATGTATGCATTTTTCTATTTTTATGTTACCGCAATCTTCTACCGCTTAATTCAGTTTTTATTTCCACCACATAAAACTGTATACATTGTTGGTACAGGCAGTGGCGTAGCTAGGGTTTGTGCCGCCCGGGTCTGTCCTTGAATTTGCCGCTTGTCCCCAGCTTTTCTCCAAAATATTTTATAACCAACACGATATGAAACATTGCGCCGCAGGCAGAAATTTTTTAAGAAGAATAAATATAATTTCTTGAAAAACATACTATATTTTTACAATCCTGAAAAATTTTATATTTAATATTAATAATTTTTCTCCAAAATATTGTTGAGTTTAGGCTATTTTTTAAATTACCTACTCTTTTTTTATTAACACTTCAACACAAAAGATCGCTCGGTGGGAATTTTTTTTTTTAATATTTACGAGCTTCAATAATGAATACTGCATCGAAAGAAAATCGTTGGGATTTTTCGAAAACGCTAGAAATTAAAGCAGCAGCTCATCATATGCCAAGTATTTTTCTTAAATAAATTGTAATTCCAAAAATTTTCGATTAGCCGACATTAATATTGTAACATCAACTAACGATTTAATTGACACATTAAAGCTTAAAAATGAATTCACTGTCATATACAGTAGGGAAAGTTTTTACGTCACCGATGGATGCATCGTCGATACTTTTTGCAAATAATAATTTACTCGAAGAATTTAGTGAAAGTGTTATTACAGATTATTTGTACAATAGCGATGTATTCAGCTGAAAGTGAGCGTTCCTTCTCAACTTTAAAAAGGATTTAGTCATGTTTGAGAAATAATATGACTCATGATAGACTAAATGCTATTGCAATGTTAAGTGTAGAGAAACAGTTGGTAACGTCAATATCGGACTTTTCGTGTTATTGAAGTGTTCTCGAAATCGGAGGATGGACTTGCATAATTTTGCACTCCCTTATATTCTTGTCACCGGCCGCCACTGATTGTAGGTATGATATTTATATATAGATGTTGTGTTACTTTCTTCCTGGGGGGGGGGGTCAAAAACCGCTTTCTTTGAGAAGCCATGTTTAGCTATGTAAGTTATAATTGAAATCTGGAAACTGATACAGTCGGCATTTTTCTACCGAAACTTTCCGAATTGCAAAAGATAAGTTGTGATTTTTTTGCAAATAGGTACGTTGCAGACTTTCGGAATGTATATTTAAAAATGAAGCAGTAGATTTCATTCGTATTTTGATTTAGTTTTGAAATATACCTATAATATTATAGAAATTTAATTTCATAAAGACCTTGAAACAGATTGAGCTTCAGTATAATTTAAAGTAGGGTGGAAAACTCAATAAAATCTCTTCTTGTTCTTTAAGAACATTTTTGTAATTACTTCTTAAAACAGTTACAAAAAAATTTACCGAAATTCTCGTTACTAAAATATTATGTCAAATTTTAAAATGTATGTAACGTGTGCTTAATTTAGGTACACATTCGAGGTAGCTCCAGCGTTTACTCTGGCCGAACAGACTGTCCTTCGCCGATCCACCAGGTTATTTGGCTTTCCCGAAGGAAGTGGTGATGGGATCTTCTGTCCAGGTGGCAGCGTCTCAAACATGTACGCTATGGTGATCGCACGTCACGGCATGTTTCCTCAAGTAAAAGAGGATGGCGTGGCGAGCATTCCTCGGTTGGCAGCATTCACCTCAGAAGATGTATGTATGATTTATTTGGGTCATCTGCTAAACATAATTATTTCCCGAACAAAGGCAGTTCTGGCATATTCAATGGCGAAGGATACGGCCGTGTTGAAAAGTATTCTGAAATCATTCTTCGCGAAATTTGCTACCTGTTTCATCTCAAAACCTCTATAAATTCATAAGTAATTTATAAAAATAGACTTGTCGCTGAAAATATCTTCTTTCAAAAATAGTTTCTTTTCAGAGTCACTACTCTTTCCAAAAGGCATCTCACTGGCTCGGACTTGGCACAAAAAGCCTTTTTAAAGTTCGCACTGATGACATAGGCCGAATGATTCCCAATGAACTAAAATCTGCTCTGTCGAAGGCTAAGTCTCAGGGACTAACTCCATTCTTCGTGAACGCTACTGCAGGAACCACTGTATTAGGTGCATTCGATCCTTTGGAAGAAATCGCAGACATTTGCAAAAACGAAAGTATCTGGATGCACGTCGATGTAAGTATTTTTGAAGCCAGTATGGTCTTTGATAAATTAGAATTTAAATTATTTTATAAATTACAGGTAATAATAGTGTTTATTCTCCACGATCGTCTTCTAAATACGCCTGTTGAATTTTTCCATTTGCGTATGTATTTAGCTTCAATTCAAGTTACCATTTATAGTTTGTTATTCAGTGGGACGGATGTAGGCATTTAAAATACCGGCCTTAAACAAATCTAACAGTCATGAGTCACAACACTCATAACTATGCAAAAAAACGCTGAAAAGTTTTGTCTTTTTTGAAATAGCTTTTTCGAGTATAAATACTCAAAACTACTACATACTTCTAAAAAACCACCAAAATTCTCCTTTTATAGACAATTATTTTATAGGCTGCCGCGATTTGTATTCATAATTATATTTAAATGTTTGACGTCTTTATAGTTATTATTTCCTCTTTATTTTTAGTAGCCATTGATTATAAAACATTTTTATTCAAAATCCTAATAATATTCAGTATCCAGGCACGATTACTGTATTTTGAATTTAATAAATGCGTAATAAAAACGTATGCCTTGAACGGTAAATCCGATTATACTTTAGCAATTTCCTATTGATAATATCAACCAGGGACGACATTTCCTTCTTTATTATTTCGTTTTTTCTTATCAGTTCAAACACCTGTATGTATGAAATTAGCGTACTGCTCATAACATCCGGCTAAAAATGATACATTATATTGTCAAAACAGAGAAAATAACATAAACTAATCGGTAGAGGAATACATAGAGATATTATAGCAATATAATATGTAAATAGGTATATCAATTCACATAATACATACCTAAGAATTGTGGAGGTAACCATTGTGTAAATTCATCTTTTCAGGCTTGCTGGGGAGGAAGTTTACTGTTTTCAGAAGTATACAAAGATGTATTAAAAGGTGTAAACAGGTAATTAAAACAAAACGTCTGTGTACCTCATAAGTAATTAGAAATATGGAAAAATGGCAAACAACTTCACAAACAACTACCATGTTTTCGTACAGATTTCACTCAATGACGCCACTGAATAGTATTATTGAGAATTGAAATTCACGAGCGACGTCTTCTTTATCATGTTATTTAAACCTATTCATATAAAGATAATAGTTTTTATATCCATCAAACGATGGAAAATTATTTGGTCTTCAGAAGCATCCAATATAACAAATAATAAAACTACGTATTTTGAAATAATCTTTGATTTCCGGTCTGAACTATCTGACTGAAGGATTTTTTGGGTAAAATAACGAAATTAATTTCGGGTGCATGATAATAGATTACTCGATGGTATCACTGGTATTGAAAGAAAAATGAAAAAAAAAACGTTTATTTTTTCAAGGGCTGATTCTATATCTTGGAATCCTCACAAAATGCTTGGAGCCCCTCTGCAATGTTCTATATTCCTTGTGAGGCACAAGGATTTGATGCACAATTCCAACTCTGCAGCAGCACATTACTTGTTTCAGCAGGACAAATTTTATGATGTATCCTTTGATACTGGCGACAAAAGTATTCAGTGTGGGAGAAAGGCAAGTTTAAACAAAATATTCTATCCAAATCAAATATGTATTAACGTTCAGTAGAAATCCATAATGTTGCTTTACGGTTGCGAGTCATGGCACCTCACCAAGGCACAGGGTAACCGTATACTGTGCTTTGAAAACAGATGTTTGCGGCGAATACTAGGGGTACGGTGGTTTGATTTTGTCAGGAACTCGGAGGTAAGAGAGCGGACGGACCAGCCTCTTATTACGTGCAAAATAAAAAAAGCGACGATGGACCTGGCTTGGACACGTGCTGCGGATGCCTGAATCCTGCGTGTCTCTTCTACCAACCAGGTGGATTCCGTCGCCCTGGAAGGCCGCTGATGACCATCCATAGGATGTATTCGGCGGAGCTACGGGACGCCGGGATGACCTGGGAGGAGGCGAGGAGGCTGGCGGGGACAGAGAAGCTTGGAGGAACCGCGTGATGGCCATATGCTCCGAATAGGGAGCGGATATGGTTTAAAAAAAAATCCATAAAAACATAACATGATTTATATATCATTATACAGGTGGATGCATTCAAACTATGGCTAATGTGGCGAGCCCGTGGCGATAATGGTCTTCGATCGCTCGTGGAAAATGCAATGAAATGCGCTGAATACTTTAAAACCAAAATTGAATGTCGACCAGGATTCGAATTAATCAACCCCAACAACCAATGTACCAACATTTGCTTCTGGTACATTCCTCCTAAAATGAGAGGGGAAGAGAGAAATCAAGAATGGTGGGAACGGCTGCACATGGTAATTATTTTGTTTTTCTTTCATTACGAAGTTTTTAAAGTCTTTTTTCGATCTGTATGTAAAAAACAGATGCGTGAACATTACAGAATACAATGTGACCGTTGTGATGAATTACACTTTTTTCAATTAAGAGGTAAATAAATCGTTAATTGAAACAAAAAAATATAGGATAGTTTTTTTAACCCTTTTTTTACAACGATAATAAATTGCGAGAGACGTGGATAAGATGTGGACAATTGCATAGTCACATGAAACAAAAGAGGAGCATGATTCATTTAAATGTGCACATTTATCTTATATTCTACATTGCTTATAGCATACAATTATTATTGACAGAAGTGAACTACGCATATCTTTAAACAGATTGATATAATATGTGTTGTGAACCTGCCTATGTTTATGGTTACACCTTCCATACAAATAATAGATCGTTTGTTACAATTACTTATTATACTAGTTATATTACCCGTAACTAACGTTTTCAATTATGTTTTCTGACAATTCACGGCCCATCTATTAAAAACCCCCATACGCCATCATAGATAATAACTATTATGATCGACCTTTGGGATGAATTATCGATTTATTACGTTTTTAGGTGGCGCCAAAAATGAAGGAGCAAATGATTTTGTCCGGAACCATGATGATAGGCTACACTCCTATGGACCATAAAGGACTGAAAAACTTCTTTAGGGTAGTGGTCAGCTGTCATCCGCCTGCTTCGGAAATCTCAATGGATTACATTATTGACGAAATTGAAAATCTAGGCAAAATCATTGAAATGTGATTTTTTTCAAAAAAATATTAATTGATAAACTTAGTTATAATATGGATGATGCCAAAAATACATACCTATTATTTTATTACAATGTAAATACATATCAGATACTTTAATAATAAAAAGAAAATAACAAATTTTCTAACAAATTATTGAAAATATAATAACACCTAAATAATGTCTTTTGGATATCTTTTGCTTACAAAAACGATTAATGTTCCCAAAAGAATACTGGTAGATCGTGCAAATAAAATTATAATGGCTGCAAAATAATGGTTCCGGCCGGGATCGAACCGGCGACCTTCTGCGTGTAAAGCAGACGTGATAACCGCTACACTACGGAACCCATGCGGGTAGCTGCTTTATAGTAACATAAGAACGGAACACAAAAAAATGCTTCCAGCGTATAAGTGGATTTTCATTTCTAGGATCGTTCAATATATGAAGATATTGTTCACATAAAATAATATGTACGCAAATAATACTGAATTTATAAGGGTAGTAAATTACTTTGTATTATTGATCGGCATGCACTTCCATAATTAAATACCAGATAATGAAGTTTAATAAGTTTTACACACTCGACTAGGTACATAGATAATAATTATCAGGTATATTATTTATGCTTGAAACCTGTTATTGGGTTAATTAAAAAAAATATTTATTTGAAATCAGGACTACTGAATTTTAATAATATTATTTCTTTAATATTTATGTAAAAAATATATTCTCCAATTATTTCGGCTCATACAAAAAACTTTAAAATAGGTATTATGATCACGTCATTTTTCCATACCGACAATGAAGTGGCTTTTTGATATAGCATTATACACTACTTATGTATTAAAGTTATACTGTAAAGTAGGTCTGAGCAAACTTTTATGGCAAAACCTTATAAACTGTGGAACCCCCGATCAATAGTTCTCGCATTCATCGTTTTCCGCATGTATCGTTCAGTTTCCTTAATCCCGTATTCATTGTTTCCTGATTTTCCTGATGATTGAGTCTACATTAACATTTGTACTCAACATATCAATTAACATTTAAATTTTGATACAATTGGCAAACACAAATGATTTTAAATTTAACATTAAATACAATTTCAAAGAAAACAAAACGACAGCGAAGCGGCGCGTCGGCTAGGAACAGAGTGCCTGAAAAATCAAAATTCAAAAATAATGTCATATAGCCCCCCACGCTTTTGTCGACGACTGTTGATACCCAGAGTGTATTCGTCGGCTGTACAGCGACCGCTTTTTTTCGGCTTATAATCGGCAAGGCCAGGTAATTGGCGTCCTAGAATTGCCATTTTAAAAGTGTTCGACGGCTGTTTTGGATCATTCCAAAACTTCAAACAAAACAAACCAACTAAAGTTCACAAAAAAGATCGGGGCGTGTTATATCGTAAAAAAAAAAGACTGCAAGTCTGCAAACTTCGTCCTGTTGTTATGATGCCAGCTCATAATATTTCCGCTGATGACTCACCTCTTGAGCGCCTATGCACAAACTGTTCAGTCATCTTCGTACCGTCAATTATTCTGACTTGCAACTGAAATACCCCCTATGATCATAGCCTATGAAGAAACTGAGGGCCTCAGCAATGAAAATAATTATTAAAGTCTTTCACGCATTTATCACTTTTTTCAGGCTCCCTTGAAAATCAAATAATCAGCGTTCCACTCTATTAATATCATAATATGGTAATTTTGGGCACTAAAAGATTAACAATAACTATTGTTTTATTAATCCATTATGCTAAAATTTTAAATCTTTATTAAATACGAAAAACATTATCACAATTATCTAGAGATGATAATGTATTATTGATTGTAATTCTAAATTATGCTAAGGCATACATACGTATATTTAATTCAGGTGCGTATATTCAGGGTGTGCGGCGGACACCCGCAAAATTATCTAAAACATAAATTTAGAAAATTTAGAGCATAAAGCGATAAATCGTTTTGCATTATTTATAAGTGCTTGTATATCTTAAGCAGTGTACAGTATGTTTTGGTATTTGGCAGTTTACTCGGTATGCATGAGCCCGAGCAACCAGACACAACAACTGTATACTGGCGCGCCGACCTTGAGGGCGAACCGTGAACCAATCTAATCTTCCGCAGATTTAACGGCACAACTCGACCTGTCTGCAGTCACAAGTGAAGTTTATGTCAAACTTAGTGCACGTATGTCAAAAACTCTTGCATCGCTGTTTTTTTATTACATTATTTCACAATAACAGGTCACTCCTTTTTTATATTTTGGTGTAAAATAGTAATTATCTTTTTTACATACTATCAATATTTATATTTTTTATTCTAGATTCCATTTTTTTATTTATCCTCAATAATAATAAAGAATACTGTTGAAAATATTTTGAATAATCCATAGAAAATTTCCAAATGAATTACTTAACAAACTGTAACATTTTTATCTAACATTATCCGATTATATTAATTGAAATGAGCTTAAAAATGTGCTTACTCTTCTTTATCGTTTACCTGAATTTGCAGAGACATCTGTTCATGAGCGTGTACAATTTCTGAATAAAGATAATCTTGAGTAAAGTGTTCAAGAAGTAGATAAATTATGCAAACTAATATTAACTCTTCTAAGCAGTACTGCTTCAGCAGAACGTTCGTTTTCTGCTCTGAAACTAATCAATACTTGTTATCGAAGTACCCAAGACCAAGAAAGATTATGTGGCCTTAGCTTGATTTCGATAGAAAAGAGAATCCTTATGGATATTAAAAAGAAGGGCACCTTTTATGACGACGTGATTGAACAATTTATGAGTAAAAAGATTAGTTTTCATATATAATCATAATTTTATGTTTATTTTAAATACGATATTTTTATTTAGTAATATTTTTGATGCAATTGATTAGGTTTGTTGTTATTTTTTTTAATAAGAAATAATTCTTAAGCATAATTTATTGTAATTTTATTTATTTATATATGGAAAAGGGCTACAAGGCAGTTTAAGCGAGACAAAGCCTCGGCTAATAAAAATTTAAAAAATGTACGTTTTTTTATTTTTTACACCACACCCAATATTAACACCCACTGTACGCCACTGATATTTATAAACTTCAAAATCAATGCAATTTTAGGAAAAAGGAGTAATTTATATTTAAGTACGACGTTTTTGCAGTTTCGTTTTCATGTCAGGATGGCCGAGCGGTCTAAGGCGCTGCGTTCAGGTCGCAGTCCACTTCTGTGGGCGTGGGTTCGAATCCCACTTCTGACAAATTGTTTTAGTATTTTATATAGAAATTGTAATATACAAATGAAGGTCCTTCTACAAACCAAACATTCATGCTTATTTCAAATATTCTTTTTTTTATCCAATGAAATCTAACAATTAAAATATATTGTAATTAATAGTGGTTCTAGGAAAAAACCGTACAGGAAAAACGCGGACATAGAAAAAACCCCCATAAGGAAAAAAGCGGACATGGAAAAAGCGGACACAGAGTTGAAAAAGAAGTATTCACATTAAAAATAATTTTAATCTTTTCACGAGTTTTTCATCTTGAAAAAATGTTAGAATCAGATTCCTAACGTCAAATAATAATTTTCAGAAACTCTACGAAACGTCCGACGGCGAAAGATTCATTCGTTGCGTCAATATTTTTATGTGATTTTTGTATGTAATTTTTTCTGTGACTTTTTTAGAAATAAATATTCTACAATCTACAGTAAAAAATACGTTTATGCTTTTTATTCAACCCTTTCACTTATAATAAAACCGATGACAGAAGACAGACTCACTTTCAAACAAAGATAAAACATAAGATTAGAAGTATTTGAAATGTAAATACTTCTTTTTCTACCTACTCTGTGTGCGGTTTTTTCCATGTGGGGTTTTTTTTTTGATCGCTTTTTTCTGTTTGCTTTTTACCTGTACTGTTTTTTCCGTTCACCGAGTAAAACATATTTTTCTTTTTAATTTAAAATAAAATTCTATTTCTGGGCATAAAATGTTTACTTTAAGAACCAAGAGGTTTCGATTGGCTTAACATATTATAATAGTATTTTAGACAATTTTAACTAAAAAACTGAGTTTTCCACTATCCACGGTAGGTATTTGTTAACTTTTGTGTAAATTCCTGGGTGATTTTTTTCTCCACAACGAACTCCAAATGACACAATTCCTACTGCAGTCCAACGACGATTTGTTCCTTGATGCATTAATGGACCACCACTATCACCCTTTGAACAGACAATAAAACACAAACGATTTTGAATATTCATAAAGTAGTAAATGCCCGATACAAGAATTATTGCAATGTGGTAGTTTTTATTTCAAAACATTAAATGTTTTTTTGAAATCGTGACTTTCTCATTTGCAAAATAGTAAAAATTTAATATAAGGTTGAATAACGTCATATGAAAATAAAACTTATGATTGAAACCATATTCTGAGATATGACATACCTTCTAACTCAACTTTCATGTTACTTTTGAAGCGTGGTGATTGGTTGAATTTATGATAGTATTTTCTTGCATCTGTACCATTTCTTTCTGTACACTGTTTCTCATGATACTTATTGAATAAATAATATTACTAACTTGGCATGAGTCTTTGCCTCCATTATAGCCTCCGGCACATATTGCAGTATTGGGTATTGTTGTCTCATAGGTAGTTTCACACCTACTGTGTGACCAGATGGGAATTTCTACTTCCATGAGGACATCGCTTACTGGTTGAGCATATCCTTGTGTTCCCCAACCTTAATTTTAAAAGAGTGATATTTTTATTATCTTTTTCAATGACTGCACAGTTCTGGTATATTTAGAAGAACACATTTAAACTGTCAACCCACTTGTCTTGTCTTGTGGGTGCTTTGTATTGAAAAGATGCATTTGATGTTAGGACAAATAAGTCTACCATTTTTTCATTCTAATTATCAAAATCAACAATAATAGTTTAAATCATTTTTATACACACCAGTTACAACAGCATATTTATTAGTAAAGTCTTCACTCGGTGCAGGTAGACAAATAGGCCATATATCGCTGTTGAATGATGTTGATATATGCAGCTTCAAAATTGAAATATCATTTACATAGGAGGCCGTAGTGTATTGAGCATGCTGCCGAATATCTACTACTCTGAAGTCTCTGGAATTTTTATCATCGGTGCGAGTGAAGTCGTATTCCCCGAGTCTTACACGAATTTCATGAACTTTGAAACTGTAATGGAAATTTCAATAAACATCATGCTTATTGTAAAGTATATATAATCTGAAGGAAAATATTATATTTTGAAATTAAATTGTGTTTGAAGACATTCATCATATCGGTTCGACAATCTGATATATGTTAAAGTTGTTATACATAGATGTCACTATTAGCTGAATTTCAATAAACAAAGTAATAATTTTGTGATGGCGTTGGTCAAAATAGAAAATAAGAAAAGTTATATTTGCAACAAAATTTACTATTATAAGTATTAAATTATTCTAAATGAAGTTTGCAAAACTTATGTCATAAGTAGCAACCAATAGATGTCAATGACATCTTTAATTTGAATTATATGCAGGGACTCGAGCCACTATTTATTTTTTCGTTCCGGCTTTAGTTCCGGTTCGGTAAAAAAATATATATTCGTTCAGGTCATATTTAAATCGCTTTTAAGGTGTTAACTATAAGTTCTTGGTGGAAAGTCATTATGTTTTAAAGATACAAGATTATTTATTTGTACTACTTCAACATGTTTATAATGATCAGAACCGGTTTCGCTCATCGTGAGCATTATCAACATATGCTCGTGATATTTCCTATGGATTCGGCGGTAACTTTGTGGAAATTCATTGTTTATATAAAATTTTAATTGATAACTTCACTATTTCACTGATTATATCACTAACGTGACGCATTTCGCCTATTTAAGGAGCATCTTCAGACTAACCTTAAGGTTAGGTTAGGTTAGGTTAGGTTAGTGATAAAACCAGTCGAATAACAAAGTCATAGATTTTATATATGATGCTCGTGATGTTCATAAATACAATTTGTTAATTAAATTAAATTCTTTGGATACAACTTGTTAATTAAATCTGGCTTTTATTACCTAAAATTTTCTCGTAAATCGAAAAAACAGAAATAAATATCGAATTGGCTTCGATTTTCGTTCCGGCAAAAATAACGGGTTTTTCTGGTTTTCGGTTCGGGTCCCTGGATAAATTATGCTTTGGTCAGAAAAAATATTTTATCAATATTTATTTTTAATAGATAATTATTCTACAACAGAGAGAGTATCAAATATCAAAATTACTTGTTGGTACAATGTGCAGCAGAAAGGACATGTCTATCTGTAATGAGAACACCCCCACAGAAAGGAGAAATTCTGTTGCGCAGAAGCGCTGCCATCCATGGCCACTCTTTTGGATCAGCTGGTCTCCCTCCAATAATACGGCCTCTTGATTTCAAAGATACACCACATCCTGAAAAAAAAACGAAATCAATATGACACATACGCATTTTAGTAGAATACATACCTATTACTGTTTCAGGCAGACGCCATGTTATTATTAATTGGGCTTTTGTAATCAGACACAAACGTACCTAGGTATGAATAATTAAATATGTTGTGTCATTTGTAGGCAGATGCTCCCAAATACGATTTTGTTTTGACAGTTTGATATAGCTTTGTACATTTCAATTTAATTAAATAAATTAACTATTTTTATACATTGTATTTCCGATTTAACATAGTTCGAAGCTGGTTTCCAAATCAATTAACATTTTAATTATGTCACATACAAAATCTGGATTGTATTCTTCATTTATATACCATAGCACAGCTACCTCGTGCTGATAGCATTGGCGCCAAGAATTCTAGCCTTATAAACTCTGTTTATGAAAAGACAATTGGAAACTGATGATTATTATTCATTTAGTATACATCTATATCCTCTTTTACTTAGGAGTCAATCGCCATGCAAAATAAGGTAAAACCGCTTCCACGCTGAATTTCATATGTACTTAGTTTCTTTACTATATCTATATTGACTATCTCACCTACTGCTTCTGCATCAATGCTCTCTCCATTGCTTCTAGTATCAATATTAACCTCCAATTCATTTTCAGAGTTGTTTGCTGCAATGAGTTTATCACTATCTTGAATTTTTACAGTTGTGTTCAGTTCCGGACAACAGATGCCTACAAACCTGAATGAAATACAATACTATATATGAAATTGCTATTTATATTTTATTAAAAAAATTATATTATATTGAAAAAAATATACATTAACTTATAAATCACTCAGCACCAACGAGCTGATCAAAAATAACTGTAACAAAAAATTATGATAGCGGTGGGATTCGAACCCACGCCTCCGAAGAGACTGGTGCCTTAAACCAGCGCCTTAGACCGCTCGGCCACGCTACCGATGCTAACACGGGTGATAGAAAACTGTTGGATTCAACATTTCGCTTACGGTTGAAAATAAAAAACAACTTTTTGATTGTGTGACGAAAATAACATTTAAAAACAAACATTCTTTATCTTATAAAGATGAAATGAAAATAATTACACCACGTGTTCGTAATTTATGTTTGCATATATATTTACGAATTTTAATATATTTTACAATATGTTTAGTTACTGTTTAGGTACGTTTGTCTACTTTTAGAATTTTAAATATTAATGATAGTATTTTTCCAAATAAAATTAAAGCTTATTTATATAATAGATAATGATGTTAGGGTAAAATTGTTGAAAAATATTTATTTTACATACATGTTATCAATCATGCAGAAAAAGCTCATGAATTTTGTAAAACTATTACGTATCTCGTCGAGTATGCAGTAGTGAAGGTGTCGACAGAAGCCAGGTCCTCCTCCGGGAGCTTCACAAGCCTGGTATTTATTGTTAGGCTAAAAGAAAATGATATTAATTAAATACCAGCAGTTGTAAAGCTTAAATGTATGCAGGGCCGCTCAATGCGGGTGGCTAAGTTGAGCCCAGCACAAAATCGTCTGATCGAGGGAGGCGCTAAATATATTATATATTTTAATAAAATTCTCCATTTCATGTTACTTTGCATTAAGGCGTATTTTACCCACCCACGGTGCAGCCCTGAATGTAGGTAAGAATTATGTAAATGTTAAACACTAGGTCATAAGTAGATTCATTTTTTATATTTACAATTAAATTATAAAAAAATAATACATAAAGCTATTAAAACAAGGGCTTCAAATATAATTATACGGAACGCTAGTTTCTGATTTCAGAGGTAGTCTATAATATTATAGTTTCGGTAAAATACGGGTTAAGAGAGATGGAGGGAAATATTTTTGGATGCACTGACTAAAAATAACATAAATATCGAAAAAATTAACCAAATTAAAAAATATGTTCAGGTACTTGGTATTTTCCGATTGATATAAATCGTCTGGATCTTGATAATTTAGAGCCGGTATCGGAAACGTAAAGCCCACCTTCTTTTAGTTTATCAATCCATTGCAAGGAGTCCAAAGCATCTGAAATAATAAATTCATTATCTATCGCTTTACCGCATATATATCATTCTTTTGGAATGTGCGTATGTGTCGCAAAAGTTTTGCATAAAATCGTCGTTACATTGATTTGGACTGTTTGAAGACATTAACGCATTCATTGTTTTTCTGAGGTCTAAAAAACGATGAATCGGGATACCACTGTATATAATATTTATGTTGGTTCATACATCGTTACGCAATATTGATTTTTTATTCGATCCATCTTTATTTAAAAAAAAACATTGCAGTACAGTTTCAAATATATAATAGAAACATAAAACATTTTTAGTCATTCATATATAGCCTGCTTCTCCGTTTTCATAATTTTAAATTTGATATTGTTCTAGCACGAAAATGTTTTTGCAAAAATAAGTAAATTTTTTACAATTAACTTTTTCTACCATGCATCGTTTTATCTCACGTATCGTTCGATTTCGCCGATCCCAAATAAAACAGTAGAGAATCATTCAATTGCGTACGTTTTCAAGAATTGTCACAATAACTGTGTTCTGCCTTTCAGCGAGGCGTAAATACAGATGAATTCAAATTACAGTTATGATCTAAAAATGTCGAGGTACGGAAATGCAAAACCCGGGTCGTTGGTGACTAAACATAATTATATATGGATACTTACGTACATATAACGAATAAATATATTGAAACAGCACAATCGGTTGATAATTATTAATATAAGAGAGATAGAAAGTTAAAAATAAAAATTCTTACCTGATTTTGAAATATCGACCTCGGTCACCTTTGAATTCACTTTAAAGTTGAAACTCACCAGTAAAATTACAAAACTTAACTTGCGCATTATGTTACTTGCTAGAACTAAATAAGCTATATAAATATATTTAAAACTAATTATTTTATATTCAAATCCGATTAATATAAATTTGACGCGTTATGTAAATTTCATAAATGGTTTATAATTATCACAGAGAATCATTTAGAACGACTATTCTACTTAAACAGTCGAGTAATAAATGCGAAATGATTCAAGATATTTTGAAGAAATGAGTAAGATGAAAATGAGAACGAAAAATGCAAACATATCTCGTCATAATAATGGCGGAGCTCTTATCAATTTAGGACAAACTGCTAATAACTTTATTTTAATTTAGGTTAATAGTCATTTTATAAACTGGTTTGCTTACAAACATTCTGTGTTTTTTTTTATATAAATACATTTCTCAGTAAAATAAAAATATTATAATGAGGTATAAAAAATGTTGTACCTAGGTGTTCTATTGACAAAATATATTGTCAAAAGAACTTTTCCTTGTACATAGCTGGAATTACAATAATATTTTTTTTATTTCTACAAGAGATAAACCAGCAGCTGGAAACCTAAGGCACGCGTGCACAAGTTGGCGAGGGTGTTTTACCACTTTTTTTCGGTATCCATAGCATTTTAATTCCCGTTTAGTCCAGATAATCGAGGCAGAGTATACGCCGTATTACTTTGCACTTTTTTCTACACTGATACGCTTTCTGTATACTACACAGAGCGTGTCAGTGTATTATTATGTATGGATCCCTTGATCCTAAATCCTAGAGCCGGATCTTACAGCCGAAGTGCAGAGTTATTTGGTGTGTACTCTACTGCTGTATGATTTTCGTGGAGTGTTTAATCACAATGTTGCCTTTTTACTGCAGGGCTTGCTTTACCATTTGCGAATCGGTAAAATCTCAAAATCATTATGGTCAATCAACCTGTCAATATTAAAATGTTAGAGAAATAAGAAATAACTAATAATAAGCTTCAGCGATTAGCTCCATATTGACGAACTTATCCTACTTAAATTGATGGGACTGTAATATTCATACAACTACTTAATAAAAGAGATTAGTACATACCGAAGTGACGTGATGGCAGTAGGCTTATATTTATTATAAATAAATATACGTTGTACAACTTCTCAAAATTTTGATGGAATTAAAAACGTAAGCTGCAGTTCTGAAACGGGAAAACCGAATGTGTAATAACAGGGATGTGCCCGGTTGTTGCCGTCAATATTAGTATCAAATTTGTATTGATATCAGAATGATTGATGAACGGGATTACCATTTCCGAGTATAGTTCTCCTGGAATGCCAAATGAAATTGTATTGATTGAAAGACTGGGTAGTTTTATATTAATTTAACAAATGCCACATTTTTTTATCCATTCCCGCACAGTGCCTCCAAGATTCTCAACCCCCCCCCCCTACGCGCGACCGCTTTGCTTCATTAAGTGATTTAAATAGACGAATACTAGGTTTTAAAGTAGATTTTGTCAAACTCGGGACTTTCTCGGTTGATTTCCAGCACAATTTGAAAATTTTCGAATTTATGTATAAATTTACTTTAATTGCATTTAAGGAAAAAAAAGTTAGGATACCGAAGAAAAATATATTTTTATTATGAATTTTTTAAAATATGAATCAAATTTAACCGTTAATGGTATAATTTTGGATAAAAAAGAATTTTTCATTTTTGTGTTTATTCGCTTGGCTTTAATGTTTTTCAATTCAATCGATATCATCTTAAATATTTGAATGCTGTTAAGTAATTAGACCGATAAAATATTTTCGGTAATTATATATTATAAAAGATAATGACTCTAAGAATAGCGATATTTTCTGAGAATCGATACCTTTTTTGGTATAACATCTCTAGCCCTGTTTAATAAATACTCTTGCTATAGTAGGGCTACCATAACTGTCGTTAAGCCGACCGGGACATTTGGGAATTGAATGGTAGATGATAGAAATGAAAAACTCTCACAATCAACAAATTTGCAATTTTATTCACTATAAAAACAAACTAATGTAATGAGAGGCGCGACGGGAACGCGGGGACGAGCACCTGGTTAGCTCTGGCAACTCGCATCTGTAACCCCCTGTTATGTCCCCTGACGCCCTTGCACCTTTCTTTCCAACATTGACTTGTTTTGTTTTAGTTGTTTTTGTCTGACTAGCTAGCTAATAATACCGGACCAATGACTCACAGACCGGGACACGCGGACACAGATCTATAAACCGGAACTTATGGCAGCCCTATGCTATGCTCGTCAATATGTCGACGTAATATGAGAACATCAACGAATTATTTAAATGTTTCATCATAGGTACATACTTTTTTTTACCAACAATATTGTCTTATATTTATGTCAAATAAATCTAGAATACCAAAATAAAACAGGTAGGTAGGTAATGCAGGTATATGAAAAAGCAGCTTACATAATGAAATAAGTATTTTAAATAAACTACACGATGAAAGTAAATTACAAAGCAAACTTTTTTAGTCTGCTGGTTGTGGCTATTGTATGGCCACACTGAGTGGAATAAGAGAAGTTATCAATTGTTTGTATATCAGAAATGAATTTCCACAAAGATATCGCTAAAGTCTACAGAAGAGATACTGGATAGTTGTATAATTAAGAAACGCAATGTTTTTAAAATTATGTTTCCTTTATATTACAAATTTATTTCTTATATTATTGAAAATATTAAAAAAATATTTTGAAGCGAGGACAAAGCTTTGATGAAATATGGTGATAATATAAAACACTATGAACTTGATAATATGTATATCCAAAGAACATAGGAGAATTATCAACGCACTGAGTCAATAAATTGGTGAAGCTGACCGAGGGCAGTATCCAATTCTTCCTATCTTCCTTGGGAGAAATGAATGATCCCTGAATCTAGATTTAGAGGGTTTTGAGTATGGACGCATTAAAAAATTGCAAAGATAATTTCATCCTTAGAAATTACCAGATGGCAGTGCCACCCGTCAAAATTCTTGGATGTGAATAATTTCTACAACAGAGATTATTTTGATTAATTATTAACTCATATATTAATCGATATTGTAATTTTATTTGACAATCGATAATACAATATAAATTTGAAAATCTTTGATGCTGCCATTTTGTTTATATAACAAATTCACAATTTAACCTCGGAATTAAAAAAACGGTATTTGTTGAATTGTACTAAATATAAAAATATTTCAAGAAAAAAGATATTCATATTTCACGTCTTAATTACTAAAAAAATGGGTTATAGATGGACAGATAAATCAAGACAAACACACACTAATAAAAACTTCAAAACCTATTGTTGGTGAAATGTTGTTTCCTCATTAAGAAGTGAAGTACATACATAAATTTTATTTTAAACAGTGTAAACACATTAATTCCCAATCAGTGTAATACTATAAATGATAAAGGGACATCGTAATGGTAATGATTTATTGATTCAGAATTGTGAAATAAAACCATTGGATTCTGTTGGTCAGGTTTTGGAGAAGCAGGTATTCCGTGTGGGTGGGTGTAAGGTTGGCGCCGGGGGCAGGTTTGTCAGAGCCGCCCACAAACCCTCATGCGTTTTGCATCTGATTCCGTACTTTTAAGTACTTATATACCTATTTAATTTAGAGATTATTTCGTTGAAAGATATCATATTTCTATAGCTATAATGAATAAAATAATGTAGTTTGAACGACTTAATTAGATACTAAGCAACGATAACAGCTTAACAGCTCACCACTATTTTTGAACTATGAAGATTGTCCGAGAAGGGGGGGGGGTCTCACCGCTAGCATTAAAAATAAATTATTATCATTTGTATTGGGTAAATCGAATGATGCCCTTGTCGCTTTGTTTCTGTTAAATCACTTCTTCCTAATAAGAATGTCTGGCTTGAATTTTTAACATTTTTTTAAACCATATCCGCTCCCTATTCGGAGCACATGGCCATCACGCGGTTCCTCCAGGCTTCTCTGTCCCCCGCCAGCCTCCTCGCCTCCTCCCAGGTCATCCCAGCGTCCCGTAGCTCCGCCGAATACATCCTATGGATGGTCATCAGCGGCCTTCCAGGGCAACGGAATCCACCTGGTTGGTAGAAGAGACAGGCAGGATTCAGGCTCCCCTGGGGCATCCGCAGCACGTGTCCAAGCCAGGTCCATCGTCGCTGTTTTATTTTGGACGTAATAAGAGGCTGGTCTGTCCGCTCTCTTATCTCCGAGTTCCTGACAAAATCAAACCACCGTACCCCTAGTATTCGCCGCAAACATCTGTTTTCAAAGCACAGTATACAGTTACCCTGTGCCTTGGTGAGGTGCCATGACTCGCAACCGTAAAGCATGAATGCATGCGTTGAATAAGTGGCACTTGGTTCTGACCGAGTACAACCGTGAGTCCCAGACTTTCCGCATTGAGTTAAAAGTTGCTCCAGCTATCCCTAATCGGATTGCGAGCTCTTTGCGCGGATTGCCATCTCTCGTGATGTGTACCCCCAAGTACCTAAAGCCGTCGACTCTCTCGATGTCTTGCCCCGCGCTCGTCAGAGGGTAGTCTGGGTCTGGACAGAAACTGTTGCAGAGCACATTGGGTTTACTCGCATTGACTTTGAGACCAATGCGATACGAGTTGCTCTGCAGCCTGTCCATTGTTTCCTGAATACCCTCGACAGATTTGTCAAATATTACAGCGTCGTCAGCATACTCGAGGTCGCATAGCCTCAGATTGGGGGCAACGGCTAAACCTCGGTCGGGTGGAATTGACTTCCTCAGGATGAAGTCGAAGATTATTATAAAGAGGAACGGAGCCAGAACACAGCCCTGTCTGACCCCGGTTGAGACCCCAAACCATTCTGTCGTTACGTCGCCGATTCTGACACAGCATTCACTGCCCTCGTGCATGCATTTGATGATGGCGATAATCTTGGTTGGGATTCCGTAGAGTTTTAATATGTCCCATAGGGAAGGCCGATGCGGACTATCAAAGGCCTTCTCGTAATCAACGAAGCAACTCGCCAGCGAGCTGTTGAATTCGTTGCTTTGCTGGAGAAGGCATCTGAGATTATGAATCTGGTCCGCACAGGATCGGCCAGGTAAGAAACCGGCCTGGTTTTCCCTGAGGATACATATTACTGGAATCCTTATTCTCGCTAAGACTATCTGCGCCAAAACCTTGCCAGGCACGCTGAGCAGCGTTATGCCCCGGTAATTGTCACGGCAGAGTGGGTCACCTTTTTTGTGAATGGTGATGACTGATGACCTCACCGTTTACCCAGTCCCTCGGACAGCGCTCCTGCTCCCACACCTTACTGAGAAGTAGATGCAAGGGCTGCAAGAGTGCCTCCAGGCCGTACTTGAGAAACTGGGTGTATACCGTCCACGCCCGGCGCCTTCCCATTCTTTAACCGCTGCACATCTGAGGTGATCTCAGCGTGCGTCGGTGCATGGTCGGGAATGTTTGGCGCTCGGGGGATATCTACAAGTGTGGCTTCGCTGGGTATGTTAAAGGGGTTCGAGGGAGGAGAACGGTTTAGCAGCCCGCAGAAATGATCTCTCCAAATCTTTCTAACACGCCCCGCGCTTGACTCTATTGCCCCGCTGGGACTACGGATGGGCCCGGGGGTCGGTGGTCGTCTACCGCAAATTTCACGCGTGATTCTAAATAGTTTTCTTGTATCATTTCTGCGCGCTGCCGCCTCTGCTGCTTCAATCTGGTTGTCCATGAATCGGCGTTTATCGAGTCGCACAGATTTTTTTACTATCTTATCTTTGTACCGATAGTCTGTCTGGCGGTCCTCGATCCGGTCTGGGTCTGTCTCACTGTCCCTCAGTGCTTTATACCTCGCTCTTTCTTCAATTTTTCCCCACGTGTCGTCGGACATCCACTTTGGCTGCCCACTCCTCCTGACTCTTAGCACCTCATGAGCGACTAACGCAACTGCATCTTTGATGCTGGACCATTCCGATTCGATGGTGTCGCGTCGGGGGTTTTCCCCGTCATGCACACAGTTGGTGACGTTCTTTCTCACAGCGACGTCGAAATTCAGCCGAATTCGAGGAAATTGCAGTCTCTCGACGTCGATCCTCTTTCGAGTCGGGGGCCGTACTGTACGTCTGAGTTTGAGACGGATTTTGCCAACAAGCAGCTCATGATCGCTGTATATGTCGGCACCCCTATAGGTTTGAACATCGAGAAGTTCCCTTCGGTGAGTGGCGCTGTAGAGAAAGTGGTCAATTTGTGCTTTTGTGCAACCATCAGGAGAAGTCCACGTGTATTTGTGGATGTCTCAGTGGGGGAAGATTGTACCGCCAACGGCGAGCTCATTCATAGTTGCAAACTCGATGAGTCTCTCACCGTTGTCGTTGGCTTCACCGAGGCCATGCCTTCCCATCACTGTGGGGCCAAGCAAAGGATCCGTTCCCACTCTCGCATTGAGATCCCCCATTACGATCACGCGGTCTCTACGGGGGATTGTGGAGATGGCCGCGTGGAGAGAGTCATAGAAAGTATCCTTTGCCTGTGTGTCGGCTTCCTCGGTAGACGCATAGCACTGAAGGACAGTTACCGAGCTATCAGTCGTCCTGAAGGTGGCTCGTATTAGTCGTTCTGAGATGCGTTCTCATTTGGCAAGGCAGCGAGCTGCCCTCTCCGACATCAATACTGCTACCCCTTGTCGATGGTATTTCTCCTGATCTGAATATAAAATTGTGAATCCGCCCTCCAACAACTTTTTCCCGGCGTATTTCCAACGCATCTCGCTCAGCCCTAAAACATCAAGCTTATAGGTTTGCATGATGAGAGTGGCGTGTAGGTCCTTTCCTAGGGTACGCAAAGTACGCACATTGTATGCGCCTATGTTCATAGAGGAGTTGTTGGTGAGTATCATGTCCTTTTCGTTGCTGGGTCGTCCATTAGCAGGCCTAAGCGTCCGAGGCTTTTGCGTTGATGGTGTCGTAATATATTCATTTAAGAAGACCGGGTGATTAGCCCTGCGCTTCCGAGGCCTGAGTCACAAAGGCTCTATAGGTTGGCTCAACCCGGTTTTTCTGTCAGGGATTTCCTTCCCCTAGCCAGAAGACCGGTTTTAAGGCGCCGGAAGGTTCGCCTTTTGCCCACTGCTATTAGCTACAGCCAAAGCTGCATTGCCCGATGGTCGCCGCGGGGAGGCCAGCAGATGGACTTGCTGGGTTGAACATTTCCCATCATTTACTATGTGCACATCCACTGACATCGATGTGCTCACATGGGATCCACCAACCATTGACCACCAAAGATATTGAATAATATTAAAACAGCAAAGAGAATTGAAAAATCTAAGTGCATTAATAAAAATGATAGCCAAATTAGATTCCCTACGTATTGTGTTGAACAAATTTGACAGATGATGTAGCAAGTAGTCATGAGAGTATTAATTTCACGTTTCTGAGTAATAGGACAGTAATTTGATAATCCTGGAAAGCGATCAAATTCAATAAATATTTTTGTTGACTTTAAATAATAATGTTCATTTCCCGTCATTATTTTTACGAACCGTTCATATTCTCTTATGTATTAAGCCTCATTATTCCATTTTCAAAATATTTCTACGTTAAGTATTTTTATTCCATTAGGTAAACATACCAGTAGTTGACCACGTAAGAGAAAAATTCAGCAAACATAACGATTAACGTTCAGCATTAGACCGAATGATGACAAAGCAAGTGTATTCATAATGGTTCAAATGTCTTGATTGATATGATAAAACAAAAACTAGCAAAGGGCTTGCTACAAAAATCTGTTCAATTTTTAACAACCATGTTAATAACATGTTAATGTTCAGTAGTTGACCTTGTAAAAAATTGATTGTTCCAGGAGCTGACAACTTTTTTTTCAGTAGTTGACCACGTCTAATTAACGGATCAGATGGTTTCATGACAATCATTCATTCCCTCGGAGCTTCCTCTAAGACCACTCTTGGTTGAATCAAGTAGCATAAATTTACATTCACTGATATCCTGAATAATTGTCTTAAGAAATTCAAAATAAAAACTTACTGCATAAGGTGTTGTTTTCAAATGGCCGCCGTGATACCCCAATGATATATATGGTGATGTGTTAGTTCCTCCATCCGATAAAAGATGATTTCACTTGTCTGAACTCTACAATTTTGAGCAATCCCGCATCTACGTTTAATATTTTGGGAACTTTTATTGAAAAAAGTCAACTATCGGTACATTACCTTATTAGTTCCAAGTTTAAATATTTTTAGATAGTTGCATTTTACATTCATTCCAATTTTTTCAGAAGCACAACAGTGATTTAGCACTAAGCGATGATAATGAAATATTTTACACCGATTACGGCATATTTATTAGTACATTTAGGGCGAGTGTTCCTAAAGTCGGCCGTCGCCAGTGGTCGGCCTTTTGAGCTTAAAACTTAAATAATAGTGGATACATTTGAAAAAACAGATTTTTTAATTCTTGTAGGTAGTCTTATCACTTGCCAATGTAAATCTGCACTATACTGACCTATATGGTGCAATACCCAATTAACATTTTCACTTCGCAAGTTTCGACACATTCATGTTGTATAGGGATCGCTAAGAAAATATACTTTATATTGTCATGCTTTGCATCACTATCTTTTTTATTGTTCTGTCTATATTAATCGCGATATGTCGCAGTTGGCATTTTTTTGTAAACTTCTATTATTTTATGCTTGATACAATATTAACTATTTTATTTTTAGTTGGTTACATTACTTAATCCCTGTTTAATGGAATAACAGCGAAAAAAATATGTATTTATCATTCATTGACTCAAAATCCGTTTTGAAAGTACACTTGTCGCTTAACTGGCCGACCACTGGCGAAATGGCCCTATGTTCAAATAAGTTTTTCAGCAAAAAAATACCGACTTTTTTTAGAATTGTACATTTAAAAATTGATGTACTGAATAGATAGAGTTAAGTGTATTTTTCTGATACATTACTGATAAAAGGCTTTACTAATGTAATAAATGTATATAAATATTCGTAGACAGACGAAAATGAAATTGAATTCCACGTAAGTTTATTATTCGATATTACTCACGTTTTTCGTAATACTGTGAACACGGCAAAAAATAACATTTTTCTAGACAGAATTCTAAACGTTAGCTAAAGAGCTTTTTACCTTTCACAAAAACTAAAGAGGACAAAGTGAAAATGTAATCTCAATTTTTTAGCCGAACAAAAAATAAAAAAAAATAAGTGATCGAGCGTTTACAAAAAGAATCAGATAATATCATTTTTATTTAGTAAATTCTAATAATGTGTAGAAAATATTTTACTAGACTTATATTTGCATAATAAAATGTAAATAAATACAAACGGCGAAATATAATGATATTTTTTCATATTGAATATATTCTTTTTCTTTGTTAACATCGGTTTTGAATTAATTAATGTTAATTAAATTAATAAGTTGAATCATATGAATAGATTTAAGCGTATTCATTATTCAATATAGATTTTTTTACATAATATAAACATTACCAGTGCTTGAAATGCTAAATTTCAGGATCCGGAACGCTAGATAATTTAATAATAGTTTCGGTCGAGTTTGAGCCCTTCTTAACAAAGCTTTGTTTAGTTGTGTGTTGTGTGCGATTTATTCAAAACTAGTTTTTGTAGCATATTATTTTTTGCCTGAGAAGACGACGTCTTCAAAGATGTAAAAATCTGGTTGAACCAATGTCGAACTTTTAACACAATAAAAAACTACTATCGATTACACTTAAAAAACATCTGAATTTAATACAAGATTTGATATCTTACATGTCATTTAAAAGTATTAATTATTTGCAAAAAATAACAATATAAATATAGAGATTGATACCAGGGCATCCAATCCCAGACCCTTTTTACGATCCCGGGATTTCGGGATTCAGAATTTCTCGTTCCCGGGATTGGTCATTGAGTGTAATTTCATGTTTTAAATTGTACTCTTAAAAATTAATTTGTGACTATTATTGCTTCGATTAAAATGTATATATGATTAAATATTTTTTTGTGTTTTACAACGATTTTTTTGATTTAAAATCAAATAGTTGTTTAAAAAAAAAGAAAAGAAAATGATGAAAATAATTTTATTTTATTTATTGCATTATTTTGGTAGGTTTTACCAAATGGTATCCAGAAAGAGGACATGTCTTTCAATTTGACTTCAAAATAATGTACTCCACTCATTTAAGAAGTGGTTCTAATTTGTCCTCCATTTATAATTGGTTAAGAATGGCTGAAATATGAGAAGTAAGGAGACTGCAATAAATTCGTATTAATTCTCCAAGTTTTATAAAAAAACAATGTAAGTATGTACATGAACAAACCGAGGTACATGTTGTAGTTAATCAGTGAGTTTTATTTTGATAGATGAATTATTTTTTAGCATTTACAGTAAATCCCGAAATTGCGGTATAGTCTGAATATCAACCCTGGTATTACGAAATTGAATAATTGACCGGGATCCCGAGACTGGACTCCCTAATTGATACTGTCAATATAATTATAATATTACGTATGTATTGGATAGCCTTTTGCATTAAAAATTTCAAGGTGAACTTTGAAAAAATCATATAGATGGCAATGTATTGCAATGTATGTTGCAGTAAAAATTATATTGATGAGATTAATTTATTGATTTAAAGATCATTAGGGATTTTTCATGACAATTAAAACAAAATAAAGTCATCTGTCATATATTGTATTCCTGTGTCTTAGAAAAATATTATTCGTAATCTATTTTGAGTGGTTACTGTTATAAATATACGTTATTAGAAACATCGAATATTTATGTTTTATCCTATTTTTCAAAACATGCAGGAAATTAATTTCATGTTTTCAGTTTTTATTAGAATGAATGATGACTATTTTACTGTAAGGTATAATATACTATAAATTTAGTATATTCTTTTGGAAAATCAGTTTTTTTTTAATTAAAATGCTTTTTCATAGTAATTTCAAAATATTCCATGAAGTTTTCGGTGAACGGAAAAAACTCCGCACGGAAAAAAGCGGACACAGAAAAACCCTCACACAGAGTAGGAAAATAAGTATTTATATTTAAAATACTTCAAATCTTTTCATGAATTTTTCAACTTGAAAAAAAGGTTAAAATCAGATTTTTTATTTTAAATAACGTCATTTTTTCCGTGTCCGGTTTTTTCCTAGAATCGAAGTTTTCACATCCATACATAATTATCTATCTGATTTTTTACACCAGCCACTGACATTTACGAATTTTAAAAAAATTCGAAAATTTCGAAAAAATCTAAATTTGATAGTGAACATGCCACGACTTGAACATTTGATCGCTTGGGTAAATAAAAGTTCTTACCGCTAGACCACGAAGGCCGGCGTAGAAAATTTCCGGATTGACCACTGATCGTGGTTTTTAAAAAATCATTGAGGTAATTGTGCCTCAATTTTGTCCCGATACCATTTAAATTTAATCAATGCCTGACAGTCCTGATACGCATAATATTAATGTCATCACCATTACGTGATATTTGACGTACAGACTCGAAAAGGTCAAGGTAGAAAACCCAATGAACAATTTCGTAACACATGGGATAATATGATACAGATACTACGACTCGAATTCAATAACCTAAAAAACTACATTACATAAAAGCAATTTTGATACGTCTCGAAATTTACGCGAGCGAAGAAAAGGTAAATCACAAAATGAAAAAGAAGTGTCACTGGATAAAGCGTAAAACCAAAACTACAAAAGATACTCGGGCCATTGTAAGACGCGACTTTGTGTGATTTAATATTTTCAACACACGTTGGATTTTGAAAATGGGAATCGAGTTTAAGTTATAGGATGCTACTCTGCCGTACTAAGCACAAAAGGGGTAAGTAACGAGTTTGAATGATATTTGATTTTATTATATGTATAACAATATAGTTTTTCTAACGAAACCACTACATTTTTAAACATATTATGCATTCAATATAAATACAGCATTAGTTATGTTAAAATTTGTTAATTTTAACGTTTGAATAAATTGAAATATTATATTTATGAGCCCTCCCACTTGTGAATATAAGTCAATTAAAAATATGTATTTACTGTAACTGCGTTAAATTTTTCCAAATTTAATTTCGGTGGTATGCTCAGTACAGCTGTGAATGGGCTAACAAAATTACATACATTTTAAACTAACTCATAATTGAAAACATTGTGATCTGCATATGACTACACGTGTAAATACATACTTAAACTCATTAATTCAATGGCGGAATATCGTAAAGACGAACATCTGCATGAGTTATAATAATTATATTTAATAACTTGTACACTGTACATTCAACAATTAAATGTACAACCTAAATTAAATTGCAGTTCAAACGACAATAATGAAGAGCGCATAAATCTTAAAGGGCTATAAATAATTACACTTTGTGTTAGGTAGTATTCACTTGGTACACTTGAACTTTTGTTTCGATAGTTTGCACTTTGTATAAGATTATTTTAATTTTGTATGTTATGGACATTGAAATAAATTATATTACCATCTTGCATGTCCACTTAGAACCCTGCTTCTTCATAAATACCACGCCTATAATATACTAGTGAATAAATTCTAGTGCGTGGAGCAAAGACAATTCAGGCGGCCTAATATAGAGTTGCGACAAGTAAACTAGTCTATGGTGGAAAATCCTATATTGCAAATAGTAAAGAATAAGTGACATTTCATTACAGCGTTGTGAAACTATCGATTTCAAAGTGTGAGTATTTATATTGAGTGAAAACTATTTTGTCTATGTGATAATATTTTTTCGTAAGTGTAACATATTTCTTCAATGTTTAAATATATTTTATTATGTGGCATCACTTTATTTTTAGTGAAATAATTTGTTTTCTGTGGAATGTATTAGTTATAAGTGAAAATTATCTTTACGAAAGTGAATATCATCTAAACATAAGTGCATTTAGTTGTAAGCCAATCTTAAAATATACCATACTTTCTTATATTCAGCGTAAATAAAATATTGCCATAATTCTTGTTTTCTTTTTTCATAAAATTTTAACCGTTGTCAAGTTGTTTCTGCGGCCATGAATATACATCATTATAACAAAATAACCACTTTAGTAATAAGATAATCATAAAAAAAAAAAAGTGTAAGCATACTGTTAAAATTTATCAGCCAAGTGTAATTATTTCAAAAATCATTGCCAGTACTTGCTTACACAAATCCTTGCGGTTGGGGTTTTTATGGAAAACCAATTTTCAAAAACTCTGTCTGTTTTTTAATTCTCACAATTTGTTAAAAACAATTTATCGAGAAGAAAAATCCTTTTCAACCGATATCTAAATACAGTGGCGGCTCGTGGATAAGATATCTGGGGGTGCTGCGGTTGATTAAAAATTAAAAAAATGATTATTTGGATTACATTTTACTATTAACATCAAAATTATTAAAATTAAACATCACATGTACTTTTATTTCATTATAAAATTGATTCTTCTGACTTTCTTCCTTGAAAAATATCGTTTTTATTTAGACAGATGTCGCGCGTGTGTTGACACCGCTGCACACGCTCCCGCACACAGAACATGAAATACTGTCAATTTCGCAGTTCAGACCAAGCTTCTAACGACGGTCACCCCTCCCCACGCCCCTTCTTCGCCCACTCGAGTATATTCCATCGAACGTACTGCACCAAATGATGAAAATGCCTCACTCTATGATATTAGTACCGCGGTGTATGATAATTATTGGATGTATCGGTGTGCGGGCGAGTTTAATACACGCTTAAATAATAATGATAGTTTCATAAAATACATATAAATTTATGTATTTTAAAATATTATATTTTTCTCAATTTGCTTTGGGGTAATGTAGTTCCGCAGTGCGTATGGACGAGCCGCGCCTGCCTAAATATGTCTCTTTTTAATGTGGCACGCGCAAACACACTCTTTCTTACTCTCTCCGTCAGTGTGTGAGTGAAAGTAAATTTTAATTCAGCGTAACCCTCAAAAAATACGAAAATGACAGAGCAGGTCTCGGACAAATGATGTAAATTAGAAAGGGTAACATCATTTTACATTGGTTTTAAGTTTTAAAATTCTGACCCCCAAACTTGATATAAGCCACTATAATATCGACACTCCCGTATCTCCTACGTATAATCCCGTATCTGCATACATGAGAATATACAGGACTGTATTCCAAATATTCATAACGCTACTCACCATATAATATTTTCGATAAACGCAGTTTTTACTCTTTCCTGAACAATTTAAATTTTGAGGGTTACATAAATTGGCCAAAACACCGTCGAATTATTATGAATGTCGGTCTATTGTAACTTTCTATATTGTTGGGCTCTTTGGGCGCAATGTAGATCAATGATGAACTCAACTTACAAAGAAAGGATATTACAATGGCTGCTGACTTGGTATGATAAAAATATTACAAAAAAAGAATGGTTTTATTATTTATGTATGTTTGTTTTGGGTCAACTTGTATGTTTTAAAATGCGTAGTCTTCCAGATATTTTACATATATATATTCCACATTGGCTTTACAGCAGTACATAAATAAATCGGTATGATAGACTTAATTACAAATAATCATATCCATGAATAACACAATTAATATTGATACTTATGGCGAATTTTCCAAGAAACATTAAAATAATTACATTAGCAAAATATAGAAAATTGCGAAAAAAACATTAATAATTACATATACAGTGACAGTCGGCGTTCATTGTACGTTAATGAAGGCTTATAATTAAAAGCACTTTTGTTTTGATCATATTCACTTTCATAAAAATAGTTTTCACTAATAAAAAATACATTCCACAAGAAACGAATTCTTTCACTAAAAATAAAGTGATCCCACATAATAAAATGGTGTTATTATAATTTATTTCAATACCCATAAAATACAGGTAACAATTAATGTAATTCATTTCAAAGACCGGCAATCAAAATTAGTCTGTGGAACTTTGTTAAAAGAATCCGTTTTTAAGAGGAAACTCTTGAAATTAATGTTTGCGGTACTTTGTTAAGAGAATCCGTTTCTAAGTGGAAACTATTAAAATCAAAGTTTGAGTGTAATTTAATCCAAAGTGAAACTATCCAAATAAAAGTTCAAGTGTATCAAGTGAATACTCTCTAATATAAAGTGCGATTATTTATAAATATACTAGCACTGTTGATATTAAGCACGGGCTAGGGCCATTCAATTTATCGATCAATATTAGAATTTAACTTTAATACTGTATTGTTAAAGATAAAATACAAATACTTAATGTTCATGAATAATCAGACCCGCCCTTTTTATAAATGTAATGTATTCAAAGAACACTGGACCTTTGGATTTTTTTGATTAATACTAATTATTAATAATTGTGCCACGATGTGCATGGAGGGATTGTTTTTATTATTATTTGCCGTGAAAATTTTGCTAATAGCGGAAAAATATTAAAAATTAAAAAGATATTCTCCATTTTTTATTATATCTTTTCATTTAGTTACTCCATTTCCACTTCTTACAAAATATGTTGAAGAATGAAACAACAACTTCTCTGAGGAGTTTCATTACGGGTGTCTTCGCTAGAATTAGGACTAGAGATTCCAACTATTCGTCATTATCAACTATTCGAATACCGAATAGTAAAACTGAAACTATTTGAATATTCGATTAGTTTCTGAAGAAATGATGAAACTACCATTTAAAATTCGATTTGAATAATTGATAGCATAACAATATATAAATACACATTCCAATACATATCCATTGTATTACATTATTTAAAATTTGCGAACACGTCGGATTACTACAATGGCATTTATTCAATTACTGAAATTACGACACGTTTAAACGGATTTTTTGGTCCAGAGTCATTCATTAAACTCAAGTATTATGATAAGATGGATATTAACAACGTCCGAGTTGGATGAAGGCAAAAATAACCACTACCTGGGGTATTTGTTCTTATTCTTGAAATCTGGATAAATTACTATTACTATTCGAATGGTTGCCCAAATATTCGAATATGGAATAATTAAAAAAAGCCGAACACATTTGGCTATTGAATATTCGAATTGGAAGCCCGAATTGGGACTCCGTGTGGCTCAATATATTGTACTACGCTCAATTTGCTTATTGTTTTTATAATTATTACCCCTCGATGTGAATTGTGACATTGCTGATTCTTTCCGCGAATTTCTATTTCATTTCGATTGGTTTTATTACAATAAAACAATGCCAAGTTCGATTCTGAATCCCTGTTGGCCCTGGCTCCAAGGCTCTAAAAAAAGTTTAGAGTATTGTGTAGGTAGTATTTTTTTCCTAAGGTCATCCAGCGGGCGCCCCGCCGTAGGACCTTTCAGACAGACCCTAAAACTTATCACGATCTCCAAATGTAAATTTTCTACCTTATAGATTTTTTTGTGGCCTTTGTTGTTTCTTTTTCAAGCGCTTTTGTACTGCGCCATTTTTTAATCGTGTTGCCATATCTTCGCGTTATGGATGTTACGAGCACCGAATAATTATTACTCCTCACAATAATCATCGAAAGATATTTATATCATGTATAAATATGGGGAAAATAATTAACATGATGTTTACAGTATCAAAAGAGAGTAAAAGTAAGCGGAAGACACATTCAACAGACTCGTTGCTATTATTGTATTAACAACATACATTTTTATGTATGTATGTATGTATTTATATAAACTATACACACAAAAGAAAGTAATATCTCGTTAAAGGTGCAAAGTACATAAATAATTTTTAAAGTTTTCAAAGCTATGACGTTATAGAAATTTATTTTAAATTCCACTACTTAATTTAAGACATCGTCTGAGGGTGCCTGATGGAATTTCAATACCAAATTTGTATTCGGCATTAGAGTACACAAATGGACTCAAATTGACAGGATTATCATGGATTGATTGTCAATTCGAGTCTATTCGTGTACTCGAATTCTTGAAGATGCTTAAAGGCGAAACCCGGGTCATTAATAACAAAATACATGGATGTGTACATAATCTCAACAATTCAAAATTTCCACTAATTAAAGTTCAAAGGAAAAAGAGTTATTCAAAGAATATTAGAAACAAATCTCTACAAAGTTATTTGAAAAAGAAAGCACTAGTTATATGTTGTCACACCTATACCTCTTCAGCTAAAGATGCTTCTAAAATAGGTGAAAAACATTTCATACCTAGTTATTAATTTGCTTGAATACACAATGAAAATGTTCAGTCGATAATGCTCGTGATGAGCGCAACCGGTCATGATCATTATAAACATGTGGAAGTAGTAAAAAAATGTGTTTTATTTTTAAAATATAATGCCTTTCCAGTAAGAATCGACAATTTAAGCCCTGAAAAGTGACAATGAAAATGATTGTTTTTAAGTTTTATGATTATTATGTGTGGAATGAAAGATTGAAAATTTCAGTCTGTTTTCTTAAGAGAAATTTTACACCATGTTTAAATTATCGATAAGTTTTATTTATGCACTTAAAAAATATTTAAATATGGCAGTATACGAATGTCATCTAATAAACATTTTGTTATGTATTTAAAGTCAAACGCGTTATCGAATCAGTCGTAAAAATTCGCCATCAAACAGGTTTCGAGCCATATGGTGTCAGAATTGTGATTTAATCAAAACCCTTTTATTTCGTATTTTTTCAAAATTTTCAAGACACAATCTCATTAGCAGAATAAAATTATTCATGACTTTTTTTTCATAAAAAAAAAAAAACAAGAGCTTCTGCGTTTTCTTACAAACCAATAGTCCTTATAAAGGACGCTCAGGGCTCAGGTATCGAAATATCAGTGGTTCTCAAATAAAAAGATTTACTAAATATTTAAACAAATCAAATAGATAATTGAAAAACTTTTAATTATATGATCAATATTACACTTAAGTGTTTTCTCATTTAAAAACCTATAATGTCTCAAGCCCTAGCAGTCAGACGAAGATCACTGTTTATGGGCGCTATGGCACATCGGCCACCTTATAGAAGTCACACTATAGTAATACTTTACTATATTTATTGAATTGTAAACGTCAACACGTTTGTATTGTATAAAATGATTTAAAAATAGAATATTATGTAACCGTGAAATATTTGTATTAGATTTTATTCAACGCATATTTCCTTAGCCCATTTTTTTTATAGTGTTTCAGAAGTCGTGTTCGACTAAGTTCATTTCTTGTAGCGCAATATGTTTTATCTACTCGGCAAAAACTTAATACTCTTTAGAGAACGATTACAAATAAATCATGCTGTCTGAATTGAATTTTGCAAACTCTTTTTGCTCAGAGCATTTGCATAAAAACTCATATGAGCATGTACAGATTAGTGTTACGAGATCAATAATAACTAAATTATATCACACAAATACGGAATTGCCAAAGTGGAACAAAGAAAGTGAAATAAACATGTACGAAAACATTTTATTGATTATGACCATTCAATTTTTAATAATATATGGCAAGTTAGTATAAGAAAATGATAGAATAACATACATAATGAAAACTTATTTTTCTTTATTAATAGCAAAATGGTACAAATTTTGAACAATTATATTATACATACTTCAGAATTTCAGAATGTTTACTATTTACATAGAATACTTAGTCTTAAGACGGATGGCAAACGTCCTCTACCAGTGTCAATTTTGTTGATCCCTGTTCTAATCTCTTGTTGATATTATGTCGGTTAGGCAGTACCAGACATATATATATTGTATACGAATAATTAATTTCTCGATGTCAATATTAAGCTTTTTTTTAAATAATCTATATCTAAAAAGATGAAAGTTTGTTTGTTTGTATGTTTGTTTGTCCCGTATACGTTACTATACTATTCATCCGATTGAGATGAAACTTTGGTGACTTGTTGGAGGAAGTGTATTGTTGCCACGCATCCCAATAATTCCGACAAATCGATTCAACCTTCTGCAGTTTCCGGTGCGACTCGCATTTGCATTGACCATCAATAAAGCACAGGGACAATCGCTACACGTTTGTGGACTGAATTTGGAAAAATCCATGCTTCTCACATGGACAGCTGTATGTGGCCTGCTCACGCGTCGCAAAACCTTCTGATTTATTCGTGAACCCACTAGACTGAAAATAAAATTGTGTATCCAAAAGCACTTCAATAAACAGAATTAAAACACAAACACTTTCATTGAGTGGCATTGAAACGCATGCCGGGTACTCGCTAGTTAAAAAGATTTGGGATTACATCTAATTGTAAATGTGGCCAAGTTTTTTAAATGTTAAAATCACAAAGAAATAAACTAGATCATTTTAAAACAGCTCCTCAAGATCTGAATGAGAAGACAAGAAATCAAATACACCCTACACCCATGCCAAAAATCTCAAAGTAATGTTTGATTGAAAAAATAACATATGATATTAATCTTGACGAAATTTGAACCCGTAACCTTTTGATCGTTAAGCCGAGCTTTAATCGATAAGCTACCGAGGTCGCCTAGAATTGTTTAGATTGTTTGGGCGCCATCGCAAAATTATGATTGTCACTCAAGTTTTCAACAAAAAAAGTAAAAAACATACTTTTATTCGATATGCTTACTAATTAAATCAAATTGTAAACATGAAATTATTTACATGTTCATAAACGCGAAATGATTTTGTGAATGAAATTAAAATACATTTAGATGAGAATATTTTAATATTTAACAAGCACAATTTCAACATTTTTAATATATTCCTAAAATAATATGGGCAATCAAACGATAAATTTCAATCACGATGTCAAAATTATTCACCGATTGTTATGTTGAATTCTGTAGAAAACTTATTTATGCTAATGGATTCCTTTTGATATAGAGATTTAAAATTATTTACTGTTAATTTTATTGTAAAATAGCGTAACAATATTTTTTTGTAAACTCGCTATATTGTATAAATTTCACAATGACTAGAGTTTGAATCGCGAATTTAATAAAGTTTGACTTTTTTTTACATGAGAGCCGTATCCTGAGTTCCAATGGACGTTCAGTTAGCAGTTAACAGGGCACTCCATACCTTGCATTCGGCACCAAAGATGACCAATGTTTTCTTAAAAAAAATATTCAAAACATTTTATGAATACATTTAATACTAAGCGTTTATTTTTAAGTTTAGATTATATGTATTTTATTTGTCAAATACTTTACGAAAATTGAGTTTTAAATGGCACCATAGTTTAGTATCTTTAGTTTTATGCTTTTTCCAGATGTTTGTTAAACATTCGATTCGAAAGTATTTTTTTAAACATTTATAAGCTGTGTTCGATTTAAAAAATATGTACCTTTTATTTGAAATAATATTATTTTTTACTGAATTAGATTTTATTATTTAAATAATTTCATCATTTGACAATTTTTCGATATTTGTCAATATTGACAACAATCATCGCAAAATAAAATAAAAATATATGAAAATAGCCAGTCAAAGTGTTCACTTTTAAATATAATTTTGCGTACGTAACTACCATTATAACCAATAACCAATCCTATCTTTAACTAGATATTTAAATTTGTAGCCACTATAAAGCTTGCTTTGCTGTAAACCTAAAAGATGAAAAAAATTCGTATAGGTATGTATATAATTATATATGTACACGATATTGACATTATAATGACAGAAGAAAAAAATCCGAACATAATGCCATCACTATCATTCGTAATACAAATTAATACGATGTATCTGGTTATTTGTTAATTGAAAAGATGGCTAGGTATACATGCATAAGTATATAATTGTAGGTAAATCTCTGTCTTTACCCGATAAACGCTCTAAAAATTATATAGTAGAAATTAAATTACTACGCAGCCGTCCTTGAACTATAACGGTGACCCTACTATGGTACTATGAAAAAGAAAATTAAGTTTTGGTGCATCCACGGCGCCATTGGCGGCCGAATAAATCCACACTTTTATTATTGGAGGGTCAATATGTACTGTACAAGTGTTTGGATTTCAGATTTAAATCTTGATTTTGATTCAAGACGTAGCAGATAATTGTAACCACCGCTACATGGAAGAGGAACATGAAGTGGCTCAGGCACGTCTTTAGGATTCCACCCAAGAGTGCGCCTCATCGTTGCCTTTTGTGACAACACCCCAGATTTCGCTGTCGTGATCGTCCCTGATACACCACTCGCGCAAACTAAATTAGTCTGTCATTATTTCAGTAAACTTCAGTGCATAGAAACCGACACTTAATGTCCCTAAAGCAATCCTGAGAATAATTTGAAAACACTTAACTTTACTGTACTACCGGATACACCCACTAATGTTGGTAATCCATAGTGAGTGGTAGCGGAAAAACAGAGATTAGGGAGTAGTTTATTTCACCCTCAACGATACACAGGAAATTAAGCGCTTTTCATTTAAGGTTCCTCAGCTTCCCTCCGATTTTCTACCTGGCATGTTCCCGTTATAATATTGATATAAGAGTATTTTTTAATTGGTCGTTTCAGAGTTGATGCGGTATACATTTAATGTTTTTAAGATTGTATTGTTCGCATAAAATAATTTGGTGTAAGGAGTTCTGTATCTGCTGACCCAACACTTTGAACGCCTACGCCGCTGTCAGAAGACGAAGGTATTATACCTGCACCAAGTGAATACAAAAGTAACAAAATCTCAACATTCAGTCGACATCTTTCTTCTTTTTAAATGCAACATAAGCACGAACAAAATTTCTATGGCGCTAATTTAACTTTATGATAACTTGCATAAGGTATATTATACTGTGCCAAGACAAACGCTTGTTTTCAGACCTGTTCGGGTTTCAAAAGATGTACAAGCCGAAGTAACAAAAAGAGACAACGACAATATATATTCCATACGAACCAATGTCTCGATCTCACTCTAAATTGAAGTGAAGGAACTAAAAGCAATTTTAGCGCCAAATGGTGACGAAAAACGATTAGATTAAATTGTTTGTATGTATTAAACTTTAAAACATTGGATTAAATGCTCTGTGTTATTGTTATTTTGCTTAAATATTGAATTTTTTCATGGCAAATCAGGCCGTAAAGCAGTTGTGACGCTAAAAGTTTCTGTTGTAGCGGACGAGGCATAACTTTTTTAGATTTGTTCACATCACTTCAGTAACGAATAAACGTTTGCGCTGGGAGGTTGTGTCATTGATAAAAATCTTAATATGAAATTGATGACATCGTGAATTTATTTCATCGAACTTGAAGAACATTTTATATAATACATTCGTAATGTTTTAAATATGTGCAATATTGCAAATATCGTGACTCTATGTGTATATTAAATGCTACAAACTGTTGTTTCCGTACTATGTTATGTGAAGTTAAGTGAAAAAGTTATTCAAAACTGGTATTTTGTGAAATGCTATAATCGTTTTGCAAATATTTTTTACAATACTAATTTGTAATATGATATGAAAGTGAATTTTAGAATAATGTCTTGATTATATTCAAATCCACTGTGTTGTTATAAAAATTCGAACAAAGTTGATTTTATGACATGGACAGATTCTGAACAGTTTTCAAAGTGTAAAGGTAAATTTTGTTTTAGTTTTAGTTTCCTTCCAATTTGACGATTTATGTAGTTTGGTGCAGCATCAAATAATTATATTACAAGTCAATAAGAATTCAAATGACATTTAAAACTATAAACAATAAAATCATGACGTTTTATGGCGATCTTTCAAATACATATTCGTCATACTAAAAGTTTGTTTATTCTAATATTCTCGATGGATTCGGCGGCAACTTTGTGGAAATTCATTTATATCATAAAATTGATACATAGTTATTCCAATGGCTGCATTACTAAATGACACGTGTTTCGCTTCTTTAAGCAGCATCTTCCGAAGCATCAGCAGCACGTGTCACGTTCAGTAACACAGCCAGTGGAATAACTAAGTAATCAATTTCAATTTACTATTTGTTGATTTTGTCTAACAAGATGTATGATAATATATTATTATTATATTATTATTACTACTTAATACAAGTAAAATGAGTATAAATATATTTGACAGTTTCCTCAATAATACTAATGTTAATCGGTTATGAATTTCAATGTAACATTGTTATTATTATTCGCGCGCTTTTTCCTTCGATACATAATTATTTATCCAATACAGTTGAATTCTTGGAATTGTTTGTTTATGATTTTACATTTTATACACAATTTTTTTATCTATGATATGTGTTCTTTAATTTCAAATTGTCAACGATAAAGTTTTATTTTAAAAAAGCCATACAAACATTGACGAATAATAATAACGATCGATCGGCGAAATTTATTATAAATTAATTTTACCTAATTACCTACTTTTAAATGTAAAAATGATTCTAAATAAGGGGGGCAAGAGCCCCCCCCCTTAATGAAGTCTGAATAAAAATCTTATACCCTTAGATCAGATGAATTTTATGATTTTGCTGTTATGAAAGCAACTAACAGTGTTTTCAAGATGAATTTATAAAATAAGTAATTAATTACGTTTTTAGATTATTATTGTATTGATATTGCATGCATTTTTCCTCAGAGGCTTTAATAGAAAATTGCGACACATTATAATTATTCTCATGTGCCTAAATAAGCGATGTCTGTAAATTTACTCATAATATTTTAATTCGGTTTTAAACATTTCATCGTTTAAAAATGCTCACACGCTGAGCGAAACTGATGATCGAATAAAATGAGAAATTAATGCTTTACATTCCAACAATGATGCAATTCTTATTTAAATTAAAAAAAACTATCGATTAGGTACCTACAGTAATTAGTTGCGCTTGTTAGATATGACAGTAGTTAATACTTAGTATGATTTTGGCGGGATTGTAAACACGAAAGAACAAAAAAGCTGCTTAGCAAAGTCGTGATGTGTGTAAATACTTTGTAGTATAAAATATATTATTAATAATCAAGCATCGCCATATAACGATGATGGTATGATTTATGAATAGTGATATAATATTATTATCTCATACTTTTTCACCTTCACGATTCGGTGTAAGCGTAAAACATACACTGATTGCGAGTCTTAAAAATATTTCCGGGTCCTCTTTCCATGCAAGCACACCTGTACAACACCTGTTATAATTTTGTAACTATTTATTATATGTATAGAAACAGATGAAAAATGTTCCTACTAAAAGTATGCAGTCAATTGGTGTGTTAGGAGTGTCGTAATTAGGCAGGTGTGGCCACAGGACCCTGGAAGGGCTTTTATTAAGAATAAACAATGTTAAATATTATTACTAGAAATTAAATATCGATGGCCTAATGTTATAATCTGATAAGAAACTGAATATTTACGTTAATATGTATGTGAGACTTTTTTTTCTTCTAAGTATTAAATGGATAGTATGTTAGAGTACTTGTAAATCATTTAAAAGTTTGAATACTTTGGATTATTTAAAATAAACTAGATACGGTTTACTAAGTCATTTTCGTCAACATATCAGATACGGGTTTATAACATTAGGCCATCGATATATGATAACTTTGATTAGAAAGGACTTCAATCGATCATATGTAATTTGTAAAATACTTATTTATTTTTTAAAATACCTATAGTTGCGTGACCTTCGTTCACATATAAAGGGGTGGCAAACCTGAAGCACGCATGCCAAACATGGCACGTTTTACAATTTAGCTGGCATGTCAGAATTAGCAGATTGTTTTATGTAACTCATGGATAAGATATCTGGACATAATTTTATACTTATTTTTTGTACACAAATATATTATTATTCTGTCAGCACTGTTATTGACATATGTAATCATTTAAGAGTATGTTTGTTTTTTTGCATCGAACGAACAGCAACAGAAATTTCATTAATACTTAAAGTGTATTTTTTTAAACTCACTTTTCTCCTCTATTAAAAATTGTTTGGAAGAGTGAATGAACCCATTCTCTCTTATAGGTTCATGCTGTTAAATGATGACACGGTATTCGCGCTATGTTTTTAAATACGAAAATAATTATGGCATAATTTCTAATTGTAATTATTTAAATAAATAAATTTACAAAAAACTGCACGGCACGTCTGATAGTCGATATATATTATTTGGGGTTTTTTTGACACGTGTTACATACACTAGGTTTGCTACCCCTGACATATAATATAACAATTACCTACGGGGGTATTTTAACTTGATAACTGTCAATTCTTGATAGAAAGACATTATGTGTTAATTTATAAAACATTCTAATTCAACAATTTTATATCACGATCAAGAACGGTTTCGCTCATCGCGAGCATTTTTTAAAAATTCGAATGAACAAAAAAAAAAGGTTTTGGTATTTGTTGATTGCTTAATTTATGCCTAAAATGCAGATTCATTCATTTATTCACAAAGTACAAACACCGTAATGATTATCAAAAAAGTTTTTGAGTAAAGTTTGGTTTTTGGGATCGATAGCCTCTTGTGTACTTTTAAACAGTTACCTATCAAAGTTGACATTGAAGTTTTTTGTCGACTTCCATTGAATTAAGCTTGCAATACATCAGGATTATTACTCATTTTATTTCAAAGACTGACGATTAGTTGTCTGACGAAGAGTTTGTAATTTTGAATGCGATTGTTTTCCCAACTAAGGGTTCAAATCATTATAATCAAATCAGTATTAACATTAATTCAAATATCTATGTTTTCTTATTTTATCTCATATATATATATATATATATAAATATATAAATATATCTTCCATGTCCGCTCTCAACATGAAGCATATGGTCTCCGAATGGAGGTATTTCAACACAATTTTTCTGAGTTCAACAGCTGTTTGTTACGCAGTTGCTTAACCTCTCTTTTTTCGAAGAGAGTAGGGATAGAAGGATAGGGCTAAGACACGACTAGTGATTAGCTAATCGCTCTCGCTACGCCTCGTGAGCGTCGGATGGGTGGGAGGGAGGCTTAGACATCACAAAAACTCAGACTACGAACAGAGTTCCATAAATCGATTGAAATATCAATCTATGAAAACCGTCCGCACCGGGAATTGAACCCGAGGCATCTGTAACCGTATCCAACACCGCTACCAACTGCGCCAAGGACGCCGACAATTTTATTATTTTTCTTATATGTAAACAATATAAACTATTTATTGTCTTGTCAGTTCGAGTTCATTGGTGTGCTCAAATGCCTGAAGACGCCGAAAGGCGAAACCCTGGTCGTTAGTGACGAAACACATGGAAAGTTACAAAATTCCAACGATTCAAATTTAAATAAATATTATAGTCATATATTAGTTGATAATGCTCGTGATGAGCGAGGCTGGTCCTGATCATTATACATACAAATGTGGAACTAGTACAGATAAAGTATGTTTTATTTTTGAAATATAATGCCTTTCCACCAAGAATTGATAGTTGATACCCTAAAAATGAAACCCTTGTCCTTTCCCATGGTCCCATTGCTCATTCCCATGCCTGAAATGACAGACAGGACAATTGGGCTTAATCTGGTCTCACATTCTTATGGTTTTGGATGGCTCAATGGGAAGGCCTGTGCCGTATTTCAATATAAAAAAAACCAATAAAGAATATCGGTCAAAGTGTTGGATTATTGTAATTATTCTCTGTTCAATCTCATTTACATTCCTAATGAATGAAGTCAAACCTTTTTTGCTACCTGATCTGACATTGACTTTCAAATTATTGTGTTCATGAACATGACAATTATGTGGACTACAACACATTTTTTTACCAGTCTACTTTCTTTAAGTTGCCTCGCATGATTATCATGTTCTTTGGACAACGATTAATACATGCTATATTGCTTTATTTTAATTCAAAATGCGCCATGATTGATTGACCGCAATAAAATGCAGCAAATTACCGGATTCGATACACCTTCAGCTGTCTTGGAGAAACGATTTACGACCTGTGATTACCTTGTATGGATTCTTTGAATTATCTCGCCGATCTCGAGAGAAATTTTGTCAAAACATGTTACCTATACAAATTTACTTTAAAAATATTGTATTGGAGCTTGCATTGTATTATATTGAAATGTATTTATATAAATACATTACAAAAAATACGAAATAATTAAAGAATACATAAAAAACAATAATGTACAAATTGGCAAAAAAGTCTACTTTAAAACGTAGAAAACTTCTCGTCCGAACTCCCCCACACCCAAATACAATAATATTTATATTTTTGTAAAGTCATTTAACATATCTTCGTTGCTCAAAATAAACCTCCAATGTGAAAAAAACCTTTTTTGAGATAAAGACAAAAAGCAACGCAGTTTATCATGATAATATTAGTACTATTTCGATTATTAAAATTATCGATAATGTTTAACAGTTTTACAGTAAAAGAAATAACATGTTTACACTGTCACATCGGAGGTATGCGCTGCACAGTTTTGGCACATTGGAGATATTTACCATGAAAAAATGGAATTGGAATATATATTTTGCATTTTACTTGTTTACTGTTTCCTGCAAATATCTGTGCTATTATTACTTTAACTACTGTTTGTCTTAGTCAATGAATGTCTTTGTTCCAATAAATTTAAAAAAAAACAATATGGCTCTTTTCAGTCTTTTCAGTACAGTTGTAGTATAAAAGTGTCGACAAGACAAACATTAGTTTAGTTATAAGTAATTATAGTTATAAGTAAACAAAAAAATAAAAATAATTGCGATTTCATTTTTTATTATACGACGATTTGGAAAGTCTTTAATTTTAAAATAAAAAGTAATTAATAGCACAATGGATGTTTTTGTTAACAATGCAGACAAAATCGTAGATTATTTTTACACCAAAAAACCACTTTTGTGAAATTGGTACATTTGAGGTTTATTTTGTGCAACGAAGATATTCATTGTCACCTTTCACCAATCGATTGATTTATAAAGGCTTACCCATATTTCCCTGCGTAATGTGCCACGGCTGTTGCATTTTGATAAGTTTAATTATTGCAAACTTATAATTGTTTTTTGACCCGTGAGAAAAATGTTTAAATACAACTGAACTGAATAAATACATCACAAATACTTCTTTTTTCACTTTTCGTTTTTCAAGTTTATTTTGTGATAATCCTCTATAAATTTTAATAGTTTAATCAAAAATTTCTAAAATAAAGATAATCTTGTCAATATTACTTAAAATATTTATTTTTTCAAACATATCTTGTCCCCAGGTGTCCCAGACCTGGGGTCGCATAAGTTCCAAAGTGTACTTATTCGTATATTTTTTGCATACGAAAAATGTCGATTTTGAAATGCAAGAACTGTCTGAATTAGTTGGATAGTGCTGATGAATTTGAATGGTGCTCCCTGTCATGAAATAAAACATATTTTACTGATTTTTTAAAATAGAAATTTGCAGAAAGAGCAGTAGGTACACTTTTTCTTTATTATTATAAATACTACTTATGAGGCTAGGTTATGAAAAAATAAATAATAAAAATAAATAAATAAAACACAATTTGTTTGTACTACTTCTACATATTTATAGTGATCAAGACCGATTTCGCTCATCTAAGAATAATGAAACTTGGTATACTAATTTCACCAATATCGGGCCGCAAAACATTTTTATTTGAAAATGGGCTCACTGTCAAAAAGTGTTGGAACCGCTGACCGGATGCATAATTAGTATTTTACACGCTCAAAATTTTAATTAATCTTTATGTTTGAAATTATAATCATTTTATAATTGCAAATCTAAGGCGAGTGTTACTCAAATATGTACCATCATTATGCATACATATTTATTTTTTACTGGCCTTATATTTTTTAATACGGGTTGTAAGTTGTAACTTGCATAAAATATTTTACGATAAAACAATCAGTCGCAGTATAAATTTCTCTGCTTGAGGCGCAGCCCACTTCAAACCTCTTTTTATTGTAATTTTAATTAAAAAGAAATCATTCTTTGAGTGCAATGACTGCATGTTTTTTAAGCTCTAAGAGTTCGTAACATCAAAATAAAATTTTGTATAATGATTCGCATCACGTCATTGTAATTATTATTTATATTATAAGCTCACAATTTTATAACACAACAATTTATAATGAATTAGTTTTTTATGCCATCATTTATCTCACGATTGTTATTTAATCATAAAAAATGCATCCACGAAGATAAATTCCTCGTCGTCGTTTTTAAACAGAAATATGAATTAAAAATAGTTACAGAGGAATTTAACTTTAAAATAAGTGAAATAAGTGAATACTCAGTGAATACACGAACACGTACATCTGTTATATCATTTTGTCGTAAGACAAAATCTATCACTTGAATAATAGTAAGTGAATCTGCCATTCTCTTCCATTTTTCAAATTGTAAAAAGATTCTTTTTTCATGAATTTTCAAGAACCTTCATTTTTAGTGGTTTTTAGCTGAATTCACAAATTTTTGTTTTTTTTACGAAAATTTGCTCACTTTGCACGTATTACTTTATGAATGATTTTTTTTATATTGAATTTAAAAAAAAAAATCTCGATCGACACCAAAGAATTCATCGGCATAACAAAAACCACTAAATTGACTATTGATTTCAAACATTCGTTTAATTGTATTTTAAACCAATGAATGCGCTGGACATTTTGACATGTCCAAGACTTTATCTCGTGTTTCCATCTAAACTTGTAAAAAACACTCACATGCTTTAAAAGATAGTTTAAGCCTTAAGGAAAAGAAATTAGGCATCAAATCATGAAAATGTCTAGTAGAACACAATTAAATATATTTTTGAAGAATTCTCGATTTTTAGTTGTTCGAATTTCAGCTTTGAACTGCTGATACGCAGCATTAATCGTTAGCCCTATGTATTACACATACTTATGCGGCTACGCGCTTGCTTGTGTGCTTGTTGGCAGTGTACAAGACGACTGGTCGTAGCCATTTGGCTTGCAAAGAAGTCGTTGATTAATTATTTTTTACCTTTTTGATTTTCTTCAATTTATTTTTGCAAGAATACGACAAGTTTAGTTTACTTGTTCATTTATTTGGGATAACTAATATATATTTCACATAATTCTCCATTTTTACTGAGGAAATTGATCTATTTTTTACCATAGTGAGCGTTTTAACAGATCGACTGAAAATGAATTCGTGCGAAAAGGTTAAAGAATTCAATTTTAAAAAACAAAATTCGGAACGTCGATATTTTACACAAAAAAATGTAATCTTCAATCTTAATTATCAAAGAGAGAAACACGTGTCAAAAATAAATAGTAACAAAAAAGTTGTAATTGCAAAGAAATCAAATTTAGCAATATTTATTAAATGAATTAAATAAATATCTACCACATATTTATCGTCGATTATGCGAAATTGTTATATAATTATTATTACACGTGTCTTAGTCATTTCGTTTTGGCATATTCTACTAAAGAAAAAAAATAATTTTGCGAATAAATCCCTCTTATAAGGAAATGAGTGAATGGCGTTTCAATAGATGCGATATATCAAACTCGTTCCAAATGCTTGGGGGTGCAATAATTTGTGTTTTCTTATTACTTCCTGTTTCCTTGGCAGGGCAGATGTTTCTTCTTAATATGTAGGCATTTTAATATGTATGCAAAATTTCCTTCATTATAAATTATAACGGCCCTCCTCCAGTTAGTGTTTTAGAGATCTTCAAATTGTAGGCAGGTGTTATACCTTTTTTCGAATCTGACTAAAGAAATCAATTATTTCTGTAAAAGTTGGGATCACTATTTTGTGAATCTTTCCAACCCTCGCTGCAAAATATATCTTATTTTAAATCTCTAGCCCTGGGGATATAATTATTATTTTCTGTTTTGTTTTATGGTTTTTAAGGGTCGAGTTTGGTGAACTAATAGGAACATGTACTCCAATTATTGCAAAGATAAACGAATCATTTTAGAAATAGTTTGACATTGGCGATTGATTAATAAATCAAATAACGAAATAAATATTGCTAACTGAACATGAACCAGATTATTTATATTATATATTCTAGACAAAATTCTTCCCTATTTCATGAGGAAATGAAAGAAAAAAATTAAAATACTTTTCCCTCATGTGAAAAGCTTCAGGCTTCAGGTTTCCTGATTGGGTCTTGACAGGATTTGTTAACTTATAAGGAATCATAATATTTTTTTTATGAATTATCCATTCCCATTATATATTTTGATACTTGATTTCATTTCTTTTATAAAACATAAAAGATAAATGTGAAACGTAAATACCTTAGATACGCAACTGGTCTTATAATCAGATTTTTATATTGTTATGATATTGCAAAACTAAGTAATTACTAAGCACTTAATACAATTTTTAGTCGGTTGTTCACCTTAGATAGCAAAGATATATAAATATAGTTTCCAAATACAAAATAGGCATATCATTAATAGGTACTAACATCTTAATGTGTAATGAGTGATACCAACATAAAAATAGTTGATTCGTCATTAAAACGAAGCTCGTTGCATGCTGTCAAAAGCCAGCTGATTAACTTTTTGCTGCTAAATACGCTAGCTATACGTTTTTTGCCGCACAAATTTTCCGTCTTGCACGCAATGGCAACATTAAAATGATTTTGCGCCAATTTATATGCAACTCGTAAATAAATATAATATGAAAATCTAATCGAAATTGACTGTGGACATGCTGCAAACAAAGTTGTTATAATTATTTCATTTTAAATATGCCGACGTTAGGGGACTTATAAATTGTAAATTGAGTAAATTTATCTCTCTTATAAGCAAGTGATGACGAGGGTTTTAATTTATGACATGAATATCACGTAATAACAGGGTCATTGTAACTAAGCAAAATACAATAAATAATACGTTAGTGTATCCTCTACTTAATCGATAAGAAATTACTTCATTGGATCCCATATCTAGATTGGGACGTTCTTAACTCTGCCAAATATGTACAACTTTAAACATGTTAATGCTTGATAATCTACATCAGTGCTCTGCAACCTTTTCTCTTCCACGGCACACCAAAATTTACTTCAGATGAACGCGGCACACCACATATATATAATATATATAAAGGGTATAACACCACGCGCGTGTAGGGATTTTTTTCTCTTCTTCGCTCAACCACTTGTAAAGTGAAGGGTGCAAGCGAGATATAAGGGTATGCTGGCGTGTGCTCTTTTATCATGCTTGCTTTTACACAAGTGAGGTTGTGTAATAGAGATGGATATACATTAACCGCGCGTCGATGTATTCACATATATTAATCTTTTCATTTGATAAATACGAATTATATACATATACAGAGTAATGGATAAAAGAGACAAATAGTATTTGTTTTTATTGTTAAGAAGGATTAGATATATAAGATTCTCATTGTCTCTTTTTAAAATTACATTTTAACGATTACGACCACAAATAAAAACTCGAAACGAAACGTATATAATTATGTCGGTAACAAGCTAGTATTTATTATGAAACTGTGTAATATGAACTAATCGGGGGGTGTTAGACAAACAAAACATGTTTTGGCATACTTCTCGCAGTGTCTCAATTGTGGCTTTTTGACTGAAATTAACAAATACGTAAATAAATAATTTTCATTGTTTTCCTTCATTTTTATGTATGTTTCTTAAATACGGCTTAATTTGATTTTAAGGTAAAGGTTTGCCGACCCTGTCCTAAGACATAAGGTGTCTTACTTTTCTCGAAATATAATTATATCGTAAATATATTATATATATAATACGTCATCGTCGAAATAACGTTTGGAAAAAACTTAGATTTTAAAAAATAATTCCTTATTTTAATTCAATTTATTTTCTAAATATATTTCATTGTAAATCATGAATTCATCATCATTACAAGTTAACACATTTTATTTGTCAATGACATCTTGCAGCAAGCAAACAATATGATTATATAACCAATAATAACAGTTCACACTAATTATGTATGATAGAGACACTAATTAGTCAAATCTACATGTTTCTTTTCCAATCCATTTCTTATCTTTTCAGAACGAAAGAAAACAAAATAAGTTTTTATTTGAATCCTTTGGTCTTGCCGTTGGCAATAAAATCAAATGTATAAAAACTACACTTACACTAATTTTATTCACTTGCTACCTATATTCACTATAAAAAACGTATATTTAATCCGGTTTTCGTTTAAGTTTTATAGCAGCAACACGCTTAAAGTTTTTCTTTGATTATATACACTATTGAATATTCATTGCTGTGAAAAACCACCCACAATATTATATTTAAAGAGCAAGCAGGTACGAAAAGTAGTTAATTATTGGCATTATTTCTATGCAACAATTTGCCATATCAGATTTAATTTATTCAAAGTTTAATGATGAATTGATTGAGTGTTAAAATATAAAAGATTTTTTATTCTTTGCTAATTAATGAATAAAATATAGCTGATAATTTCAGCATACCGTAAACTATAATTATCAGGTAATTATTTCACTATACGGTTCCTGATAATTTTGTTTTGAATATCAAGCAAAAAATATTCCATGTTTTTTTCTCTATGGCCCCTTCCACTTATTATGATACGCCGTTCGTTGTGCACACATTGAAAAAAACCATGGTTTTCTTGTTTTTCTCACAATTATTTTATTAGAGTATTTACATTCAAGTTTATTTCATTTGAAACATTATTTCGATTATTAGAATGGTGATAATATACTGCAATTTCATCAATACAATTCGACACGAATGATTATTCTTATCTTAAAATTTCACGAAAGATTATTTATTCGAGACCTTTCTATATAATTGATATAGCGAAGTGTTTAATTTGCGACAAAAGTTGATCACCTACAAAATTACTATTCCATAACAGAGTACGGTAGAGAAAGATCTAAGTCTACTTGGGCTGTATCGCTTTTACTATTTTTTTTATTAGGAAGGGTATTTGGTGAAAAGCATTACATTCAATTTAATAAATGACTGTATTACAATTAAACAAATCCATGAAACATAAAACCGAGATTGTATTATAGTTTAAAAGTAAATTAAAAAATCAACTGAAATTAAATTATCATGTTTATTTCAAAGTTATAAAACCGACTGTGCCTCGCAGATTAGATAAAAAGTGTTCGTTTTTGGTTTATTGTTGTGTTTATATATCTTCTTATCATTGTATTTCTCTCCTTCTATTTCACATACATACATCACAAACAGGCAGCACAGTCGTTCTTTTCCCGTGAGTCAATTAGTACTGGTTTTATTTATACATTTTGAATACTTTATTAATGTTGGTGTAGCCTAGTTCTAGAAGATTGCGTGTTCAAGAGTTTCAATCCTTGGATGAAAAATTTTCACATTAAAATTTAAAATGCACTGCGGGCCGCAAGTAAAATGCAATTAGTAGATAAACGTTATTTACTATCGTGAAAAAGGAATTTCAACATAAAAAAATGAGTGATTCTCTAATAATAAACAATTTATTGACCGCATAGTGGGCTGCACAAAAATACGTGACCGGCCTTTGTTTATTTACCCAGGCCCGATCTAACCGATTATGAAAACATGGTGTTAATCTACACTTATATTTGTACTTTTTCTATCATTGGGGATGCTGACAAAAAGACTTACTATCATTCCACGTTAAAGAATGTCTTGTGTTGCTACAGTAGTCAATATGGACTTCTAATTGAGCCCAATTTTTTTCAAGTATAAATAAATTTGTTGTAGCATTATTTTTCTGAATGCAACTACAAAAAATATTAAACTCCGCGTGTTGATGGTAATCTGCCAAACTTACTGCTAATAGTCATAATCACTAAATAAATCGCACTATTTCACACTGTAGTTTTCGTCGCCTAGAGCTATTTTTGTTTAATCAAGCTATTATTTTTCGTATTTTTATCTCAATTGTGTTTTTATTTTATTTCTATTAAATGGCATACTTTGAATAAATATACTACTATACCCGAAACGATTGCGATCATAAAAAAATACTACGTCGCCAGAGCCGAAATAAGGTCATTGTAACTAACTACGTATTATAATTATATTTTACGATACACTAACGGTCTACCCTCGCCATCCCTAATCGGCATTAGAAGGTTCTGCCAAAGATGAAATCAACCTTCGAAACACCTGGCTATACCGAAAAAGGGCGGGAAACTAGTGATTTAAATTTTTAGAGCTATTTTCCGATTTAGACCTATTATGATGTATGCGTTCCGAAACTAACACAGAAAACTAGAAAAGATGATCGTACCTTGAGTTAAGATTACTAATTGTGGAAGTGGCAAATTAGTAAGACATAGTAGCTTATCCTTTGGTTTCTAATAGCGCTTGATTACTATTTAACTATAATTCAAAGAAATAGCGAGCGTGGTTTCGATGCAGACGACGAACTTCGACTGAATCACAATTGAAGGTAATAAAAACATATCCCCAAAAGATGGTTAATGTGTATATATACTTTAATTTAGCTAAAGACGTATATAGTAAAATGTTTTGCTGTTTTTTTTAGAAGTAAATATAGTTAATATAATTCTAATTTAGATATCAGTCAGAAAAACTGGGCGAAAATTAACTTTTTGATACATTTCAAAAATGTTTTGTACAATTGCTATACTCAATAAATTGCAAATTCCCCATCGGTTATAATATAAAACACACCTTTTTCTACGATTTTTTCTTAGACATCAAATCTCGGTACTTACAATAAACTCTAAAGTGGTTAAAAATGTAAAAAACAAATGTTACCTCTTTGCTAGACAGGCTTGAAAACTTTACAGTCGTTCAATCTTTAGATCTTTTTCACAATAATTGAAATTACACCTAAGATAAGCTGGGTCACAAAATAAACAATTCAATAATGAAAAGAATGAGAAAAAAAGATTATAATATTACCCTCATGTTGTATAGAAACAATAAAGTTAATCATAAAATGGTGGACCAATACACTTCATAAATTCACTATTGATTATTCTATGAAACTTAGTGGGAAGAGCTACGCTTATCTTTCTGTTAGCGTTAGGTTAAGTCATTGGCTATTTTAAATGTCGAAAGTTATTTTTTTCAATTAAAAATTTGATGTCCTTTCCTCTCGAGTATCTCGGATGACTTATTAATTGTGATCATTTTTTGGAAATACAACATAATTGTCTCATTTGCAGATCTTCCAATTTTCTATATAGATACTGGAAATCCACAGAACTTTTTCAATATGCTTCTAGGTCTTATTGTTAATTTTGCGTTGACGAAAACAAGACAAACTACATTCGAGCAAGCACGTCATTACCCGATCATGAAGGTCAACAATAATATATTAATTATTATACAATAAATAGTAAATAGCTTGCTAAAGTTGTGATGATCGTGTTGCAATGAAACTCAGTGCGAGAATTATTTTAAAGATTAAGTATTCAACAATCTTCTTTGAATAATTTAAAAAAATTGAGAATGGAAAAGGAAGAAGATGTTTTGAAGTACGACTGGTCATGTTTAAGTACGTAGGTAATCTAAATCCCATTCTTTGACAGAGCCCTTTTGTCAGGGGAGCAATAAATATTCTGTTCCACTTTAAAATATATTGCGGACTGTTATTATAAGCATGAAACCTTTTTGTTGGAAAATAACACTATTTCAGGAATTCAGGTTGTTATTGTGTCGTTAATTCTGGTGTACTCTTTACTCGCACGCGTCCCTCGCCCTGTAACATAAAGACAAACGAAAAGTTTAAAATTAATTTCTAACTTTGACGGCTAAATAGTCCAGAAACAAAAGGTCGAGAGTCTTCCGTGATATGAGACAATTTGTCGCGGGAAAATGTCGACCGGATATACGACATTACATTGAAAACACACCTCGTTCCCTTTATAATCGCTTTCAATTATTTATGTGAATATTATAACAATTTGCCAGCATCGTTAACGACATTCTTGTTAACGCCTTTTTTGAACTTCCACACGCACACTCCTCGGATATAATATATTTAAATAAGCGGAAAATAATTATCACACATGTTCAAAAAGAGAAGTATTCGCAAGTATTCAATGTATCATTATTAAGAATTATCGGAAGGCCGAATTATTGTGCGTTAAAGAAATCATTAAAATCTCGAAAAATACAAGAAAAAATAACAGAAATTAATAATATCCTCTTTATAATGTCAAACTTTAGGAATTTTGTAGAACTAAATATTTTGATATTTTATCCTATTAAATTTTAGGCTTTTGAAAGGATGCCCATTTCCGAGTCATTACATTCGTCTAATAAATAATATCCTCTCCTAATGAGGACCATATGGACTCTTAAAAAACCATTTGAACAGAAGCTGCTGCAAGAAATGGTTTTAAGTCAGTCACTTGAATACATATAAGTAAAATAGAAGATGGCGTAAGGAAAGGACAATTAGTAAGCTGATTATTGTTTCCTCATCCCATTTACAAAATTGAATTGAGCTGGTGGGAAGAAAAGAAAATGCTACAGATACTCAAACCTTTGGATACAAATTCATATCGATCTAAAAATAAGTATATATCAAGTGTTCATTCCCATTCAGGTATCGAATGCATGCCGCGCTACCGGCACAAACGAGTTACTTTGTATGCTACAACAGTCAAAAACATAAAAAATATCAGAAACCGTGTGAATTTGACTTTTTATTATGTATAGTATGTAATCCAATTGAATAAGAATTCGTATCTTTTTTTTGGAATCAACGAAATTATAATAAAATGGAATACTATTTTTTTCAATTCCCTTTAAATAGTTTCGACTAACGTTGTAAATTGCGTAATTTAATCAACAGCATTAATTTAATTGAATAATACTTTGCCTAATCCGATTATTGATAGTTATTTTCCGACACTTTATCTAATTAAACTTCGTAGAATCAAGTAGGCTTATATTAATACCCATATTTATATTGCTCTAAAATAAAACTTCTGTATGCGAAATAAAACAATCTCCATTTAGATTGAAATGTTTACTATACATACCTGTCGTGTTACATTGTTATTTGGGTCAAGATAAATTGATGGATTTAACCAGAATTAATTTTCAATTCCATTAAGTGCAGTTAATAATAATAATACTCAAGTACGAGATTAAGCTTTCATTGATAATGGATAATCTATTAAGTAATTATATTGCAGTAATAACACTTCAATTAATATATGTATTATAAAAACCAAACTTCGCACAGCAGTTTAACACTTGGTCCACCTGTATATTATCATAAAATTGTACATAGACTCTAAAAACCATGTCTTTTTCCAATGTGGAATATATAAACTAATGAAGGAGTATTTCTACTGAAGTACGACTGATTATAAGAAGCTCAACTTCCCTTTTCGGAGAGGATTAAGAGTGTAACAATTTGAGTAGAATGGGACCCTTATTTATCCAATTCTTCTCCCCACGCTGCATTTTCATGATCTGATAGAGCCGTTGGGAAAGGATGAATATTTAATGAATTCGTTTTATGATACTGTTCGTTCGGGGGGCTCAAAACCTCCACCGAGGAGCCGGGTATGATGTAAATCGACACGGTAACGGTGACCGACCATTTTATGAACTTAGTAAACCCTAAATCAAGCCATTGGTCGAATTGAGCGAAACTCAAGTGAGAATCGCCTCGAGCGCCAAGATATCGATGAACCAAAAGAGTAGACGTTTAGGCTTACGTATTATAATGTAGGAAGGACTGCCAATAAGATGCGGGTGCCGCCAAGAATCATCTCGCAAGGTGAATGTCAGCAGCGCAGGATCAGGTGTAGAAGAGGACATAAAAGAATTCTTGTAAATTTTAATGATGAAATATGAATGAAGAATCCTATTAAAAACAGCATCATAAGTGCATTATCCAGTAATGCAAGTATATGTTCGAATTTTAGTATCCGTGATAATTAATAGATTTTTGTTATTGCAGTATGATCGTGATGGGAAAAACTACAACACATTATTGTCCGTTGACTTCTCATCGGGTTTTTCTGGATTGATATGAAGTCTAAAATATTTGCCGCATTGCTGTAATACGGAATAGCATTAAGTGCTTAGCTGGCTTCAAGTAGAAAGCTTAGGAATGCTGAAAAAAGAATGATTAGCTTTGGTAACAAAAAGTTCAGACGCTCCACCTGAACATTACCTTAAAAGTAGAAATAAGCAGTAGAGGGCAGGTGGTTCGGGTCCAAAACTCATTAAAAATCGATTTCATAAAAAGTAATTTACTAACCCAAGAATTTAAAAGCCTCTTTCGTACACCTTGCAAGCTTTGAGATCTTTTAAACTCTATTTAGGAACTTGTTAATTATTTATTTTAGCATTTACGATTACTATCTTTAACTTATTTTGTTATTATCTTTTTCCTTTTCTCTTTTAGCCCAGAGTATCCAGGATAAGAAATACGTGTTTTGCGTAAAAGCGATGCTACAAGGTGAATATTCATTTTGCCTCTGAGCTTATACCTGAGATCAATCCGTTTTCTCGGGCGGTAATAATTATTTAATTATTGTAGTTTTTGCGTGGTGCAGTGGCTAACGCTTCAGGCTGTCATGCTACAGCTCGGGTTTCAAATTCTGATTATTTTGCATATATACAATAAAATAAAAACTCGTGGGTGAACATTTACATATTATGTTTAAAACCGTTTCTACACTTCTTATTTGAAAAAAAAGGCGCAGAAATAATGACGAATGACTTATTTAATTGTAAATATTTTTTGATGTCATCTTGTTTAGTTGTATAAACTCAGTAATTTTGGAATCAATTCAATAATTAGGATAATAGATTCTTGAAAAATTAACTTTACGTACGGTAGTAGTTATAGGCAGACATCTTAATTAATAATATCTAGTTGAATATCATTCACATTTAGCAGCGGCATGAATATAATGTAGGTATGTGAAGTATACGCTGGACCAATCAATTCGATTTGAGAAAATGGTTCGCATCTAAACTTTTCTTCCATTCAATCAACATCCATACTAATCGTCATGAGCGGGGATCAGATTTTGTAAATGACTGCTAACTAATGTATTATGCTAAGTTTATGAGCCTGGCACATATAAAAAATTGAGAGGTACATTTTCACGTGTTAATATAATCCAGTAGAGTATTTTACTTGATTCATTCTCAACTTTTTTTTATTATTCTTCAAAATATAAAGAATAAAGCCAAAAAGAAATAATCTTATATGTAATAGCCCAGACCGCTCTGTAGACGCTTTATTATTATCACATGTACAATGCACACACAGTTCCGACGTACTAGCTACTGCAGACATTCAGTATTTTCAATTTAAATATCTAGGATCTGTACGGCTATATTAGTATAGGGTGCTTGTTCCTAAAGTCGGTCGTCGCTAGTAGTCGGCCTTTTGAGCTTAAAACTTAAATAACGGTGAATATATTAAAAACACAGATTTTTTTAAAATTCGTGTGGGTAGTCATGCCACTTTCCAATGTATATCTGCACTATACTGACCTATATGATGCAATACACAATTAAAAAAAGCACATTTTTACTTCGCAAGTTTCGACAAATTCATATTGTATGGGGATCGCTAACAAAATATACTTTATAATGTCAGGCTTTGCATTATTATGTTTTTTATTGTTCGGTCTACTATGAGTAGATTATTTCGCGATATTCATGAAGTTTCATAGTGATGGCCGAACACTGGGAAACGAAACGCTGACCATTGAATTTTGGGAGCCGACCACTGGGACAGTTGGCATTTGTTTTGTAAACTTCTATTATTTTATGCTTGGTACAATATTAACTATTTTATTTTTAGTTGGTTACATTGATTAATCTCTGTTTATAGAATAACAGCGAAAAAATATGTATTTATCATTCATTGACTCAAAATCCCTTTTGAAAGTACACCTGTTGCTTAACTGTCTGAGCACTGGCGAAACAACCCTATTATAAAAGCCACCAAAATCACAATTTCGATCATTCGAAGTTTCGTATTACTACTCCTCATTTTATAATTGTTTTTGAACGTTATCATATATAAAATGGATAGGTAATGAAAATTTTTCGCTCATATTATGAAGTTTACTTGAATGATCGCCTCCTTGGACTGTCAACAAGTTCATAGCAATTAAAAATATATTATCCAATGCAATGTAAATTAAACTCATACAACATTTAATATACATCTATAAACAAGTTAAGGTTTTATTATTTTTATCATTATATAATTATATCTTTGTAATTATCAACATTTTAACATATAACTATGTAAAGCCTACAATAAAAACTGGTTAGTTTAATATTTGTTTGATTAGTTTTACATGCCTCATCTATATCATAATAACTTAAAGTGATAGGCACTTTATCCTATCATCTTACTTACGTCAACTTTCTTAGTTTTATTAAAATAATATTTATATTTGAACTATGAAGATTTTTTATATTTCCATGTATTTTGTCACTAACGACCCGGGTTTCGCCTCTCGGCATATTCAGGTTCACGAATGGACTCGAATTGACAAATACTGAGAAATTATTTATTTGGTGTGATAATTTCGGCTCAAGTTCTTGTATAAAAACACTAACAAAATATACTAAATTGATAATAAAAACGTATCTATTTAACTTTTAATAATTATGTATAATTGCGTGAACTTGTCCAATTAATCGCATATTTCATACTGAGGGAGAGCAACTTTTATTATAGTCGACTCAATACAATTGTAAGTTGCGTCGAAAAATATTGTATCAGTTATTGGATAATGGAAAGTCTCCAATAGGATTGAAAACGTAATTCTAAAAACTCAAGCGATACATTATGACTGTAGCGAGTGTTGGCATGAATAATATCGATGGTGTTTTGGTCAATTGATGTAACCCTCAAAAATTATGAAAATGAGTTAATGATTTGTCTTCTTTTTAAGACGACAGAGCAGGTCTCGGCCAAACGATGTAAATTAGAAAAATAAATTGACCACTTTTTGGAAATATTATGTCGACACTCTCTACTTATAATCCCGTATCTGCAAACATGAGAATTTACAGGAGTGCATTTCAAAGATTCATAACGCAACTTACCAAACAGTTTAACCGTTTTTACTCTCTCCTGAACAATTTAAATTTTGAGGGTTACATCAATTGGCCAAAACACCGTCGATGTATATTATTACGAATACGAAACTGAATTTTAAACTATATTCCAACATATTTATTCATTGAGCATTCGAAACCGAAAACGACTCCATTTTTAATGTGAATCGTTTTCAATATCTTGTGCAAAAATAAATACATCGACAAATTTAAAATTATTTCAAAATATAACTTTATATTCTTGAGCTGTCCCGTTTTCATTGCCTGTCCACAATGTGCTCTAACTATGTCACGTCTAAATTTTATCTTTACATGTGGATTTATGTGTTGTATTTTTTTACAGGTGCGCAAAATCTTCTCCAGAAATCTCTCCACCGTGCGATTGGATATTGAGTCAGGACTTACAAAATCTGTACATTGTATCTAATAATATTGTATTATTTGTGCCGAACGTGCAGTTTTTTAAAGAACTCATCCAAGCCATACGTGACTTTCTTCAAAGTCAACGTATGTTTACCAGCCAAACAATGCTTCAACCATGAAGTAACAATAGTCACTCCAAACATTGCTGATTGTGTTCTTGTATGGAATTTACAAAGTTAAGTTCAAAAGAACGAATTCAGTGTTTTAAACCAATGAGATTCATTGTTCAATTATCCCGATTGATTATCGATACCGTCAATGTTATTCTTCTGTGAAATATAAGTGTTTGAGCAGACTGTTTTTCCAATAAGTGAAAAGGTACTTTGATTTTATATTTACTGAGTTGTGTAAAGGCTTGCCGTTGAAGTGAAGTTGGTTGTTTATTTAAATTGGGAATATTGAAAACAGTCGTAAAAAAAGTGCTTCTTAAATCTTTTAAAGTGAATTATTATACAAATGGAAAATCAGCAGCAATTCTGACAACGTCGATAAGGTAAGATACATATCTTCTCGCTAAAGTGATTTTTTAAAATAAATAAAACGGGAATAGACACAGCCGATCGATCGCTAGTCGAGTCTCTCTATCGGATCTTGACTTATTTTCGGATAATTTGGGAATTTTCTTCTACAATATCGGCGGGTTAGATGGGCTCTTTACTAAATATCGCATCGGGAAACTCATCGAGGGTGGGAATGTTGGAAAATCGCATATATATTACCTTATGTCTGATATTAAACTACGATTTTATACATTTACAGTCTACAATTCAAGAAGCTATGCAGTATTTCGGTATATTAATGAGTTTTGGATGGGGAATGCGGTATTTATTTCAGCGTTGCAACAGTGGGTAAATAAATTATGTTGGATCAATTTGGTATGGGAAATCTTGGTATATTATTGAATATCTTGTATGTTTGTGTTATCGTTTGCTGTTAATTTTTGGTGGAAAGGCTTATAAAAAATAATTCGAAACTGTATCGTCCATATTCCACTTTTTATTTTTTAAATTACAGAACCGTATTCGCTCAGATAGTAAGACATTTAGTACACAAGGCTATTTTCCCATAGTGGCTTAGAAATTTTTAATGTATTTATGGCTGCAATTATTGAATTATAAACATAGCATCTCCAATATCTTGCACGGCATGTATTACAAGATATTTCCTATTCATGCTTTCCATCTTAATTACGGCTTTTAAATTATTTGCATCCGGTACATCTATATATTGATGAGACGAATCTGTCTTCGCATTCTGAATTTCGATTCTTTGACTTCAATATTTTCTACATATCTCTGTTCTAGCCTAGTCTCGTTTCGGTCTCTTAGTTCTGTGCTTCCCAAACTCTTTTATTTCACGGCCCACAAAATTTGCAAAGAAAAAAAATAATCGTCATCATAATATACGTTGGCCTCTGTGGTCTAACAATCAGGAGAGTCCTGGTACAATTCCTAGCAAGGTCAATATCTAATTTAAGATTTTTTCAATTAAAATTTGTGATCTTGGACATGAATGACTTCTAAAAATTCTCATCGAGTTTATCTCGTATGATTTTCTGATTTTCAAAATATGTGGCGCATTGGTTTTCAGCTGTAAAGTCACATATTTTTTTAAAATTAAATAAAAAAACAATAAAAATATATAATATACTTATTACATAAACCTGCATTCTACAATCGCAACAATGAAAAAAAATGAATAAAATAGTGTGCTCTTCTATAAAAAATGTAAATATGTAAATAATATATAAAATGAAAAAGATGCATAGTTAAAAACTTGTAGCTCTACTGGTATATTTTGCGGCCCCTCGCAAAAGCTCTACCCCCTTCTCCCCACGTGACCGCGGCCCATAGTTTGTGAAGCACTTTATTTGTGTACTATATTTCTTTTCTTCTATTCCATGATCATTTATCTTTCATTTTCTTAATGTTCTTACAAAGTCAATTAAAAAAAAGAATCTTGAAATATAGTTACTAATGATAGCTGTTATTGACGTAAACAATGGAATATAAACATGTTTTGAAAACGAATTAGTTGTCATTTTTAAGGCCTTAACTGTCAATTCTTGATGGAAAGGTATTTTACTTATACCAAAAAAATGGAACACAACTTATTTGTACTACTTCCACATGTTTATAATGACCGGTTCAGTTGATAACGCTCGTGATGAGCGAAACCGGTCCTGATAATTATTAACATGTGGAAGTAGTTCAAACAAATTGTGTTTTATTTTAGAATTAGTTGTCCCACCACCGACTGCCATACTGATTTAATCGCCACCTTCTCTTATATATTTTTTTAACCACGCTCTCGGGCACTGATTTTTAGCCATTCATTGTGTTTCTAAAAGAGGAAAGAAGAAAGAATTACATGTAAGTATTGGAATAAAAAATGAAGCAAAACAGTATCTGGATATATAATGTAATATTTATGATTGGACTGAGTGAGTGTCAGTTCAAAAAATATTATTGATTATTGTAATTAGCTGAATAAATGAAAGCTATTATGAATACTAATGATGTTTACTTATGCGATTTATAGAGTTCAACGAAATCCAATGCAATAAAAATAAATTTGTCACCGCTCCAAATTATATGCCCACCATCTAGTCAAGCGATAAAGCATATTTGACTCGTAAATTTGGATTCAGAAACAAGATTCTTCACTTCAGATCTCTCCGCACTTTGCATGTTTTGTTTATGCTAGTTTCAAATATTTGATGCACGTGATGACATCGTTATAGGAATGCCGTTAAACGCTAATCAAAATTTTATCATAGGCGCTTCAGTAGTTCTGTCAGACTGGTTTACTCAAGAAAAACACTACGAAAACCTAGTCCAGATGCATAAGTTAAATAAATAACTGAAAATAAATTAACACATCTCTGGCGGCGCTGATTAAGCGTAAGTTAATTAGCGAAGCGGGGGTATCCGCTTGCGTTATTATTCGCGAACTATTAAAACATATGTTAAATCTTTAAATTCAATATTGTCTTCATCCGAATAATGTGAATCACTATAAGCAAGTATTACGTCGAAGAATTATCATTATTCAAATCCATCATCGTATGGGTTTCGAAAAATTAGCAAAATAAAAAACAAGATTGAATATAAAGTCCACACACGAAATCTTCCAAAGCACAACTAATTTATTTGAATTAGTTAAACTAAAATCGTTCGAAGAACTTATAGTACATAAAAAAATGGAATAAATCGGGATCCATTGACATGTGGTTTCGATCTTTACCTGAACACATGTATGAGTGTGGACAGTCCCGATTTATACTCTTATAATAAATTTTAAACAAAAATTCAACATATGTTAGTGTAAACCATAAATATCGCAATATAATAAGCAGGACTGTGGTCGCAAGTCTCCCGCTACAGCGGTAATTTTATGGTAATTGTAATTACAGTCTCCCGTAAACGGCGATTGGCGAACTGAGGACTGTGATTCTAGTTTCCCGCCAGAAATGTGTTAATATACTTGTTTACTTTTTTGCTAAATTGACTAAAAAGTGTAATTTAAGATATCGACTGAAGGAGCTTGACGGAACTTCGATATCAAATTTTGTATACTTTCATTATTTGTGTCACTAACGAACTGTCAGATCGAGTTTCATCCGTGCACTTGAATGTCTGAAGATGTCGAAAATGTTTTGTTTATATTCATAAGTCATAGTTATTTTATTGAATATCCAATTAAAAGTTATAACGTCTATAACTAGTAGTGTTAGTTTTGATGCCAATGAAGTATTAAATAATTTGTTTTTAACCATATCCGGAGCATATGGCCATTACACGGTTCATCCAAGATTCTCTGTCCCCCGACAGTTTTCTTGCTTCCTCCCAGGTTTTCCCAGCGTTCGTCAGCTCCGCCGAATACATCGTATGAATGGTCAACAGCGGCCTTCCAGTGTGACGGAATTCATCCGATTGGTAGAAGAAGAAGAGACAGGCAGGATTCAGGCTCTCCTGGGACCTCCGTAGAATATATCCAAGCCAAGTTCGTCGTCGTTTTTTTTTTGGACGTAATATGGGACCGGTCCGTCTGCTCTAATACCCCCGAATATTCGCCGCAAGCATCTGTTTTCAAAGCACAGTATACGATTACCCTGTGCCTTGGTGAGGTGCCATGACTCGCAATCGTAAATCAGCACCGTCAAAATGCATGCGTTGAATAGGTGGCACTTGGTTCTGACCGAGTACAAACATGTACAAATTATTTGGTCAGTAATAATTATTAAAAAAAGTGATCACGAATTTGTTTGTTTTAGCCGTCTACATGCTCCACATTTGAAGCGGAATATGGATTCCTAATGTAAAATCTCAACAGAAGTGGTTTAACGGGAACTGGTTGCTATTTAGTCACTCAACCCTGCTGTTTCGTAGGGTAAGATTAGAAGTACGGGGTTAGTAAATTACAAGTAGATCGGGTAGTGATAACTACGCCCCGTTTTTAGGATCGGCTAGGTGGGAGGGAATTTAGACATCACATAGATCCATACCTTCGAATACAAATCCATAAATATATTGAAAAAATCCAAAACATTAAATCAATATTATTTATATTTATGTTGTTCTCTAATTTTACGTGGTTTATCTAGAACCCGTCGTATACTTTTCTATATGCCTGAATATACATAACTTTCGAATCCTGGATCATATTTTGTAATATAATATGAGTTTCATACTTGAATTTACGCAGTTTTTTTTAATCTATATGCCTCGAAAATCTGGTTTCGAGTATATATAACCGTTAACCTGTTATCAGTTTGCGTAAATGTGTACTAATTTTCTATTAATACCTTAAACATACGAGGTTAAAACACGGCCACAACTTACGTCGTAGCTGTGTTCAAAGTTCGAGCCTTTATCAAAGTCAGAAGTACGGACCCGTCAAATAGTTTAAGTGATAACTTAATCAATCCAAATTTATTTCTCAATATTATTTAACAAATTTTTATTTATCTTGACGGCGTATTTAAGTGGTCATTATTGAACACTAATTTCCGACACTTAGTTGATTCTGGTCACTCCGGGGGCGCCGTGGCCATTGGCACTTTACGAGAGATTAATCGTTATTATTTCACATCGAAATCACTTCTGGTTTTCTCGGTACGTAGAATGTGAGGCTTTGGGATTAATGCCCAGACACGGCACGTGATTAATTTGACCTACTCGTACGAAACCGGGAACTTTGAAGTTATATAATGATAACCATGAATTCAAATACATTTATTGTGAAATTATTTCCAAAACAAATAAATTTAATATTTTACTATAAAAGGCATCCTAATTATTATTATACAGATACCGAATTAACTCAAATATAACGCTATGGGTTTTTAGCTAAAATATTTTTTTTGTAAAAGTATTCGCGTTAAAATTGACGTCAAGTGAAAAAAATATTACGTAGAGTAGACACTGTGTTTTCCGCCCACATTTCTTATTCTAGTTATAGCAAGACCTGTCTGGCGCGTTTGTGTAAAGTTAAGGCCCACAGTTTATTTTTATCGTAATTGGGATTTATCGTTTTCTGCACCCCTCTCGCAATTATGACAAAACGAGTAATATACAGAATGTAGAAAATATTGATCGCGTGAATAAGAAAGGATCAAATTACACTCAAATCAATACAGGTACATATTTGAAGAAGATACGATATGCCTCATATAGTGACAGTCGCTGGGGAAGCTAAACAATTACTTTTATCTTATATTTGAAGTATTCCTTTCAATCCCGCTTCGAATATTTCGTGTTATATTCAAGCTTATACAGTATTTATACATTTTAAAATGCAATTGATTGCATATTGCCCATAATCATATTTCTCAGATTATCTCCCATAGATTTATAATTGATTGATATAATAAGAACATTAAATATTTACCTTACTAATGTTTTATTTAAAGAGTTGATGCATGTCGACTTGAGATTTTCCATATGGACTTAGTGTTAATGTCGCTTGTTTATGATATTTAACTACAATCTCCAATCTCAAATAACATGGATTTAGAGATTATTGTATGTGCTATATTATTATGTTATGTAGGAATGCTGCAAGCAAACATGACTTAAATATTATGGATAAATTACGAGTGTGGACTTTTGTTAGACTTACATTAGGTCGACCCACGACTGTACCGGTTGGTCACTCTGATTTGGGGATTACGAAGGCTAGTTACTTTGCATTGGTAGATTTTGTTTCATATAATATTTTCTTACACCCATGTAATTTTTTAAACAAACTTTACATCACATCGAAGAAATCTTTAATTATTTGAAAACGTTTAGCGCTAGTGCTTTGCAGGATACATCGAGAATAGTGGACTGTAAATTCTTTACATGTGGAATCTAGGAAGATAAATTATTCGCTGTTTTTTTTTTTTTTTTTACGAAAACAACGTTTCCAGATTCTGATTCAAAAGTACCTCGACGATATAGCCCAGGTACTCATTTTATTTCTGCATCTTTCTTAAAGTCACTAAAATTCCTCGATATATCAGGTGCACAGCATTATTAAAACTGAAACAATTAAAATTACGCTGCCTGTTTAACGTAAAAGGTATTTATGATTAATAGCTCCATAAACAGTATCGTGTTACTTTCGTTTCGTACAATATTGACTTGTGGATAACAAGTCACGAACACTAACAGTTAGCACATATCTAACTTTTAAAGTAATGCTTTATAAATTATTTGTACCACATCGTATTGATCAATGCCAGATATTAGGTCCTTTCTAATTTTTGTAATGAGAATATACAAAGCAATAATTGCGATATTAGGTACTTGCGTATTTTGAAGTGCTAATTTATTACACTGAAGTAATAAATTTGGATTATTGAGATTTTGTACACTTCCATGTATTTTGTCACTAACGACCCGGGTTTCGCCTTTCGGCATCTTCAGGCATTCGAGCACACGAATGGACTCGAACTGAGTCGCTCAGTTCGAGTCCATTCGTGCTCGAATGCCTGAAGATGCCGAAAGGCGAAACCCGGTCGTTAGTGACAAATACATGGAAGTGTACAAAATCTCAATAATCCAAATTTAATATTGAAATTCCATCAAGCACCCTCAGTCGATGTCTTAAATTATAACTGAAGTAATAGTTTTTTTTAAATTTACGCTCGCTGCTTAGTATACGCCATTAATCATTCAGTTTGTAATTAATTAAAAGGCCTTTTATTTTTTGCGTATTTCGTACAAAAGCGGGTCTTGAATATGTTAATTGTTCATCTGTATGTTTGTATAAAAATGAATGTTTGTTTGCCTTTCCGCTATGCGCTCCTTTACCGTTCATGTGGTTTCGATGAAAATTTGGTGAACTATTGTGCGCACATCCGTGAAGGTTTCTGAAAAACAAATCTAAAAAAAAGAATCAAATACGTACAAACTGCAACATTTCAAAAAAACCTCTGATTTATTCGTGTAATTGTTATCCGAAAGCGCTTCAAAAAACAGAATTAAAACACAAACCCTTTCCTTTTTTGAGTGGCATTGCAACGCATGCCGAGTACTCGCTCGTTTTTTATAAAAAATAATCCTTTTATAAGTAACTTGCCCAGTTCTAGAAATACTCTAATATAATAGCCTATTGTATATTCTGCGAAGTGTTTCGTAAATAGTTCCTTTATTTCTTAGGAAAATTTTCAATATCATATATTTGACTCAAGTAAAATTATGCGACCCTACGAGCAAGTTATTCACTGTTTGAAACATACAAAGTTTAAGATCGCTGACATAACTATGAAGTAAACGCACAATTATTTTGATATAGTGGTCTAAAAATACTCATAAAATTATCAGATTGTTTACATCTGAACGATTTTCCTACTTAACTTTAGTCACTTAATATTTTAAATACTATACGACCTTCATTATCTGTCGTCCCAAATTCCTTGTGTCTGCTCAGGATATCGATAGTATCTATTGTAAGATCTAAACTTCACTCGTAGCCTTTTATTTGGTTGGGATTGAATATGCACTGTACAATATCTGCATCCTTACAAACGAACTGTTTGTTGGGGCACTTAAATATATATTTAATTTGTTCGTATAATTTGTAACTCAGCGAACATGAATATTGTAACTGCTTATTTCTTGGGTACTTCACGCTGTTTTAGAATGAAAACAAACTATTATTAAAATTTATCACTTATTCATTGAAGGAATTTAAATAGAATTTAAAGTTCTTCCCTATATGTTCTGACCAGGGAATCTTTTATTTATACACCATAAATTATATGACAATAGGAAACAATGTATTCGAGCCCTAGTCTAGCCCCCAATTCAAGGTTTTGCTTTTCTGTTTAGAAGGGAGGTAAGAGAAGTCGTAGATTTCAATATCTATCAGTATGCACAGAATTTTTGACAGTGGCGTTGTGAATTAACTGATATTAATGTTAAATTTAAAAAAAGTCAACTTCAATATTTATCTGGAAATAAAATCCACCGAAATTTTATCAGTAGGCATATATTATTATTTTTTTAATTCTGTACTTGTCTAATATTATAAAAACAAGTCTAAAATCATCATTCAAAGATTTATCATTTCGTTTATTCAGTATAACCTATTGATAGTGATGGTCTATCATGTACATATTCGTACAGAGGAGTGATCGTTAACCTTTTTATATGCTACCGTCCATTTTCGCATATTTTTTACAATAAAATTTCCTTACCGCCCACCAAAATCACAGAACTTTATTACTATCATTTTTTTAATTATATTGAACGGTTTATGAGAACCTTAAGCCTGGTGCTGTGAGACTAAGTGACGTTTACTCTAACAAATCTAAGTAGGTACCGTGTTTACAAACAAACAAGTCGAAAGTCGACTGCTAAGCCAGAACAGGACAAATATTTTATATTATTCAGATAGGTATAAGTGGCGTCCGTGGGGCAGTTGGTAGTGTCGCTGGCTACGGTTACTGATGTCTCGGGTTCAATTCCCGGTGCGAACGGTTTTCATAGATTGATCTTACAATCGATTTATGGATTTCTGTTCGTAGTCTGAGTCCTCCCTCCCACCCATTCTATCCTCACGGGGCGTATCGAGAGCGATTAGCTAACCACTAGTCCTGTCATAGCACTATCCTTCTATCCCTACGCTCTTCGAAAAAAAAGAGGTTGAGCAACTGAGTAACCAACAGTTCTCGTAAAAAAATCTGTTAAGATACCTCCGTCAGGAGACCATATGCTCCAAGTTGGGAGTGGACATGGAAAAAAAATAAGCGAGAAAGGTGAAGGTAAAGAAAGGGACAAAAAGACCCCATCCCTATGCACCCCTACCCTCGGCTGTCGGATTAGCTTAACGAATTGTCAAAAAAAAAACTAAATTACCCATCGCCCACCACGGAAACGTTTAGTGGGCGATACGGACCAGGTTGACAACTACCGGCAAGAGTAGCAAAAAAATTCTGGTAGAATCTTTAAAAAGTAGTTGAAATTAAGATACTCGAAAGGTGTTAATGTTAATGCGTGGTTCATTATCAGGTTTCGTAATATCATTACATTGAATTACTATTTAGAATAGATTATATCAAGAGACGAAATTCTCCAACTTATCGTTTTTAAATATCACTAATATTTTTAAACGCCAAGTATTGATTTTGCATGCCGATAATAAAGGAAATTGTTGTGATAAAACATTGAACAGTATTGGATTCTGAAGACTGAATTATATGGATATAATATATGATATCTGCTTTATAAAAGGAGAAACATAGCAAAATATGTATTTCTATAAGAATAATTAAATTTAGTTGATAGTTTTTTCAGCTACACGCCATAGTCATTTTCACTCTATATAAATATATAGACCAATTCAACTATAGTACTGACGATGGTGTGAGATCGAAATAGCAGTCACTTATATATTATTATTCTTGTGTAAATAAATATTTAAGATTTTATTACCTCATTACAATAAGGTATGTCTATCAAAAGTAAATGTCAATTCAATCAATTTAAGTTTGATCGTAACTATTGTCACTCGGGAACTGCACTGATCAAAAAAAAAACCACATTCAATAGTGCACACGTGTCCGCGTCTCGGGCGAGGCGACCAGGTGACGAGACAGTCGGTTTTACCTGCTCATCATTGTGGCTAAGTGCATCGGCCAAGTGGTAATCTTACGTAGAAGTGTCGCCAGCATAAACACAATAAGTATACCTGAACCTGCCATCTTCTGTTGCCTAACTTTCGTAGACTGATAAGCTTAACATTTTATTTACGGGTCGTGTTATCGTTTTTATCATGCGTTTTGTATTTGGATATTTATGAGAAAGGTATACACGTTATCTCAAACGCAATGTGGACTAAATATACATTTAAATTACTCATCTTGTCTAATAGTTCATCATGTTGACGTTAACTGAGTTAATTGAAAGAATATATACACATCACCAGAATATCATCAGCCAAATTTGTTATTTACTATTATTTTGTTAAATTTTAAAATGATATAAATCAAAAACACACAACAGTTATTTACGATTTAAAATTGAGTGAAAAGTGTTATCACATGTTACACTAGCCTTTATCGCTATGATAGTACTTCCTCAAAAAATGTTGATGCAATTTTATTTTTGATTTTGTTAAATAGACCGAGATTCCAAATTCGACACATTTTTTTTGTTTTCTTATTTATTGAAATTTAAAAAAAACATCTGGCTTTACAGCTGACAGCCAATGCGCCAAATATTTTTTAAATTGAAAAATCATACGAGACAAATTCGATGAGTGTCGATCACAAATTTAAATGATCTAAATATGATATTGACCTTGCCGGGACTTTAACCAGGACCCACAAAAGTTTTTACCACAAGACCACAGAGAGCGATGTTAATTATATCAAATGAAAATACTTTTATATATGAAAATTAAGAGTGGCTGAAACATTCGTAACCCAATGTGTGTTAACTATAACACGCAAAAAGTTTTACGATACAAATTAATCAAATATAGAAGTTTACATTTCTTCAAATATTTGTTTCATACTATTTAATACTTCATCTTGATATCTGGAAGAGATGGCGCAATGCGTAAACTGTAATATGAGTCGTCTACTTAAATCTCGCATCGAAGCAATGAAACAACAATCAGATAAGATAAGTAGCATTACATACTTAAATCACTTAGCGAAAAGATAATTTTCCTAATGTAGTGTTATAAAAAAAACCTGCTACTAATCTCTACAGTGCTTCTAAACTCATCCCGGTGTTACCATTATGCAGTGTTAGTCATAAATCGATGTAAAACTTTTATTAATAGGTACTTGTCTGTTTAACCGTTTACATTCTGTACAACTATTGTACGCCGCAATCGTCATGCCAAGTTGTTTATTATGTATATTATTTCGTGCTATTATAATAGATAAAATTCCGCAATATCTTGTAGTATTGGGGCGAATGTATTTCAATTGTTTTACTTCGGTCTATGTTAAAAGTTAGGTTTCTTGGCGTAACCTTGCCCATCCCCGCCTAATAATCGTTACAGACCGAATAAATATGAAAAACGTGATTATGGCAATTCATACGATTAGATTGATAATATTCATAAAGAAATAAAAAAATGCTAAAAAGAATATCTAGTTGTTTTATGATTTTTCATTGATAATTGTCGGACAAATGAATATTTTTTCTTCCGTCCAATAAACATGCAATGTTTCTTCACTACTTATTAAAACGATTTTACTGACAAAAACTGACCAAACAACATTTTTGCTATTGAAAAAGAAATGTATGATAGTTATTTAAATTCTTAATATGCTCAACATCACAAAACCCCCTCAGGTCTTAACAATTCACATTATTTATGTATATTCCGTATCTGTCACAACACGTTCATCGAATTTTAGAGTTTCTTAAAAATGACGTTATTTGGCGCTTCTAGACTTCACTGAATAATTTTGCATAACTTATACTATATTATCTGAATTTAACTTAAACACAATATTCAATGAAAACAGGATTTGGCTGTCGTTAACTCATACACCTATTTGTAAATTTGCAATAGTGTTTAATTTATTTTAAAACTTCTTCATCATTCAGCTATAGATTTATCTTTACTTATATTGTACGATAAATATAATTTTACCGTTTTTCAATAATTGCAATTGAAATAAAGTATACGTTAAAATTAAAATTATATATCTGGAAAAACGGATTTTTTTATTTACGTTAACTGCTAATATTTTTGTTCAATTGATTTTCAAAAATAGTTGTCCTAGAATTAAAGATAAGATATAATTTAAGATATTGGTGCTTGATGGAATTTCAATATCAAATTAGAATTGTTGAGATTTTGTACATTACCATGTATTTTGTAATATATAATGTTGTCTCAAAATACATGGAAATGTACATAATCTCAACAATTCAAATATAAAGATAAGTTGTTTATTTTTATACATATTTATCTATAGCAAAATTATTGTTTCAAATCTCTCCTTTTTATTATATTTGAATGCCTGGTGTTTATGTTCTTTTAAAAAAACAAGATTTCTCCAAAAGAATGTAAGTAATCGATATTATCAGTAACAACCTTATCATTTTAGTCAGAATATTTTATGTATTATTAGATACTATAAATAAACTTTATTGGAACACTAGGTAAACAAACCCTTTGGCGTGTGGGAAGCGGTGTGTAAATTCTTCCTTCACCAATGTATGCACTCACAATCGTAATGTCTTGGTTCAATGGCCAAAGGAACCTAAAAATATAGTAATAAATAAAGTCTCCTACTGCCTGCTCTGATTTCATAAAATCAAGCCAATGGCTGTCTGTTTTGATATATTTTTATTCTAAAATATGTACGTTTCAGATGTAATTGAATCACATTATTAAAAAATGAATAAAATATTAAAGTTATTTTTCATGTAAATATATTTTTATGATCCATTCGACCTTTCCACGGAAAAAAACTAAATATATACCGTATAATTTTATACGCGGATACCTTTTTATTTATATACGTCATTATAATTGGCGATGTAAGAGGAATATTTTTTTAAGCTCTAAAATAAATATGTTCCGAATATGTTTTAAAATTGTAGATCCGATAATGACACGATGATAAATTTGGTCATTAGACATTTTTGTAAAGGTGTGAGCCAAATTTTAGTGGCTTTGAATTCTTCTATTTGGATTTTTATGGTCAGACCCAGCAAATGAATTTTGGTTTTCATCATCCACAACCTACGAATCCTCCCCCGTTGGATGAAAAATCTTCAAAGTTGACGCTCTTATTATCAGTATATAGACAGACGCTACATTTTATTATCTTACATACCAATCTAGTAGCCAAGTTCGTAATTGACTCTGTTTTACTCCATAACCCAGATTTCATATGCCATTTCGTTAAGCATCTAGCCCACTGCCAATATGATTAGGTCCGTTTCATTATCTTTTGGTTCCTTTCTGATCCTTACAAGCTACAAACAATGATCAATTTTTCCTTTATTCAATGTTTCACCAATCCATTAATTTGAGTGTCTGTTTTGCAAAGACAGCGAGCAAACAATGCCACAAAAATTTTCCCTTTTATTCACAATTCAATATTATTTTGGAAAATTCCTCTAAAAATTTTGACATTTACATAATATGATAAATTTTCTCATTCAAATGATGTTTTTGATTTTTTAGAAAAAAGATAAATATACGCAAGTCAGCGGTAATTGGACCTGTTTTCTGTGTGCGGTCATATTATCATAATTTGTCAAGGACCCCTTTATAAAAGTATTCGTTACACGAAAATAGCCCGATTGAAACTGATACATTCGTGTGAACATGATGTTAAAACCTTTGAGACATTTTGCTACTTACTAGTCACGCTACCAAAATTCCGTGCGATGTATTCAATTCCAATTACAATATCAATTTAAATGAACTACTATGTTCAAATTTGTTGATCCAATTGTGATACCCTTCAATGTTATCATGTTCACATTAATAGTAAATATTATTACATTTTATAAATTGTTACTATAAAAATATCTTCGGTAGGGCGTGGGTGGGCATCGTACATAATAGTGAGCAGTCAGAAGACATACATATTTTATTTGTTTTAGAATTTAGTTAGTAGTTTATTAGTAGCCAGGATGTAATTTGAATGCTACATTTTAATTATTTTTTTGACGGATGTTGACACTCTCTTCAACAACACATTCGTTGTGTCCTTCTATCGTTGAGTTATTTTGCACATTGTTAATTCGATGATATTATTGTATCTAACGTTGCAGCATTACAAATATTTGCCTTCATCATTTTGAATACATATTTTCTTCTGCATGAGATAAATAAAAATTTGACAGCGGGAAATCTAATGGCTGCCAAGATTTACGATCAAATATCATACTTATTTCAATAAATGCAGATGCCATTTGCATTGGGAGCTAATTGTATTAACCATCATTCACTGCCTTATACTTTTAACGTTTTTTTTTATTATCTATCTAATTTGTATAGAATCAATCTAACCCAAAATCATTATGCATGCCTTGGTAATTTTATCGCGTCGCGATAGGTTACGTTACTCATAACTGCGTGAACTTCTCTATGATTACTTCAAGGGCTGACATATCTTTATTGAAAACATAGAATTAATAATCTGATAGCGGTAAGCAATGGGTTCTGTCAGCTCGGTAAGGAATGTCATAATTAAATTAAATAACCACATTTCTCCTAAGTGATATTATATCAGTGGCGAGAATGAATCAATCGAGTCATCACTCTGTTAATATTTGAGGGGTTAAAATTGAAATGTGAATTTGTACCGTTTCTTCAAAATAAATGTCAGGAATTGAATGAATAATATTAGACTAAAGGAATTTATACAATATGGAACATTTTTGGGTTATCGTTATCTACAAAAGCATCAGTTTGCAAATAAAAATGAGCTATTATATTTACTTATAAATACAGAAAATACGAAAAACAAAAGATTGTTGAGCCATACATTTAAAAAAATCAAGGTAACGGATTTTCATCACTTTTTTGTGGATTGGTGTTTTTATGCTTCACTTACTTCGTTCGTTACTTTTACCAGTGTTGTATTAAAGAAACAAAAAGAAGGGAAGAGAGTCTATAAACATTCTTTTTCAATGTTATTAAAATGCTATTAATTAAAATGGTTTTGTTATATAAGATGTCGAGATTCTGGAATAATTAATTCAGATTATATTATTGGTCGTTAATCTGTTAAACGGCCTGAGGATGTTGATTATTTCGAGAAGAATGAAGATTCAGATTTAAATGGATTTTTTATATATTACTTATAGTGTAAGTAATACTTATTTTTTAAAGATATTTTATTACGATTTTACTATTTTTTCCAATAAATAACATGTGCAGTTATAAAATCTAACTATAATTAATAATTTAACGACCTGTTGGGCTTTAAAATTAACACTTTGCCTTTACGACAAATTCCTATTCAAATTAGATACAAATCATAAACACCTTGAATTAACGATATATTATGCAAATATTTCTTTTCACTTTGGAGTGAATTTTGTCTGTCTTATTTACATTCAATGATTCTAAAATCAATCTCTGTAAACTCCTTTCCTAGTATGATGGGTCTTTCTTTCGCATGCCTGAATTTGATTGATGTAAAATTAAATGACAGTAACACGCCATTGCTGAGGTCTAGCGGGTTTTGAATCCGAGACCTCTAATTACAGAGCATTTGTTTGTTACCTGTGAAGTTTTGAGTTGTGTAGAGACATGACATTGAAGTATCCAAATAGCTCGGGGGTCTTCAAATAGCTCGGCTCCAAGCTTCAAACACCATCGCAAGATTTGATACTTATATTTTGAGTACACGAGAGTCTTATATGAAAGTAGGTCTTCTTTATTCGATGCTGTTTTATCGTTTACAACTATGGCAACTAATCGCTTGGGGAAAGGCTTCTGCCCCTAACCTTTTCGATATTGGAAAAAGTTTATGAGATACTCTTTCTTATACATACCCAAAAAAACGTGTAGAAATGCGTTACTATGTTACTTTGCAGCACTGTGGTCTGGATCAATAAAGTCTAGGTTTTCGCGTTTATATAATACAATAGAAACAGTTTAAAGACGAAACGCTTAACATGAAAAAAAAATACCGTTCCAGAGAGAAAACTTTCTTTTCCATTCGTCACTATATTTTTTTTGTGTGAATCGAAAAACGCTTAATCCAAAAAAAGTGTCATCACAACAATACAATTTTATCTAGACGCGACTCGGTCACCAAATTGTTTATTTTTTATTAGCTCAGTAACTTTTTATTGATAAGCCATCAGATAATAAACGATTCTTTCGCTTTAGACAAATTTTTATATTTTCTACATAATTATTATGTTATGCTTTGTATCGTACATCAGAAGTTGAACAGCTAGTTACATTCATTTTTAATTACCCTTGTTCATTTTTAACCACTTGAATCCCAAGCGGACACTGGTGTCCATGAAATTTCAAAAATCAAGAATAAGGCATTCCAATAGAATTTTATTTGGATTGTGGTGAATATACATAGTGACATCTATAAAGAACTAATATCAATTTAAAAAAATATGAAATTCCCGTGTATAGTACCTAAAACGAATAATATTCACAAACTTGTCGCATGGCTGCGACATGCTACAAGGGCTGCCACATGGAACACATTATCACCTTGATTTACGACCGCCGTCTCAAATTCATTGAGGTGAAGACCAAAATTAATATATTTTTTACATTCATTCCACGATCGCGGATTTTTTTTTCAAGTATCACTACATGAATTTGTTAGTTTGTTTCGAAACTTATCGCGATATAGACAAACTTTCGATATACATGATATTATCTTCGCAATTTCGATTTTTTACACAGAAAGTGATCTCTGTGTAAATTGACAATTCACCGAAGGTTTACATGGTAATTGTTTGTATTGATAAATTCTATTTTTGTTCACCATTCAAAATGGCGGAAGAAAATGAATGTAATTCGTTTTTTGGAGAAACTGTCTACTGTGGAAGATAGCATATAGAAATTGATAGAAAACGCTCTATCGTTTGCCTTGCACAAAAAAATCAAAAAACGAATTTTGTTTGTCTGGAATGTGAAATGCCAATGTGTTCTGCTCCATACTTTGGCATTTACCACTCGAAAGAAAAATATTAGTAAAAATTGCTACATTTGCGTGGTAATTAATTTCGAAGACTGATTTCTTTTTATAAAACGTTTATTTTGTGGCAACCAAAACATTTAAATATAATTTTGTGTCTAAATAATTTGTTTGTTTGTGTAAAAATGTAATAATATTTAAAAAAAAATGTGTGGTGGCAACCCTAACATTATAATATCGTTTTTCAGTATAAAAATTTACCGCAGTTTTGTCGAAAACGAAAATTAATTTTACATTTATGATAAAAAGTATACTATTTTGTGTTGCGCCAACCCTGACATTTTTTAAAAAATCTTACAATTTTCAATTTAAAACTGGAAAAATCGCTATACCACCCATCAATATGTAAGTAAAAATACGTAAAAAATATAATTAATCTTCCCCAATTTTTGGGAGGCTCTGAAATATACGCGGTATATGAAAAACACTAGTTGATTATTTCTAAGGCAGTCAAGCGGTTAAATAGAGCAGCGGCCGGCAAACTTTTTGGCTCACCGACCAATTTTATTCCAGCGTACCACTAACGAGACATTTGTGTTAAATATTATATTTTGGAAAAAAGTGATCAAGGAAGACATACAATGCACATAGTTCATTAAATAAAACTATCTATCAAAATTAAATTATAAAAGCTTTATTAATTAAACAATCGTTACAACAAAACAATACAAAAGTGGTTTAATACAATATTTAGACTTTTAACTTTTAGAATTAAACATTTCTATTTCATTTTTATTCAATCATTATGGGTTTTATATATTATATTTGAATCTAAAATAAAAAAGAGGAGAAATTTAGAAAAGTCAAACTCAATTTAGTTCAGTAAATACTAAATAAAAAAAAATATATACATGGTTAAGATTTAAGATCATAAATGTCTTAAAAAATTCACGAAATAAAAAGAAAATAAACAAACCCCACCATTATAATCCATCTAATATATTGAATGTATTTTATATTGAACTTAACACGTACGTAAACCGCACTTTTATCACGCCAACTGAAGAATTATGTTATGTGACAGGCTCGAATGTTAGACGTATTACGAGATTCCGATGATTTTTCTAGGTTGGTTTGCTGTGGATTAGAAAATTCAAATAATGTCAGATATCCCTGCGACCCACCAAAATTTTGTTGCGGACCACCACTTTGGCTACTGCTGAAATAGAGCATGTAATTTTAAATTTAATATCTTTATGTATTATTCGACTATTTTTTATTATTATGGCACCAAAAGTAATAATTATGTTGTATATCCCAATGGTATGTATCGTGGTAATGAATATATCTTCCCCTTATATTATTGTCCTAAGGCAATACGGACCTTTTTGAGGATGAAGTTGCCCTAAATGACCCTATAATTTATCGGCTGCGCGCTTGCGCTGTCTTGTAATTAATCAGCACGATTTTGCATATTCATCAAACACCAGAATGACATTAACAAGTCAGTTTGATAAAAGTTTTTGAACGTTAATAGTTCCAGTGAGTAATTTATTTATTCATCTGTTTTATATTGCTAATTTAACACCTATGTTAATTTAATACTAATTTAAATGTTTGAACATTTTATTTAATATTGAACTTACATATAAAAGCACAGTGCGAATCGACCACTTCGAGTCGAATGTCCTCTACGATTTGTATCACAACGTGACGTAAATCAAATGACTTGCAGTTGAATTCTCATCGGATTCGTCGTGAGTCATTTGTTTTCTCTTTCTGTTTGCTATTGATAAAGTAAGTGTTTTTAATATTTACATAGCGGTGAACGAGTGACTCCTTCACTTAAGAGAATATGTTGTGTGGATTCGTTCGTTTACGAGAGACGCATTTCCAATTACTAGAGGTTGTTGAATTTTTTTAAATAATTTAATTATATTCATGTGTTTTTTTTTAACTGAACAATGTTATATTACTAATACTACTTAATATTTATGTTTGCAGGTACAATAGATTCGCTTTAATTATGAAAGTAATTCATAATAATAATTTATTATTAATGTTTTAAAATATAATCTGATTTAGTATTGTATGCGGACAAAGAAGCTCGCTCAGTCTTGATGGGCAACATTGTTTTGATTGATAGTTCGCGAACGTAACAAGTATTGTTTTACAAGTTGAGATACAGTAAAAACTTTGATGGAAACAAATTGGTGTGCGAAAAAAAAACACATTTCAAATTGAACAAAACCATGTTTCGGAAGTTTACCATTTGAGCATGTCTGTGATTACTATTGAAACAAAATAACGTGAGAAATCATCAAAAGTCGTAAAGTTTTTTTAAACTTAACTTCAGCGGTATGTTTCTAATACTGATTGGTATACCATTTTGTTATTCATTTGAAAATTGTAATAGTGAGCTTATTCGGCAAGTATTCTCGGATCAAAACAGTATCTTTGATAGTTGTTTTATTATTAAGTTGAAAATGTTGTTTATTATCATATTTTTGAAACTTACCTTACTATCCATATTAATGCCTGCATGTTATTTTGCTTTAGGCAGTATTATTACTGTACAGAGTTTAAATTCGTATTAAAATACAATGTTAATCATCTTAAGCAAATATACAGAGAATGTCAATATTCTATTGTATATGCACGCTGCTAAATAATAATATCGTGTTTAATAATTTAATCGGCATTGAAAATCATACATTTTTTAGTTTAATTAATGCTCTTGGCTTCGAAAAATTTTCATGATTTGAATCAATGTCTGTTTCGAATGCTGTGGAGTAGAATGTTTAATTTAATTTTAACTTAGACTATTACAGCGGTCGCCAAGGTGGTCCGTGGAGTTATTGCAGTAACATCAACAAACAAGTGTAATTAACATTCCATAATAAAAAATGTTACTTATCATTATTTTTTATATTATGTTAGCAGCTTCATAAAAACTATACATGTTAGTGGTTCGTTTGGATCTAGATTTTGAGGTAAGTGGTCTGAACGGTTTAAAAAGTTGGGTTACTGCAAGGTACATACTTTTGTAACATTGTTTTTGGAAATGTTCTTTTGAACGAAATACTTATAGAATGGAACAGCTACCGGGAAATTGTATATTCCATGTAACCAATAAATTTTGACTTCAATATTAGCCCGTTTTATAAATACATTAAATATTGGTTTATTCGTTAATGAATCATCGTGAATCCCAAATAATCAATATCTATACCTATTTTTAAATCGTTATTTGTCTTATTACTTATGACTTATGTCTTATTATTTAGGTTACTAAATCAGAGTTGTATGCTCTTAACCTTATTAAAAAAAAATATTTCTCATCACTAAATATAATCTGTTCTCGTGTTTCTTATGATTGAAACTCACTGTAATAGTTTATCTGACGCAGACAGGTGTAATTAATATCTCATAATTGGTATTGTCCTCTTCCGGGAATAACGTCGGTGGTCGAGCGGTCGCGGATTCGGTCTTCGGTGGGGCGGACATCGGTTCGAATACCGCCTCGGCTTGTTCTGTGGATAAATCATCGCTGTACTTAGCGCGCGGTCTTTGCGCTCGTGATAGGTCAAGTGCATTCCCATTTAGACGTCAAAACATCGATAGAGTCTTTATCAATGTTGACAAATTTCAACAACTTTGCAATTGTTATGCTAGTTTGTAGCAGTTTCTAAGTACATGAAAATCTAGTTAAATTCTTTGATCGACTTTCATTTTTTTTTCAATCGAAATTCAGCGAAAATGTTATGTTATAATTCTCGTACATATTCTTTGACTTCTTGTAAGTTAACCCTTTGATTAGTGAGTTAATATTGTTTGCATACACGTCTCGGACTTAAGCGGTGGTTCTCAACATTTTATTTAAGTAACATTTATTTCGTCATAAAAAGGTTGGCAGCCCCAGTTCGGATTTTTAAAATATAGAATAATACAGAAAATAAAGACGATAAAAATATTTTGAGAATATTATCTCCATCAAAACATTTATTTGGTGAAAAAGATTGGTAAGGGGTTTTTTACAAAATCGGTCAGGACTTTAGGTAAAGTTTCAGGTGAAATTAGCGGATTGTAATCAGTTAAATGATTTTTCCATTTTTAATGATAAATCTATTTTTTATGAATATAAAAATAAGCAATCATATTTTATTTGAAAATAAAAGCATGGCATTTAAAATAGGGTGCCAGGGCGTGTGGACATACATGTATATCGATACTCTATCTGTGAATAATCAAAGGCTTAAGGCCGGATTTTTCATGCCAGCCCCTAAACGAATGGTAAACCCTGTTGGTAATTTGTTCCTACAAGTTTGCACGTTCGGATTTCCGAATCGGTTCATTCGTACATTGTTTTTTAAATGGACTTGTATCCATAGCTATAATGTTTTCATTTCTTTATAGTCTTTACAACAATATTACTCCATATTTCATAACTTGCTCGATCCTTAATATGTTAAAACTTGTTTTTAATGTACCTGTATCCGGTTACTTCATTCCTCAGTATGTACATTATTAATAACCAACAAAATAAATATTTAACATTGCCTTATCAGTTATCATATTTTTAAACCGAGTTACCTACTTGCCGATTAATATACATGGCTTATTTATTTATAAATTATTTCAATCTGCAATACGTGATATGATACATGTATGCATTTGGTTAGTAAACATTCCATATCTATATTTATTATCACATGGATGTTTTGGTACATAGCGCTTTTTTAAATCATGCTTTAGCGCAGTGCTACTCAATGTTAGGGGTGCCGAAAAGAGAAAAAAAAAACTTAAATACAATCCACAAATTATGAACGAAGAAATAAGCATTGACATAATAAATAGCATACATACCAACACAAACCAGTAACGTTAAGTGATATATAAATTATTTTTTTATGTCTTTTTATGATTTGTTTTTTTTTAGTTAGAGCTGTTAATGTGTTTTTTAAATCTGATTTCAAAAAATACGTATTTTTTGGTTTTAATTTTTTTTTTCGAAAATCAAATGAAAAGTGTTCCATCAACTCGAAAAGGTTAAGAACCATTTTACTCGATTACAAAAGGCTTGGTTAGATATAATTAAAAAAAACAATAAATGTAAATTCTGTCTGAAAAATAAAAAAATTTTTCTCGCAGTGTGTCGCGAACATCTAAGAATTACTGAGGTGTGCAGTGAGTGACAAAAGGTTTCGGAGCACTGATTTAGCTTCAGTTATTATTCATATTTTAACTGAGAAATTTGTTTAACGTTTGCAAAATCATTGTTAGTATTTGTGATGTGATATAAATTATAATTATGTTTTATTATCATGGGCATTTTATTTAATAATATATTTTAATATCAACTCTTGTACTAAAAATTGTCTGCGCAATTAATTGATGGCCATTCAAACACGAACTTTCTGGAAAAAAATCATATTCTATATATGTATATTCATAAAAAAACACACAATCTATCTCTGCAATAGGCACGTCTTCAGAGCGTCCTTGTTTGACATTACAAATGTGCTCTTTCATCGGGTGTGGTTTTTGAGATTATTGACAGATATTATTAACAGATTAGAATAGATAATGAGTTTAACAGGTAGTTCTTTTGCCAATATTTATATTATAATAAACAATTGATATGGTTATATAAATTTTTTTATCATATACGATTTTTTTACAACAACATTAAAACGAGATTGTCTTAATTACATATCAAATTTGATGTCCTGATCGAGACTATGTTACAGAGTTAGTTGAATTTAAGGCTTGCTACCTCAAGAAGTGTCACTTTACTAAAGGGATTCATTGTAAGTAAGTACTAATAAATCTATTTTGTATGGTTTTTTCATGTGCAAACAATATTTGGAAAATATTTGAAAAACATCAATATCAAGCACCCTCAGTCGATGTCTTAAATTAAACATATCAATATGTTTGGGATATTGAAGATTTGCTAGATCTGATATAGACTATTTAAAAAAACAAGTACAGAATATTTAACAAACTCAATTGCATGTTCTCTATCATCTGCTACTCATTCATTCAAAACGGAATGTCATAATATATGGTTTACCAGCATCTTCTGTGAATTTACAACTGTTTTCTTACCTATATATCAACGCTTTATAATTTATACGACGACATCGTTGTGCTCCCTGTCGTTATTCTTGGTAAGGCAGCATTCTTCACACTTTACTTTTCACCCAATGGTGCAAAATGTGTAAAACATACAAATATTCACTATGGTCTTGTTATATACAATGGGTGTCAAAGTTTTTTGTGTCATCCCCGCTTCAGGCTTATTTTTGCTGGTCTTGATTTTTTAAAACGAAGATTTGGCACTAACTGCGCAGTAGTAATGTTAATTTTTGTGTACATGCCTGCAAAATATTTGCGTAATTACTTACACTTACGATATTTGAGTCAACTTACGAGATCTTATGACAGCGTCGTATATTTTCTGTGTATTAGTCATATAATGCAATAAACAAGTTATTAGGTGTGATCATACAAGTATTTATTTAGCTTTTCCTTTAATGAGTGTTTTGCTGCAAAATCTGCACATCGTATAAAATAAATTAGTTTTTCGTGAATGTGTTTTGTGATAATTAACTATTGCAAAGCTGGCACCCATTGGATTAAATCTTGCAAGGCTATGGAAGATCCGGTTTAAAAACCTACCGACTCCGAATTACCTTACACTCGTCGACAAGAATTTTAACAATTTAAAAAATATTTTCTATAGTTTAGGCGGTAACTTCCTGGAAATTTATTTTAAATATAACATTAACATTGTTATCTTTGTTATTCTGCTTGGTTTATCACTAACGCGACGCGTTTCGCCTCTTTCAGACGCATCTTCAGACTGACGTATCACAAGGTTATTTATTTCAAAGGTAAACAATGATGCTAATTCTTAAATAAAAAATGAAGGGTAGGGTGGGTTTTATTCGATTCTATTGGACGTGGGGAGGGGGGTAAGACATAAACACTGATAGACTAATTGCCATAACACTACTAATTACAAATCAATTACTAGTAATTTAAGACATCGACTGAGGGTGCTTGATGGAATCTCAATAATCCAAATTTCAATTACTAGTGTTTGTAGGTGAAAATCCCAAGGGAAATAAATTTAATGGTCGTGAGCCACTTGTTCTATTTAAAATGTTATTTACTAACACTCGATTACTGTTAATGGTTTTATTAATTTCTAAAAATTTTATATTATTTTAATTATCTTACCTCTTATACTTCTTTCAAGTACAATATCAAGTTTTCATATATTTCATTTACATATTTGAGACTTGTGTGTGTGATGTTCTTAACGACAGTTCTCCGTTATGTATTTTTTTCATATATTATATATAATAGCTCAGACCGCTCTGTAGGCGTTTTACCATTATCACATATCACATGTAGGTATGAAATTTTCTCATGACGTAAGGTCGGCGTCCGTGGCGCAGTTGGTAGCGTCGTGGGCTATGGCTACGGATGTCTCGGGTTCAATTCTCTGTGCGGACAGTTTTCATAAATTGATATTTCATCGATTAATAGATTTCTGTTCGTAGTCTGAGTATTTGTGTTGTCGAAAAGTCCTTCCTCAACCACCCATCCCATCCTCACGGGGCGTAGCGAGAGCGATTAGCTAACCACTAGCCCTATCCTTCTATCCCTACTCTCTTCGATAAAGAAAGGTTGAGCAATTGAGTAACAAACAGTTGTCATAGAAAAAATCTGTTGAGATACCTCCATTAGGAGACCATATACGGTTACTAGTTTTGATTATAACCAATAAAATGAGAAGACCCCGGATCGAAGAGAGGCGAGCGGCTGGTTATCCGGAGTCCTGGAAGGGCTGATCTCAGACAAACGCCATTTCAGATCCGGTTCAAAACTTATTTATTTTCCATTCAAGATGCAGTGGTTTAACATTACACAAATATATAAATCTTAACACATAAAATTGATTCTACATTTACATTTACTTAGCAACTGAATTTACTTTAAGTTATAATACAAATAACACAACGAATTTAAATTAAATCCAACGCAAATCAAAACACAAAAACAAACAAACAGTTCACATCGTCACATCACCTTCGTCGCGACGAGACCTCGTTCGTCCGACTCGGCAGCTCGTCATCGACTGTGTACAAAAATTCAAAAAAACTCCGTGCAAAGTTGGAGCTACCCTTTTCCGTAAAAATGGACTCGTCCAGCGGCAGAAGCCCGGGGGCTTCTTAAACGCCTAGCAACAAGAAAGAGCGTATTCTGCGAATTATTGCTGTTTGCCGCAGGCCGATTTCAGTTCAGGACACTAATGACACTTATACTTAAGAAAAACCAGGGTGTGTCAAAAGACGCAATAATAGTTGAAATTGAGTTTTCTAGCCTATTAACTGACTGACACTGTATTATCAACATTTTAACGCTACAAACCACTTCTAAAGTAGATGAAACACTTAGATCTAAGTTGTTAAGTGTGAATGCCCAACCTGGTCGTTAGTTTTAATATTTGCTTCCAGACTTATCATCTATGTTTGCAATAATTATTGCTGTAATCTTAGTTCATATGGTAATAGAGATACATGGTTGATTAGATAACGACATCCGCCTTGAAGATGTTTTGCCTGTTGTATGGTTAATTACACTGCGGCAGTTGTACTACACTACTATGCTACTCGAGAGTTATTAGTACTGGCGCTCTTGTGAGACGAATGTGTTATGAAATAGTTGCATATATTGAATAATTTGCTGTCAAACGAAATGAAGACGACACTGATGTAGATGAAAGATATACAGATTGTCGTCGACTTACGACATACGTTCCTCAAGTTTGGTCGTAATTCGAATTCCACACAAAATATTCAAATTAAATATTCTTCGTTTCAGGTCAGATTTAGTATATAAAAACAGCCGCAACCAGAAATGTTACGAATACATTTTAACACATCAAAACACGCTTTTCAAATTGGCCGGCCGATCCGCTGTTTTTAATAAATAAAACATATAACAAAACCTCGTGAACACAATATTACTATTTTCGTTGAAAAACAAGTGGTAGGAATAAGGTTAGTCTGCAAAAATTGCGTTGAAAATTGAAATTCGCTTTTTAATGCTGATGGATGAAATAAGGTTACGCCTGCAAGAATTGTGTTGAAATTCCTTTCTGATAATATTGTCTTACTTCAGGAATAAATAAATCCAAAAACTAAATTTTTAAATTTTGGTTGTAAGTGCGAAACGTCGTAAGTCGAGGACTACCTGTGCTAGTATTTGTACGTATACACACATAAATACATAACGGACGGAAAAATGGTGAGAAAATGGATGTGTAGAAATCATTGACTCCACACCCTCTTTATTCATCGTTTTGTCAGCATGTGACTTATTGCAACGCTCATTAACAGAACACCATATAAGTGAAAATCATTTTAGTGAATACACATAATATTAACCAACAATAAAAAATGCATGCAAAATAAACAGTACATACCGAAAAGAGTAAATAAAAAATTCTGTACATACTCTTTGGCAAATTTGTTTTAAGTATCGTGTTGAAATATGAACTTTTTTTTTGATCAAGAGGAGTTCTCAAATCTCTTAGATTTGTTCGTTTTTTTATACGGCACATTCTTATACATACATTGTCACTGCGGCCCTTCGCAAAAAAGTCTACAATTACTGTAAAGAATTCAATGAAGTTCAACAAGATAAAGTATGGTACGTAATCGATTGAATGAAGTAGTATCAGTCAATTATACTAATTTCAATATTTTACTTGACTGTTAAAATAGTGAGGTGTGTCTTGTCTCTTCTTGGGTTAGAAAATTTTTGTACATATGAAATTTTCCTTGAAAATCCTTTATTAATATATATTATAATATATATGTCAAGCTTGTTAAAGTTATTGTAGTAAGTACTATATTATTATTATGAATTCTAGCTCGGCGTCGTGCAGTCTGCAAATTTGATGGGGTACTGCCTGTAGATCTTGGGCGTGCAATGTCAACTTACGCCAATATTGATATACGGAATATGTTAACATTCAGCTGAGTTGGCGGCATGCAGTCTGAAACGTTAGCATGAAGTCATTCGCCACCTTGAAGAATCGGGCCAAGCAATATTATTCACGTACATCGTAATCAGAGCGGATGTTAGCGATGCAAACAATATGACTCCAAAGATTAATATTTCTCGGTATTTACCAAAGGTAAACAAACATATCTATGAGCGTTTTAAATCTTTCTTTAAGAAACTTGCGAATTGATACTGCTAAAATTGCGAAACGATAATAATTTGAAGTGTCGTAACGAAGATCAATAATACGTTTTCAAATTTGAGTCAAAGATTCAAAAATAGTCAGAAGTCGTTTCACTTCGGTCTTTGTGTTAAACCAGTGGTCCGCAACGTTTTCTCATCTACGGCACACCTGAGCACTCATTAATATTTTGCGGCACACCACAAGCCAATGTAGATAAAATTTATGTACAAAACTTACAATTTATTAATTTGTTGTTTATGTATTATTTTGATACCATTCGTCCATTGTTCATATTAATTCCACTGGAAATTTTTCGTTATCAATATATGCAGCAGTGTGTAATTTGTGGCGTAGGATTTTTTAGTTGTTCACATCAGACAACCCACATTTTACTCTCCATCCTGGCAGTTGCACTATCCGTGCTAACACTAGGAACATTATTCCATAAAACGAGTGTTTCAACGAGTAAAAATGAATCGAGATCTTAGCTAGCGAATGGTTTTAATTTTTTCTAATTTAGAAATACTCAATTTTTTCTCATTTGGGACGCATTGCGTTAAACAATTAAAGTATTAACGTACGTCAAAAAATAATAGCGTCCGATTGCTGTGGTATCATTAAAATGGAAACCACGAAACAAACATGTCAAAATGATAGAATAAGTATTGAAGGTCGCTAAAAAAATTAATACCACATCATTGGATGCAGATTCCGTTAAAATAACTTGTGTTACGTATTATTATTTTGATTTGGTTGGCTTTTCTTTTTTACTTTTTTAGTTTAATCGTCAAATGCCTAAAAAATTGACTATACGAAAAGGTCAATCAAGCCTCTGAATAAGTTAAAAAATATCCCACCGCTAATAAAAGACCATAACATTTTCAACATTCCACCCTTAGTAAACTTTTGTAAACAAATTTTTCAATCACCGATCTTCGCTAATCTATAACCTTTATTTACGAACACGTTTTTTCTTTAAAAGGCCTCTGTCGAATTTATTAGGCGTAGATAATTCACGTGTCCCGTATACTATGTTCTGTAAAATTGACAGGTTTATTTTACGTATAGGCGTTCAGTGTTTCCGTGACATAAAAGATCAAAGAATATTCACGATTCTGCGTTTTATTCAACAGGGTGGGTATCATGGAAAAGCAGAGTCAGCCTTAAATGCTTAATCATTCCCTTTGATGGCAAAGACTTTATATAAAAGAGAATTTCTGGAGAAGCTAGTTACTTTATGGGTATCACTGTACAAGTTCCTTGGTGTATTGAGATTATAAAAAGGCAAATATGGGAATATACGTAAAGGAAATTTAATTAAAAATATATGTTTATAATATATAATGAGCCATTTTTTTGCCCTAAGTTAAAAGCAAATTTGGCAAGACGTTTTAAGTAATATTCATATAATGTTTTTTTTACGTTTCTGTTGAAATAATTTAAATCTTTTAATGCACTCCTAAATTAAGGACTCGGCGACAACTTCATAATTCGACTGTGCTTTGGCCAATAGATGTAACCCTCAAAAAATACGAATATGAATTAATGATTGGATCTCATTTTAAAGAAGACAGAGCAGGTCTCGGCCAAATGATGTAAATTAGAAAAATAAATTGACCACTTTTTGGAAGAGAAACATCATTCTACATTGGATCCAGCCACTATTATAACGTATAATCCCGTATCTGCAAACATGATAATTCACAGAAGTGCATTTCAAAGATTCATAACGCGACTCACTATATAATGTTCTCGATAAAAACAATTTTTACTCTCTCCTGAACAATTTCAATTTTGAAGGTTCATCAATTGGTCAAAAAACCGTCGAAATCTAGAGTTCGTATTAATCGACAGTGTCGTATAACTTTTAAAATTCGTAACATTTTCCTATCACGCTTAGAAAATAGAGAATTTGTTTATTTATTATTTTGTAATACTATTCTCAGAGAGTTATCTGTATTCATATGTCAGGCTACCTGACTCTTCTTGTTACATTCCAAAGTCATGTCTACATTAAATGCATAGGGCACACATACTAATCGAAATGAAAGTGAATTACACACGTCCAATGTCTTGACCGAGATAAGACTGACTTGACTATAGATTAGAAGTTTATAAAATAGTCCGAAACATCTCAAACGGTGAGCGATTTATAAATCAGGATATATGTCACTATTCTCAGCCGCCTAAATCATTTCCCGAGTAATGAGTGAGTTTACTTTACTGTATTACCACCTAGCTTCCCCCCGATTTTAAATTCGGATAGCAAATATAGTAAACTAAAAAATCGTTACTTTTCTTTAATAATAGTTAACCTAAGTCCTAAAAAAAGTAGTATTTTTGGATTCTATTCTGTCTAGCAAATGTACAGATTTGTAGGACCGGGGATACACCTAGATATACGTATATCTTAACAATTTTAACAGCCATTCGAGATCAACTTCGAGTAAAGATCCTGAATACTGAAAGTGCAAGGTCTTTTTCTGGTAGTTAAAATGAAATTGATTGAATTGGGATTTACTTGGTAGACTTCCACTATAATAGGGTAAAAATAACAAAGTATTCAATTCTACAAGAATTTTTTCAGTTTTTTGATAACTGATTCGGCTGCACGCCATCGTCAGAACTATTCTGAACTGTTTAACGTCAGGACTGTTCTGACGATGGCGAGAAATAAAAAATTATGACTAAAATATCAATTTTTAATTTTTCCGCTCATTTACAAGCAACGCTACTTCAGCCAGTAAGTTGTTAAGTGTAGTTCCAGAATATATTACTGGATGCACCGACTGGTATCCAAACTGCAAGTAAACAACGAAGGATGTCGTTACACGTGTGCACGTGTGCAAACATTGGAGTTCCCTTCTCAACGAGCTCGGCTAGTTTGTTAGCGAGATGTCTAACCAAAGTGTTTTCATGCCTGAGGGTACCAGCAGTTTCGTTCATTATGCAATGTTTTTGTTAACCCCAGACAAGTTTCAATTTAGCACAAGTGGTGGATACAGCATTTGTATTCATTGGATATTTTTTTGGTAGGCCATCGTTTCACTAGTATAATTCTCTACAAAGATGGAAAATGGTTAAGCGAGTATCACTTGTTTTTGTATCAATAAATGAAACATGACTTACCACATTTCTCCACGGGTTACTTTGCATTAATTGATCAATCAGTTAATTAATGAGATTTTTTGAAAATATGTAAATTCAATGTTTGATACTTTTCGCTGCCGAAATTGGTCAAATATTTTTATGCTAATGAACATATATTTTCTCTTTAAATATGCTATGGCCGTAACGTATATATTCTATACAACGTTGTATATTTATTATTAATAAAAACGTGATTGTTTTCTCATTCATTTTTTTGTGTTTTAAAAAACGTATAAATAAGGTGTATCGTGGTATTTCTATATCTTAGTCTTAGTATGTATTCAAATATATATATACCTATGTAAACGCGATCGCAGTTGTCGCATAAAGCATTGAAATACCACCACGTATACGTAGATAAAACTGTGAATATTTTAAATCTTAATTTGAAAAAAAAATGATCTCAGTGGAAAAGGTTAAACCACAATAAATGTTTATTTAATAAAAAATTCTTTACTGAATTCGTGTATTTAATTTGCACAGTGACAGAGTTTGAAAGAAGGGATATTTAGTATATTATAAAAAAAACTCAAGCCACCGCTTTTTCAACTTTTACCAGAACGTACGTGGCCGATATTTATATTCCTTGGTGCACCTCTTGTTTCTCACACCCGATTTGTTTTTCTAGTCAACATTTCCGAGTCCTAAGTAAATTGTGTTCTTTGATGATTTAAACAATTAACGCGGGTTGTTGAAACTATTGTCTACGGTTGCTTAGCTAATGTGTCGTTATTTATTTTGTATTTCATTCACAACACTGGTGTATGGATTATGACCAATACGTGTGTTAAGTGAAGAAAGGATTATTTATTTAGTATCTCAATTTTAAAAGTTCTATACTGCTTCGCCCACCTAGCTGGAGGAATGATACAATATACGTATGGCACTTTAGTATCCATATTTTATGATAAACAATATCACACTTATTATGCTTCTATCCTCTTTCAAAGCTATTATTTTATTATAAGTAGGCATTCTTACACAGAGTAATCTTTGTGGAAATATTATATATCAACCGTCGGCTTTACCTACAATATATGTATAGAGTGACCACTTTCAATTAAAAGAAGTACAGGCATTTATAAAAGTGTATTCTTATTTAAATCAAAATAGCAATGTATTATTTCGTGTTATAATGTGCTATTTCGGTTTCATGCCTGAAGATTTTAATTCTTATTATAATAGATATCTACTTGGTGAGTATAAATGAATAAAAAACGAATTATAAAATCATTTAACTAGTTTCAGATAGAGATCAATAAATGTAGTTATAATATATTGTGTGTGACATTTCGTGTAATTAGGTATATCATCTTAGTTCATATGCCCTCCCTTAGTGGACAGGAGAACAACATGCTCACTACTTGTCTCAAAGAAATGGTACACACTCACTACACAGTAAATCTGTCGGTTAGCGCAGTCTTGTTTGAAATTAGGCTTTTTTCAACCCTGTCAAGCGTTCGTATTCCCTAATGGACACCTTCATGTGTACATTGATTTTTCAAACGGATTTGTATTCAAATGTATGTATGTCTATAATATTTTCATCTCTTGCCAACCCATTTTACCCGATCTAGAAAACGGGGCGCAGCACTCTATCCATATATCCGTTACCTTTTTGCTAAAGAAAAATTGAATGATTGAATTTAGTTTAGTTTGTATTTCAGTATTTCACGATTGGTATCGAGTATGGTAAAAAGATACAATTTAAATTATCATTATCAGATTGGTGAATAAGATCAATAAAACAATAAGGTCAACACATTTCTTAACTAAGATCAGTTCTATTTTATCAATTTGATTTGAATGTAATTTTTTATGATAATAAAATTAAAGTTAATTATTACATTCAATTTTATCATGCATCAACTTAATTTTAAGGTGCAGTTGATAATCTTTACATACTTCTACTAATAAACATAATAAGGCCTTGTGATTTTGCCGCACCAGTATTATGTTTAGTATAAAATTAAATTGTTATTACACTTGGTTTATCACTAACGTGACGCGTTTTACTTCTTCAGTTATCAATTTTCATTTTATATTAAAAATGAACTTCCACAAAGCTACCACCGAATCCATATAAAGTATTATGTTTCGTTCATGGTTAACAGTGTAATTCCAAAATCCATCTTTGTATGTCGATTTTCACTACGTCACGTACCTGTCTTATTATTTGTTGACGACTGTCAAGGCTGACATAATAAGAATGCAGTCTCACATATTTGTTGGCTGTGCATTTAACATTATTATAATCCTGTGAATTTAAATTCCTAAGCTTGGGTGGTCATTGAACATTAAAATAAATTTAGACAGGTAACTTTTCTGGATTTACTTAAATCATGTGACAGGAGTTGGTAAGTATTAGGAAACCCCGGTATCATAAAAAAGGTCTTCCTTCTTATTTTGACATCCTACTTCCGGAATAGAACTCATGTTGTCTTATTAATATTTTCACTTCAGATTAATAGAATACCCTCAAAGTTAAGTGTATTTTGTTTCATAAAAGCGTTCATAAAAAAATCCATTGGAAATTATTCAGTTTCTCTTGATAACGTTTTAATGCGCTCACTCTGGTCTCACAGTCGTAAGTTGGAATATCTCAATCAAAAAATATTAAATGACCCATTTGGTTGAAATATTTCTAAACCATAAAACGATACAAAAAAGTAGTCCGATCCAAAATTATTATTCTCTCATATTTTATTTAGTGAAACTCGACAATAGTTTGAGTACGCTCACTTTGGTCTTACAAAAGTTCAGTGGACGAAAAAATATACGTATTTAAATACATTTTGTATAATGTGCTGGAAAGCTTCCCTTGCTTATATAATTATTATTAATCAATCATTAATTTGACCTGAATATTATGACATACGTATGTATTAGAGGTCTGCACGGGCCCGGGCTTGGCCCGTGGGTCTCTACCCAGCCCGGCCCGAGGGCCGGGTTCGGGCGGGTAGAGCCAATTTTTATTCGGGCTCGGGCCGGGCCCGGGTAAGGGATTTGTTCTTCAGAAAAATATTTCGGACTATGTTCGGATCATGAGTACTCTTGATAACTAAATACTGCTGATAACAAAAATAATTTATTACGTTTTGAATATCATTGGACACAATAAAGACTTTTATTTGATAAGTGTGGAGACATCATTTTATATTTTGGTAATCTGAAACTGAAAACTCATAAAATTGTTATTGATCCGTAAAACAATGCTTTACTTATTAAAGCATCACGGATAGTAGGTTTAAATATTTCGTTAATGAATAAAGTGTGATATTATTCAATATCTGCTTTCTATTCGTTTTAGATAGTCGACTGTGTCGTGTGCCGAAAAATTCATTATAAAAGAATTATACAGATTCGTAAAAAATGAGTTTCAACGATATAAAGAAAATGTTAAAAAGTAGTGACTGTGTGGAAATCATTTCGTGAAATAATAGATTTTTCTACATCTGAAAAAGTTGGGTAGTACGTTAAGTGTGTTAAATTTCAATCAATTTTATGCTACTGATTTTTTTTTAAATCGGGTTTTTTCGGGCCGAGATATATAAATTTAGACTTCGGGTCGGGCTCGGGTAACAAGTGTGGTATTAAGACTCGGGCCGAGTCGGGCCTGAAGTGAACGGCCCCGGGCCGAGTAATTTCATCAAATTTCGGCCCGTGCAGACCTCTAGTTTGTATGAAATGTTTTAATTGGATATTTTTTATTTTTAATACCGAACCACTTACTGTGAGACCGCGAAACCTTATCCCAGAAAATTAAAAAAATATTTCTAATTGGTGTGTACGGCAGATAAAATTTTTCATTATAGTTTTGAATCCGTAGAAGGTTTAACCGCAGAAAATATGTTTTTTTTTATGATGAAATAATTTAAGAGCCATCAGATATCAGGGATTAAATAATTCATATTATAATTAGTCATGCAAAATCCCTGAACCAATGTTGTGAAACGGTTGATTTATTGTTACATAAATCATGCTCTAATCAGAAAAAAAGATTACAGAAGTAGAAAACGTGTGATGAATAAATGACCAATTAAATAACTTCATTAGCCTCACTAAATCTACTAATTACAGCGTACCCAATCAAATTGCTATAACTATAATATTTTTTTTCCATTTCAATAAACATATATTCTGACGATCTTGCGATACCAAAATACCTATCGACAATATTTGACAACACAATAAATAAATTAATTAACTACCATTTTCTACCCCGTTAAGTTTTCATATAAATGAAAGTGTTCTGCTAGGCAAAACGAGTTGAATATTCTAAAATAACTACAATACATCTATGCATATAAGAGAAAAAGTACGAGTTGAATCAATGCCGCTGAATTAGTAAAAATAGAAATTCAAATCTTGTTTTGGCTCTCCTGAAAAGTACCAATTTTAGACTTGACGCCTTTTTCCTTTCGCACACAGAAATAATTTCCATGCGAAGAAAATATTAAAAAAAATGCTTGGAAAGATGAGTTTAGTCAAAAACTCAGCACAATTATCTTGACAACATTTTTCTATTACGAGAGATTTACTATTCTATAGAGGTTTAGAGGTCGATATTACTCATTTACAACCACCCAAACTACGTTAATTATTGGAGATCTTTTAGATGCATGCTTATCAATTTAAATAATTTCAATCTTGAAGTGATCGTCTGGCATACAGATGCCAAATTACGTTAACTTGTCATACGTCATAGTACTCATTACTGTTGCCTTGCACGTCAGTGTAGAATGATATACATTACTTGGACATAAAAATCGCAGCGGATTTGATAAAGTTCATTCGGATGACAACGAACGGCCTTTGGTCCGTTTGTCTCCCACGCGCTCCAAGATTAAATTGTTTATTAACAATTCGATAAATAATTAAATAAATACAATTATTTGGGTCGACCATTATTTGTGTCTGTTTTTACCGCCCTTTCAATTAAATGGAGACTTCTTCAAAGGCCGCCGATGGTGGTAATTCGATTGACACCATTCTGGAAACTTCCACAACTTGTTTGTTTTAAGTTTAAACGTTTAGTTATTTCAATTTTATGTATTTCTCTTATCGCGTTTAATTAGGACGGATCATTTCTTTACGGTTAGGGACGACGACATTCCTTAATTGACATTTAAAATCAGGAGCTTTCTAAAATATAAACATACCCGTTTCCTGTGTCTTGAATCAATACCTGTGCAAGGAAATGTTATGGCTATAATATCTATTTTAATAGTTACTAAATTAGATAACGTGTGTGTTTAACAATTTACTGTCTATATAACGCATAATATATTCCTTGTATTCCCTATACATATGAAATATTTCTAATTACTGCGTTAATTACTTGTATGAGGTCATTTGACAAATGTGTGTTATATATGTTATAATCGACACAATCGCTATTTTGATTTATCTAAGGTCAACGTTTTAATTTTTATTCCAGGTTAATAATAATAAATTACATTGCACTATAAAACAATTTAATGTTGGGATTCTTCAACCGAAAATTCTCCATAGATGTCACTTTTTCTTGAGGGAATAATCAAGATTCGGAACATATTCTATGAAATTGCTCAATCACGTCTACTGAAAGAGATGCCCATTTGAATACTTAAATTACCACGACAAAAGACTTAGGATTTAAAATAAATTCTGATTTTATTCGATAAAAATATTCTTTCTTACTACAGGCTTGTTGGGTGAATTATAAATAAATCTTAATTATTATAAAAGAGGGTCTCTAATAAAATACTTTCATTTTTCAACGTAATTTAGTGCATGTTAACTTTGTTAACCATGCTTAGGTTAATTGGGATACTTTTGGCATTCTTGGCAATCAATAATATTATTATTTATGATGTTGTTTTACGGAGTGGCCTGTAAAACCGTAGCAGATGGTGGCGAGTATTAATTATCCTAGGAAATATAAAGAATAATATAATAAATATTAAAAAGACTAGAAGATTCTTGACAACGGACAGACAGAGAGAGTGTTTGTGTGTGTGTCGCTTTACAGATATACAAATATGTATCGTAATTAAAAATACATACAAAATAAGCATGCAATATTTATTTATAATAAATTTTGAAGCTTTTGAAGATTTCTATGAATTGCTGTTCTGTTTTATTATACTGGATTCTGGAATTCGATTAGTCCCATAATTTCACATTTTATTACAATGTTACTAACTTGTTACTTCATATAAATACATGACATTTTCTTTTAACGCCAATATTGTACCGTTACTCTTTACTAACTTATGCCAAATTCATAATTCACGCAGGAACCCCGGGTCGATCTGAACTCTTACAATAATTACTATGAAAACATGTGTAACAGTTTCCAGACGGATTTTTTTACACTTAAACGATATTAAAATCAGATTTCGTCTAAAGGCAGCCATGTCCAGCTTAAAATGTAACCGCTATCAAAATATAATTATCTTTTCATGTATTCGCATACGAGTTTTTTTTGTCTTTATGCGTTACTAACGGGTTTAACTTTATGTCTTATTTGAAGGCGTATTCGATTAACTTATTATTAATTAATATGTAAACGTACAACCAGCCAGGTTTGTAATGAGAATAATATTTATTTAAATATCCAGTTTTTTCAAAAGACAATTTGTTTTGGTTGTATTTTTTGTAGCAATTATTTGTCTAATTAATAAAAGCCTAAACGCCTATTTCCTACTGCCCAATAGCACGCGATTCATCAAACAAAATCTCGATTCTACATCCACTACCATGAACTGGAAATGTTTAATTGATTTCTTAAAATTTGGCTTCAATCAATTCAAATTATTCGTATAACTGGCAAACTTCTCAAGTAAAATTTCAATTAAAAACAAATTAAACACAATGATAGTGCCAGTATTGTCATTATTTACAATCAACGCATGAAAAACTGTTGCTATGGTTGTAATTATATATATTAACACAATAATATTTATATATTTTATTGTTATTTAATGTTAATAATTAAGTTCATCTAAGAGCAAGGCCCCGCTGATATTGAAGTAATACATGATGAGATAACATACAACTTGTTATACATAAAATAATTCGTAAATATATAAATAATTCCATGTTATAGTCATTACGCAACAGTCCTGTAAGTAAACGCTTTATTAAGTGCATATTATGTTGATATATGCACTTATTGTGAATACTTTGAAGATTTATTTATATGCGGGTATAAGGCCACATATTTCTGTGAGTAGATACAGGGTCAAAATGCAAATGTCAAAGATTGTCGAAGTTGACCACATTGGATTTTTGAATGGTCGCAACACTTGTGTCGTGAATTAGTTAAACTCTCAACAAAGATGCTTGTCAAGAAGAACTCTAGCTGAGAGTGTAAAACATAGTCAAGAAGTTGATAGAAACCCAGGAGATAAACATGCCGACATAGCAAAACGTGCGGGACTCGCATCATCAACTCTCAACTAAATTGTTTCTGAGGAGAATGAGATTTGCGAGTTAATCGTAATAATAATTTGAAGTGAAAATCCTGTATGGATTATAGTTTCAAGGAGCTTGAGATTTTTTTTATCTCATTAAAGGTTTTGAGATTTTCCCGCATCATCTTTTCGTTTTGACAGGCCCTTAAAGTACGATTTATCGGAGTTCCATTATAAACATAAACACATTTATATCTATCTATTTACAAGGAATCTATTGAAAAAATCTTACAAGGGACCATTAGAACTGTTAACTTGATGATAAATTATAACATACCTATTATGTGATTTCTCGTGAATTCATTAGTAACTTTATGTTATTCATTTGAAATGTTTATTAAAAATTAGTCGGATTGGTATCAAATATTGATTTGAATTTATTTCTAAAAAAATAGCAAAGTACAAGAAATGTAATGTTTTTTTAGTTCACAAGCACTTGACTTATCAAGGTGACAGCTGAACATATTATGAATAATATAAAAAAGTGTTCTGCTTTTTTTAGATTGTTATGTCACTTTTATAAACAGGGAATATATTTTTTTGACACCTGCGAAGGTTATCTATGTTCGAACACGCACAGTTTCCTAACCGAAAAGTGTAACATAATAATAAAATTGTATATATTCTATCATGTCGCATCCAACGTCAGTCTCAATAATAAAATAATATAAGTCCTCATTTTTTATACGACCATAAAAACGTTCTGATCGTCAACCAGTTTATAAGATAAATATTTCGTGGTCGCCAGTAATTGAGCCATAAAGTTGAAAAGCGTATAAATTAAGAGTTAACGCATTTTTATATCGTAAGTCTGTTCCGATTTATTGACAATCTTTCCAATTTAACGATTTTTAACAAGAGTTATTCGTAAAAGTTACTTGCTTTCCCAAATCAATTGACTAAACTTTTCGTATTTTCGTTGAATAATACCTATTTATGAATTCAATTTACATATAATTCCAAGGACGGTGGGTAGTTCAAACCTAATACGGCATTAGGCTCGCACATACCGCTATATTGACTATATCTATATCACGAGATCTCCGTTAAATACTTATTTATTTATTCAATTTATTTATATTAAAACACATTACAAATAAATGACAAATTATAAGTTTATTGCTTTTGCGATTCGACGAAGGATACCAACACAGTAAAACAAAACAATCTTTTTTTTATGAAATTCTTTCGTGTCATTACTGACAAAATCTACTTTAACTAGTGGGAACGCCCTTGAAATTGAAAAACTGAATGTCTAAAGTAGCTGTTCTTTAATTTCCATACTGATGGACTGATTGCTGTTTGTTTGCCTCGGGTTGCGTCATGTCAGAACTTTGTGTATTGTTTATATACACTGCGGACGCTTAGTTTATGCGAAAATTTCATACCTACATGTTTATGTGATAATAATAAAACGTCTACGCCTACATACCGGTCTGGGCTATTATATATAAGATACATTCAACATAAGTACTTATGTTAACTACCAATTCTTAGTGGAAAGGCATTGTATTTATAAAAATAAATATACATTTTTACGTACATATTCCACAATTTTATCGCATGGTCAGGACCAGTTTCGCTCATCGTGAACATTTTCAACTGATCAGTACGGTATTTATATTATAAGTTAATTTGAATAATCTACGGTTTCATAATATCTTCTTTAATATTGACAGAATTTCTTTGGTCATTCAAAATGGTGACTGTCCGATACGATAACGGAAATCTGGAAATCATGGTCTCAAGTATCTGGATATTAAAGTTTGAAACATCAACTAAGGTATCTTTGTACACAACAAGTTGGGCACAAATTGTTTCCTATTGAGTAAGCCAATATAAACTTCCACGTATTTTGTGTTGGTGAGTTAGTGTATAATTTTAGGTTAGATTATAACGAAATATTATTTCGTTGTAAATCTCAAAAATCTTATGCTGTGTTATTTCTTCGAATTGAAATCGAAATAAGTAGTCAAATTCCATCACGTGCAGAGTTTTTACCGTCTAGAATCATTAGACATCGGAATGGCCTTTGTGTGCATAAAGCTGTACTAAAACGCGTGCATGTCCAAACAATTGACTAAACACGGATTTAGATGTCTTTGAAATAACACAAATAATGGATTTTTTTACATTCTACTTACTAAAAAACTAAACAACGCCGAGAATAAGGCCACCGTCACTTCTTATTATTGTTAAAATTGTTAATATTGAAAATGCTAAATAAAAAGGCACTGAGGAATTAGTTACTCAGATTTGTATGATTGATAATGAAGTATAACATAAAATACAGCCCTAAATAACATTCGTTTTGCAATATGACTAACGAAAACTTCATTCTTTTCAAATAAAAGTATATGATTATATAGTGCGTTCCTTATGTAGAGAACATATACGACTAATGGAGTTTACCTTAAAAGAAGATGTTCTTCGAGAACTGCGTGTTAATCAATCTTTCATCCTATCTTTTCGGAGAGAGCGGTTGTAGAAGGATTGGTCCTTGAATAGTGATTATGATTACGAATGGGTGGAAGAGAATTAAAACACCACACGCATTCATGTATTCGAAAATAATTCCATAAATCGATTGAAAATTGTATTTATGAAACTGTCCAAACTGGGATTAGGGCCCGTGAATACTACAACCGAAGGAAACGACAGTGACCACTCGGCTGCCGTCCTTGGTAAACTTGGATTATCAACGGTGTTTTGGTAAATGATGTAACTATCAAAATTGAAATTGTTCAGGAAAGAGTAAAAACTGTTTTTATCGAAAACATTAAATGAAGAGTTCCGTTATGAATTGTTGAAATGCAACCTGTAAATTCTCATGTTTGCATATACGGGATTATACGTAGGGATTTTCGATATAATAGTGGCTTTCATCAAGTAGCCGGGTCAAAATTTTTAAACCTAAAACCAATGAAAAATGATGTTTCCCTTCCAAAAAGTGGTTAATTTATTTTTCTAATTTATATCATTTGGCCGAGACCTACTCTGTCTTCTTTAAAATGAGATCCAATCATTAACTCATTTTCGTTTTTTGAGGGTGTAATCAATTGGTCAAAACACCATCGATATGCACTTATAATTGAAGATATTATTAGGATATTTATTAAACGAATACTTTTCGTTATATACTTCCTCAACCTGCTCTTTATAAAAACATAAAAATAGAATAATGAGGCTAAAACACGAATGCTTGTTAACTTATCGCACATGCTACACAATGTTTATTGCATGGGGTGAGAATACGTCGGATTGATTCAAACGTCTCAGGTTTGCACGTCATTCAGTCAAGTTTCATAATTCGACTGAAAAAATCATGAAAATGTCAAAAGATTTGCAGATTCACAATCTGATATTGGAATAGAAGCTGCAGTACGTTAATATTTGGCAACTATGATCGCGGCCATATTCTTTTAATGAACGTGTCAGGATATAGTCTTTACTTATTCTACAGGTTTGCCCACTCATAAAATGATATAGCATGACATTAGATTATGTCATACCTTTTTACAAATTGATGTCGTTTAATGGTATATTATTGAATAAAAAACTTCTTCTCCGTTTTGTTTCATAACCTTCTATCGACCTATCATTTTTTGTGTTTGTTTTTCTGGAAACATTTTCCTCTCGATCACGTCACGTTGATAGCCTTGATATTTGCACAGTTGAAACTAACTTGCATACAGGTAAAACCAAAAAGTATTTGATCACATGATTACGGTTACTTAGTTAGTAAATACTTGCTTTCATGAAAACCTACTAATGCTGCAAGAAGAAATCCTTTAAACCTGTATAATGTGTTTTCAGCCCACACTCGTTTAGGATCAACAGTGTGAGATATAAATAATAGGCTTACAATAAAATTCACTTTTGTTTAGATCATATTCACTTTCATAAAAATAGTTTTCGTTTATATAACAAATCCATTCCACAAAAAACAAATAATTTTAATAAAATTAAAGTGATCCCACACAATAAAATATATTTTAACATTAAAAAAGTATATTACACTTACGGTATTACTATAGATAAAATAGTTTTCACTCACACTTTGCAATCGATAGTTGCACGAAGCTGTAATGAAATGAAAATACTTGTCTCAATCCCACCCTATATTACGCCGCCGATATTGTCTTTGCTCCACGCATTAGAATACATTGCACAAACCAAACCAGACCAACCCTAACATAAACTACTACTACTTAACTCAATTTATTAAAAGAATCCGTAACTAAGTGGAAGTTAATACTATCTAATGCAAAGTGCGAACTATCGAAATAAAAGTTCAAGTGTACCAAGTGAATACTGTCTAACACAAAGTGCAATTATTTATAACCCTAAATAATATAGTTTTAAAATATTTCGAACATAACTCTAATGACATTTTCTTTTATTTTTCCAGGTACGTGATTGCAGTTTGGTATTATCATAAGAATAAGATGTTCTAGAATTGTGATGTCCAGTAAGTACCAGTTATACTATAAATATTTTCTACACATTAATCCATCTTATGGTTTTTTGAGAAATGAAATTTAAAAAATATAATGAACAGTTAATAGTATTAATAAACGTATGTTGGTGTTATTTTTTAATCATCAAGTAATTGGTGAATTTTGAGACATGTAAATAAAAAGTCTCATTCGAATTCTGTTGAAATATTAAAAATTTTGTGCTAGAGCGATATACCACTTTAAAGTAAAGTTTTTTTTCTATGAAATAACCACATACCATAAAACATCTAATTTACAGAAAAAATACACAATAATAATTATAAATATACTATTTTCAACTATTCTACTGAGTTAGCTGATGGAATTATTCACTTGAGATTGAATTATGTTTATACTTCATCTGAAAATTGTTAATACATTTCATTTGTGATATTGTCTCTCTGTAATATTTAATTTATTAATATGTGATTTAAAGTACTCACATAGCATGTAAATACCAGATTGTATTGTGACGGCATAAAAGCAATCAATTAGTTGATATTTTTTTCAGAATTATTAACGATAATAATGCATTTTATAAAATATTAACTCTAATACTTCCGCCATACAAAAACTGTCAAACTGTGAACCCGGGCGCTATGAAAGTTTCACATACATTTGACTAATTCAGCTCTCTACGTCGTTTGCTTTCCGATATATGGATTGAGAAAGATAAAATCCGCCGTTTAGTAAGGCTGGTTAAAATGCGTACATACAATATTCTGTGGCAGTGTTTTATATTTAAATTTTCCACGATATAAATTTATTTTCATGATGTTTTTTTCTATGCCATGAAGCCTTATTTTATCACGATTCTAAGGATGCGGACAAAATTATATTAATTCGCCTTGTGATCATACATCCTCGATAACTGGGTAACTGCCTCAATCACGACCTTGCATCTTGTAGAAGCGACTTATCTACTAAACTTTACCTTTAGTGATAACTGCATACATAACATTGCTCGGTATCGGAAGATCTAACCGAGTACCATAAATTTTAAACGTGTTTAAAAATAATCGATCTATGATAAAGACTGTGTTTTTTTGCACCTTCTGTAGCGAGGCTAGTGCACTTGCGTCAGTACCAAAGCTGATGTGGAGGCTGAATAAAACAGGGATCACCAATATATCATAAGATTACAGCGGAAAAGCACGAGTACACACTTCTATAATAGATTTGAGATGATCGAGCTTGAAAGTTGGCGAATTTTTGCTTTCTTTGTATGGTTGTATTTATTTTTCTAAAGATAAAAAATAACCTTATACTGAAATATATTATATATCATTATTTGGACAATTATTGATTTTTCACCATGTACTATTAGGTCGTTAATTATAATCAGTTTGCGAATAATAATGTATTCCTTTTTCGCAATGATTGTAGATAATTTTTGTTGACGATACAATTTTTGATCGTTTATAATAAATATTATAAAACTAACATAAAAGTGATAATCAACATCTCAACGCAGTATCTTAGCTATTCAAATATGTCGGTTTCTGCGGAAAATAGTAGTAAGTACCTTTACTAGTAAGAACTTTACCCTAGCTATCAAACGGGTCTAGGTTCGAGCCCTAGCAAAGTCCGTAGTGATCTTTACACATGAGATTTCCTGCGCTATAGGTAGTGTGCTTGTTTTGTTAAGGATAAGGCATTGTGTGTGATCGCTATTATTTTCTTTCGACTGTATTTACTAACATACGATATCTATGAATATCATTGCATTGTAATATATATCTTTAAGGCCTACGATTGTGCAGACCCGAATCGATATAATCTGAGTTGTGTTCTCGGAGCCGCAGATCGTCCGTAATGGTTGCTATTAACACCGACACACCATTGAGCCTGAGGCGCATCTATGAATCATCATCCTACAGCCGACAGTGTTGCAAACATTTACCATTACGTAAAAAACCTTATGGAAAACAGCTGATTTTATTAAAGACAATTCTATTTTCAAAACAGCAACGATAGCATTAATAATTTCCATATCGGCAGTAGTAAGTTGATTTTATTGTAACCATAATTATTTATAATATCTCTGAATACGTACTAGAAAAAACAGATGAATTTAAATACGAAGTTTTGCAGTATTACAACTCTCAAAATTCATAATTTCATGTATTATAATTGTACAATGACCATAAATGCTAATTACCTTTCTATTTGGATGGGATTTAGAATCATCAAACAAACCAGTTCTTCGTTTTAAGTCATATTGCAGGATAACGAAAAAAAAATTATTTGTTAATATTTAACTAAACTTAAAGTAAACAATCATTTTTAACCTCTTTTTCGTTCTCTTTTTTATTTAATTCATATCCAAATGAGGGCTGTAGAGAAATCAGCCAACCACCATTACTTAGCTCATTCTCCTGTTCTTACCCTCTCTGAAAATGATTGCTGAGTGAATACAACTACATAAATATGTATTGTTGAAATATTACTTTAATACTGTGAGCTCATATTATTCAGGCTGCTTGAGGATATATATGGGTTTAAAAAACATTTATTTTTGCAACACGTTCTGTCATTTTTTTGACGTTACCATATTTTAATTAGTCTATAATTTAAGACATCGACTGAGGGTGCTTGATGAAATTTCAATATCAAATTTGTATTATTGAGATTTTGTACACTTCTCATGTATTTAATACATGGAAGTGTAGAAAATCTCAATAATCCAAATTTGATTTTTTTAAATTAGTCGTTAGAATCATCTGATCTGAATCACTCAATACATAATTATTTGTTTATTGAGAACACCACAGGTGTCCACAACGCTTTTTGCAATTACGGCATCATCTGGTGTTTCTCTGCTTTTAAATCAATACTATGGCAATACATATTACATATGTCTTTACCTAACTAGAACAACCAATGTGATAATAGAAGTCGGCCTAAATTGTCATATTTATTGCTTTGTATGTTTTGATGTTTTCCCATTCAAATTCTTATTTTTAACGCCGTATAAACAATTGAAAAAAAGTTGTTCAACAATTCATACAAAATATAGTAATGAATAGTAATTTAAAATTATGTGGTTAGTACAAAAAAAAAGTATTATATTTTTCTGAATAGTTCACGGAAAATTACCTCGGTTGGTTAGTTTACAAAATTGTTGATACATAATCTGTTCACAACAAAATAATTATAGCGAATATTTCACGTAAGTACTATTATTGCGGTGACTTGAAGAATAGCCTAGTAGCAAACGATGCGATGATACAACTTTTCTTGATCTTTTCCTCGATTTCTTGGAAGGTTACCTTTGAGAACTTTGAGGGGTATCATAAAAAGCTCAGTCAGGAATACCATGATTTTCATCGCCAAATTTAGCATAAACACGTTGACTTGTACAAAACCGTTCAAATTATAATGTAATAAATCCATAACAAAAAATGAAACAATATTTTACGAGAATAAAATACAATATTCTGAGAACTACTTATAAAATATTAAAAGACCAAATACTACGAAAACGATTTTTTGTTATAAAATAAAATTGTGTAAAAAAATACGAAAAACAGAATGATTCATCAAAATAACACGAAGTCAATTGTATAAAAGAGTCTGGACCGGATGTCATCCTAATTATTTTCGGTCACAAAAAGTGGTCACCGGTTGCCTATTTTGCATAATTCAATATCATGCTGGTCAATTGCTATCTGATCGTAAAGGATAACGTAATTAAAAAAAAACAAATACACAAAAAAATAATTATTCACTAGTTTTATTTTGTGATAATTATTATGGAGATCAATTTGCAAATCTCACTATGATATATTATGACATTTGTTGCAGTATGTGCTTTGGGCATTGGGTGTGCCCAAAACACATGTGCAGTTGTACAACACTGAATCAGTATTTTTTTACATGAAATGACGTCTCCATCGAATATTGCTGCTGTCAACTTTTGCCATTGGGTAATGGACTGGTTGGATGATATAACGTATCCCTATTAAATATCATATTTTAAAGAAATATTTATTTGAATATTTCAAATCATACTTAAATGGGATTGTAATACATATTTATATTGTATTGATTTTTTAACCTTGTATTTAGTTCCACCAAAAATATGCAATTCAGTTGATAGATATTGGGGCGTAACGCCTATCGTCAGAACGGTTATGAAATTATTTTTTTCTTAACAACAACTTTTTTTTTCTTTTATTTTGATAATACAATTATTTGGTGATTTTATTGTAGTTTTGTCGAAACCAATGTTTAAGAACTGCAGAAATGTTTTTGGTATACCAATTTACAAACGGCTTTACCATCAGTTATAAATACTCATTAGCTGAGCGAAATCAATGATTTTTTAAATAATATATGATACATTGTTTTTCATATTATTTAATTAATTCTTTTCACAATTTAAACAAGGTTAAAATTATTGAAATCTTTCTATATTGTTTAATTATTGTATGGTTTATTTGAATTCTCTTAATAAAATCTGCTGCAACCTACAACCCGGGTTTATTTAGATAGACGTTTTGGAACATCACAGCAGGGTATCAAATGGTAAATAAAATCTATTTCTCCGTATACGTAATACAACATATTATAGTCTTGTCCGTCATTTGATGGACCCTGGGGTGGCAAGCGGAACTTATCCTGGCCAGATCTACTCACCCGAGTAATTTCAATAGCAGGAAGCTTCTCGGAGTCACGGTCTTCGCTGAAAATGGACTCGCTCACTTGAAAAGCTATCATCATTACTGTCAAAATAACTCGGGAAACTTATTTCGATGCGATTTGCTTGCCTGTGTTGACAACTGGTTTACAGTGATGGGCGTAATCTTGATTTGTTAAAATATTGAATCTATTAACTATTTTTTTTAATGAAGATTTTTAAAATATAGATGTGCAATATTCGTCATGGACAGAAAAATATAATAAATATGCTTATACCTAATAAACATATAGAATTTATTTGACAGAAACGTTCAATAATTTAGCGACCGTACAAAGTTTTAAATGGTGGATTTATATTTAAATAAATTATCATTATTAGAATGAATATCGTCCATTGATAGTTTTTGGTTAGTTAATATTATAATAAAAACAATATTTAAAAAACATACTGTCTTAGACATTTATTTTTTATTTTTTAAGAAAATCATGGCCTAAGCATTGACAATTTGAAACTCTCGCATCCACCAAGTTGATCGGTCCGTCTGTGGGTTGAACTGACTTCTTTATTAAATATTCTTCTTCTTCATTATTACATATGCTGTAGTTAACTATGTCGGTGTCCGTGGCGCAGTTGGTAGCGTCGCTGGCTCGGGTTCAATTCCCGGTGCGGACGGTTTTAGATAGATTGACCTTTCAATCGATTTATGGATTTCTGTTCGTAGTCTGAGTCCTCCCTTCCACCCATCCCATCCTCACGGGGCGTAGCGAGAGCGGTTAGCTAACCACTAGTCCTGTCCTCGCCCTATCCTTCTATCCCTACTCTCTTCGAAAAAAGAGGTTGAGCAACTGAGTAACAAGCAGTTCTCGTAGAAAAATTCTGTTGAGATACCTCCATTGGGAGCGGACTATGTAATATATAAAAAGTTTTTTTTAATATGTTTAATTTATACGCATGCGATGAATTGACGATAATAAATGAGGGGAGTGATTGAGGTAGCTTTCATTTAGCAATGAATCGATCGCTATCACTGTCCAAAAACCGATGTGTTGCCTTTTTTACAAATCGGAGTTATTTGAAATCGTCACAACGTTTTACTATGATGAATATTTTTATCAATACGAATGGTGGCAAATCAAGTTTGCATAATATAATTTCTTGACACTGACACGACTCCTTCACGTTGGCAAAACCATAATGTCAAAGTAATATAAATGTGGAGATTTTGTAGTAATATTTATGTAAAAAAATATGTGTTGTCGATTATGCAAACAAAAAATCACTGCATATTGCAAACACGCAGTGCTACGCAGGTCAAGAATTTAACCAGCAATTTGATGATTTTTAAAGAGGCAACATTAAATGTCATTATTATCGCAATATTATTTGTTGCCTAAAAATAAGTTGTTACCGTCGTTATTATCAAAATATCAAAGATATAAAAAGATAAAATCTAAACAGGCGATTGTAAAGTTTACACATTCTTCGATAATAAACACATGGAGGAGGGGGCATTATTTTGTTAATCCAAATAATTTATGTTTTTTTAATATTATAAACAATAAAGTACACATTTCTCCTTTTTAATCGAGAAATCCGGGATTATCTAAATACCAATTGTGGGATTCACTATAAAATGTTAAAGAATAATTCATATTTATTCCAAAAGTAAATATTTTTCGACTAATTTAATAATAAAAAAGGGATTCCGGGTTTGAAATGTGTGAATCTCAAAATCCTTAGGATCATACGAAAGCATCCGAAATTGAATCCTTTAATTAGGACCATCTTTCCGTCGTTGAACACCGTTTGGGGCCTGCTCCTTTATACACATGCCGGATTTTTTCGATACATTTAAGGATCACTTTGTTGTTATAAGTAATTACAATATAATATTTTAAATGGATTCGACAGTAATTTTGCTTAAATTTGTTTTTAACATATGGATGGTATTGTTTTGTTCAATGATGTAACCATCAAAATTGAAATTGTTCAGGACAGAGTAAACACTGTTTTTATCGAAAACATTATATGATGAGTTGCGTTATGAATCTTTGAAATGCACTCCTGTAAATTCTCTTGTTTTCAGATACGGGGTAATACGAAGGGAGTGTCGATACAATAGTGGCTTACATCAAACAGCCGGGTCAGAATTTTTTAACCTAAATCTAATGTAAAATGATGTTTCCCTTCCAAAATGTGGTCAATTTATTTTTCTAATTTACATCATTTCGCCAAGACTTGCTCTGTCGTCTTTTAAAATGAGATCGAATCTCATTTTCGTTTTTTAACGGTTACATCAATTAACCCAAATACCGTTGAATAATTAAAATTGATGACTTGGTTAATTATTGTGCTAATAACATGAAAGTGGTGATTTGTTTTAAATTTTGCTTATTTACAGGTTAAGCTACAGGTTTATACTAGTTACCGTAGTTTAAACATCGCGATAGTCATATTAAATGCAAAATATTGCGTGGATTCCTCGCAAGGACGTCTTCTTCTCGTCGACGTAAACAAATAATAAATTTTCTAGCGTAAACCAACCAATATTACGTGTAGTTATTGCAAACTCTTGCTAACTTTCGAAAAATTAGTCACATACAAGTTCTTAAGTGTAAGTCTTATATTAAATATCTTATTTGCATTTTAAGTATAAAAAGTCAACGAATGAAAAATCTTGAAATAAATTGATGAAAGGAATTAAAAAGTAAATTGGGACTTTCTTGTTGCGTTTTAAACAGGGGTCCCCAAACAACGGCCAGCGGGTCAACACCGACCCGCCATAGTTTTTTCACAAATAAGTGCCGAAAGCGGAAAAAAGCCACAAGCAAATTTATGCAACTGATCAACCAAATTTTTTGTCGAAAGGACTTAATATGAGAGTATAAATCAAGCAGATTTTCTCCTTGTCGACTATCTACGCTGCAATGAAATTTCCTTGACAGTTGCCCGTAAGTACCAACCGAAATTTGCGCGTAATTCAAAACACTGCATTACGTTGGTATGGTGAGCTAGCTAGGTCTTGGCCTTTGGAACTACTTGGAGAAGTAAGTTTGGCCCTTGGGTTAAAAGTCTGGCGGCCCCTGATTTAGTATACCTTATTTTTTCCATGGGATTGAGGAGATGCATTTTTTTTATACCCACTATAAAAGTATTATTAAAAAAAAAAATTCCAGCATACAATTAAAGTAAGTGCGAGATAAGTACTTAACATTTTTTTTACGCATCAGAAATTTTCTTACGTTATATTGAATTATTTGTTATGTCAAATCAAGACTGAAGATAGTTCAGAAAATATTATTTTATATATATATGTATTATTATTGCAAGAATGATGAATATTCTTGTTACTATATGTAAAATTATAAACACATATCCGCTAGCTAGTTTCGCAGACTTCTATGACAGTGTTTGGTGCAATAGTCATTGAAAACTAAATTGATATGAGAATCTGAGCTTTTTAAATAAATAACACACATGATAGTGTAAATTTGTTTCAAACATTAAATTCGTTATTTTCACTGCTCGGTATCAGGTTTCTTTTCTATTCAAAGCTTTAAACGGCTTTAGGCAGAGTTTATGCAAATGTGTTAATCCACTCAACCCACCTCAATGCATTTACTTAGAGTAAGTATTGTAATTTCTTCGTGGCACTGAACAATTTATTATACCGCACTTGTGATTGACTAAAGTCGCTAGAAATATAGTGATTATAAAGTATTGCATTGAAATCTGTGCAAATTACTTTATCAAAGGTGCTATTTCAATGAAGAATATTTATACTAAACTACTTCCATGACACTTAATATATTTTATGATAATAATATTTTGTATTAGAAGTGCAAATATTACTTACTTTAATCTTATGTTATTTAGAATAGAGTTCTTCCGTGATGCACTCACTAACTCCGCACAACACAGAGTTCTTCGGTATTATCTCTTAGTATTTAGTTTTTTTTAAATTGTACATATTTAGGCTATATATTTAGTCGCGTGTCGTGGTTTTCTCTCTTTCTCGCTCAATAACATGTAAAGTGAAGGGTGTGAGCGAATTGCAAGGGTATGCGGGCACATGCTCTTGTATCCGACTTACTAATACCCAAGTGACGTTGTACGATAGAGATAGAGATAAGTCCACCGCACGCCGATGATATATAAAGTATAAATAACATCTACGTATTTTTGGTGAAAACAGTATTTTAAATCATCCATACACTTATTATTTGTATACATCTTTGACATAACAATCTGATAAGTAAAAAAGTTTTGAATTAAAATCTGGTTTGAAATCCAAATGTGTTTATTTATATTTTTTTAAACAATAAAACTACAAATATAATATATAAGAAGATAAATCATTCCTATAATAATATCTCTTTAACATTAAGGTTGCAGAAAAGCCCTATATGTATTGAGCTTTCCCAGTCCTATAACGGTCAATCGTAAACTTAGTAATAATTGTCAAGTGCGGTCATGGGAATAAATGGGACGGAAATGTGATATGACCGCCTGTTTAGCACGAGGGTGGGCATCGCGTCTTAAAATAATTTGCTATCTTATTTCCTGTATGAGGTACTGACGGTCTTCAAAATAAGCGATATTACAATTTTTCGTTGCAAATTTTATTGCAATCAAATTTGATTAGGATTCGAGAAAAAATCGTTCTTTCACGTTTTGTCTTAGCATACACTTTCCATTTCTATTATTATTCTAATCTCAGTAATATGGCAATACTTATTATTTAATTTGTACAGAATTTGATCTGAACATCTTGCGATGACCGCGATCTTAACTGGATGAAGCAGTCAGTCACCAGAGCTTATGTTTTCAACGAAGCTAAACCAATTGTGTCTGTGCGTGTAGTGCTGAGTTCCATTGAAAGACGAAAGCCCGTTGCTTTCTTTATTTGGTCATTGCAGTAAAACAGGAATCTTCCCTTGTTCTTGGTGACCCTTGGTGCTACTGTTGAACGTCAACTTCTCTCAATAATTATCGTCATACATGCAACATTGCTAAAGAAATACCGCCAGGGATGTGCAGTCAGAGTCTGGTATTTTTTGTGGAATAGTTGTCGGAAATTGACTATTTTTAGGATTATTAAATGACATTGTGTTACCACTATTTTATTTTTCATTTATGCCATCGTTCTTATAGATACCGGCAGTATTATAGGTTTTCAATTACGATCTTTTGACTGAATCAAACATTTTCGTCTCATCTATTTACAAACTGATGTAAAATACATAAATTGTTCGGTATATCCAATGGAAGTTTCTTAAATGCTAACTGCCAAAATGAAAGAGATTCTACCTCTTAAGATAATAATAAAAATAGTTTATTAGTTGTACATTGTTTGTGAAATTATGACGTTTGTAATTGGCAATATGATAACGCTCAATCAATAGGATGTTTTTAAAATTGTTAATTCGGAGTTGATGGTTGGGTTTTTAAAGAAATCCTCAACCCTAGATATAATATCGTAATGAATACGTTTCAAGCATACTTCCGAGAGTTTTATTCAGATTTCAATTACTTCATAAAATAATATACAAAGCCGCAAAGTAGTAATAAACAAAACGCGAACCGCCTTTTGAAAAGCAATCTCATTTATCTGCTTTATTGCAATATTTAAAAACAAAGATTAAAAACCAATAAAAATCCTTTTACTGTCCGGTAAAGGCGGCGGTTAATAATTACACAAAAATGCATTCAACTGTTATATCTGCGTATACTGCGATGCTGTTAAACAGATAGCGACTGCCGAAAACACCATTTGGAAAGACGAATTCGATATACTGGACACAGAAGGTATCAAGTTACAGAACTTCTCAAAATTCAGTCAATATAATAATTTCATTTGATTACATTGATTTGATATAGAAAGTAAATTTCACACAACGTTTTTTTGCGCAAGTAGAATGATTTAATATTCTATTTACGCCCTTTCATACCTCATCAACCTGACTGTTAATTTATCAACTGAAGAATTGTATAGGGTTAAAGTAAAAAAAAAAATGTTAGTGTAAATATACTACTGTCATTTCCATAAGTTTGTTCAACACCGACTTAATTAACTATTTAGATCTTGTGTGTGGTTAAACTCCGTTTTGAGACTCAGAATCGAAATGTTTTCCCGTTGGCAATATTTTATGATATTTAATGGAATTACTTAATGTTCATGTAATTGTCATCTCAATATTGCCGATTGTACAACAGAACCAGAGCTCTAGAGTTATAGTTGTAAAAAATCGAACAACCCCAGGCTTTCCCCTCCCATGTTCGAACTTTTTTTTACTTTGTTTACAACCGTCTTCCTAATCTCCCCATATCAGTTATAAATGTTCTTGAATGCACACTGATACCGAAACCCAATACCAAGTTCGTAAACTACAAAGTTTTAGAATATTTATCTATTTTATAATCAACGATCACTTTTTTTGTGCTAACTCGACATTTTTAATATGATCAAAATCGGTTTCGACATTACCACTATTCTTTCATAGTCATGAATTTACAAATTTAATAGTTATTGAATTCTAAATTTTATGAAAAATAATCTAGAAACACGTATTTTAAGCCATCGTATCATACTCATAAATGATAAATGTATTGAAATCCTGGTATTAAATCACTGTCATATAGTGGAAGAAAAATTAATGCTTTATGATCCTTTTATATGACAGTATATAAAAATCAGCTGACAGCATGGACATAATAATTTTAAATTGGCAAATTAAAATTGACCGATCAAAGAAATTATTCAGATTTTATTTTATTTTTAGTAGATTCAGTGGCGTGGTGGGCTCAAACTTTTAGCACCCTGCATTTATGCGCTGCTCATATCCTTCACAATGGGGTGGTCATTTTCTTTACGAGGACCTCTATTGTGGTGGTTTTGTACCATAAATCAAAGAATACATAAAACGTTAAAATGCCACACTTTTACTACGCCCAGCACGAAATGAAATTGAATATGTGCCACTCTTGTCTCCGTACATTGATTTTTATTGCCGCACACGAGTATTTTACACTATTGTATATGGTTTTATTGTTGTCTTCGGCGTTAGAATATTCAGATCTAAAATAATGAAGTCCTTTGGGAGTTATATTTATGTTTTATCCCCAATAAAATACATCTCGCGTAGTATGTAAAGACAATATCTATTATTCCTTGGTAGATATCACATAAAAAAATACATCATCTACGAATTTATAATAATTGAATGCAAGTATTTTTACTATTCGTCATTAACTATTCGGATATCGAATAGTATAAATGAAACTGTTCGAATCGTTTCTGAAGTATGAAAATAATATTAAAAATTCGATTTGAATAATTAATGTCATATATTATGTATTAAGATAATATTGTAATAGTTCATTAAAATGTGTAAGAAACCGCATTTATTCAAATACGTCTCGTACTTTCGGATGAGATACCTACATCTTATAATAATAATTTAATACTAAATCGTTTATCGCTTCTGTCAAGTCCCAGATAGAGACAATATAAATACACCTTCCATAACCGTTCCACTCTATTACAATATTTAAAATTGTCAGCTGCGTCGGATTACTTTAACGGTATTTCTTCAATTACTGAAATTACTGCATGCTTAATAGGTTGTTTGAACCCCAACTCATACGTCAAACTCAAGTATTATGATTTATAATAAGATACTGAAAAGGCCCGAGTTGGATGAAGACCAAAAAAAACCACTACCCCATACCACATACCCCAGTATTAATTATTGTTCTTGAAATGTGAAGAAATTGTGATGTGATCATTCGTCAATTTTGTAAAATAGTTCATTAACAATTGTTACGAACAGTTGCCCCTTTTTTACTATTTGTTTACCGAATAGTTTAAAAAAGGGCCGAATGTATCCGAATATTGAATATTCGAATATTCGAGATGGAATCCCTAGTTCAGATTTTCTTGTTAGAAACGTTGCGTATTATGTGTCTACTCTATTTAATATTGTTAGTCCTTTATTATTCTCGATCCACTGACGTGTAAAGAACATGTGGAATAAGTATAAATTATAAAATATGTAGTGGTTTTTATTAAAGCTTATCCTTTTATGTTTTGAATAAATTCTTGTAGATTTTAATATTTGATACTGAAAAATTTTACATCTCTATTTTATTCATATAATTTTAATTAAATTTTTCATTATACATTTTGTAATTCTTGGTGGAAACTAAGATATACTGCAACAGATATATTGTGAACTATTTTTTTTAAATAATTCTTGAAACAAAAGCTATTCTTTTCAAAGGTAAATTAATGCTCTTTTCCGTATATTTATGAATATTATAGTGAAAAAAGTTATGTGTAACATACGATTTTGCGCTGACTTACTCAAATCGCAATTTTAAATATTCACTGTCAAAACACTGGATGAATAACTTTCCATGCTCCCATCGTAATTATTAGTCCATGAAAATGCTCTACCATTTTCGGTAACCTAATAATGCATATTGATAATCCAGCGGCCTGGCCTTACGGCAAATACGACTGTAAAACCTTCATTATAGCAAAGCGAAAGGTTTCAATATCAAGTGGTTTTAATTTTATGCGTAGAATAAAGGTACAACATTGATACATAATATGGAAGATTCCTTGATAGCCATTTGAATTATTTTATGAGTATTGAAGAGCAACGCCGATCGGTTGCAAACGCTATGTACCTCAATGAAAATAATGTATATTTTTATTCTTTTCTTATTGAAACTATATCAGGAAAAATCTTGACAATTAAAATGCTCATTAAATTACAAAAAAGTCATTAAATTTATGTACGCTGACGTAAATATGATATTTTGATTTATGAAAGTGGTCTCTCAATATACGCCACTACGCATTGCCTAAGCTTTGGATAACAGCATCACATTAATTTATTCCTGCACAATGTTTATTTCTTTGGTTTGACGACCGCTGATTTTCGATAAGACATTGGTTATGGGACACGATTCGCGATGGATTTAGTATCGGTATTCCAAGTAGTGTCGCTCTCGCTTAGTAGCAATATATTTAATTTATTGCCCTCACATTTAATTGAATCGGAGGCGTGCCGCCGCTGCATTTGGATTCTGTACTTTCTGAACACTGCACCATTGCCCCTGGCAACTTGAAACTGCAACAGTAGACTGATTCTCAAACTTCAATGTTCATCGACATATCTGCCATAATATCTAATACGTATTAAGTAAATTTGTATCATTTAAAACCATTTTTATTCCTAACGTGTAGCATAGCATTGACTACGATATTTATTTAATTTAAAGATCTTACATACTGCAATAAGTAGATATATATTGAGAGAAAGTTGGTGAATATTTTGTTACATTTTTTTGATATTTAATGTTTGAAAGTGAATAGCTAAAAAATTCTCAGAAATTAATAAAAGTCTTATTAAATTATTAGTAAATAGCATATTAAAAATAAAACACAATTTGTTTGTACTTCCACATGTTTTAGTAGCTATTATTGGTAAATATATTTTTTTAACAAGACGGGTGGCTCCCCGATATTTAATCATTTCCCTATTGCTTCCTTCCAAACATCAGTAATTAATACACATATCGTAATGTTAATTATTTTTATTGCTTGTATATTCGCCCTCCCTAAACACAGAAAAATAAAAAATCCTACTCCAAATTTCTTATTTATATTAAAAGTTAAAAAAAAATGAATCAATATCTGCGTAATAATTTCAAATCTTACCATAGAGTTAGTCTGAAGATGCTTCTCAAACTGACGAAACACAGGTCGCACAAAATAAATGAATTCTCTCCGCAAAGTTACCGCTGAGTCCATCGCAAATGGTTTTAAACCAGAAGTTGAGTTTATAAATTATTTGCTTCTCTTTCTCTACGCGCCAAATTTTCAGTATTATTCAATATAGTAAAGAGAGACCACAACATAAATATCTATGCTTTTTGATTAAAAATAAAAGTTTATTTGATTACTAATAATTACAGAAAGAATACCAGGAAGAATGCTTTAAAACATGCGCACAAATTGTATTATTTGCCTTATCAAAAGTAAAACAACAAATTTTGCTGACTCCTTTTCAACTTTGTTCGACATTTTATATATTAGAATGGCTAGTTATTTTCATCACTGATTATAAGCTGTTTCACCAGGATCATAAGACATTGAGGGATGTAAATAAAAAGTCTGAACTAACTTATAATTCAATTGCGTATTCGTTATAATCGTAGAACGTAATCCCTACTTTGTAAATGTGCAATACTGCATTTTGTGCATCACTGATAAAATTCAACGAATACCTAACAAGTTGTGACTACCGACCCTCGGTCCCCCGATACTGGTGTATAATTATAGTCCTCGACGGATTATTTCGGCCACCCATTAAGTGAAACTGATCGGTAATAAGCAGCGCACATTTAATTAATTCTTTGCATAATTGTTTCATTAAAAATACTCAGTTTAAATTTATGATATTGTGAAATATCTCGTAGGAATATTTTATCCGAACTTTGATCAATATTGACTACGTATATCTATGCTATTGTCGGCTCCGTAGTGCAGTGGTTAACGTCGTTGGTCGCGGCTACGGATGTCTCTGGTTCAAGTCCCGGTAAGGTATTTGTGAATTTATATTCGTAGGCATGAATGTTTGTGATGTCTAGAATTCTCTCCCACATATCCCATCCTAAAAAAGGGGTGTAGAGAGAGCGATTAGTAAATCATTAGTCTGTCCTAACCGTACCCTTCTATCCCCACTCTCTATGAAAAAGACAGGTTGAGCAACTGTTGAAAGACGTTGAGATATCTCTATTAGGAGTCCGTATGCTCCACATTGGTAAAAAATGTCTCCTTCATGGTATGGGCCGCCCCTTTACAGAAGTTGTAACAAAAACTGGATGAAATGCGTATCTGAGAGTTAATAAAGAAGATTTCTGTTAGGAAAACAATAGTAGATAGCTGATCACTATATACAAGCAATTTTCCAGCATCGGATACGGTTGAGTGGGGATAAAAATCTTTTCTAATGGTACACAAAATAACGATTTATTAGATTTCAGTGTATAGTACTGACGGTGGCGTATTGCATCTGAATGTGAATAGATATCAACACTTTCAATTTGGCAATCGAAGTATTTAGTTTCACAAAAATTATAAAGTTATAGTTGATAATTATTTCGGTATCCCATCATAAATATACTACTATTTCTGGCGATGGGGTGATGTCGCAATAGCAGGCGACATCAACATTTTATTATTACAGAACTGAATAGTATGATATGTAAATATTTTCATAATGGAGTTCTAAGTAAATGCCAGTTCAATTCATAAATACGACTATCATTGCAGAACTAAATACATTGCTACACTTTTGCTAATATAATTGAGTATAATTGAGTAAGTTGTACCAAAGTAAATGCCGATACAATCCACAGATAATTTGTAAACCTATAAAATAGTTATCATGGAAATTCGATGATTATATATTAAACTAGTTTATGTTTCACCAAAGACTTCTTTATTTCACTGCATTTCTTTTAGCTTCTTCACAACTCTTGCCAGAATTCTTCTGTTCTGGATAAATATTCTCCCAGCAGTAGACGGCCTTCATAACGACTCTGCTCGTCTCTCTAGGGACCAGCAGCAAATAACATCTTGTATTTTTGAAAGGATCATGCTTTTTTGCCGTACTTTTTTTCCATTTGTAGACGCAACTGAAGTGCACATTTGTATGGCAATCAGTAGGCTGCACCATTTACAACAACTACATATTTAATCGTCAATTTTATTCAGAAGTTTTTTTAAAGTAAAAGAGCACGTGATCTTCTAACTTACAGCATTTCATACAGCAACAAGTTGCTAATCTTTTGTTTAAACACCACGCCAAAGAAACGATTTGCTCGTAGATTTCTTTTTATAAGATTGAGAAAAATCACATCAAAGCATCACAAATTCACTTCGTATTTTTGATTGAATTTGTATTCATTTTGTAGAACTCCATTTTAATATTACACTTATCTAAGTATTTAGTTAATAGTGTTAATACCACAAAAATGATGTAATACAGTTGACAGCCTATTATGTTTCACGCTTCTAGCTCCGAAGATGGCGTGAATCCAAAGTATCTATCAACATTATAACAATTTTTGCTTTTGCTATTCTATCTAAATAGATGGTTTAATCAGTTCTTGGAATAAAACTTTCGGTGTATTCAACTTCCCAATCAAGCAAATCGCATACATCTAGCGTGAATATTTTTATTTTATCTCTTCGGTATAATATTGAAACGATATTATCGTCAACATCTTCGGCATTCTCAAACGCGTCAACGTTTTGTTTGCGTTTGGGTCGTTTGGGGTATCCAATATTTATTATATCTGACCACGAAACAGAACCAGAGATAAAATTCAAATCGAATAAAATGAATAGCGATACCACGTTTCGGACAATATTTGGTTTCAATATAGTAAAACAATAATTAAGAGAGACAGATGCGTAATCAGGGACATCTGGCGTCATCTTCTTTAACTTGTTAATTGGTATTTTATGGCATGACGTGTTTTCATTAAAAAGTTCTCAATCCTAATCGTTATTGACATAACAGAAATTGCCTCGACATCTCTTTAAACAGTGTTTTTCAATGATTTAGTCTGTAATTCACAACATTTTCAACCTTGTCTCTCCGTGCCCTGTCAGCGATTAAATTCCGTCCCATCTCCAATCCCTACGCTATAGATATTTTGTTCGATACATTTAGTCTGAAGATCCTTCTCAAAGAATCCAAACACAATGAATTGCATAGAAAATGATTTATTCGCCAATCAATTTTATGGAGATCTCATTTTTTTCTATATTTATGAAATACCAATATGGACAGATACACACACGATGGGCAATATGAAGAAAGAGTATGTGTTCCAAAATACAATGTCACTCGAATTCGTTATGTATGAAAATTTAAAAATCTTTAAATGTATTTTTAGAAATGGAATGAAGCATTGATTACCAGATTTTAATTATAACAATAAAATTTTTTATTACACACAAATACTCGTCATTATTTTGTACTATAAGCCCAACCATTTTTAGAAAAATATTCTTCTATTGGCTCTTCTGTTCTTGAGCTTGATTTTGCGATTAGATAGTTAGATTAACTGTTGAGTTAAAGCAAATAATCTTTTAACTTCTAAAATATATATAAATTTCGGGTTGAATCTTTCGTAGCGTAGTTTTACGCTATTTGCAAACAATTTTGTGTCATGATAGTGTTAAAGACGATTGAAACGTAACATTTCACATAATGTCGAATTAATAAAAAACAGAACCGTCATCGCTTCACTCATACACATTGACAGCTGATATAAAAAATCATTTAGAGTAGAATTAAAAAATATAATCATATGTGAAAAATAAACGAATTATTTCACAATCAAAACTGACCCGGACTGATCGCGTCCCTTGAACACCGCATCTGCACGAGTGACATCATCAGATGTCTGGTATCACGGATAACCTTTGACACGGTCGCTTTGTGGAGCTGCGGCCAATCTCGATGGTCATCATCACGCAATGCTATCAACACCATAAATTTAACGATGGACATCTCTCGCGGTGCCCAACACGAACTCCGAAGCCCAATATTTTAATTTCTTCTCATGACCTGCTGATGGCATTTCTGAAGATCATCCACGATTTATTATCGTTATTCTTAAAAGCGTAAATACTCTTTTCAATTGCAATAATGTATCGAGGAATCAAACAGGGGCTTTATGATTAATAAAAAAAATCATTTCATTAAAATCTACTTTTTTTGATGATATGAAACGATCACACAGCGATAGCCTCACAAATCAGTAAATAAATTAGGTCATGTCATTATAGTTATGGATCTCTAAAGCTTTCGTTTATATATTTTTTCCGAAATATTAATATTATCATTATCGGTAAACGATTACAACGGGAATCAACCTGGGCGGAGAGCGCTGACGATCTATCCTTTCTACTGGGATTGTTTATTGGATTCGAATCACTTTCTGAGACATTTGTGTGCATACAGCATTTTCTTTTAAAATATGAAATTACATGCGAGGGCATAAGGGTGGGTGATATTTATTCTTCATATTTATCCCCCTACTAACTTACTACCCACTAAAAACAGTGCCTAAAGTTAGCTACAACAGGTCATGTTCCTTCTTACTTCATAAAGTGTTTTAATTTCCATCGTGTTTTTTTAAAATATTAATCTGGTTTACTTTTGTGCACACTACCTTTCTAGCCATTAATTACAGAATGTATATTTTTTTAGAATGTAATATTAACACGAGTCATCAATTAAGCTTTATACTTAAAGGTATATTATGGGACAAATATTGAGACGTCCACCGAACTTAAAATTATTTTGTCAATTAAGCAACTTCTTGTGGTAATTTTCTTTATCCACTGTTTTACTCCCACATTTGTGTCTCTTCCATGCTTAGTTATTTATATATACGTAGAGAACATTATGTAATACTTTCTCCATACAATACACATTAATATTTTGATAAAACTAAACTGTGTAGAAGTTTATAGACTAACATTAAACGTAATTATACGCGTAAGAACGAATCAACTGTGTGCATTTAATAATCGGTTTTCCAATATTTATGCTGCATTAAGTATAAAATGATCTAGTTCTTTTAAATTACTCTTTTGATTAGATTCGTACACTCAGTTATTATTAAACTTTCAAAGATGATTACCCCACTTTTTAAAATACATATGAAAAACCGAAGTGCTCCTCTACAAACAATTAGTTAAGTATTTCATTCGTACAGTTGATATATCCAGGGATCACCAACACTGTTGATTGGAACAGCTATCAAAATTAACGAAACTTTTTGACATTGATTAAAAAAATCATCGAGAAATTTCCATTTTCATAGCATGTCTTTATTGGAAAAAGTCCGATGGAACACTATTCAACACAATATAATTTAATCATATTAATTTGATGCATTCTATTTATTTTTGTATTTCATGATGAGATCGAAGCTCAAGAGTATGTTAATGCAAACAGAGTAGGATGGACATAAAAGCTGCGATACTGCAATGACAGAAAGCAAATGGGAAACCATGTTCCATTGTAAAACCTATATGTAGAACGGTTGAGAAGGGTGTTATTATTTGATCGAAAACCTTCGATAGACGACGGAAAGCAAATACAAAAATAGAGTAAGATAATCATTCAATTGAATATTATAAAATGAAATATTACTACTAACTGTTTTCATAATCTTTTGTCAAGCAGTCAGAGCTTAAGAACGTAATAGAATTCAAATGAATGGTTAAATTTAATGCAGTTGGTAAGATTAACGGACCAGTCAGATTTCAAATGTTAGTCTTCACATTTCCATGTATTTTGTCACCCACGAATGGACTCGTGCGCTCGAATGCCTGAAGATGCTGAAAGGCTAAACCCGGGTCGTTGGTGACAAAATACAAGATATTGAAATTCCATCAAGCACCCTCAGTTGATGTCTTTAATTAGTTTTCACGTTAAAAGTACACAGAGGAACATCCAACGATCGTATACTATGTAAATAACGCGGTAATAATAAAAAGATTTTACTGTCTCCTATAACAGGTAGTCTTAGGAATTAAAATCCAATTAATGGACGCAGTTACTCTAATGGCTAATATCACCACGAGTGGAATTACTTATTCGCTGTGCAGTGGACACCACTGTACCAATTCTGCGGAAGTAAGCACTTGTCCGTACTACAACTCTCCATAGAGAAAGGTGCATCGCTTTTCTTCAAGTGTGTGCTTGGCTAACCCAATGAAACAGCTCCAACTAATAATAATTGCTGCTGTAGTTAAGCTTGTAAAGGTTGACCGTTATCACGAGACTGTCAAAATCAATTGATTATAAATAAACAACAGTCATTTTTTTAAATGACTAAAAAAAGTTTCACAGGTTCCGTTTTTAAATTTATTTTATTTGTTAAATGGTAAAAGGTAAAGAGGGGCCTTTATTATTGTAGGATGTTTAATCAACTCTTTTCGGTTTATTTGGCATAGCGGTAAGAAGTCCTGGCAAGATCAATATAAATAAAATGTAAAATTTTCTATTCAATATTTGAAGTTATTTATGTTTTTGATATCTTCTTGAGTTTAGATCTAATGATTAAAAAAATATCTCGCGCTTTGGCAGTTTTTTCAATTTTTTTAACAACTTAAGTTACAATAGTAGTTGTATTATAATAGTCAACATCTTTGGTCTAGTGGTAAGAGCTTTGCCCTAGCGATCTGGTGGGTCCTGGTTCAAATCCCAGCAAGGTCAATATCAAATTTAGATTTTTTCAATTTAAATTTGTGATTTGGACTTGAGTTACTTATCATAAAAAAATTTCATCGAGTTAATCTCGTATGATTTTTAAATTTTCAAAATATTTGGCGCATTGGCTGTTAGCTGTAATGCCAGATATATATTTTTTAAATATAATTTTAAAATTTAAAAAAATAATACGTAGGTATCCAACAAAACATTTAACTGCGCATAAATATTTAAGTTTTTTAGTAAAAGTTTCATCAAGGATTTCTTAAAAGTTTTTTTTCTACATTTTTTCTGGTCCTTTGGCTGATTTTTTTACCAAGGACTTTTCTTAGACGTGTCTAGTTCGTTGAGTATTTTTCCCTTTAATGTTTAAATACGAAATATAATTTGAGTAACTTTCAATAATTATCTCTAAACCTCACGCGGATAAGGGGCAAACGTAACGATCATAGCTTAACTTTCACATACCTAACTACATAATATGAATTGCATCACAGCGTTCACCATTAGATTGGTTATTCTGTGCCCGACGGTATCCTTTTATCTTTCTATGTTCCGTCTAATAGGTACACAAAACATGCACGGAATACAGCGATTTCGTTAATTCCACCTATTAATTTGTATTTCCTTTTGTTTCTTTCCAGGTAAGCAACACAACTCCAAGCCGAATACATGAATTCCGATATCAATCATCATCAGCAGTTAGAACTACACTTTCGCAGCATACGCAGTAATTCTCGATTAAACGCGGTTAGTTTCAAAATTCATACAATATATCTACGAAACTGGTTTATCAGATATTTTTAAAATCAAACATGGTGTTCTCATAAACAATAATGAACGCCAAAATTGTAAAGCTTTTGCAGTACCATGAAGTTGAAATAACTACGAAAGATTTGATGAGACGTTCGAAACAAAATGCGATTGATGAAGAAGAACTTTCCCCCCTAGTTTGCTTACACCTAGAATCTTAAAACTATTTAATGTATCCTTTTCAATTATAATGAATGCCCTGCCCTTTTCACCTTCAAAATTACATCATAATAGTGTGTACTAGTCAAGGTATAGTTTATTTTAATATTTACTTTGCTGATTAAAACTTCGAAGAGAAAATTATATAAACTCTATTACTAAATAATATAACATAGCCAATTTCTTTCCTTGCCCTTTCCAACCTTCATAGTTTATTCAAAGGCTCGCTAGAACATAGACTTGATAAATAATGATACTGAAATACTCTCTTGTATGTAAATCATGAATTCATAAGTCTTATAAATTTGTTTTGGTCCATGAGCCTTGTATGTGTATTAACATTATGAAAACGTTTCTACTTTCGCTTTTGGGTCTCCTTTGTTTTTTTGTTTTTGATTCTTTCAAAGCAATGAGTCGCATTGTGTCTGGTCGGGAAACAACGGGTCATTGTTTGGTGGAGACTTGAGCCATTCTTTCAATTGGACAGCCAAGCCTGATTACTAATCTCTCAATATATCCGATGCCTGAAACACGATATCTAAATTATTGCATTCTTGTTTTGTAATGACAATTATTTTTTAATTAATATGTCTTCTCTTAATTCACAGCATGAAAGTGCGGAATTCATATGTGACTCAAACAATAACATTTTATTTGGTGAAAGTGTTCGCACTGTATTTGTTTATATTTTAATATCATTCAGACATTGGTATTTCAATTATTTTTTGAATACCGATGAATTAAAGCAAAAAAATGGTATGTTACAATTTTTCAGAAAATAAAGCCAGAAACACTATAACACGACTTCAACAAAATAGATTCGTAACTCAAATTTGGTTTTTTTAATATAACCACAAAACTAATCTGGCAATGATGAAATCACGGTTTTATAATATTTCCACTCTTTTCATCATCAATCCTCATGTTTCACATATATTTAGATCCGTCGTCAAAAATGCTCTTTTAGAAAAAGAGTATTTGTTACATTAGTTTTGGGTAGATATTAACACAAATTCTTCTATTCAGTCTCGTTTTAACAGCGTATCAATTCTGTTATATATTGGTTAAATAACAGTTAAGCTTAAATTATAAAATAATTCTGGAAACTATGTGTAGTTATTTCTACACATTTAACAGAAAATCCTGCTTTATTTACATATCGGCTCTATTTTATTGAATGTGCGATATTGGTTTTATTTGGTCAATCATAAACATTCAATCGGCTGTTTCGAAAATCTCATTTTTTGTCATATCTGTGTTTTACTCTAGTTATAAATTATGAAGCATATCACAAAATATGTGTCGTCTAAAACTGCTATAAAATAGATGTTGTTATCATCCGAAACAATCGTGTTATATATTTTAGTGATTTTATAGTTCTTTGTAGTGAAGATGTACTTAAAACTACAAAATGGAACATAAAACTAAACGGTCCATTAAAACCATACTAGTTTTACATCCATCCAGGCACTCGTAAAAAAATCGAAGCCATCTTTGATCTATGAAGTAAGTATCGGGTCATAAAAATCATGTATAAAAAAACGAAAGTAAAACCTTATAGGTAGGAAGCGTTGCCCTTATAACAATCGTCCATCGTTTTGTTCATCGTTCAAATATTTCATTTTTATTTTAGGGTTTCCACTCATGTATGTATTTATATAATTTACATGAAATTACACAAGGAAAACGGAATAAATAATAGTAATATTAATATCAAAGATCCTCAAATGAATTTGTATATGAATAAAAATAATATTTATCATAATATGGTTATTTGGTTGATTGTTTACAAAAGTGATCAAATAGTTTCATTGTAGGATCAACGTTCGATATCATTAAAGATCTTCACCATATTCAAATTTGGATTATTGAGATTTTGTACACTTCCATGTATTTTGTCACTAACGACCCGGGTTTCGCCTTTCGGCATCTTCAGGCATTCGAGCACACGGATGGACTCGAACTGAGAGACAATAAACAGTGTCTAACGTTTATATAGAAGATACAAATGCGACAAATATTATTTACGAGGTAAGATATTATACGTCTGAGAGCCACACTGATACCTGAGTTAAAATTTCGGGAATCTCCCTAATCCTTATTTTGTAAACACCATATTAACAGAGTGGCGAATTGCCGCTTTTCAACTTCTTTTAGAAATACCAGTGATTTTACAATTATAATAGTATTGTGGGTTTTGACGGGATGTAATTCGACGAATGGGTAAATATATACAATCATTCCACATTTAGTGACATCTGTTAGGTGTTTCAACGTATCGGATATAATAGCGGAGAATTAGGAAGGTTCAGCTGCTCATTCAAGATTGGCAATTGCTTTCCATTCTCAGGTTCACAGATTAGTCACTATACCTCTAAATAAATTTAATTTTGAAAACGAACTAAACATTATTAAACAAAAGCACCCTCAGTCGATGTCTTAAATTAAATTATTCTCCATATTCGTTAAATAATATCATTTAAATATTGTTTAGTGCAACATACAACACTTGATAATGAAATATAAGACTTCGGAACGTCGGGATATAACTTTGAACCAGAAATCAAAACCTGGTATCTTCCCAAAACAATATTACCCAATACAATACGCGAAATATGTAAACGTTTAATGTAAATTCTGAAAACCTTAATACAGTAGGTATGTGAAATACCCACTATAAAATTTCGTTACGAGCCTGGACCGATTTTCATTCAGCACTGATTAGAGTCATGTTATAATTTCGTAATTGTTACTTGATTCTAGCATACCCCATCCCTGATTCCCAGCTTTCCTGATCGTGATTTCGTTGCTGGAATTCTTCCTGGATGATCTATTACATTTCTGTCCGGCCCTTGTTCTGTTTCCAATAAATTATTTCTGTAAATTCTTTGATCAAAGAGCATTCCAGGGCCAAAGAAAGGACTAAGACGGCTTAAACATAGTAATTCTATTTGTAACGCGTATTAATAATTCTACAATTATACGCTTCACACAACGAACAATAATGCTTTTCCTGTGAGCGTATTTTAAAGAATATATTATCTATAGCCATAACAATACGTATACACATATTATGTTTGTTATTTAACTTTGTTATTTTACATAGATGTCCCTTTATCTCGAATTCTTATTCACCACACAAATTATAAATTATTACGAATCAAATTTACAATGCATTTAAGACAGCTTTGGACGACTCCGAGGCTAAGATTTTTTACCTATTAATTTTTTTTCATCAAATAATTTAAATAATATGAAGGCTCTTTTTTTAAGTGGTTGGATCTTCCTTGTGTAGCTTCCGTTGGGTTCCCTGTGACGAATAATAATTTCTACGAGATGCGAGTCCCGCATTCGTCGTTTTTTCGCCTGCTGTTTCATTAAATTTCGGAGGATACTTATATTATGCTTACGTATATTTAAACAAATAAATTAAATGAACTATTCAATAAAGTAATCGACGTGTTGTCGAATTCATTAGTACGCGAGTCAATATTTGGCGTAAAATGTATGCAATCTTAACTAGTTAGCTCCGGGGAACGCGTATTCCGCGTTCTTCGATATAGTCAACATGCATCGCTATTTTTTTTTATTGTCTTAACACTAATTGTTCACAAGCCATGCGTTAATGATGTGCGTATGCGCTGTGCGTATTTTGGTCATATTTACCCCGGTACGAATGTGTTAAGTCCAACCCTGACTCGTAAGTGGTGTTTTGTTTATCGACGTATCAAATTAGAGTTAGCAAAAGCGTGCAAACGAAATACGATAAATTTCTGCCACACGACCTTTTGCGTAAATATTATTCCATAAAAATTCCCTCAAACAATAGAAAGGTCGACAAAGGCCGTGAATCGCGATTGTGGAACGGTCAAGCGGCTTAACATTCACTAATTTGAAAATCATAATGCACGCTGCAGTATGAATAATTATTATTGTTCAAACGCTTCAAAATGCGTTGTTCTGCAGTGCCATTTCACATCGCTGCGTTATTTGATATCGGTATTGTTGTTTCCAGTTTCTTTGACGTGCAAACCAGAAACCGGAAACATGTAAAAATCTCCGATTTCGCTGAAACATAAAAAGAAATAGGTTTTCGAAAATAATTGGTTATTGCGCATTACTTTTTGTTTTTGAAAAGACCCCGGAGCTTAAAAATTATTACCTCTATAACTAATGTTATTTTATTTTTAAAATTATCAATTGCTTCTTACACGCGAAATAAAAAATAAAAATTATCTCGTCAATTTATGAAGCTTAGGCACGGTTTTTGGTGAATATCTAAAAAAAGAGCGGCAGTAAATAAAGCCATTCCTATTGATGCAGCATATATATCACGGGTCGTATTCTTCTTCCTTATAAGGGAAGATATTAAATGATTTAACTATTCACATCTATGGTAAAACTTAGCATGGGGTATAGTTACTTTATGTGTCAATATAGATCTCTTCATACAAATAATATAGTAGAGCGAAATGGAAGCATCTATTAGGTACGAGATACGAGTATATCGGGTTACCTGGATCGTCATTAAAATTTCTATTTTTGAGAAAATTGGGATTGTATTCTACTGATATTTTCATCGTTCTCTTTTTACTTGATGAAAATACTTTTCATGCAAATGCTTTCAGTCTCCATTTTAAGAATTTTCACACTGTTATCTATTCCAGCGAACGCTAACCTTTCGAATACCGCGAACCACTAAAATGTTTAAAACAATAATACACACATACATAGCATAAAGATTTTTTATTATGAAATTTTACTAACGTTTGTTTAGGTAGAACATATTTTTGGATAGATAAGATATTATTTGTTGCTGCATGTTTGAAATAAGTTTATGGATTGTTGGTTCCAGTGAAATTACTGGAACAACTTCGCAGACCCACAGGTTTTCCAAATAAAATATACGGTTCTAGTTCTAAAGTCAATTAAATTTTCAAATTTAATATCTTATAGTAAATGTGTTATGTAATATTGCTGCTAGGTGTCATATTAGATTAAATTGATTTAACATTCACACGTAATGTTTCGAAAGACCCAAGTGAAGTTAAGCAAATAATAGCTCTGGATAAAAGTCTTCCTGTTGCATCAGTTTGGTCTTTGCCGCCTCCCCCTTTTCTTTGATTAAATAATAACACGATCACGGCCCAGATTGTGTCCTTCAGTACTGCCCTGTGATTACTATACAGAGTATAAAGGCACGCTCATATTGTAACCAACATATTAATATTGAGTAGAAATATTTTTAATGTTTACGATAAAAATGTTATGTCAAAGTCAATAAAAAACGGCGTATATATGATACAACAAAAATTGAGACAGATCATCTTACACATAGTCCAAAAGTTTCTGAACTATAAAAATAATCTGATTTTTTCAAGCTTTTCTGAAAAAAATTATCAAAATAAACGGTCATTAGGTATACTGAGAACAGATTGTTTGATTCTATTAATAATTAGCGAATACCCGGCATGCGTTGCAATGCCACTAAAAAAAAGAAAGTGTGCGTTTTAATCCTGTTTATTGAAGTGCTTTTGGATACACAATATTTTTTTACGTCTGGTCCGTTCGCGAATAAATCAGAAGGTTTTTCCGAGAAGTAGCCGTTTGTACGTATTTGCTTCTTTGTTTTAGATTTTACATATTATTTTTTTTCTTCAGAAATCTTCTTGCTAGTAGACATATTTTTTCCATTTCTTTAAAAATTCAACATATTTATTTTATCTATAAAGATCAGGGAAACAATGTTTTCAGTTTAAACTCAAAATAAAAAAGAGAATTACAATATGCGTATAGGTATGCCATTAAACTTGATATTAAATAATTCCGATTTTTAATTTTAGCAATCTCGCACAATCCTTAAAAGAAGTAGCAATTTTTTTAATGGAAGAGTAATATAACTTTCAAATAATATTTCTCTCAAATAAAATGGCAACTAAAAAATGCAAGCTTTTATATGCAGTATTTAACGGATAACTGTAAATAAGATTGTTTATTGTTAAACGTATGTTTCCAAAGATAAGTTCAACAACATAACTTCACTTTTCTCTGCTTTCGAACGAAAAACATATATGAAAACAACATTGTAAGATTTATGTTTCCCTGCTCACAAAAAGCGTGCCATAAATAAAAAATGCATCACATAAATAATTTCTTTCTTCTGTATTAATAACAATATTATGCTAAGAAGCTGTAGCTACATGCATTCATTAGCACACAAACTCGCTACCGTTAATGATACAATAAATCATTCAGCTCGAGAAGATAAAATTGTATTTGTTACTTTGGCGCAAATTCTTCGTTTTGTCGGTTATGTTTGTAAATATTTCCTCATTTTTTTTAGAAGACTCGATCAGTCGTGATATTCGAATATAATTTTATTAGCTAACGCTACAATTTTGAACTGAATATATTAAACATATATGTAGTCTTATCAATCTGCCACGATTTCTTTATGAGCAGCCAAATACACTTATAAATAAATTTCTTTTTATGAAGTGTCGATGTAAATCTAATATATATAAATCAATGTGGGTTTGTTCATATCTTATGCACTGCCATACCGTTCATTCTGATTCCGATAAAACTTTGTCGAGTTATTGCTTGCACTTGCGCAAAGGATATAGGCATAATACAATCAGGCCCGGCCCTAGCCCGACTCTCAACTTTTTAATTTTTAACTTACAGTGGGTCTTTTATATATAAAAATCAATCTCACAATCCAGATATATCTAGAATCTAAAAAAAAAAATCGAAAATAACATATAGCGACATATCGGAACACCTTCTGATTTATTCGTGTAATAAAATTAAAACACCAACACTTTCTTTCTTTGAGTGGCATCGCAAATATTGTGAAAAGTGATCCTGGCTTAATCGACGCAAATTTTAAATACCGACTCTGCGTTTTATAAAATTATAACTTTTTCACTATAAATATTATTACGTGTCAATTGAAATCTAAAAGGTTGTCGCAACCTTTTTTGACTGAGTTATATATAATACATAGTGTATTTGTACAAAACTTAATTTTTCTAGTTTATTTTCAAATTTGTTTCACAAAAGTGTTGTGCCTTCCAAAAGGCGATACAAAGTTTGAATAACTAGACACTACGGTCTTATAGAGATTTTACACTGAATGATTAATCTATTTGGATATTTAGTGCACAATATTCTTGTCTTCTGGTATATTACGAGTGTGATAGTAACTTTATAATCATTTCATGTCATTGATCTTACTTAGATTATTTGCTTGTAAACACGATGTGCTCGACACTTATCTATGAGGAAAACTGGATTCACTAGACAGCTCATTTGTTGTAATAAATATTTAATTAAAATAGTGATTATTTATTATTAAATAATGTAGATTAAGTAAAATTATTAGATTGAGATAAAGTACAATACACATTCCATCGCCGAATGATGTCGGATATTAATTTTTAAAAAATAAAACACAATTCATTTGTATTACTTCCACAGTATTATAATGATCAAGACCGGTTTCGCTCATCACGAGCATTATCAACTGATAGAAATACAAACATAACGGGCCATTTTATATAAAATTAACTGTTAAAAATTAAGGTGTATAAAACAATTGGTTCATGAAGTAAGGATAAGAAATTACTGATTATCAAACAAATTATACATAAATCAAATAAAATAGTCTTCAATTAAAATGTTAAGGGCCTCTTACAAATAAATCAATACTAATTTGAAATCACAAATATAGGAACATTAAAAGTCCATTAACTGAGCAAATATTTTTAATGACATTGCTGATACATTAAACGAATAGCTGATTTTTTTTAATGCATTGCTTAGTGCGAAACCGGTCCTGATCATTATAAACATGTGAAACTCAGTTCGAGTCCATTCGTGTGCTCGAATGCCTGAAGATGCCGAAAGGCGAAACCCGGGTCGTTAGTGACAAAATACATGGAAGTGTACAAAATCTCAATAATCCAAATTCAATAATCCAAATTTAGTACAAATGAATTGTGTTTTATTTTTTAAAATATAATATCTTTCCACCAAGAATTACGCCTTAAAATTGATCAGATATATAATAGTTTATTATTTTTCGTGTATCACTTTTAAGATTACTGTCAATTCTCTGGGAAAAATCATTATTTTGTGAAAATAAAATACAAAATGTTTTGCATTACTTCCACATTTCTATAATTAGTCACATATCATCAGTTGATATTGCTCGTGACGAGCGAAACCACGATCACTATAAAAATGTAGAAATACACAATAAATTGTGTTTTAATATTTTTTGTTTATCCAAACTACTTTTATTAATGCAATCTTTACCTCGCCGTATTTTTTAATAAATCCTTACAATCGCTGTATCTTTGGTATTGATAAAAAATCATTAATTATTGTGTGCATTGGGATTGGGAATGAAGGGGGGTAGTGACCAGTCGAGATGATGGACGAAAGGAATATCGCCTTCATCCCATTAAATTTGAAGATGCTTGTTAGTTTACTAGACATAATAATCTTCTAAACATATTTTAATTTTAATTAGAATTTCTGCAGAATAAAACGTTGAAATTCTAAAAGCACGCATGCGTGTTTCTAGAATGACGCACATTCACTATCAACGTAGAAGTAGATCATCTGCGATAGTTTAAATTAAATTGTCGAGGGCACATAAGTACGATCGGATAGCCCCACGAACAAGACGTATTTACAACTTTAAGTGGAGTATGGGCTTTATGTCAAATAATATATTATTTGGAACGTTTGTTTACAAAGGACTTAACTTTGAGTTACATTTACCAGAGTAGGTTACGTATTTATTTAAGTACGATTTGGAGTTTATCCACATAAATTACTTTACGAGAGATAAGCGGCAGGAGGCAATATTTTATGAGATAAGCAATCTTCTGCGTATACTTTTTTATTCAGTCGATTAAGGTTGGCTATGACTGTTGTAAATTGTAAGAGTTCGGGAGGTCGATTCTATCTATGCAACAATATAAAATCACGGTTAATGAACAAATGAATGGAATTACCAATCATATCAGTTCACTTCGTAACGACGAACTTATTTTAAACATTATTTCCATATTTATCATAATCAATTATAATTCAAATTACCCTATTATTTCCAGGCCGCGATGGTATCTCGCCTTATGCGTCCAAGTAACATATTCTACAATTCAATCTTATTTGCAAACATCATAAATCTTAACTATGTTTTTCGTAAGATACTTCAAAGTTTGCACTGATAGGGTCATTTCACCAGTGGTCGGCCAGTTAAGCGACAGGTGTACTTTCAAAAGGGATTTTGAGTCAATGAATGATAAACATATATTTTTTCCGCTATTATTCCATTAAACAGGGGTTAAGTAATGTAACCAACTAAAAATAAAATAGTTAATATTGTACCAAGCATAAAATAATAGAAGTCTCGTTGCCCAGTGTTCGGCCATCACTATGAAACTTCATAAATATCGCGAAAGAATTTACTGAGAGTAGACAGAATAATAAAAAACATAATGATGCAAAGCATGACAATATAAAGTATATTTTGTTAGCGATCCCCATACAACATGAATTTGTCGAATCTTGCGAAGTAAAAATGTGCTTTTTTTAATTGCGTATTGCATCATATAGGTCAGTATAGTGCAAATATACATTGGCAAGTGGCAAGATTACCTACACGAATTTAAAAAATCTGTTTTTTCAAATGTGTCCACTATTATTTAAGTTTTAAACTCAAAAGGCTGACAAATGGCGACGGATGTCCTTAGGAACACCCACCCTATCTCGGCTCTGTGGTGGTGGTGGCTTTAAACACATTATTGGCGTGCTGATACTGCTGATAGATCGCTACTTTGTAGCTTAACGATTAAGCACACTCCTGCAGGTGGATGGCGTGGTGCTGAAATAGCTATAGTAAATGTATGATAACCAAATAATGACATTAATTTGTAATATTATATTTGTACCCTTCACAACTATTACTGGCCTGGTTTTGTAAACTTGTAATTTATTTTCAAAATTTTCTGCTAGAGAAGAGCCATAGTGGTATTAAATTGTGTATATTTCTAATGTTTTATATTCGTAGATATTTTTTACAATAATTTTCAAAAGACTATTTCTTGAACATTCGGTATACATCCGTTTTTGTCAAGAAATTTCCCACATTGCTTCATAGTGCCTTAAGTAAGTAAGGAAGTTGTTGCCGGAAAACTTTGAACTTGTAACATTATTATTGCGACTGTAATAATATATAAACATTTTATTTGTAATTTTGAGTAGCTTATATTTGCTACAATTCACAAAATAATTAAATTATCATTGAGTTTCAACAAAGTAACCGCTGAATCTGTCGAATATATTATTTTAGCCAACGTTAAGTTGAAATTATCTCCGAAGTACTTTTTAAGTGGAATACTTACACGCGGTTGTTATTACCCTAAGTACAGTCTAACCACAGTGTTTATATGACGTTAAGGAGATCATTTCAATTTCTTCGAATAACTAAATAATATAAAAATACTCGCAAAATTATTTAGCTATAGTAAAATCAACGAAAGGTGAGCTTGCAGCTTTATATATTATAAATCAGTGAGTAAAGATAGTAACATATTTATCAAATTGAAAATGCGTTGAACAATTAAATCGTTTATTTGCGAACAATCTATAAACAACGTAATAATATTTTTTTAAAAAATTAACGGTTTATTTTCAATGAAAGGAAGGATTTATTCATTTGGTTGCCAATTATTGGAACAGATTTTTAGCTAGACATTGGTGTTTACTTTTTGTTGTTGATCACCGTTAACTAGTGGTATTGTCGTCGTTATTGAACTGTTTGATGGTATAGTGCCGAAATACAATAGCTATCTATAATATTAATTTATAGAATTAAATGAATTCATATAATTACGGAGTGAGCATACCAATTTTCAAATCGATATATTCAGTAATTTTCTTTATCCGAAATTGATTATTATTTACTTGTTATTCAATTGCTGTCAAATTTCCCTTCAAGATTTTTAATAACTAAATATTCCGAGAATAATCTATATTCATATCTTAATTTTATTAGCATTTCTTCCAGGAAAAATAATCGTTTATTTCTTTAACAACGCGTTCAATATATCATGCATTTAACGGTGTTTAAGCTGTCATCTATTATGAATTATAGTCGTAATGTTATTATTTTCGATAGTTTTGCACTTTTTACCCTTCGTTATCTCTAATGCCCATTATAAAATAAGCATGTTGTTCGTAAGTATTATATAAATCGGGTTGCGTAGGTCGTTCCTCAATTACTCCCCTGTGGTTTCAGACTTGTCGGTGGATCAGTCTTAACTAACTCTTTCAATTCTGGTACAGCTCCGTCAAATATTTCTTATTAACTTTGATCCAAGTCTACTGGATCAAAGTATGTATTGTGTTTTTTTAATGTACTTTGATCAAAGGTTTACAAGTAAGTGTTAATTAAAATACCATGAATAGAATTTATTAATATATCATAAATGCGTAGGAGGTCCAAGGATGAATATTGAATTAAAGTAGATATTTATTTAGTCCTGTCATTATTGTGTACCGCGTTACCGATCTACCAATGTTCAAATTATACACTTCAGACGTAATGTAAGTATTATCATAAATTAGTTATGCTGTAGGTATTTTTTTTTCATACATGCAAAATAAGGAACAAATATTTATTGTATTATTGATTTAATTACTTTGTAGGCTTGCCATGGTCTGCGTGAGATTTGTAACACGCGATACGTACTTAAGTCACATCTGTGAAGGTATTAATTGAATGATCTGTTCAAATGTACCTACTGATTCTTGCTTATGTACTAGAATAAGGTCAAGGTAAAATGGTGTCCCTTTTTAAAATGTTTAATAGTAATTCTTTCTCACTATCTGTTTCCAATATGAAGCATATGCAAACATGGATTATTATGGTCGGACGGAATGGTTTGATCACTCTTAACATCTCTTGTCAGAGAAAAGATGCAATTATTGTAGTACATAATGCTTTAAAGCAGTGCTTGCCAACTGATGGTCTTCTTACCGCTGCCGGTATTCAGAAAAAATGCAATCCGAGTGTCGTATTATGTTTGTTATGTCTTTATAGCATAATATATGATTTAGTTTTTATTTATTTTGTTACTCCTGTAAGCTTTCAGTAGATGTTTCCCAAAAAGACGTTTTAAGGCATATCACATCCGTACTACAGTCTTGCAACCACCCTAGTACATCATAGTGGATATTTCAATTTAATATTTTGGATTTATTATATTATGTAAGGGTTCTCGAGAAGTTTAATCTGTTCATTTTCAACTGCGTAGATATATGCGGTAAATTATCTTCAAATCCAGAGATTCTCCAAATTGAGATATTCCTTGAAAGGTATAAGATATTGAATTATCAAAAAAAAAAAAAAAAAAATGATATTCGTTGATATAGATTCGTCACGAAAGGAGGATAAGTTAAGGATACATAATCAGTATATTATAAATGCAAATACTATTATATAATATTATTATTTATTATAATTTAATCACACAATATCATGTTGGCATTGCGAGGGTTACAGTTGGTAGGCTGGCCCTCAAGATTGGACTTAAAGGTAGACAGATACCCAGTTCCACCCGAAAAGGGTTTCGCAATATCGTTTTATCTTCGACGAAACCATCTGTGTGTATAATTATCTTTGAAAAAATTTGCATGCAAGCATTGTGATTTGTGACTTGTGTAATTTATATTCGCATAAATAATAAATTACGAACTGCGCAAAATGTCTAATATAACAACTTATCCTTGTAATATTTTTTGTTTGTTTTCTCAGACCATGTTTGGAAGGTGACAGTACGTGACTATATTTTCGGCACAAGTTATGCTATTGTCTCTATGGAACAGAAATATCGCGAGCCATATAAGCTATCAGTGTTGAAAGGCTATAGAAATAGAGCTGAAACTCTACTGTCTGCCAAAAAATGTGGCCACCAATTTTAAAATGTCTTGAGGAAAATAGAAATGAAATTATGCCACATAATAATTATTAAGTTTAAGCGTAGCCATGTGGTTGGAATAAGACTAAATATTTTTAATTGTAGACTCATTTAAAATAAATACATACTACCATAATTGTCCATATTTATTGTTTCGACCGAAAAAATACAACACAAGATTCGTTTGCTGTGTAATTACCAGTCACTTAATTGCGTCAGTGTTCTTTTTTATTGAATGTTACTTGTTCTGTTTATAAGACCAATTTTCAAAGGAAATATATTCAACTTTGATTGACAAATCCTAATAAAATACGATGATTCATGTCTTCAGAAATTAAGTGGTATTTTGACCCTGTTGAAAATATAAAAAATATACATTTACCCATCACGAGCTCGTATTTGACGTAGTATAAATACGATTGTAATCTCTTCATCCTAGACAAGAAAACTGGCGGGATGGAATCCCGAGATTACAGTACCTACCCTCGATTTACATTTTCGGAATCTGTGTGTTACAGTGTAGTAAATAGCTTCAATTATTTATGGAATGTTTTTTTTATGCAAAAATATCTTTTAAATTACGCGATCATTTTAAGTTTATAGAGGACTTAAATTATTTTCGGGTATTCGTTATAATGTTTGACTACTAAGCTACAATAACAAATATTATTCTGTTAAAGAGTACTTAGGGAATTTCCAGTAAAGCGTCACTATCAAAAGCTCTGTTAATATATATAATTCTCAGGACAAAAGTAGACAATAAAGCAATATCTGATCAAACAGACGGATCAGACCGAACAGACAGTCTAGGCGTGTTTATGTTTTATTATTAAATGACATTTCAGAACATATCATAAAAGATTCTTTGAAATATAAATCTGGGCGCCCAATAAAGAGGAATGTGTATACAATAATTATGCAAAGCAAATTGCCTACTTTCCATGAATCACCGTAACTTTTCGTAACCAAGATTAATATTTGCATAATATTTTGATAATAAGTGGGCTTGAGTCTGACCACCGGCGTGGACCACTCTTCGTCTATCGCAGTGATTCGTAAGCGGTGGGCCTCGAGACGATCCCAGGTGTGCCGCGGCGCAGTGCTTACAAAATGAGAAAAAAATAAAGCCGTTCGGTTACTAATATCTCGTTTTATATTTTTTTCGACGAATCAAATATTTTATTATTTTGATATTTTAAAAAATAAAACACAATTCATTTGTACTACTTCCACATATTTATAATGATCAGGACCGGTTCGCTCATCACGAGCATTATCAACTGATCATCAGTTAACACCTTAAAAGTATTTTGATATTATTGGTACAACTAAATTGGTGTTTGCAGGGATAGTGCTACTGAAATGATGGGATCTAAAATGGGTGTGTCTCGTTTGTAAAACAATAAAATTCTACCGTGGAAATTATACATTGCTGCATTGTTGGCGAGAAATTTCCCAGTGGAATTATTAATTAACGAATGTATTGAACTTATACACATCATCAAATCAACGGTATAAATTGTGCAAATTTTCGAAAAGATATCAATCACTACTGTACTATTTTAAATTAAAGAATAAATAAATTGTAAATATTGATTATGAATTTTACATATTTTGGCTTGTGGTGTGCCGTGAAATATTATTGAGTGCTTAAGTGTGCAGTGGGTAAGAAAAGGTCGCGGAGCACTGGTCCAATGGATTAAAAAAAATATTAGACGCTATCAGAAAACGCGTACACCGACAATTCTGATAAATTGTATTTTTTCATTTGAAGAATGCCGTGTTGGTGTGTAATAATTAATTAGTATTATCTTAAATTGAATCAATACTATCTGCGCGTGAACATTTTTTGTTGGCAGCCATATGCCATACTTCGGCAGTATGTTAGACTAAAATCCCGGCAGTTAGAATTTAAAAAACTTGCTATTTGACACACAACAACCTAGATCTTGAAAATATATTGATTGGAAAAATGGACATTGAAAGTACCTCTAATAGTTTCCTTTGATCAATAAAGTATGGAGAAAGCTCACATCTTTTGAATTTTGTATTTAGAAAATCGGTTTGAATATTTATGAATGAATGAAGAGCGAGTTTGTTTTTTTGTTACCTCTACAAACACATGTAAATGCTTCACGTTTTCTACTACGTATCGGCTTATATTTTGTTAATTGAATAAAGTTTACATTTAATACTACACGTTATAGTGTGAAATTAGTTTTTTTTCAATCAACTGATGGTTGTTTTGAGTTCATCCGTATCCCTAAGAGTTTGAAGATTACGGAGATAAAACGCAAGATATACAATTTTACCTTTAAAATATAAATGATGTCGTTATCTCTATATCGTTTTCATCTTCTCACGGCGATTGCTTAGGTATTTATAATACATAACATATAACTAATACGATGAAACCGTTTTATAAAGTTTGTTATGGGCTATCGTTACAGAGTTATATGTAATAGCTTATCAGTATATGTAGTGAAGTTTACATCTAAAGTTCTTTATACACTAAACATGGCTACCAAATGAAACATTTTTTCGACATTGACTTTTGAACTTAACATTTCACGACCGAATTGATTTACAATTTGACAGTTTTATTACAACAATCGTGCTGACGCTAATAAGTTAAACTTAACTGAAGTAAAGATAGAAATGATTAATGGTTTTTATCTATCAAAACAGCCCACATTAATTTTTACATCTAACATTATCATCATCGTATTTCTCGTTGTCGCCAGTGTTAATATTTGTTCGTTTCTTACAGAGGCTAACAAACGGGTAAGTGGCGACTGGCGACGGACTTGATGCTTGACACTGGTGGGTCTTGTTAGCAAATCCTTGGCATTTTGTTCGCCGCCCGAGTTTAATCGAAGGCTTACCGAAATTGAATCCAAAGACGCTTGTTTAAATTTATTTTATTAATTAAATTCTGGGTTGATCCAAATCCTTTGAAAGTTCCTAGGATTCGATTATAATGAATATCGAAAAAGTGAGCTGTCTTTCAAGGGAAGTGGTACATTAAATCCTAAGAGCCACTGTTACCAATTAGTTTAAAATTTAATTATCAATGAATTATTTTCATGTTTATCTTTTTACAAAAAATCAGATTGCAGAATGTTTTGTTGTCAACTAACAGAAATTATAAATTTTTTGTTAAAAATAATATATTTTTTGTTTAAAATTTCTGTTTATAAAATGGCAGCCTAATCAATACTGTGCTTTTTAAACATAGACGTGAAAGTCATACTTCTGTAGATGGCGTAATGCCGAAATAAGCTACTAACTGTTTTACAGAATTCTTGTAAAACCAAATACTTTCAACTTAGGACATAATATAGTTATAGACGTGATCAGTAATTCACGGTGAAGCCAATTTTCCTCTAACATTTTCTAAATTTCACAAAGAATTAAAAAAAAGCTTGTGGAAATGACGTCGTTTCTTTCAGTTTTTTAAACTTTAGGGGAGAGGGTAAAAATATCTTTCTTGGAGAGTATTTTATTTCTACAGATGTTAGTACATAAGTTCAATAATAAAAGGATTAGATTAATACTTTTGACACAACAAGTGGAATAATGAAATTAGCCAATTGTAAAGCGTAATTATTGAGTTCGAGTCACACACTAATTTATATTGTAAAAAACTACTTTTTTCGGGTTTAGAGTGTTTCTATTAAAAGCTTACACATTTTTGTGTAATAGATCACTACAATGTAAAAATGTAATAGATCACTGTGGATTGTGGTTGTTAAGTGCTATTTTGATAATATCAATTTCAGAATATACCAATTTTAAATAAACCAAATTAATGACAACATATACATCACTTATGTGATTAAGTAATCTCTTCTGTGAAATATCTTTTGCGGTCTCGGCGATAAAAAGAAATTCGCTAGAAGAAGCATGTAGATAAATTTAATTCGCTTATCATTAACGACCTATAAATTTGAACTTGCGTAAATAAGTTATTTATTTTATTAACATAAAATTAAGATTTTACCTGCTACTAAACGCCAAAGATTTGTAAATTATTTAGAAGGTCTTAATATGAAACATGGATAATGGATTATTGTTTTTTTTATTATTTTAAGTCATACACAAACCCTCTTATTATTGACTGAGAAAATCACGTATAATACATATTTTTCAATTAATTAATTAATATCGTCACAATAAACTAGATACACCTATCTACAATTCTCCATACATCTATAAGTACTATGGAAATACTTCGGTTAGTATTTATTACACTAAAATGTGTTAAAATATCGACTATCATTTCCCTTAATCAAGTTATGAAAAAGGAATTGAAACGATATCGTTGTCTTCACTTAAAAAATCTACAGACTGAATTGAAAATGTCGATCATATACGAAATTTTACGCTAATGGTTCCAACAGCAGTGTGACTCGGAATAAATTATCTTATCTTCTGTCAGCGAAGTGTCCGATGATAAATTGATAAGATAAAATAGTAATAAAGAATAGCATCTCGCCCTAAGATTCGTCAGGTGAGATCGCTAGGTATGGCATGGCGCCACCGAAAAAGCTAATAGATCTTGATTCAAGTCGTAAATCTGTTCGCGGGGGAGTAGGAAAAAACGTTCGCCGAACAGATTACTCTCAGTGCTATTTTTTTTATCATTTCGAGTGAGTTTGACAAATATGTGCGTAGCATATTAACATTCCGGTCATTATTCTCTGCTCACAGATGTTGGGAGTGTTCTTAGAAATCTGACTAGCCCATTAGTTTTTTTTTTTTTTTGTGTTCTTTATATAGATATGTATTTACGCATACGCGATTTTTGTACGCATATCTTTTTTAAATCAAGAGTCGGCCATGTTAGTGGGTTTACAACTGAACAATATTTATTTTATTTTACTACGTATTAATCAGAACATTTGATTTGAGTATAATATCGACTGCTTAATCAGCAAACTGGCTGACTTCACTTGGGCACATTTTTCATCGCATAAAAAACTGAATGATTGGCATCAAGCGGCATTTAACAATTATAAGAATACAATTAATAACAGTCAATTGGTAATTTCCGCTTAATGGACAAATAGTAATATTTTTCTGTCCTGAAAAAATTGCACAAATGGAGTTTATAGAGTCGGTTTATAGATTAGCCGTTGAGAAGACCCGAATCGAAGAGAGGCGACTGGTCGGTTATCGACGTCCTGGAAGGTCTGGGATCTCAAACAAACACCATTTCAAATCCGGTTCAACTCTTATTTATTTTAATCGAAGGTTTAAAATACAAAAATATACCTAACACATAAAATTGAGTCTACATTTACATTTAATTAACACATGAATTTACTTTTAAGTTATAATGCAAGTGGCACGACAAACGATTTTAAATTAAGTCCAATTTCAAAACAAACGCAAACAATCCACAACGTCAACGGTGCTGGCCACGGGGCTGGCGGCTCTCCTTGGCTCGAAGGCTGGCAATCGACTCCCCGCAAAAATCAAAAACCGGACTCCCCGCACCGTCGGAGCCACCCCCTTCCGTCAAAAATGAACTCGTCCAGCGAACGTGTCCGATCTGTGTCCGCGATTCGCCGATCGCGCTTCACGACAAGAATCGGGTCGACTTCCACGAATCATTGCCATTCACGCTGGGCGCTCTCAGTTACGGACCCTAATAAAACTTAAACTTAACAAAAAACCAGAGTGTTTCACCGTTTTGCAAAACATTGTTTAAATGATCTGTCCTGTGGCATATGACCGTTCGACACCCAATTTTTTAATTAAGTAATGCAGATTTTAAATAATACTTACTATTTTGTTGTTTTCTTCTATCTTAAATTCTTCCATTGAAAACTTGCGTTAGTCGTGAGACTGTTGTATCAGATCACCTGGGGTTTTGGAATTTATCATTTGCTTACAGTTTTTACGTCCGACAAGATAAGTCAGAAAAACACTATAAGTGCATATCATGAACTGCAAATTGAATTGTTCGGCTTATACATTGATATCCAAATTATGCACGATAGTATGCAAAAAAAATGTAATATTCATTGTATGTACTCCACCGCGACACGAAAGGTATGTACTATTTGAAATGCATATGTAGATACAGGTATCGTCAAACTCTTAACCCAAAAGAGCAAATATGAGGAGAACAACGTTTTAAAAGATTACATGAGCCCTACATAGGTACCGTCGTTTAAGAAGAATTAACAACACGTTCTGCTTTGAAGAAAGTTTGTATGCTTAATAGATCTAAATAAATTATTAAAAAAAAAATAGTATACAGCCACCTGTCAACATTCGCTAAATGTGCACGATCCGTACACAGAGAGTGCCTGTGTGTTGTATTATGCGGATAAATAAATATTTATATCTGTTTACAGTTAAAATTGCTGATAAACTAATTGGATCAATCTTAAATTTTGGTTTTGGTTTATTTGGAAACTACGTAAGCTACAGATAATTTTTAATTTAAGTTGTAGAAATGTGGTGAGCTTCTCAATATACTACTGAGTATGATTCATGCATATTATATTTTCGCATTCACTTATTGAACACATTGAAGAGACACAAGTGGTTAGTGGGCTGCGACTTAGCGACCCTTGTTATAGATATGTTTTACATTTAAAATCACCAGTCAAGTTTTTTCGAAACGAGTTCGAGAGTTATTAATCATACTTTAAAAAAATGCATCTTTCCAGATACACGAATATATCACCGAATTCTTATTGATTTTTTTCCTTGCACATTTAATTATATGCTATTGTCATGTTTCTAACACAATGGAAGGCGTGCAAAGATAGTGGTTTATTTATAAAGCATTGCCTTTCCTGATGGCATAAAAAACTGAATAGACGAACATTTTCAATCGAACTGGTCAAATTTTGAGATTGTTTCGAAGCGTCACGACTTCTGAAACACACTGCATTTATAAGTTGACGTCTAGTTAAAATGACAGGAACTTTTTAGAGTGTCTGCAATATGGAACGCGTCCTGTCAAAGTTTATTTTACTCGAACGTTGCAATAAATAACTGGACTTGAAAAAGATAAAACAAGTCTAACCATTAAAGTGATATTTAATGCCAGCTATTCTTATGAAAGATTTTTCAACATTGTGGGTGGTTCCGTGTCGATGCTTCCGTAGAATTTACGGCATTCTGGTCCGGTTAAGTTGTCTATCTCATAAATTAGACTCTTCTATGAAACGATACCATAAAACTCGTTCTCATTCATTATCAATTTATTCAGAATTATTCGAATTTAATGTTATTAGCATGTTATTCATTCATTAATCTATTGATATTTTGGCCAAGCTTATTCAAAAATTCCGAGTGTTTTGACAACCTCATGTTATCTTCAACATTCAGAATTTAGGAATTGCGTTCCTAACTTGTATAATTACAGAGATTTAAAGAGCTGCCGTCGACCTGTCGAGGACCGATGGCCAGTGAAACAGTAAACAGTCTACAGGGCTGCGGAATCGGAGTCTTAAAAAAACCAGTGACTCCAACTGTTTTTCTTTGTCTACTTTAAATTCAAATGATTAAAAATATTCTTGATTTAAATTAAATATTGTACATATCCTTATATGTAATTAATTTTGGTACTTCCTTGTTTACCCCCGGGCGGAAGACACGAAATGAACGAACGGTCATCACTGCACCTCACCATCCACGTGGGGCGTTACACGACCGATTTAAAAATATAATCAACACATTTATACCTACCATCGGCGTGCGGTGGAATTATCTCTATATTTATCACACAACCTAACTTGCATATACGCAAGTAGGTTGTAGCCACACGGACCCTTCACTTTACATGTGATTGAGCGAGAAAGAGAAATACACGGCAAGCGCATGGACCATCATTTTCGCTTAAATGGATAATTTGTTTAAAAATATTACCTATCAATATTCATGCTTACTCAATTACCTAGTTCAAACCTTCAGATGAGCGATATTTATATAGTCGTAAGAATGAAAAACTTTATAAAAAGTTGCGCGGTGCGGATACTGCAGTACGATTGTTACAATCGCATAATATAATAATGGACACTTAATGAACCTTTATGTGGAGGACGAGGTTGGGATATTAGAAGATATTGGCCATATTTTTGACGTTTATGGAGAGTCAAAATCGCGATGATTGACGAACGTTGGTAGCGTTGGAGCGGGGCATGAAAGCGGGAGGCGGGAGCAAACATAACTATACTCGTGCATGCAAGTTTGGAGCTATAGTTTTTGTGAGTTATGTGACGTGTCATATGTCATATTATGGATGGCTGAAACGCAGCGATCATTTCGTGTCTTCCGCCCGGGGGTAAACAACGAAGTAACTTAATTTTTTTCTATTAAATTAATTTGTTTGCGTGTATTAATGAACTTGCTTCATTTTTATTTATGCCTATAACATCTTCGTGCCCTGCAATTATATTATATGTATAATATGAAAAGTTTGGTCATTTGCCGGAATGGTAGGTTGGTGTTTAATTTGAATACCAATTCCACATAAATAGGAAACTAGACTTTTTTTAGTTGTAATCTAAGTCGGAGTCGCGTTTTTTTAACGACTCCACAAACCTAGTTGTAATATTGCCATCTCGTCTAGGTTGCCATCTGTATCGATTCGTTATTCACAAATATGTTTCTTGTCTACATTTTCATTGTTGACAATATCCTAATGCACTATTAGCTTTTATTATCATTTTATTGATGTGCAGTTGTCGACCGATACCGTTCCGTACGGTGGCCATATGCTCTTACTGGGGAGCGGATATGGTAGAAGAGTTTGGCTGACAAGATCGATAAAAACATAAAATAAAGAAATCAGAAAATAAAAAATTCGGCCACCGTACCCACCGGCTTGAGAGCCTGTGGCATAGCATAAATGTCCTTAAAATATATAGAAATTGAAACAAGGCTAACAACAGTGTAAAACGAAATCCTAATTAAGTTTACGTGTTGTAATATTTAGGCGTATAATTAAGTGGGTGCAATAAAGTATTAAATTAAAAATTGTTCTAATAGAACTTAACTAGTCAAAAAATGATTTATACAAGTAGATCGTACACCAGACACAATACATGAGCGAGTTATTGCTATGCAATTATTTACTTAGAAACAGTTATTAATTTTAATGTAAAGATATAGTAATCGATGTTTATGGAGGTCATTTGAAAAATTTTGCCTATAATTTTTGTTTGAATAGGCTGTCAAGTGAACCATAATTGGTCACAGCTCAAAGACGAAGAATGAACACTGGTCAGTGAAGTGCAACCAGATGGTAGACGTACATTATTTTTTTTAATTAAAGTTTTCGTAAAAATCTCTTGTTGTCAATAACATCAGAGTAGAATCGATTGAAAAGTACATATATAAAAGTAGAGAGCTTCATTTTTCAATTAACAATATTTTTTTTTAAATACTGTTCAAGATAATATTTTTTTCTGATCAGTTCAAATTGTGTCCGCTTTTATAGACAGAGTTATATACACAGTATTGTTAGGTGTGGGTTACGTCCTTTTTCCTTTCCACAGTCGATATAGTATACAAGATTCTAACAATTCTAATGTAAATATGAATTTCAACTCAACAATTCAAATATGAAAATTTGAATTATTTAGATGTTGTACACTTCCATTTATTTTGTCACTAACGACCCGGGTTTCGCCTTTCGGCATCTTCAGGCATTCGAGCGCACGATGTCGCTCAGTCGATGTCTTAAATTATAATTTAAATTTGATATTGAAATGCCATCAAGCACCCTCAGTCGATATCTTAAATTATTCAAGCATCCTCAGTGAAATATATGTACTGATTAATACTTCATTTTTTATTTGGATACACGTGTATTGCCTATTCTACTAAATACTATAATATAACTAACTGTCTCTGATGTTTGTAAACTAACAACATCGATGAAAAATGTGACATATCACTTATTGGAAATTTAATGTATGTACAATACAATTCAGCAGTGTAAATGTGTTTATGATAGAAAAAACCATCCAACCTTCTGAACAGCAAAATGATAACATCTAAAGAAATGTTGACACATCATCACAACGCTTTCTTGGTTCGCAAACATTTATATACAATTCTAATGTTATTTTCTCGAGACACAATATTGAAAATGGTAAATCGCTACAGAGCAGTACTACTATTTAATATTGAACTAGCCCTTTTTAACCCACGGTGATCAAATCTTTACGTATTGAATTTAGTACACGTCACTGATATTAGCTATCATGTATAGGTATTTATGTTCGGCGTCTTGATACTTTTACGATCATTTTCCCACGGATATATAATCCGTCTGAAGGTGGTGAAAGCAATAGATGAGATCTCAATTTTATTCGAACCCAATGCTATAATGCCTACCATAGACGTAAAAGGATTTATGATACTAAAGATGAGTTGAGTGTGAGGTTAGTGTAATTTTAGCATTTCACATTGTTGGTATGCAATTTGCAATACCTCAATTTTATGCGATTTCAAGTAACGGCTAATGAGCAACTGATCATCTGGTTGTATTGTTTTTCCGTTATTTTCCATACTAAGAATCATTACATTCTTATTGATAATTAAACAACGCTTGCATTCGTTTAATTATATTTTTTAATTAAAAATAGTTACTTATATTGTTTGTTATTATGTATTCCTGTCTATTTATAGACTTCGGATATTTACCAAGCTATTACAAAATGTAAGCAATCATTTATTTATTTTTATCTGCAGAGAAATAACAATTCAAGGATTCTAGGGAAAATTCGAATTATCACACCTCTTAACCCCTTTGAAAGAAATACATAGCATGTGCATAATTATATGAACAATTCATAGTTCATATTATTATGACAATATGGTATGAAATATTTATTAACCATGGCAAATTCTAATGTCTGCTTTATTGATTATAACTTTTTTTTCAAAAATATATGATAAATTAAGTCTTGTTGTTTATACGATCATTTTTTATTGCAAAGCTCGTATCTCAACAAACTGATACTTATCAGGAAAAATTTAAACATATTAACTATCTAATTAAGAGTTTTAAATTGGAGGTTATCTGAATGTACAATTAAAATGAATTTCTACAAAGTTACTGGAGTTACTGCCGATTCCATCAAAAACACCTGAATTGTTTTCGTTTACTAGGTTGTAAAAATATAATATTTTTATAATTTGAATCGCTTGAATTTGATAATGTAATTCCAAAACAAACCTCAGTCGATATCTTAAACAGAAAAGATAATTTTTGTGTTTAAAATAATTAAGGGCTGACGATAAGAATCATTTTCATATTTGAGTTTTTTTTGCCGTCTTTTCAATAACATGACACACCCTGGTTTTTCTTAAGTATAAGTGTCATTAGTGTCCTGAACTGAAATCGGCCTGCGGCAAACAGCAATATTTCGCAGAATACGCTCTTTCTTGTTGTCAGGCATTCAAATAGCCCCCGGCTTCGGCCGCTGGACGAGTCCATTTTTACGGAAAAGGGTAGCTCCAACTTTGCACGGAGTTTTTTTAATTTTTGTAGATAGTCGATTACGATCTGCCGAGCGGGACGAGCTGCGCTCTCGTGGCGGAGGTGACGTGACGATGTGAAGTGTTTGTTTTGTTTTTTTTTGATTTGCATTAGATTTAATTTAAATTTGTTGTGTCATTTGTATTATAACTTAAAGTAAATTCAGTTGCTAAGTAAATGTAAATGTAGAATCAATTTTATGTGTTAAGATTTATATATTTGTGTAATTTTAAACCACTGCATCTTGAATGGAAAATAAATAAGTTTCGAACCGGATCTGAAATGGTGTTTGTCTGAGATCAGCCCTTCCAGGACTCCGGATAACCAGCCGCTCGCCTCTCTTCGATCCGGGGTCTTCTCAAACAAAATCCATATTTTCGTTTCGTCGAAATTTCACTTTCGGTATTTATAGAATTATGGGCGGTACTGTAGGCTGAAATAGGTAGATAATATTGTAAATAATGATGTTTTAACTATATCGTAACCGGCAGTACCTACGCCCTTTTGTTGAAAGGCTGCTAAAAGAACACGTGTTTAATATTACTTTTTATGACAAAGATCATAACGAATTGCGTAACTAGATATTCTTGCAAAATGCTTGGTAAGTAAGCACTAGCATTAATAAAATTGCAATTTTCCCCTTCGCGTAACAAGCTCAAATTTCAAGCGGCAGCATTTTTTTTATTACTATACTATTAGATTTTTTATGTCTCGGAGGCAGTAGCCATTCTTTGGCCATTATGTACTTCTACATCAGCGCCTTGTCGTCATCGCTGAAAACGGTTGTTTTTAGCGAGATTCAAGAACATTCATCACACAGGCAAGTCACGCTCAATGAACTAAATTCAACATAATTTTTTTAAACAAAAATTATTAAATGTCTTCACAATTTATTTTTGTGTTTGACGTATATTTGTATACACATCCACAAAAAATATTGTTTATGGAGCTGAAATGTTTTCGATTATTTGGTGTATTTAAGTTAATATTTATAATAGTTAATGTTGTCAGAAGACTATATTTTCAATAACTGTGTAAATTTGTAAGGACCTTCAAGGTACTAGATATGTCAAGTAAAATCATTTATTGCCACTTGTTTAGAAGTCAGTGCCAACGTTAGAAAAACTTGAATTCATATTTTAAAAAAATATTGACAATTATTTAGTAGAAAATTTGCACACATTCTTGATTTTTTACGCAAATTCATGTCATAATAAACAATCTTATTACAGACATGCACTACAAAAAAGAGGTGGAAACTAATGCAGAGCGTCAAAGTTTGCAGAAAGTTCCGTTTTGTATTTTGTATAAGATTGATTAAATTAGAAATAATACATTTATCCGAGGTATCCCGTCATAGTCAGAAAACTAAAGTGGGGTAGAATAAATGTATTTACATATTGTTTATAGCAGGGGTAGGGAACCCGTATCCGGCATTGGATGAATGTTCCAGCCTTCTAAATTAAACAGAACTTACCCAGTTATTAACGTTATTCGACATGTATTGTTGCAATCATAAAATAACATTTGAAGTAAGTTTGAAGAGTGTAGTTTGATTATTACAAAATTTAGTACATTTTTCAAGTAAATCTAATAGGATTTTCATAAATGCAGCATTATGATGATGATAATGCAGCCATCTTAAAAAGTTAACTATAAATATTCCAATTAAATTAAAAAAAAAATACAACTAAAATTTCTAATAGTCAATAGGCTTTATTAAGAATAATTTCTTCTATGCAGCTAACAAAAATTTTAGTTTATTACGTTTTTTTTCTCTTCCAATCCGATAATCACTCCTTATTTACTCAATACAAAATAATAGCTATATCGGTAAAAGTATCAATAGTTTGATAGCATCAATCACATCCCTAATTACGTGTAATAACTACCGCATTTTTGCAAATTGAGTTCTTTCTCTATTCAGAACATGACAATATCGTTTATTATTTGACAATAAAACGGATGTGCCACATACTTTAACGGCTTCCGTTCATTTGTGAGGTAGGTATACCATTGATCGACAATTTAATTCAGTACAAATATTTTTCAATTCAAAATGATTACACTTAGTTTACGCAGTGTTCTCCAATTTATGTATTTATTGAATTTGAACCATCAACTAATAAAAATATACTTTGTTATGCAAATGAACTGTTTTCATCGCATTATTATAGCATTACCTTTCCTAAAAAAAGATGGTTTTTCGAATTAATAAACAATTTTTAGATGCCTACAAATTAATCAATTAAACTTAAAATTCACTTGAACCATTTTTCATTGATTTATTTTATCGGCTGTCAAACAAATATAATAATATTTGTATTGCTTATAGAGTAATACGGTTAAGATTTTCTCCCTTTATTTAAATGGTGACAAGCAGGATGCTTACAAAAAGCAGGCTGTGCAGTTCTATTCGATAGTATTTTTGGTTTGATAATATCATCATAAATATGCATTGTTATCAGGGCGATGTAACTTTTTCGCGCTATAGTTTCAAGTAATACTGGATTGTGGTGTCAGTTGACTGTTATTACTTATTTTCCGATTGTAATTATTAAAAAGATAAATAACATAAACAAAACGTACTGTATAATCACAATTGCCAAAAAGCTATAAAATGTATTGGTTATGATACTCGCGTAGTAAGAAGCTACGTCGTTATTTTATCCAGATATTCTTAAATTTTCATTTATCTTCTATAAAATGATAATCTCTCAAAAATTGATGAATCGAGGAATCGCTGTTTATCTTGATATAGTGTGACTTGTTGTTCGTAAAATAAAACCGTTCAATACACCTTTTTAGTTGTTTTCATTCGAAGACACACTTATTTCTTAAATATTGACGTCCTATAACCTCTGTATGAAATAGAGCAAGGAACGTTACATCAATGAAGCCAACAACCATAAAAATTACTTACGCTATTTACAAGAACCAATCATCCCTGCTCGTTGGCTCCAAAAGCAAAACCGACTATTAACACTCCTCGCACGTAACGGGTTGATCGCCTACAATAATTTGCGGTGTTCTTCGATCGCGGTTTTAACATGTTAAATGCCGAGTCACGTGTGGCGTGGCAGCGGTGGGCGATCGAGCGAGCGAGCTTTTTTACTCGCATTCCTTCCTAAAGGAAATATTTGGCCAATTGTCGCACGTGGCGGATTCTGTTGACACATACTCGTGTAGCAAACATTCTAATTATTTTTTTCCGACGAGGATTTACATTGATTCCTAGTTATTATTACCATGTGACATAATTTATTTACGGATATTTTCAGTGAATACTATCAATTAATATTCTAAGAACTTTTTGCTTAAGTAATAGAAAATACGAATGCCATTACACCCCTTCCGCCAATCAACGTGTAGGTACCTACATAAAATGGATTTCACCTTTTTCATACTAAAAGTTCGCCTTTCACTGTTGCTTCCAAAAAATGTTGATTAGCTGAAACAGTTTCTGAACCTTTATCGCACCTCATCTTTGTGAAAAGGAAATAATGAAAAAAGTGAATTTCCGTTATGTAATCTTTTTTTTTTTTTTTTTTACTTCTAATTCAATAGTATTTCTTGCATAAAAAAACCTTTGTGAAATACGTTGGGGTGCACCCATATCAGAAAAACCTGTTATACGCTATTAAACGAAAATTCTATTTATAGTCGAGGAACACATTATGTCTAATTTAAAACGATTAATGCGAAAGAAGGATATTGCACAGATTCTCTGCGTTCCGGTCTTTTTCCCTGGGTCTACAAACATTGGTTGTTCATTTTTCAATCATCTATTATGCCTAGCCGAGTGTTCAGTGCTGTTTGACTTTCGTTCAATCGGATGCGTGGTCATGAGTTCGAATCCTGGAAAGCAAACTTTCATAAAATAATTTTTCAATCTATTTATGGATTTGTATCCCAAGATACGTACGTAATATTTTCATTTTCCTACCATCCCCACCCCCTATCCCAGGGGGTTCTTTTTGCTCACTTTCACTATTGTTCAGAACATAATTCCCCCCTTTCTAAGATAGTCTTAACTCTAACTCAAACGTGTATTCCAAACAATATGTATAATTGAAACATGGAATTCCTCACCTTTTGAGAACCTCTGCACTATCCAATCACGAAAACAAGCGAAGACTCTTTCTTTTTCTACTCTATCCGAAGAGAAATTCAGCGATTGACTTACAACCAGTTCTCGCAAAACAATTTATGTTGAAATACTATATGAGGAGTCCATATGATCCACATTTGAATAGGACTAAGCTGAAAAAGAATTGCGATGAAAAGAACTGAAGCACTTCAACAGTCGCTTGAATTTCTCTAATTTGTTGAGTTTGTAGGTCTTTATTTTTCTTTTTCCTTTTCATACTGGAATATGAGTTCGCTTGGGTTAAACCCTGTTCGACAAAAGCAGTTGATTATCAGTGACAAAGATTTGGGATTGTGTAATAGATGGATGGTTTTTTCGTCAGGTTGTTGCGATGTTAATGTCGCAAGTGAAAACGTGGGTGACGAAAACACATTCCGCTCTCTCACCCGACAACAATGGTAGATACAACATTCAGTCAATTGTTAAGTTGTTTTAAACATTTCTTACTCTGTGCTTAGTAAATTATCAGATCCATATCTGTCGCCAATTCTGACATAAACACACCTTAATTAATTAATAATTTACGAATACCATGCTGCGTTACACAAAGCGTTGATTTACTTGTAAAACGAATTAGAAATGAATGAAGAATAATGATAAAAAATGAATTGGTATAGATATAAGATATAACTAGCTATGTTCACAAAATTTTCGTTTTGTCGAAAATGTTATTTGTATGATTTTATGAAGAATATCAACCATTTTTTTCAGCTTTAGAAACCAATTAATACAATGAACAACACGTACTATCAATTTGGGTAAGTTTGTCCAACGGTCTAAGATTGGCCCACTACATAAAAAAGGTGCTGTTATAATACCATGATAATACTAATGCCATTTGAATATTTTTTAGTTAAGCGAAGGTATTGAGTAGCCTCTGGTGCTAAAAATATGAATTAATGTGCAGCATTAATTTTTTATTGCTTAATTTGTAAGCTGTCAGATTGGAATGATAAAACACATTTTAAAAACTTTTCTTAAAATAAATTCGATTAGCCATATTTTCAATTTGTATTACTAATCTGTAAACCAAATTCTGTATATTTTTTCGTATCTCAATTATGTACAGAACATATGAAAGCATAAAGAAAAGTTGCCAAGACTAAAAAATCACTGAATTTATAGTAATTACAGTGATTATTTGTATCTTGGGCCAAAGTTACCCGAATTGGATGAAAAGTTTGCCCAACTTATTTTATCTATATATGTATATATCAATTATAACAATAAATCTAAATATGTTAATTATTTTTAGGACATTAGTTCATTTCTATGAAGAAAAATACAACACATAAATGCAATGGCGAACCATAAAAATACAAAAATCCTCAGAACTCTGCCAAAGTAACCCAGATTAACCGTAATATTTTTTTAATGAGTAAATGAGGAAATCGAGGGAAAAAATAAATCAAGAATAATTATATGAAATTATTTTTTCCAAGAAACTATTTAAGTAAACATTTTTAAATAAAATAAACACAATTGTAATAATTCACAGATTCTTCGCTCCAGTTCGTTGTTCCTAATTTTTATCTGACGAAACTGCCGGGATACATTTTTTTTACGATCATTATTGGTATCATTATCACGTTGTAATAATTCTACTCTGCTTTTTGTTTACGAGTCCTAGTTGTTAACGTAAATTAATGTATGGCAAGTGCCCATAAATTATTTAAAATATTAACACAATATTAAGTTTATTAGAGAAAACACTTATTTTAGGCATTGTTAATATTACTATCAATCACTTTTAAGGTGTTAACAGTTACTGTCAATTCTTGGTTGGCCACACAATTTGTTTGTACTAATTCCAAATCGTTTCCGTCTTTCTTGTTACCAATTCCATAAATAATCAAATACAATCAAATAAAAAAGTATCTATTTATCGCTTTGGCTAAACACTGTCCTGCATAAGACGTATCGTTATATGGCTCATTGGAATCTTATATATAAAAACCCAGACCGCTCTGAGACGTCTTATTATTATCACATGTATGTATGAAATTTTCTCATGATGTAAGCGTTCGCGGTGTAAACAATGCGCACACACACAGTTCAGACGTACTAGGTCTTCAGAAATTCAGTATTTCAATTTCAATAAAGTCATTTATAACGGGTACGTTTATACTAGTATTTAAATAATAAATCACAAATAAATTAATTAAGCTTATTTCATTGAGTTCTTCTGTTTTTTTCATTATTTAATTGATTTTTTATTATGACTAAAAACGATAAAGAAAATTTATTTTTTGAATTATATCAGTGATTTAGATTTTTTGTCATAAGCTAGTCCATGTTTTTAAGAATTTACAATGTATCGTTCATCTTGCAACGCATTCAATATTTTGCTTATCTTCGTTTCAATTTATACTCCTGTCTATAGTGATATAGCAATACTCTTCAATACAATCCGTTATATTCGACGAGTTGCATGTAATTGTCCTTTATTTGGACGTATTTTGTAAGTTGTAAGGGCATAAGCGACCAAGTGAGGACGGACTACCACGAAATGTTTAGCACGTTCGCTGCAATACTTCCTGAAAACCAATTAAAAATGTATGTAATTTAAATTCGGAAGACCCCATACCAGATATGATTGCAAAACTCTGTCATCGGTTTATTTAGAATCCATTTATTATAGATATGTGCCTATCGTAGCATTTGAACTTCGAATAGCATTTACCTGTAATATGTACAAATGTCACTGTGTGCATTTATTAATTTATTATAATTCACTGCCGTGCTTATTTCATGCGCAGCCTTTTTGTCACACTTTAGAATGTATAATGACAGCTTTTTATCGATAATACTGAGCTTTCTAGTAATAAATATTCAAAGACCTGAAACCATTACCCACTGATATCGTTTACATCGATCCCGTTCACGGTTTGAATTTGTACTTGTTTATTTACATATTCGACTCGTATATTAGGCTTGTTCGATTTTTCGACGGAATGATCGTAATGTTGTCACCGTCTAATCACTATGGAGGCTGTGATTATTTCTCAACTCACAGATCTGTATTGGGAACTGGTTATTATCTTTTAAAATAATTTATTAGTTAATATTTGTGATTATGAATTACAATTAAATCAAAACTGACTGTGATTATAATCGTCAAGCAAGCACATCAAAATATTTTGAATCATTATCTTATAAACCTAAAATATCTAATTCAGATCATGTTCAGAACCGATTTTTAAATTGATAACTGTATATTATAGAAATCAAACACAATGATTCATTATATGCCATTTGTTAATTTCATTTTATAATACCATTTCAATAAACTGGTAACAGTGTTCACAGATACATTTAGTGATGCGAGGTCGCGAATAAACTCGTATTGGAAAATTGTGAAAAACGGGAAAAAATAATATAAAATTAAATTAAAAATTGATAACTTAGCTATTCCACTTGGTTTATCACTAACGTGACTTGTTTCGCGTCTTTAAGAAGCATCTTCAGCTAACTTTATCACAAGGTTATTTATTTCTAAGGTAAACGATGATTTTAATTCTTAAAAGGGTGTGGGTGAGTTTTATTACATTCCACTGGACGTGTGGAGGGGCGTAATCAATTTTTCATTTAATTTTATATTAAAAATGAACTTCCACAAAGATATCGCCGAATCCATAGAAAATATATGGGAAAAATAACTTTATTGTTAATGATAACTGTAAAAGCGTGGTATTTTTGACATACGCACACATTGTATCCACAAATTTTAGGTTATGGTGAGTTATTAGTTTGGAGATATATATGGAAGTAAAGAACATTTAACAATATTGAATCAAGTATGAGATCTATGTATACTTGAAGCCAACACAAAATATTTACGGAAACGTTCCTATTTTTATGTATGAAGTTTAACTCGATGTTAAACACATTTCTGTTTATGTGCAACCTATACTCAATATGCTAAAAAACAATGAAAAATATCATTTTTAACAGTTTATTTTCAATTTTCCGGGGTTTTCCCTCTATTTTAAAATTTCAGGGTTTTTTGCAACACTAGATACACTTTCTCTGTCTCACTATTTAATTGTTATGTGCGTTATATACATACAAACATGCACAAATTATTTAGTGTACTACAATCTACAGAGTTGACGATTATACTAAGACCGGCTTCGATTAAAATGTCAGTGTAACTATACACTACGAACCTTTTTCAATGTAAATATAAATTTTGATGCTATAAATTAAGAACCAGCTCTGTCATGAATAAATTCAAAGGCGTCAGAAAATTCAAATGATATGACTTGGTTGTAATCACTAATCAGTTCAAATTAACCCTCCCATTTGCGTGGGGAGACGAGTTCTTTTACGTAGAACGTTCTAGAACGTTGCATAGTAGTATTATCAATTCTACAATAGCCGGTTATTGTTTTATACGTTTACATTTAAATTAGTTGATCATCAATTTATACATAGTATGCGTCCATAAGCTTGAATCAGTATGCTAACTATTGTTTTCAAGTCATATATACACACATCTATACTTCAGGAAGTCACTTAAATAGGTATTTATTTTTCGTCTTTCTCCTTAGTCCTGTTTAATTCAACAGGTTGTTACATATTATATTTACTTTTTTTTCATGTCCGCTCCCAATGTGGAGCATATGGTCTCCTAATGGAGGTATCTTAATAGAATTTTTATACGAGAACTGCTTGTTACTCAGTTGCTCCACCTCTTTTTTTTTCAAAGAGAGTAGGGGTAAAAGGATAGGGCTATGAGAGAACTAGTGGTTAGCTAATCGCTCTCGCTACGCCCCGTGAGGATGGGATGGGTGGTAGGGAGGACTCAGACTACGAACAGAAATCCATAAATCAATTGAGAGATCAATCTATGAAAAACCGTCCGCACCGGGAATCGAACCTGAGATATCCGTAACCGTAGCCAGCGACCAGCGACGCTACCAACTGCGCCACGGACGCCGACATTATATTTACTACGTCAGCTGAAAGCAGAAGTTTTGTGATAATTTATAATGTGTTCACTATTATTTATGTATTTCAATTGATTTACACTATTGAGCTGAGATATACAAATGCAAAATATTCCAAGTGTGTAAAATATTTTTAGAAAACTGCTACTATAGATCAATAAAAAATAAATTAAAGTTACATATATTATGTTTACTACGTCAGGTGACAGCAGAAGTTTTTTCACTTATTTTCAAGCTAAGGTGATAATTTTTAATGTGTCAAAAGGGGTTTCATTATTATTTATGTATTTAAATTGATTTCCACTATTGAGCTGAGATATAATATTTAAGTGCAAAATATTCCAAGTATTTAAAATATTTTTAAGAAACTGCCACTATAGATCAGTATGCAATAAATTTTTAATATAATTTTAAAGTTGATAACTTTAATATTCCATTGGCTGTGTTCATCTTCAGACTAACTATATTCGAAGGTTATTTATTTCTAAGGTAAAACAATGATTCTAATTCTCAACATAAAAAATGAAAGGTGATGTGGGGTTATTTCCTTCTACTGGAAGTGGGATAAGACACGAACGATAATAGTACTAATTTACTTAACGCTACTATTAACAAAATTAAAATAACCTGTATTCAAAGTTTCAGATAAATAACTTCGTATTTAAAAAGTTATTGAATAGTCAAATCTTTAAACCTATAAGTCTATCCTGTTCAATTAACATAGTTCTGCATTCTGCTGAAAATTAGTAACTGTGTCATATGTCATGTACCTATGTTTGACGTCTGCTAGGAAGAAGAAGTAGCTTCGGTTGACATCGGCTTTCGCCTTTCCTGTCTACCTGTTGGTAGATTCTAGAATGCATGCTTTATTTCCTTATCTAACCGCATACTTAATGTAACAAATTCACGTGACGAGTAATTGAAATATATTATTTTAATTTTAATACGTAATGCATTGTTTTGGAAAAAAAACATCCGCTTCATTTACCTACTGCAGTTCTTTTGACAATGTTTGCTCGTCGAAGAAAGTTAGTCCAGTTGTTTGACACTATTAAATTGCTTATTTAAATATTATATTTAATATTAACGTGCATATATTGCACGTTAATATTTTGTTTCTTGGCGCTTATCCTAAAACTCTTAGTAGAAGGGTACTGAGACCTATTCTGCTAAGAAAAAACAATTTAAGTACAAGATATTCTGAGCTATGCAGCATAAACCGATATGAATTATCAAACACATAGTAACTATAGTGTTGAATTAATGACTTTCATACAGTCAGACTATCAGACACAAGTAATACCAACCATAAAAGAAGCCCAGGGGCATGACTAATTATCCAAATTAGTTGTATTCATAATTCAAAAATAAAATTACGTTGTATGTAATGGTCTTTTCGAATTGTCAGACTTGTCCAAGTTAACTGACAGATTTACGCGCTGTAGGTTAATAAAGGTCTTATACCCATAATAATGTCCATTTATCTGTACGTAGGCCAGACAAAACATATCAACTCCATTGTGTTTATCTCTTGTAGACCAGCAATTAATGTAATTATGTCTCCAAATCGGGAAACACAGCCTTCGTTTATGGTAAATGCTATCAGACCAGGAAACTGAAATAAAGTTTCTTTTCGTTGCATAATAATACTATGCTTTTAGTTTTAGCGTACAATAAATTTCGTTTTATGTTTTTTATTGATATCGCCATCATTATTTAAATTACACACTAAATTCAGCATACAAACAACGGTTTTCGTAACATTATTGTCTCAGGTGAAAAAACGTGAGAATGGTACTGATATGTGAAATGTAGAAAGATACCCCTAAGCTTAAAAAAGCTATAAGGCTTCTTATATCACAGCGGTTAATAAAGATTTGATGTCATACGCTTTAATGATATTTTGATTTGCCATTGGGATCACATTATTCGAATCGCTTATTATTAAATCAACTCTCGATTTGATCGAATAGTTTTCCTCTTTGCCGTTTCGCGAAAAAGAATATGCTACACGACTTCAAACCCCATATTTGTCAAACAGAACATAACTTCATAGTCTAAAGTAGCATTTTATAGGTCATTCTTAATGATGATTTATTCAGTACAAATCTCCAACCGGTTTTTTCTACCAGACAAATATACCTTTGGGTCAAAATAGGGATTTACTGTTTACCATTTTTTATGTTTATAATTGTGTTGTAATAGTTTTTGTAATAATGTTTGATATAGTTAATAATATGTCTACAGAAAATTTATATTATTTTAGTTACATGGTACATAAATAACGAGCAAGAAATGGTACGACCCTCTTTATGAGATACTGTCTCTTTTTCCTACGCAGACAGAGAAATGGTGGGCTTTTATAGAAAACCTATGAGACGTGAGGGCTTGTCTTTTTTTTCGCAGCGACTAAGGAATATTTTTTTTAGTTATGATATTCACCGAGTCTTTATTGTATTACTCTATTCTCATGGCGTATGAGACAGATATACTATGTCATAAGAAGTTTTTAATATCAATGTTCTCATTTCTTTCATACACATTAATTTTATGGCATATTCCTGTATTATATTACAATATGTGTAGTAGAAAGTAAGTTATTCATGCTTGTATTTCGTTCTCCTGATAAATGACCAAAAATGAGTTACTGCTCTGTTGTTTTGGGGTGTCGATATATCTGCCACATTAAGAATCAACTCATGTAGTTTGCGAACCAGTAAAGATTCAAACCCACTGCCGCTACTGTATTCGACACTTCACTAAACACAATACAGCAAACGATTTTATTTTACATATTTTTCCAATCCCGAAGGAAAATAAATCCTTTTTCGTGACACTCGCATCTCGTGAAACGAATAACTCTTTTCGTTGTTTTTACGTACATATTTATAATAGCTAAAAATAGGTATATTTGATAAGCTCAGGAAATGAAATTTCCCGTTTGAGTACCCATCCTAAGCAGTAACCATTCATCTTGTTGCCCTAAATTCGTAGCGTAAAATGAGTGACAGCCAATTTAACTTTGGAAAACATTCAAGTTACTTCCTACACACCTTGTTAACTCGAAAGACAATTTGATTTTTTTTCATGCATAACAGGTTAGTTGCATTTTCATAAACAACTAATAAATTTAATAATAACGTATTATATGAGTTAATATAGGTAGTAGTTATTTTATCGATGCTATGTAAAGAGCTCTATATATAGGTTGTAATATTATATTCAAACCAAGTTGTGATTAGCTATACTTTGATATTTGGCATTATTAACCTGGCTTTAGTGTCGTTTAATGTAAGTATTACAGCCACATAAGTTTTCAGTAAACCAACTTTTTCGGTATATACACAAATGAAGTAAAATGCTTCGATGCTATGATTATGTATCAATTTACACATATTGTTTTAAATAGAATACTGCTAATTGATAACCATAGCTCTGTGGCTGTGCATTAGTTTTATCAAAAAAATATATAGTAATTAATTCAATTTACTTTGAAATGAATAAATCATTAAAAAAATATATACGAGTGAATACTTTATCACCAGAAACGCACTGGGCAGGCTAGAAAAATGAGAAAGGTTTCGTTGCTGGTTATTTGATTATCAGTAATTAATTCAGTGATTAATTAAATGAGTTAGTATTAAAAACATACTTTCCATTGATGCTATTAATACCGATTCATTCACACATTGAAACTCAAAGTAAAGAATAATATTTTAGTTAGGATGCGAAAATATATTTCATTAACGATTTAGAACTTTAAATAATTTATCGAAAAACTCGAGCATTTCGTGCGATTTCTATCAGTTTTAAATAAATAATTATGAATCTCTGTATAAAGTATTAGTGGAACTGACATTTACAAGGTTTCTCACAGATAATATTTTCTAAATTTACGATTATATGGATAATAAAAGTGTTTCAAAGATATGCTTGTTCACGTTTACTAGCTTATTAAATTTAACAATAACAATATTTTAAATTATTGAATAACACTGGTTGATTAAACTTTTTGAGGACGGGAATCACTTTTATTACTGATTGACCATTGCGATCTATTCATTTATACGGGAATTTTAACATTTATTAAACATAAAAATATGATGAAAAAACATCTAGATTCGGAAATGTATCGATTTTAAATTTGATAATTAAGATTCCATTAATTACAGAAGTTGATTCAAATCAAAATGGGTAGTAGAATAATTTTAAACATTGATAAAGGTGCTTGGCGATTTATTTAAGATATTCATGTCTATGTTTGATAAAAAAATAAGTTACATCCCAATTGACTGATCACCACCCTTTCATTATAATTATTAATATGTTCATTTATAACATATTTATTTTCTTGAATTATAACAATCATCTTTGAAGATTAACGCAATTTTTCTTTTGTCTCACATTTAATCTGCTTATCCTTTTTTTCATTAGTACAAAACTGAATTTGATGTATGTATAATATGCTATGTATGAATTATTAAAATTCTTTCCTGAGCCTTTTGTTTTTGCATATATAAATTTTTCATATTCATTCGAAAACTCGTCTTTGTAATAAAATATGCAGCATAAAATATTCATAATGATACATTATCCAAAATCGTATCGAGTAAGTTTTAAAAGCATATCTTTTGACCTTTTGGGATCCTATACTTAACTCCACTTGTGATGATGTTACATAAAGAAAATAGGAAAAATTAAATATACATATTAAAGTAAATATAACATATTTTTGAACATATAAAATATTTCTAGGAGAGTTTCAACTTATTTTATAATCATTTCATAAGTATTAAATGATAATATATATTAGGTACTTTGAACAAATGGATCATTATATTCAAAAAATGCTGTAATCTTAAATAAAGTAATTTTTATTACATTTTTTATTTAATTATTTTCTTGTACATATCCAATAGATTTGTGAAACTATTATTTTAAAATATTATAAAATGCTATCATTGAATAGATTATTTCATGAATATTTAATTTAAGTATTCTTGAACAGTCTGTTGATTAGGGAAATGACATAACGATATGTATTATATACAATATTTTAAACTTATTTATGAGTTTTACTAAAAAGAATATTATTTTGATTCACGGCTCATTAATGATTATCATCTGACGACAAAATCAATCGTTTTCTCGTTGTTTGTTGACTGTAAATCCTAATATACACCTTTCATAAAAAGGCGTTTTTTGAAAATATTTTTTAAAAATCATGGATGTTTCTTATATTAAGTTTTGTAAAGGCAGCGCCCATTCGTTATATATATATATATTTTATCCGTTTGTGAGTATTGTAAGTATTGAACGGCTACAGGCTACGGTGGTTTCAAAAGGGTTAAAGGCTTTTAACTGCGGTCGCATCTTCCGATGCGGGGGCCGCGGCCGTATTGGGCGGTCTGCGGGGGTGGCCGACCGCGACCCACGCTTTTTCAACAATATTGGTAAATAATAATAACGATAATATTCGGCCATATGGCGGGAATTTCGAAACAAGAACTTTACACGATGTAATATCCGCTTTATTGATCGCTACATTCAGCTACAAGTTAATATTAATTTTAAATAAAAAAATGTTGTCGTTAAAATTCTATTATAATTATGTTTCATAACATTACTTTTATGTCATTGAATATATTTTTATAGTGTACATGCACCGACTGTTGTAATATAATAAGCTATCGACCAATAAATTAAAATGATCATTTTGATTCCTTTATCATTAAGATAAATTGATCACAAAAGATAATTGCTTATGTAAATTATAGAGCGAGTATATATTTTTTATTCTATTATAGAAATTCATATATTTTTGCATCCACTGTTGGTTAGGTGCAAATGAATACTTGAAAATCCAAAAAATCTAATAACGAGAAACGTTAGTTTTATATATTTTTAAAATCGATTGAAGATCACCGAAAGTAAAAATGATATTATTATCGTTTTATGTCTTATTATTCTTACCATTAAAATATTTATTTTATTCGTTTACACAGTTAAACTCGATTTCTAGATGGTTTAAATATTATTATTAAAATTTCAAATATGCGTTAATAACTAGAAGATTATTTGCATTAATTAGTTCTTTAATAAAATTGGTCCTGAGATTAATTATTGTAAATCTAAAGGGATATATGTACTCGAATTGAGATTGCATTTTACATACATAGTGTGTACATATACACACTTCAAAACAGCATTTTGAAAGAAGACGTGGTTGTGCTTCTAAAATGTAAAATAATGATTACCGAAGAAAATCTTAATTTCTATTATAGTTTCCGCCACGGACCCGATAAGCAAAATTTTCCGATCAAGCAGGGAAATTAAAAAATATATTTGAATCTTTACAAAATAAACATTACCTTTAATTGATATTTTTATATTATAACTTTGTACTCAATATTAAAAAAGGATTTAGCGTAACTTCATTTGCCTGTAATAATTTGTACTGTTAGCACTTTGAAATACCTTTTTGCGAACTTAATATCATATGTGTTTCAATATAAAGAGTTCACTTATGAATAATCGATTGCGACTACAGCGTTGGAGACAGATGTTTTGTGTTGTTAACAATTATTATGGAAACTGTTGATGATGAAATTGTCCACCTATTCATATTGTTGCAAAACTTTACACTACATACTTGTTTTTTTAACCGGGTATTATATCTTTGTCTTTGGCTATATGCATGACTAATGTGAACCCTTTTGCTCTGCAATCAATCACGTGCACTGTTGAGGAATACACAATTCGTGTACACACAAAACATGCTTGAAATAAATTAGTGCGCGATTTCTGTCTGTGTGGTTTAAAGCACAATATGAAGCCATCACACGGGCCACTTGCAAGCGTGATGTATCGCTTCAACATAACCTTAGGGGTTACACAGAGAGAAAAGTGTGCGCAAAATTAGATAGACTTGGCGTAAAACTATGTCGGAAGTCATTATTTTCAATGAGAAACTCTGGGCTTATTAGTTAGCTCTCGGCCGAGCAAATTTGTAGTTGGTTCAGTAAAAGCTTGCATATAAAATTATATTTGTATATGCTCTGTGCGGGGAATGCACTTAACCTGTATAGATCGAAGGTGATTTGCAAAGTATCATAGACATTAGCAACAGTAAATTTTCGCTGAAAATATTCGCAATCTCGCTGTGGTATTTATTTATATTAATATTGAATTCCTGCGCAAAATTAGCCGTGTAATATGTCAGTGATAGTTTGTCCTCAATATCGCGCCTACATTAGAAAATTAAAATCATGATATCGTATCTTATAGGTAGGTATATTATACCATAAAATATCCGATGTGTGCCTGAAAATATGATCTACATCAGTGGTTTTTAGCGAGGGTGCAAATGTCCAAAATTAAAGGGACGAGTGTTTTTATTCGTTTGACTAACAGCCGAACCCATGTATCCGAGTTTATCTGATTTTAAAATTGGTTTTCTTAGTCAAAATTTGTTGACCAATTGGATGTCGTCTATACCAGTGCTTCACAAACTGCGAACGCATGATATGACTTTAACTCATCGGTACCATATGTATGCCAAAAAGATTATTCTTTATACTCTACAAGAAATCTTTTTAAATCACAAACAGTAAATTGTCCTTGGGAGAGAGAGTACATTGAAACAAAATAATGCCTCAAATGCGATTGTCTCAAAACTTTTTATGACTTTATGCCTTCTATCAGTAAACTTTCGATACATAATTTCAAAGAAAGCTTTTGATAACTAAATTAATTTAATTTTCGCAGTAGCAGCAGTGGTTTAATTTTTTGTTAATTTTATGGGCCGTGAAAAGTGAATGAAAAAGTTTGAGAAGCACTCGTCTGGACCATCATAAATGCTTTCTGGTTCTTTCCTCTAGCTGTCCTTTTACGTTGGCGATTCTAACTTAACATATTTTTGGTTAGTTTATTTTAATTGTTCACCACTTGATATTATTTTATCAGACATTCAATCAATATGTAACAAAAAGCTTTAAAAATTATTAAAGTTATCATATAAACTTTTTATTTATTTTCCTGTTCTGTTTTATAACTTAAGTTTTAGGGTTGAACAATTTCTGATGAACAATACTATATTATATGATAATTTAATATCCTTTCAATTCTAGGCGTTACAACAGAACTAAATCAATCCAAGGTTGTCACGCAATAATAATTAGCTGCCACCGAAACAATACAATAGAGCTTTAGCAACAATCAATTATAGCAAGTCATGCATTTAATGATATTTAAGCAATTTCAACTATCAATTATTCCAATAAGCAATACTATTGACAACTCTGACTCGTAAATATTAGCATGCTATTGGCGGAAATCTATTCTGAAAATTAGCTAATTGTATAAGTCTGGAGATAATTTGTAGCTTTCGTTTTCATGCAACCGAGATTAATTAAACATTAATTTGTTGTAATGTTCTCTTAAAGTTCATTGAATTTTTTTATTGAAACCACCCAGACTTTTTTAATATTGAGGATTTTTTTTAGATAGTAATCAATCATTATCATTCGTAAGGTTTAATGACCACATGCATGGCAAATATTTCAAAATATCGACGGTGTTTTGGTTAATTGATATAACCCTCAATATTGAAATTGTTCAGGAGAGAGAAAAAAACCCTTTTTATCGAAAACATTATATGGTGAATTGCGATGTAAATCTTTGAAATTCACACCTGTTAATTTTCGTGTTTGCAGATACGGGATTATACGTAGCGAGTTTCGATATAATAGTGGCTAACATCGAGTGGAATTTTTAATCCTAAGACCAATTAAAAATGATATTTTCCTTCCAAAAAGTGGTCAGTTTATTTTTCTAATGTATATTATTTGGCCGAGACCTGCTCTGTCGTCCTTAAAGTGAGATCCAATAATTAACCCATTTTCGTATTTTTTGAGGGTTACATCAATTGGCAAAAACACAGTTGATATTATAGGTTTGAGAATGAAACCGATAATCTATCAATGAAAAGTATGTTTAAATAAAGTTTTAACGAGATTGGATTATTTTAAATAATTAAATGTCAAACAGGTATACACATAACTAGGGCGAGTGTTCCTAAAGTCAGCCGTCGCCAGTGGTCGGCCTTTTGAGCTTTAAAACTTAAATAATAATGGATACATTTTAAAAAACATTTTTTTTTTAATTCGCGTAGGTATTCTTGCCACTGTATATCTGCACTATTCTTACCTATATGATGCCATACGCAATTGGGCCGAACACTGAGCAACGAAACTTCTATTATTTTATGCTTGGTACAATATTAACTATTTTATCTTTAGTTGGTTACATTACTTAATCCCTGTTTAATGGTATAGCAGCGAAAAAATATGTATCTATCATTCATTGTCAAAAACTCCATTTTGAAAGTACACCTGTCGCTTAACTGGCAGACGACTAGCGAAATGACCCTATCTAATTAATTTAACAATTTAATATAAAGTATCATGATAACATCAATATTAAATTTGGTTGAAAGATTTCACCCGATTCGAAACATAATTGTATACTTGTTTAATCAATTCATTTTTGTTTATTAATCAACATTTTTTGCTGTTACTATACATTACGCGCTTTATTTAACCATATTGACTGTTAAATTTAATAATAATTCATGCATAATCCTTGAAAATTGGTAAAGACTAATTGACATGAAATGTATAGATTTCATACTATAGATTTGTGTCAACGATTACAGGACAAATTATAAGATAAGGCAATAAAAGTTTAAGTACCGTTATAATTTATCAAATTACTAAAATTGTTATTGTAATGATTAAGTATCGTTATCACCGCATCTTAATATAATAATTTCACGTAATTGTCCTTTGACTACTGGCTCGAATGATTAAACCACAAGCGTATTTGACAGTTCTCCGATATCTTATCTTCGAACAAATAATTCTATACGGTCACACCTATATTTGATGGACTGATATCAAAAATATGAGAAATGTGTCTTATTTATTTTCTTCATCTAAGAAAAGTAGTTCTCAATTATTCGGTATACAGGTAGTCCTCGACTTACGACCAACATTTAAAAAAAATTATCAGTCGGAACATCTAAGAGCCTTCAAAAGAATCAGTACTGATATATTATGTTACTATTACATTACCGCTCAAACAAAAAAGAGTGAATGACGCAAGACTGGTTTTTGGATTTATTTATTCCTGAAGTAAGACAATATTATCTGAAAGGAATTTCAACGCAATTCTTGCAGGCATAACCTTATTTCATCCACCAGCATTATAAAGCAAATTTCATTTTTCAAAGCTATTCTTGAAGCCTTACCTTATTATAACCACTTTTTTTACAAGGAAGATAATAAAATTGTGTTCACAAGGTTTTATTCTATGTTTTAATTGTTAAAAACAGAGGATCGGCGGGGCAATTTGAGATAATATTGTGATAATCTGATATGATATCTTTTGACAGCTACAATATAAAATTTGAAAAGTGCGTTTTGATGTGTTAAATATACTTCACATTTTTGGTTGCAGCTGTTTTTGTATACTAAAACAGACCTGAACTCTGAACCGAACAATATTTAATTTGAATATTTTGTATGGAATTCGACTTACGACCAAACTTCATTAACGTATCTCGGTCGTAAGTCGAGGACAATCTGTATTCATACTGCAATGCGTTAAAAAGAACATATTGAATTGAAATTCTCCAGATATTTGTTTCAGTATAATATTATTTATTTACGCTTTATTAAACATGTGCGTTGCTAAGAAATTTTAATTACGAAAGCTGTAGCGGTTGTGCAAAGTTTGTTCTACAAGCATACAAACTACGAACAAAGTGTTTCAACAAGAGATATTTTATTTGCAAGTCAGTATTTCAAGATACGTTTTCAGAGAGATTAATGATAGTAGGATGAGGTTAGGGGAACCATATTTGTAAACTAGTCTATCTACGCCCTTTTGCAATGTTTGGTTGAGTAGAAAAGATGTAAATATCACCGAAATCCGTACCCTTTCATACAAGTTCATAAATCGATTGCAAAATAAATGCACGGGAATGCTTATTGGGTGAATGCATTGACCGCAAAGCGAAACATTGTTATTGTGTTCAGCATAGATCACTACTCTTCAATTTTTGAACTACTATTTCATATCAATTTCGTTTATAAATAACATTTATTTTATTTACTTCGTTTATTGAACTTATCTGTATTGCCTGTTTAAGTACTTAAGCCGATAATAAATAAAAGATTTAGATTGTGTTAAATATTATTAATATTATAAATAGATTTTATATAATAAAAAGGAAAAAATTACAAGCTTATAATTTAAGACATTGACTGAGGGTGCTTGATGGAATTTCAATATCAAATTTGGATTATTGAGATTTTGTACACTTCCATGTATTTTGTCACTAACGAACCGGGTTTCGCCTTGCTGCTGTGCTCGAATGCCTGAAGATGCGAAAGGCGAAACCCGGGTCGTTAGTGACAAAATACATGGAAGTGTACAAAATCTCAATAATCCAACATTTTTACAAGCTTATGTTTCGAATATAAACAATATTTTTGTGCTCAATAACCGCCGATGTCTAAGAGATGTCAATTTGATTTGATTTGATTTGTTATCTGTAGTCTTGCAGTAAGAATTCCCTTCGATGATCAAAATGTTTAAGTTATGGCTAGTTCAAATATCAAATATTTTGAGGACATAACAAAACTATTATTAAGATATTTGTAATTTGTCTTCTTCTTTGTAAAGAATTATATTTTTTCGTCCTCCCTTATTTCTCTGAGTTACAATATTTGCAATACAAACTGAGGATGGCAATAATATTTGATAAATATTTTCTTTAACACATTTTTTCCTCCAACGTTTCACAAGTATGTGTATGTAACATACATGTGGTGTATTTTATTAATCTAGAATAATTTGAACACCGATAAAAGTAATAAAAAACAAGTACATATTTACTCAAACGCCTCCTCAATTATTTTTTCTTATTATTTATAAAGCACTTGTCGATTATCTTAATTTAAAATCGTTTTTATTTCACTATTATTTTTTACTGTTAGTTATGTTCTTACGTAAGTACCTACATGCATTTAGTTTAAGTATAGTGTTTATAGCGTGATTTTAATGGGGAAATAAATAACTCAATCCATATCGTTAACACGTATAGAATATAGATCATACGTAGAAAGTTTTTACAGTTTACTTAATATTCATAAACGTGTAGAAGTGTATCAGCTAAATTCTAATTGCTTTATATGTTTATATTAGATATATGTATTTTACGATTATAGATGCATAATATCCTCATTAATTTTACAACGCCTTTTATCGACACTCCCTACGTATTATCAAATATGTGCCACATACGTGAGTATACGTATTTTCGTTGACTACGCACTCAGCTCTATAGGTAGGCAACAAACAACATTGGGAATAGAATATACTTCATCATTTTTTCGTAAACTATAAACACGTAACTTGTCACTTTTACGAAAGTCTTTACCTAAAATCCGACGTCCAATGTCGTATTTGTAATATTTCAAAAACTATAAACTTCTCAGCAAAACTTTATATAAAATTAAAAACCAGATTAAAATTAGTCCCAGGTATTAAAAAAGATAGATGTAGCCTTTACTCTGCAACTGCGTCCTGAATCTTTGAGACGCTCTGATGTAAAATGTCATGTTTGCAGATACGGGATTATACGTAGGGACTGTCGTTATGTGATTTTTTTAAAATATGTTGAATACGGTTTATTAAACAATCGCTATTGTCGCATTAAAAGAATTGATATATCATAATGCGTTGTATAGAAATATCTATTCTATCAAAAGTGTAAACAATGCATCCGTTATATTGAATTCCATAGACTTTTTTGATTCAAAATATAATACAGGCGACAATGATTTCGTAACGATGTTTTAAATATCAAGAAAATATCACGAAATTATTCATGCAGATTCTGTCCATGTTATCTCGGAATTATGTATGTAGCAATATGTTTTATTTTAACATCAAATGATTTCCTGACATAAAGCTTTGACTGAATGTTTAATTATTCATGATTGATTCGGAACCCATAAATTTATTTCATACACGATGCGCTTAATAACGAAATTAATCACATTTTCGTCACAACGTACGCAATTAATTAACTCTGTCAAGCCTGTTAATTGGATGCATCAATAATTACCGTATACAGTGGCAGTTTTGTCAAACAGGCAGTCGTTTTTTATGTATATATATATTTTAAATTACTTGGTGTTACCTACGTTAACAATGAAAATCACATTTAAATATTAATAAGAATATTTTGTATAAGAGTTTATTTTATTATAATAGTTACGAAACAACCGATAGATTAAAATGTATACATCGATAAGCCGTACAATATTTCTTTACAATTGATTTTGTTAACATGTAATACTGAAAAAATTGTAGCTTATAGATTTTATCTAACTCAAAATGAGACATACTTTAACTCTAGGTAACTGACAGTACGAATTAGAAAATCCACAATGGAATCAGATCATTTACTTAAATCTCTAAAATTTATTTCCGCCATTGCACATTATATCGAGAGGTATGTAATTAATTTGAGTACCAGCTGGGTTAAACCATTTTTCTAATATTTGAAAACCGTAAATGTCCTGACTCAGGGGTGGGGAACCGTGTCATATCGGAAAGCCGCATTAATTTAACTGTAATCTTTGTAAGCCAGCATTAAAAAACTTCAATTAGATAATACATTATACTATAAAATGTACATACAATATTTTGAGAATTATTGAAAATATTGAATCTAGTCAAAGGGCTGTACTCGAGACCACAGGCTCCCCAGCTCTGTCTTAACCTACACGCTCTTTAATGAGGTATGTGTAGCGGATGGCACAAGAACCGTTTTGCAAAACTAAACTACTTATCAAATTTAATAAATAAATAATTAGTCCCATGAATTTTTTCATTGAATTAATGTATATGTGGGATAAATGTTAATATACATGGGATGTATATTTTACATAACAGACAGTAAAATACTCACTCTTAAAATATTCGTTACGCTGGAGGGGTTATCATTAATATTCGATTCATTAAGATAGTTATCATTTCTCCTTTTTGATTTGTGAGTAATATAGATCTTGTTATTTTTTGTTGTATTCATATTTTGTTTTTTTTCTTTCCAGACCATATCACAACATGGCTACGAAAAGAGCGCTTGTGTTCCTGGCTTCCATTGCTCTCCTATCACTAAGGGTCACAGCCGAACAAAGTGATATCGAAAATGATTTTCGATTTATATCACATCAAGGTAAGATATTTTAATATTCTTTATGGATTCGGCGTTAACTTTGTGGAAGTTCATTTTTAATGTGAAATTAAATAAAATTGATAACTTAGTTATTCCACTTGGTTCTTGTTCAATTGTATACAACTTATTCTTCTTTCGAATTTTTGATGATGTATATTGATAAAGTCTAGCTCAGTGTTTTCCAACATTTTAACATCTGAGGGCCGGTAAATAATATAACAGTCGGATTGCAAATGTTTTTGTACAACGGAATTGATTTAATTTTGGTGGATGGGCACTGTTCACAGTATCATCGGTTGGTCAACACTGGTCTAGCCGACTAGTCCGTAATCGTCGCTTTTATGAGAGTCTTGCGAATTTCAAACAGCGTAAGAAAGTGATAAAATGAAAAAAAGAATACATTCGAATATTCATTTATATATCGTATATCGGTTGATGCGCATATAAAGGGTGGGCGTGTGGGGTCCCAACTCTTGATCCCGTATATACACGGGAGTGGCAGCGAACAGGTTAAAAGTTGCATTGCAGCGACAATGTCCTGCGAGTAAGGTACTTGATGATGATGTAACAATTATCGAGTACATTGGCATTTGCTAGCTAGATAAAACATAATATTTCTATTCCATGTCTAGGCAGCGAGCCGCCTCCACTTCCCGCGATGATAATTGACGTCGATCATTAGGCACCCTCGACAGAAACATCTCACGAGCGCATGCGCTTTCGACGCGAGACGTGACCGGTAGTTCCAGGCCCAACTTCAGGACACGTGCTCATTTTTATTGGCGCTGTTTAGTACACGAGACGTGATTTGTTTTTGCAAAAGCGGTTGTGGTATAGCTTTAAAACCTACTTCATATTCGGATATTCGTGTGTCTCCTTACTGATCACTGAAGTTCATATTCAAATGTAGCTGGATACTACCACACAGCTACCTGGTGACCGCTCGAAGGAATACCAATCAAAACGTGTAAAATATACGAATTCCGTAAATATTGTTAAATTATCATGCAAATGTTATTCATATATTTATAATGCCTGTCTCGAAGCCGAGTAATCATCTTCGTCGTCGTCTTTGGTTGCGCTTTTGACGGCCTCGAAAGTAAGTACGGACAGTTTCATAAATTGATTTTTCTGTCGATTTAATGAATTGTGTTTAAATGTACGGAAGGATGAACTTTCATCCATTCAATACTTAAAGCGGGCATATCGAGAGTGACTAGTCCAATAGTCCTGTCTTAGCCCTATCTTTACTCAGTTAAGAAAAGAAAATATCTGGTAGCTAATAATTGCCAATTCGTCAATTATTTTGAAATTTTAAATCACATGAAATAAAATCGATACGATTTTTTTAACCACTTGAGATCAACTCGAGGTGAAAAAACATTAAAAACGATATTGACCTTACCAGAGCTTGAACCCAAACTCATCTGACCGCTAGGGTAAAGCTCTTCACTAGTCTGCAGAGGTTGATAATAAAAAACAGTTCTCGTAGAACAACTTTTGTCGAGATAAGCTCCAACAGCAATCAATATTCTCCCGAATAGAGACATGGCTATAATTTGTAATAATCGATGATTAAATATCATCAAAGACGTTTGAAAAAAATAGTATTTACTTCTTGATACTTTTTATATTGCCGAAATAATAATACCCAAGAGTTACGGATAGTGTATTAAGTTCATAATAAACTCTGATTGATTTTCAATCTTCCAAAGCTTATGGTATTTTATGAACATGTTTTGTGTTTGAATAATGCTAAGTTATCTTGTCGGCGTCCGTGGTTCGTCGCTGGCTACGGTTACGGATGTCTCGGGTTCAATTCCCGGTGCGGACGGTTTTCATAGATTGATCTTTCAATCGATTTATGGATTTCTGTTCGTAGTCTGAGTCCTCCCTCCCACTAATCCCATCCTCACGGGGCGTAACGAGAGCGATTAGCTAACCACTAGTCCTGTCATAGCCCTATCCTTCTATCCCTACTCTCTTCGAAAAAGAAAAGAGAGGTTGAGCAACTGAGTGACAAGCAGTTCTCGTAGAAAAAATTCTGTCAAGATACCTCCATTAGGATACCATATGCTCCACATTGGGAGCGGACATGGAAAAAAAAGTTATCTTGGTCAGCTAGCATTTTAGTATACCGTGAAGAAATTGAGAAAATCGCAACCCACGAAACTGGATTGTCTTACGGGATGGCAAGAAGAATCCATTGTGTAAATTAAATCTTTTGTACGATATTTTATTTTCATTGAGGAATCATTTAAGTGAATATTTTTTTGTAGTAATTTTTAATGTTTAGTAATCGCCCAGAATGAAAAAAATTTCTTGCATCCCCCTGGATACCTCGAGCGTACCCATAACGGCGACAGCATTGCCACGTTGGATTTCTATGCTTATTCGCTGTCTAAGATATTCACCTGAGCGGCACTCACCCGTCCTGTCCGTCATCCTTCGACCAATTTCCGCCACCGTCCTCAAAGCCGAGGGTCCCCAGGGACCGAACGTCTCAAAACCCAATGGACAGAAAATGAAATTTGGCGAGAGAATATTGTTTGTTGACGTGAATGCATTTTCTAACGTGCTTTTTTTGTTAATTTCTACATGTATCCTCGCCTTCTGTTCCTAATGTCCATTCATTCAATATTATATATTATAATAAGTAAAATATTATGTTGTATCATTCCGCTGTGGGTTTGAAGTAAGGATACGTGACTATTGAATTGAGTGGTTTCGATCCAGGATCCGTTACATGTTAGTCAAGATTCAAGATGATGGCACGTGTTAACTTAACACGTTTTCATCTAAGTCCACGTAATTATATTATTACTTATTATTGACATTTGCAGGAATTGGCGGCAAATTGCTTGACTAGTCTTGCAAATTACTTTACAGTTTCAATATACGATAAATGGAATGCAGGGATTCTCAAAACCTAAATGAATAATAATAAAGTCATACCATACGTTTAAATTAACTTTATAAATTCGCTGTTAAGACCTTTTTTAAAGTGGCAGCGAACCACCATGTATGGATAATTGCGAAAAGAACTTTGATAAACCTTCATCCAACAGTATATCAAAGCCGTTGTCGAATAACTGAACTGATGGTGATATTTTCATAAATTATCTTCAATTGTTTCTTAAGAAAATATTATTTGAGCTTTATTTGTATCTCACAACACTACTTCTGTTTTGGATGGTTCACATGTAGTCTTGACAAGTAGATCCTTGGGTTTTTCGGCTTTTATTTTCATTTTGTAAAGACTGTCTTTTGTCAGTGTAAAATTCAAGTTAGGCTTAAAAAGGTCCAATGTATGTTCAATATTGTGGATGTAGTGACGAGTAGAGAAATGAATGTACTATAAAGCATACCTCAAATGGTTCTGGTCAAGATAAAACTCCCACTAAACGTATCGTAAGATAACGAGGGGTTAGTAGGTTTGCAATAATCGGTGTAGTAAAAAAGTCGAAACAGTAGAAAGAACTTTTGATTGTTTAAGGTGTCCGTACATCAATATATCGACAGTAGAAAATAACGACCATCTAAGTATAAATCACATTGAGAATCGCAGCAATAATTTGTTCACACTCGACACAAACGGTGGTTGAGAGTTTAAGAAATGTAGGGTCATTTCGCCAGTGCTCGGCCAGTTAAGCGACAGATGTACTTTCAAAATGGATTTTGAGTCAATGAATGATAAATACATATTTTTTCCGCTATTATTCCAACTTTAAATATAATAGTTAATATTGTACCAAGCATACAATAATAGAAGTCTCGTTGCCCAGTGTTCGGCCATCACTTTGAAGCTTCATAAATATCGCGAACGAATTTAGTGAGAGGAGACAGAACAATAAAAAACATAATGATGCAACATGAATTTGTCGAATCTTGTGAAGTAAAAATGTGCTTTTTTTAATTTCGTATTGCATCATATAGGTCAGTATAGTGCAAATATACATTGGCAAGTGTCAAGACTTACACGAATTAAATTTTTTTTTTATATATATCCACTATTATTGAAGTTTTAAGCTCAAAAGGCCGACCACTGGCGACGACTGACTTTATGAACACTCATCCTAGTACATATGCTGAGATAAAGATACATTTTTTCATTCAAAATACATGTCAAGATAATGAGCGACAATGTTTTTGGGACAACATGATCTCTTTAACAAGCATTAAGAATATAATAGGTTTCGTTATTATTAAAAAGTTTCGTTGCGTTCTTGATATAAATATAATTATATAACACATACGCAAAAAAACACATGATAATAGCAAGTAAACGATGAATTATATTTCTGCTCGAATTTTAATTAAATGTGTTTGAAACCATGTTTTAAAGAGCCGCAAGAATAATTGGTCACGATTTCGCATACTCTATCTAATGATGAGCCGATAAAAGTGTTTTGCAAAAAGTATTAAGTTATTGATAATGATATTGATTGAAAGTGTTTAGATTCGTGTTGAATTCAATAGACCATAAAATATGAAGTCGTTGGAGATGTTTCACGATTTAGCATGTACCTATACTGCAAACTTTATTAATATACATCAAATTAATATTGATAAAACTTGTTTTTTTTTATACGAATTCGTGGATACGTTATTTGTGGGTGTTTTGGAAGTCTTTAAAATATTTTTTTTCAATTGAATATTGCACAAAAATTAAATAGTTTTTAAAATATGTAGGTTTAAAAAATACATTATTACTAACGAGTCTTTTGTAAAAAATCTTTAGTTCTCAATTAGTTTCGGAACCAAGAAAATCAAAAATGGACGATGAAAAAAATAGTAATCGATGGTCGGCGTTCGTGGCGCAGTTGGCTACGACTACGGGCGTCTCGGGTTCAATTCCCGGTGCGGACAGTTTTCATAAATTGATCTCTCAATCGATTTATGGATTTATGTTCGTAGGCTGAGTATTTGCGATGTCTAAAATTCCCTTCTCACCCACCCATCCAATCCTCACGAGGCGTAGCAAGAGCGATTAATTAACCACTAGTCCTGTCCTAGCCCTATCCTTCTATGCCTACTTTCTTCGAAAAAAGAGATGTTGAGCAACTGCGTTACAAACAGTTCTCATAGAAAAATTCTGTTGAGATACCTCCATTAGGAGACCATATGCTCCACGTTGGGAGCGGACATGGGAAAAAAATATTTCATCATGAGTAAAATATGTTTTCAAAATGCATTCGCTTTTTCTATTAAAAACGGCATGAAATATGACTATTTACCCTGATTCTTGCTCATAACGGTTCTTTATGTGTTGGCGAATTGAATACGCTCTATTTTGATGGTAATAATGTACAATTTAAATCCGCTACTTCACATTTGCATACTATTCTAATCTCGCTACTACAATTTTCTACCCGTCTGATTCATATCTTTGATGATATGATTTGTTACAATTTGCAGTAATATATGCAAAATAATATCAACCGTGTCGAACTGAAATTGCTTTACATACATATATGAGAAATAATTATTTATCGGATTGAATTACAGAATCCAACAGCAAATTCTTCCACCTCTTCTAGCATGCCCAATATCTAGTGATAAATGTGTGCATAAATCAATTACACTATCAATTAAATAGTGTAAACTTATCTACATATAAATGAATGTTTGCTTGTACCTTATGCGTTTCTATACCATTCATCCGATTTCTGTGAAACTTTGGTGGGTTGTTGTGAGAACACCATTCTGTGTGAGGGTTTCTGAAAAAACTCTAAAAATTTATAATTAAAAAAAGAATCAAATTCGTACAAAATATAAGAAACACAAATTTTGTGTATACAAAAGCACTTCAATAAACAGAATTAAACCACAAACACATTCTTTCTTAGAGTAGCATTGCAACGCATGCCGGGTACTCGCTAGTGTATTATTTATAATACATAGCTTTTTCACAAAAATTCAAAAATTCTTAGTATTCTGAAGATTTTTTCGTGATGATTCTTTTGAGATGTACCACAGATAAAAGTATTGTGCGATTACGTAGGTCCTGGAAAATGTCAACGTAATTACTATGTCACCAAATAAATTTTATTAAGAATTTTTAGAAGAGATTTCTTCAATTGAACCGATGCACATAAGACACCACTAATGACCTTCATATACGATCAGCTTTCCAATCTTAACCCCGGATCCCCATTAAATTTATATATGCAAATTTATGATATTGAACCTCTTTTGCCTCTTGTTCACATACGCAAGCGGAATATTCTGTTGCTGATCCTGTAGAAAATAATCAAAATTCCTAAACTATACTTGAGAAATATATCGACAAAATAAGACATCTCGCTAAGAAGATAACGATCTCTAACTAAATGATAGCGACGTCTAAATAAATCCACAAAACGATACATCCCGCGCAATCAAATAAATATCACTGAAAGTGAATGACATGATGTCTAGTCTTATAAATTATTGTGTGCAGACATTAGTTGCGGAACGGTTGCATGTTGATTCAATTAAGTGATTGCATTATTTTGAGCAATTAAAATGCAATTGGCGGTCTTCGTGCGGTTGTATTTTATTCACGACTTCTATAAATCAACATCACGTTATGTTACTCAACAAGTTGTTAATTTGTAAGTTCACTCCTATAATTAAATTTTAAATGTTTCGCTTGAAAAAAAATCATGGATGCGTCATTTCAGTAAATTTCATTTAATACACCTTTTAAAGAAATATACATTTAAATTTAATGGCCATCATGAGATTATGATTGAACGACATTCCATGCTGTGCGTATAGAACATCACGGATTTCTTGAAAAACTTGACTATAGCTTATTGTTTCCGATTGAATCTACCTTTTTGGCTCACCGATCGGATTGAAAAAAAGAAATAACTCAATTGGATAAAAAATAGCAATGTTTTTGTCAATCATTGTGTTAAGATGCTCATATTTACATCATTCATGTAATAAATATCTGTGAAGATTTAAAATAAATATATACATTAGTAAATTTGTTTGAATCAACTTCCATTCGTCCATTCGCCTGAAGATGCCGAAAGGCGAAACCCGGGTCGTTAGTGACAAAATACATGGAAGTGTACAAAATCTCAATAATCCAAATTTGAATCAACTTCCATATTTATTATTCAATATGATTTATAGATAAATTAACTATATTTATTTAATCTAACGAACTTTAATCCATGTATTTTTAGCGTTAAGATGTTTTGACTTGCCGAATTGATTGAGTGCTTATACATATGATGACGTTATAATGCACGAATTCTTCCGTAATGATTACTTATAGTTTCAGATATCTTTATTGGATTAAAATGTTAAAGTTACGGCGTGTTTAAGTAATATATTTTACTCTGTATGACCTCCGATTTCGTATGCTCTTAAATATGATACCACATCAGTTTTTAAATATTATTCGTGTAATATTAATGTAATAGGTAGAGTTGTTTCCCATTACGCCTCATGTCTATATGAAATACATGATTTAGACACTAATCCATACATAAGTCAGATCTTTCATTGCTTTTGTGGTGGCGTTTAGCAAAGAAAGATTAGAGATTGTATGCTATTATTCATTTTGAAGGTCTCGCCATTTATAGATAAAGCAGCTTTTTAGTTAGAGTCCTCACCTTTTATTGAAGAATCGTGCTTCAGACAATGTCCCAACTACAATTAATTATTATGTTATCGAATATTAGTGTTTTTATCTTTTATGTTGCATTGTAATAAAGCGTAAACGTTATTATGTCGGTATTTGACACGGAAATATTATAAATGAACGTTTTAATATATTATCAATATATTTAAGGATACAAATAAAGTAAATATCTAAGCGATTGGTTTTTGGCATCGGACTTATTCGAAATAAGTAATTGTTTACTGGTAATCCTTGATGAAATGGCAATGAAAAAACTCACTATCTTACATATTTGTTCTACAATTTCTATTTAAAAAACAGTACAGTTCTCAAGTCCTCTAGTTTTATATTCTTCAGCATTCATTAATCTTTGGACGTGTATTTTCTCTGTATAGTTTTTATCTAGTTATTCTTCGAGGAGCAATTCACTGGATTGATTTCTTGCCAGGCAAAAAATTCTCAATTATTCCATATTTTATTCACTATTGATTGCTAGCAAATATAAGTTTGGCTTAAATTCCCACTTACATTGGAAGAATATTTTATTGTTTTAAGAGTTTTAATGATTTATTTATCTCGTCGATTACAATACAAATATATATAATGTAGCATTTTTAATGGAATGGTGTGAATTAGTTTGTTGCCGATATATAAATGCTATGTTTATTTAATGCGGTGAACTAAATACGCATTGGTGATACATTAATGTCATTTGTGGTGAAAATGCTTCAAAGAAGAACCGCATCGAAACAGTGATAATGTAAAATGACTCTGAAAAGAACGCACCTTATTTACAATTTGTCACGTATCGGCCTAAGTTTCTCAGTAAGAAATGCAGTTTCCGATATAACCCTTTTAGTTCGTATAAGAAATTATTAAAAAACTTGTTAACTGTATTTATAAAAATAAATGTTTCGCTAATCGAGAGATTTTCTAAGCGATGAACGGTCCTGATAATTTGATGACATTGTGGAATTATTACAAAAAAATATTTTTTATTTTTATAAATATAATGCTTTTCCATCAAGAATTGATAGTTAACACAATAAAGTGAGACTGAATGCCTGACGAAACTGAAACTGACTGAATGTAAACATTTTTATATCCATGGAATGATATTTGAATTTAATGGAATTTCAATATCAAATTTGAATTGTATTTTTTTACACCATGTATTTCATCACTAACTACCCGGATTTCGTCTTTCGGCGTCTTCAGGCATTCGAGTACACGAAGTCAATTAGAGTTCCTGAAGACGTCAAAAACCGAAACCCTTGTCGTTAGTGACAAAGTACATGGAAATACACAAAAAATCATTATATTCGCTTAATTATTAACATGAATAGAAGTACTTAAAAAACTATAGTAAATAATCGTGTGAATATAGTATTTCCGAAAAATAGTAACCGAGTCCTGAATCTAATTAATCGCCAAATGTCTCAGTTCCAACTTTATTGTAAGATGAATTTTTTCATTAAAAAATAAATATTATCCTCAGTCATAACTAAAGTACTAACTTAGAAATATTTTTTCTGTTGGCATTGAAAATAGACGTACATCGAATTTCCCATTAATGTTTGAAGTTATTTTGTACGCACGAAATGTTTTTTAATGTGTTCGAAATATTAGGTTTTTTAAGGAAATGACCTGTCGTGGCAAATTATGTTGTAAATGTGATAAATTGAAGTTACGCGGAAACAACTAAATTTGAAGTAAACGAATCCATGGCAGGAAGTGTTGATTGGATCCGCTTACCAGTGCACCTCCACGCAGGTCGAGCGATACAAAACGCATAGGCATCACGTCTCGTCACGTATTCAATCAATGCACCACACCAGCTCACTCCATCTATCTCACCAGGTGCAGCCCAGTCACTTGTATAGCGATCATAAACCTGCGGCATATGAGCTAGAATCACTTCAAGAGAAAAAACGTTATTACGTATAATCTGCTATCATCGCTTCAATTAACGACAAAATATAACAAAAATGTTACACCCACTAGAAAGTAACATAATGTTAGATGATTTTTTTTGATTCAATCATCGATTAAATATTTTATTATTAATAATTGATTGTCCATGTTAAAATATTATTTATTTGTATTTTCGAAAGTGAGAATTAGTTGATGTCATTATACAATACCGTTGTCTTAACATTATCTGGCCTGATTGTATGCAAATATCGAGTACTGGTTCTAGTGCACTGATTCAATAAAGCAGTAGTGCACCGCCTTCGTCCACTCCTATGCACCTCGCGATTGCATCTCTTTGCAAATCACGTGGGATAAATTTAATGCATCGCCTTGCAACTAAAAGTCTGCTTTGTGTGATTGATACGTGGTCTCTCGAATAATTGCCGCTATGTAAATAAACTATATTCAATCGTTGAGATATATCCTAATCAGCATCAGTGATTGGTGAATGTGTTGGCTAAACGAGACTTGGTTTAATTTGCAAATAAACTTCAAGATATAAATATTTACTGTACACCTGCCAGAAATCAACGCTCGGCAGTAGGCTTAAAAATTATTATTTGAAAACAAATATTTCATATTCCAATATTTAATAATAATGAAGGGTTAAGTACACACATTTTTTTTATAAGTACCTTAGTTGAATAGTTTAATGATAACATAATGTGATTGTATTATACTACAAAACATTAAATAAATATTTACTATAGATGATAGAAAATCCTTTCGGTTATCTAATAATTATTTTATACCTCTTTGTTATTTTCTAATTAAAAAAAATGATTTTGAATGCAATGTAAATGTTTTTTATTTAAAAAAATTCAATTTATCTGTTGGAACTGAGAACTGGTATAACAATAAAATAGGGTAAAAACTGTATCTACAAAAATAATTTTATAAATATTTTTTTGAATAGAATTGAATTGAGGATACAAATATTATGCAAAAGGTCACTCTTAACGTCCTGAATTGTGTGACTAATTTCACATACAGCCTAATTTTAGTTATCTTGTGTTAAGATCTAAAAATATTCTTAATTGATTCAAAGAAATAAAAAAACGGTTCGTTTTAGACTATATATCTAAAATTTTTGCGATATATACTAGTTTATCTCATCTAATTCTGTACCACATTTTAAACATTAATGATGAAATTGAATTTTTAACTCGTTAAAACACTTATTTTTTCCAAGCTTTTTATTTGACATGTTTCGTTTATTGTAAAATGACTGTGTATAAAATCTGTTTGAACACCGATGGCAATAATCATTTTGAAAACAGCGTAAGAGAAATAATTCTCTTCACGCCAAGTGAATGCGTGGGGTCTTCGCATTATCTATATGTACTTGCAAATTCATAACACTCAATAATAATCGAGAAGCTCGTTGTCACTGGAAAGTTAGTGCAGCTGTATTGAAATGTATTCAATTATTGTGTCGAGTAACTGTTATATCGAAATTCAGAAGAAATCTCCATAATAAATTGAATGAATAGACGTAAATCTGTTGTAAATTGCAACTAGAAATTTTGTTATTACTTACATTGTATTGTATACGAATGCAAAATATATTAAAGCTCTTTTGTCAGAAATCGATAACTATCGTACATCAAAATAGTATACATATTGAGCAAAACGCTAGGTTCTTGTGAAATATAGTTGCTGAAATGCATTAACCATATAACACACATTATTGGTATAAAGCTGCTCAGAACGAAAGATGTGAGCTATGATCAACGTATTCTATACATATTTCATTAATCGAGGATTTATGTTGTTTTACGTTGTTGAATTATCTTGATTTAAAACTCTTGATGAACTTCAAATCGAAATAATTCTTGCACCAACTTCATATGTATCATGAACGTCTCCTCATGAATGACGATCTAATAAAGTTCATGACAAACCTATTTCTCTAAAAATACAGCTTCCAATCCCGGAATCCCGGTCAATTCCGGGATTGTCTGAATCAAATTACATCAAATTAAAACTTCCCGATTAACTAAAACGTGTACCTCGGTTTGTTCATGTACATAGTTTTTTATAATACTTATAAAATTAATATAAATTCATTGTAGTCTCCCTCCTTCTCATATTTCGTTACAACCGTTCTTAACCAATTTGAAATGGAGGGCAAATTAAGACTACGTCTTAAATGAATGTAGGACAATATTTTGATTACAAATTGATTGAAATGTCTTCTTTTTTGATACCATTTGGTAAATAAAACCTACCATAATAATATAAAATAATATATTAAAATGTTTTGAGCATTAGGTATCTTTTAAATTTTTTTTTTAAATGACTTAAAATCAACAAAAAAACTATTTACAACAAACCAATGCCCAAAAAAAGTATTTTATCATATATTCAATCCAATTGAAGCAATAATGGACACAAATTCAATTTCAAATAAAAATTAAACTTAATGACCCATCCGGGATCCCAGGATCCCGAAATCGTAAAAAGGTTCCAGATGCCCTATCTACGAAGATGCAATTTATATTTTTGTTGTTATATTTACATTATTGTAACACATCTACTTACGCATATCTGCGAGTATGTAAAAAACAAGTACAAATTTAAATTACTAATTTATTGAATAGTGGAGTTTTAGAGATATATTTGACTAGTATATTATAAATGGGCTAAAAAGGAATCTGTTTATATGTAATTGAAGTAGGTTCTTATTGTCATTCTACCCGATACAACGAAACAGTTATGAGTTTTTACTAATTCAAAACAATATTAGTTGTACGATATTTGTGATTAAAATATTGTGTTATAAACTGATAATATAATACGAAAAGTGACAGTGTCATCTGATTAAATTCGCACAACACCGACATTCACACGCACCTTTTTGTCTGCATATGCACCGTAGATTGTGCACAAGCAAAGTTGTGCTGTGCGTTACAGACAGACAGCCAAGATAAATCAAGACAAATATAATTGATATTTTTTAACAAACTGTATTGCGATAACTGTGTTTATATTACATATTACAACCAATTGCTAATGCACGATCAAATTCTTTTTAGTGGTCACTGTTACTTAAATATTCTACTTTACGCGTTTAACAAATATTTATTGAAAACAAATAAATATACAGATAATAAGATCCGTAAAGTGTTATGTTAGTTTACATTTGCATATCTTAGTTATATGTTTAGATCACGAACTACCTATATAAGTTTTCACGATATCCACTTTGACATCACCCAGCAGCGAGAGGTGAAACTTTTTTAAGGACGCGCATGACTAAATATTTACTAGTCATGGACCTACGTTCATAAATAATGTGTTTTTTTTGCTATCTATTATTTAGATATGCTATCTTTAATTTGTTTTAACATAGTATTTATTGGTATTATTTGTTCAACGGACTTAGTAACTGAAAAACAAACATTAATTTCTTATTAATTCAAGCCACATATCTGTACTTTTATTTAGTTTAAAATAAGTAAATCTATATATATATATATTATATCATATAAATTTATTTTTGTTTGTCTTCTATGTATTCCTTTACCATTCATTCAATTTAGATGAAACTTAGGTCAGTTGTTGTGCGCACACACGTAAAGGTTGAAAAAATTTAAGATCTAAAAAAACAATCAGATCCGTACAAATAGCGACATATTGGAAAAACCTTCTGATTTATTCGTGTATGTACCAGACGGAACATATAATATTGTGTATCCAAAAGCACTTCAATAACATAATTAAAACACAAACCCTTTCTTTTTTTGAGTGGCATTGCAACGCATGCCGATTACTCACTAGTATAAAATAAAATTTTACGATTTTTTTCCCATGTCCTCTCCCAATGTGGAGCATATGGTCTCCTAATGGAGGTATCTTAACAGTTTTTTTCTACGAGAGCTCCTTGTTACTCAGTTGCTCAACATCTCTTTTTTCGAAGAGAGTTGGTATAGAAGGATAGGCTATGACAGGACTAGTGGTCAGCTAATCGCTCTCACTACGCCCCGTGAGGATGGGATGGGTGGGAGAGAGGACTCAGACTATGAACAGAAATTCATAAATCAATTGAAAGATCAATCTAAGAAAACTGTCTGCACCGGGAATTGAACCCGAGACCTCCGTAACCGTAGCCAGCGACGCTACCAACTGCGCCACGGATGCCGACAAATAACAATGAAAAATAGCAGTCATTAATGTAAAGTATTGCCGGAATCGGAAAAGATTCTATAGTCGACATCCCTGACGAAGAAAGCAGTAACTCACATTTGTTCATTTTGCAGGAGGAAAGTTACTCATTAAAAATGAAAAGATTGAAAATAATGAGTTAAAATAAATATAAATTTATAAAAGCCTTAATATAAAACCATTATTAGAATGGATCATTTTATTTCGCTCTCCTGCAAAATGACCAAAAGTGAGTTACTGCTTTATTACTTGGGAGTGTCGATACATACCCGATTTAATAATAAAGTTTTATTTGAATTATGATATACTTATAAATGATAACCACAGTTTGAATTTAATGTTCGACACCTTGAGCAAACAAATCTTTTATTCGGTAATATTTTTTTGCCGTATCATATTTTTGCTTCTTACAATATTGATTTGTATAGTTAATATCAATTTGCCACATCTTTGGACCTCCGGTGGTTTCCAAAATATTTCAAGAAAAAGTCTTTTTAAGTTTAAGTATCGTATTTTATAAAATGTTTCAATAAATCAACACTGCAATACGATTTGAATCAAGACACTCTTTTATTACCCTATATTATTATTTACAAGTGTTTTTCCATAGTTATATGACATTTAGTTTCCAAAATTGTACGTACAGTTTGAGAAACGATGTTGAATATCAATATTATTATAATGAAAAATGTGGCAGGTATGACTGTGTAGTTTTTTTTTATCAAATCAATTTATTATTACTTAATTCAATATTGCGTACTGTACAATTTTCAATTCCTGTAATGAAAGAAGTAATATTTAAAATAAAATAATATACCAATAGCTATCAGGTATTATAACTTGCGTGTAAAAAAGAGTGATTAGTTTAAATAGCAATTTTTTGCATCCCATCTTAAAGGTATGTACATATTATGACAATTACGTTGAAAGTATTCATATATTCATTGAGTTTTCTCAGATAATTTCCGATCGTTTTATATTTTATTAAGTACACCAACTTCCTCAAATGTAACTTTTAAAAACTGTATGACAATAATCCACTGTTATATTTAGTTAATTAGTTAAAACCTTTTACTGTTTTTATTTCATAATACAAATTATAATATCGTCGTCGTTATGGAAGAAGACACTAACTGAAAAGTACTAGTTTTGAATAATTGGACTTTGAAGTTTGTCAAATGTTTGAAACGTCATACCGTCTTCATTTCGTTTGTTTGCAGAAAACTGTTTTAAGTGAAAGTATAATTTATAAAAATAAGTTTGTTCTTCCATACGGTAGAGTTTGAAATACGGGACATTTTGTTATAACTAACTCAATATGTCATTTTTTCGATTTAGTCTTTTCTTCCAGAACAGCGACGATATGTTCATTAGATTCCTACCTAGTTAGTTTTCAACATGAATAAATCAAATGATATAATATTTTTTTTTACCTTAAGACAAATTATACCTAAATTAAACTTTTATCTCTTTTTTTATTCTATTATAAATAGCCATCTTCTTTAAAAGGGTGTATGCTATTTTCGATCCTGTCAAATCAAATGTATACTTGTTAATTTGAATGCCTTGGTTACATTTAACTTTTTGTACAACTTAAAAAATCACCACCTTCTCAGAAATTTTGATGAACCTCTTCACGCCCCTTCTTAAGAAACTCTATATATAATTTTATATAAATTGAATGCATATTTGGGCAAAATTTGATTTTAATTTATATAATTTGTATTGAAATTAATTAATTTATCTTATATAAGTATGAAAAATTACTATGTTGTCCTGCAAACTATTTCATAAAATACATATTACCAGCATTTAGGAACTAGGCTTTTAGTTTTATATATATTGGCTCACATTTTTTTGGTCAGCATTTTTATTCAGTTTCAGTCAAAATTTTTAATACATTGGTCAGAATTTATATTAAATGGTCATAATGTATCAGTTAGAACTACAGAGGGCAGAATAAATAATTTATGGTCAGTATTTCTAAGCTAACCGTTTATTTTGACCGTATAATAATTTTATTCAGACCGTTCATATTTTTATTCTGACCAAAAATTGAAATTTATTCTTACCAAAAGTTGACTTGAATTCTAACCATTTGATTTGCTGCCGTATATAGTAGTATATGACTATGTGCTTTTAAAGGTAGAATAAAAAAATATGTGATGTATATTTTATCTGATTATATATTTTGTTTTTATTGAACAACATGACGGAAAACAATATTTTGTTAAAGGTTAAAAAATTATTCTACTAATATTGACTGATATTGAATGATTATCATTGAGAATACCAAACAATGCAATGCATAATAAATGCGCTGTCAATGTTATAGTTTTTCTTTTGAGTAGTGTTTTTATGATTGTGGCATTGAGATTCGTTTTGATTTCAAACAATAATATCATTAAATATAGTAGTTGAAGTGTCTGTAACAAAATCCACCTGACAGTAAACACGGGTAATTTCACAGCGGCTATCTTCCGAGGAGTCAAACATCCGTCCATCAGTATCGACCGTCTGACTTTTGACTGATGTTGGCAACCGCCGCTTAGCACAACTCTTGGCTTTACCTACTCCGTCAATCAAATCCATCACCTCCGGACGATTACGCCCGAGGACTTGCAAAAAACTTTCAACAAAAAACCCAGATTCAACGGTAACGCTAGAATTTATTGTTTTAAAAATTCATCTTGCATTTTTGTATCGGAAGTAACTTCTGATATGAAAAAGCTTTTTGAATTGCATTGAATAAAATAGTTACTTCAAGGTTATCTGAATCTTAAATATACTTATTTTATACAATCGGTTGTCAATTTAAAATATACGGATACGTTCTTACTTTTCACAGCTATCGTAAAATTAGTTACAACTTACATCCAGCAATTCTTAAAACTATTTTATAAAAGAGCATTGTGTACCTATATTCGATTTGTCTTTAATTATTTATTGAATCAAATACAACTATTTTTTTGTAACTTTTTTGATAGTATAACAAGTTATTCATATTAAAGTTACTTAATTTCAACAATGAAAATAATTCAGTTTTCGCTTTTTAATAGAAAAAGTTTGTATATACACATGTGTGTATTTTTTGAACCATATCCGCTCTCAATGTGGAGGATATGGATTAATGGACTGTATCTCAACAGATTTTTCTACGTTGTTCCTCAGTTGCGCTCAATCTGTATTTTTCGAAGAAAGTAAGAATAGGATTGCGCTAGAACAGGACTAATGATTAGTTAGCCGTTCTCTTTACTCGCGGTTTTTAGGGTCGGATAGACGGAAGGAAATAACAGAGGGAGACATTTTCTTCATTAATAATTTCAAATGACTTCTTTTTAGAACTCAAATTTCACACTTGAATCGGTAAAAATTTGTACGTTTCCATAATAATATGTATTTTTTCCTTCATTTTGTACTTTCTTATATGGTTTTGTATTTAAATTCTACATCGACTTCCTTTAGAAACTGCTGGTTAAATAAATTGAATAATAATAATAATTAATTAGAAGGTCGACTGACAAAAGAAGAGTGATATGACTGATAGGTAAAAATAAATAAATACTACTGAGAATTAAATTAATGCTCAGGTTTTTCCACGCCATTTTAATTGTGAAGCATGGATGATTGGTTTAGCGGTTTGGTCTTAGTTTTTTTTCTATTGTTAACTGTTCTAGAAGCCATCGAAGATTGACCGTAAATAAACCACAGAACGTTGACTTTGCCATTTGCCAACATTACTTCACTTGGACTCCTGCATTCTATTTTCATGAGATAGTATTTAGATAATTATCATTATACTTTTTTCCCCTCCATGGATTCATTAATCTCTTTGTGGTACTCAAATTTGATATATTATTCCGTGACTATTTTTTTGTACTTGCTGTTTATCGTACTAATATAATGTTTTGCTAATTATGCAAACATCTAACGTTTTGGCCAATCGATGTAACCCTCAAAATTAAAATATTTCACGAGAGAATAAAAAATGTTTTAATCGAAAACATTATATGGTGAGTTCCGTTATGAATCTTTGAAATGCACTCCTGTTAATTCTCATGTTTGCAGACACAGGATTATACGTAGAGATCATCGGTATAATAGTGGCTTACATCATGTGGACGGGTCAGAATTTTTAAACCCAAAACTAATGTAAAATGATGTTTCCCTTCCAAAAAGTGGTCAATTTATTTTTATAATTTACACCATTTGCCCTGCGAGACCTGCTCTGTCATCTCTAAAATGAGATCCAATCATTTACTCATTTTCGTATTTTTTGAGGGTTACATCAATTGGCCAAAATACCGTTGAATTATTAGAAGGAATTCACCTGTTCGTTGATTACAAGTTGCCTTCAAAATATCCTCTTTTAATATTCTTAATAAATATAATGCTATGTTATATAGAACAGTGTTCCCCAACCTTTTAACACCTGCAGACCAGTAAAAAAAGGACAAATTTTTCGCCGACCGCTAATACTGATATAAAAATGATTTTTTATGCAATATTTTTTAAATCTATTATTGCGACAGGTGGACATAACTATAACTAACAAATATACATACGAAATTCTTGGAAATATATTTAGTTAGGGTTTTGCATCTGGGTTCACTATCCAAGAGTAAATATTTCCGTTATCCCTGAGTGTACCTGAGAAGATTTATGACTGTCAATTCTGAGAAATCCAGCGACTATCGTGTCGCATCATCCTTCTAATTATTATTATTATTTAACAATAACTAAAAATACAAGAAACATGTAGGCGAAAAATTCCATTTTTAATATTTTTTCATGGCGAATTTCTTGAAATTTGGCATACTGTTTGCGGCCCGGTGGAAAGTCTCCCCGGTTGGGTAACACTGATATAGAATAAATCCAATTGCTTATTACGTAAAATAAGCAAAAATCCTTAATTGATGGAAATGTAAGTAAGCGCTTTGCTTTTTTCATTAATTATCCAAATTATTTTCATTTAATTATCATTAATGTGGCAAACTCAAAACGTATGCAAGCACTTATATTTTACTAAATAATCTATAAAACAAGCTAAATTTAACATCCGTCACGTTGACAGTTTGAGAATTTCATACACTGCCCAATTCACGCGATCGTCAGATCACATTTGTTCATTTCACGCGTTCTTTGTAACGCATATATATAGCGAATGTATTGTAGGCACAAAAAACATAACTTACGAAACCAGATTTCTCATAAGGTAATTCATTAAGTTTCTCAATAAAATGTAAACTACTCATTATAAACGAATAAATGTGGTATTTAAGAATTCAAATTCATATAATTATTGTGTCGAAGAGTAATTAAGATTTTAATGGACATATAGTAGCAGTGTAGTATGTAGATCTAATGCATTTACTTGGACCAGCGAGTGTTATTGGTATAAATCAATTCAGAACCATACTGCTTTTCATTATTGAATTCGTAGGATTTGTATTCTTTTGGTTTTCTTACAACGCTTTCAAAGTCCTATCATAATCAGCTATTGTCAACTGCTAGATAAAGGCACTGACGTATTCATTCACTCAATTTTAATGTTTATTAAGAAATAAATCAATTTCTATAAATATACGTAAATGGTTTTCAGTGACAATGTCTACTTTTGGTGGTATGATCAATAATTCTAATGAAGATTCACCTGTAGAGAAATTTATTTGTTAAAACTGTGTGTTTAAAATATTACTTGACTCTGGAGTCGTTCAACAGCCTACCGAATCCGAGTCTTCCCTCGCTAAGACTCCGATGTTTTACCATTGAAAAAATCGTACAGGTATCCTAGTAGAAGCTGGTTTTGTTGACCTGTATTAAATTCATTGTAAGGTGTGACGAATAGAATATTTTTTTAACATTCCTGTATATTGTATATTGTACTACATATTGATAGATCAGACTTGTATTGGCAATATTTAAATAAAGTAAGTAGATAGATTCGTTAGAATACATAATTCATTGTAAAAATAAACTCAATTCATATGACGACACTAAAAATCCTTAATCCAACCCTATTTCAAAAATGGATTATATTATAAATTAGTTCGATATAAGTTTTCAAATAAATTACAAATACTTTGAATACTGGATTTTTTAATTTAGTTTCGTTTATTGCATTTTATCTGTACATATATTTATCTTTCTGAATATTTCATAAGCTATATAGATAAATAAATTATAAATTTTTTGCCGATATTTTTTATGTATTCGGCGGTAACTTTGTGAAAGTTCATTTCTAATATACAACTCTGAAGATGCTTATTAAAGAGGCGAAACGCGTCACATTAGTAATAAAGTGGAATTACTAAGTTATCAATTTTAATTTATGTTTTAATTATAAATTTATTTAATTACGTCCATCTTTAGTAATGAGTATAGCTGCTAATTGTTGTCATAGTACTTTTTTTTTTCTTAGAAGACGATTCCAGAAAATATGTATGAAACATCCGTTTTATTTTTTTCACCTCCTTTCGAGTTGAGACATACTTGACCAATGCAAGCGCCGGTTTTAGAGTTTATTTTGCCAATTCAAATTTATTCACCCACCGTTTTAAGTATATTTATTTTATACTACTTTTTGTTTATTTTATTATATAACGACTTGTAAATAAAAAAACTAAAATAGTCAAATTTAACGATCATTTCCAATGTATTGCTTTCAGAGAAATATGCGTTTTGAATTATGCTTTTGAAACAAAAAATACATGAAAATCTGAGTATAAGTTGAAATAAAATCAACTATCCGCTCAGCAAAAGATCTTAACCCACGTGCAAGTCAAACTATGATGCAAATTTAAACACCATTTCAACACATACCTTTACCTCCGAATTAAAATGAACAAAATCATAAATGTGAATACAATATGAGGGGTTTTCAGACTGATCACAAATGTTCAAACGCTTTTCTTAAAAAATTTTACTATAATAAATATACACATGGTCACTTTCATCTGTATAACGACGAAACGTATTTTTTTTCAAATTAACTCTCGGCTCACTTGGATAAATATGTTATAGAAGAGACTATTATTATTGTAGTATTTCCAAAATTTAATTTTAATCGAAATTGCTTTGGCGCTAAAAGTCCTTCCAGCGACCCTGCCGAAACCGTACCAATAAAAATCAGAAGCTGGTACTGGGGACAAGGTTGTTGGCGGCCACTGTTCATCTGGGTGGAGCGAAGAGGAGAGAAGAGAGATAAAGTGGCGAGGAAAGAGGACGTTACGTTGCGCGTCTTGAATCCTAAATCAACAAGTTCGAGAGCTTCTGCTTACCTTTTGGACTTGTTCTGACTCCGAGTATCTTGCGACGAGATAGCTTGGCAGGTCAATACGGTTATTGATTTATTCAACCCTTTGGCTTCTGATGACCATCTCAAAGTGGTGAAAGATTGACGCGTCGCAATGGTGACTTGATATTGAATTGATTTCTAGAAATTATTACAGATAAATATAAGGCGATGTTGTTCTTCATATTGATTGATTTATCAATTTACCAATATTATTTACCTTTATGTAACCTTTAATATTTGTTTCTTAAATGCATTACCTACCTAAAATAATCAGTCCTTTACAATTCCCATGTCACTCTTTACCATATCTAAAACTAAGAGAAATTAGACTTTCTCTATGATCGAACGATAAGTAAAGAAATATCAATGTTTTGTAGAGACGGAAAGTGGGTACTTTCTGTTATTCGTTATAAAATCATTTTTTTTCAAAATCTACCTTCTCCGTGTTACAGTACAAAAGAACTTTTTTTAAATTGATTGCAATGGATTGGAGCGTATAAGAAGAGTCCAAATAATATCGTATCGAAATAGTTTCGTTAAGAAAATTCCACCAAGCGTATTGCACTTATGTTTTTCGCAATAATCTCCAGTTTACATTTTTTCACCATGTCCGTTCCCAACGTGGATCATAACTGCTTGTTACTCAGTTGCTCAACCTCTGTTTTTCGAAGAGAGTAGAGATATAAGGTAATTGTTTTCGCTGGGCCCCGTTTTTACGATCGGATGGGTGGGAGGGAATTTGAAACATAACAAACATTCATGCGTACGGATAGGAATCGATTGAAAAATCAATTTATGATGCTCGCATTAGATTAAAGTATTCAGTGTGATGACAATTTGATACTGTGGCATTCAATAAACAATCGATAGCATTAAGACACCAAATGTGTATGATTACATATTTAAAATTTTCTGTTGGTATGGTTTGTCCATTTTTATTTCATTAAATGTTCATAAAATCAATAATACGTGTACAAACTTACGAAGCTCCCTTTGTTCAAATTCCACATTCTACAAATAACACGTTTCGAGGTTACCTTTTTTATAAATACCCAGAAAACCAAAAGGCGATCCCAAAAAGGCGTGCAAAATAAAACTACATTGCCGAATGCTATTGCCATAATAAAATATAATATCAAGTTCATATCGATTCGTATCCTGGTTCCATCTGGCGTTTTTCTTCAGTAAGAACTCTTTCAAACTAAGACCATGCATTATCGATTTTGTATTTCTTATTTCAGTGTTTTTTCTTTGTGCAGCTTCTTGGCACTCGCAAGAAATTCAATATATTTTTTTTCTAGCTGTTTGATTTATGTCTTTGCGATAATCATGTTTGCCATATTCATTTATTCGATTTATCAAAGTGATGAACGCATCGTCGTTATTCGATTGTACCAACGTATAATTATACAGAAAAATCAATTAAAATTGCAAGTAGAAAATAAAACACCTGCTATTATTTGTAATGAGCATCGTGATTGTGATATTATTCTCAGGTATTCGGTTTATTTGAATTCTCTTAGGTCATTGTCAGCAACGTATTGTAATCATAATAAAAATATACTAAAAAGTGAACAGCCTTTTCTTATAATGTAATTAATTACCATATATATATATAACCCTTTTTGAGTCCGGAAATGGCTTCATAGAAAGATTAATTGTTAAACAATTATTATGTCAACCGTGGGATAGAGTATTTTTTTTTTTGGCTTATTTGTGAAACAATACACAGAGTAGCTAGAACATACCGGTTGCCCGCAAAGTCATTTATAGCATTGTTTCTTAACCTTTTTATATTCGCGGACCACCAAAAAATAAAAAAATGTTTTGCAGACCATCAATATTGGAATAAAATAATAATTATTTATATGATTGATTTTTTATTCAAAACAGTTAATTTTTCAACACCGTATGGTTGATATTTTATTACTTGAAATTTAAGAAAATTTTTGGCCCACTCAAGAATCTTCGCGGACCACCGGTTAAGAAACACTGATTCATAGTACATATACCGTAAAATGAAGTTGTAAAAGCGATTTTAAAATTGGGTTTGAAAAATGTGAAAAAATTAAAGCATTTATATGTTTCTAATATTTCAGTTATTTCGAGACAGATATTTACATATGCCTGAATTTATTTATGTATTGTTTTTCGCATACATTCATTGATTAAAGTGTGTTATGGAATTTTAGTAATTGCATCGTCAAGACCACCGTCATTTATTTCAGTAGCAACCCGCCCCTAGACACGAAAATAGTGACCATTGCTGCACTATAATATTCAATTATTCTGAGTTAAACATTTGGCATATTTTACTTATGGGAGAATAAATACTAAGTGATTTCATCAGTTCATCGGTTGGATAAAGGCACTAATTTTCAATTTTTTTCAACCATATCATTTCTCACCAACTTTATGTTTCCAAAAATGTCAATATCTTCAATATGGATATAAGTATACTGCTTTTTAAATCTGTACACGATACTTTTATTTTTGAATCCCAATTTTTCAATTCCTTTGAAGAAATCTGTTAAATCTCCCGAAACTAATTTATTCCAGAGGTAGGACGCCGTGTGAAATTAAATCGTTTTTGTGTTTGCTTAAGAATGAATGCCACAATCTGAAAACAATGTATGAGACGAATTTAATAATAACAAAGATGAAAGATTATCATTATGTTCTTTGCATAAAATATCACTTAGGTGTCTCATTTTTCGGCATTCATGAAAAATGGGATTTAAATTACTAAGAACTCTATTTTAAAAACATCATTGTTCAGAAAACAAACAATTTATTTCCATTTAACGTGTATTGTTTTACGTTGATTGTGTTTTCATTTATGCAGTATATCCAACAATTTACTACAGTTATCGAACGTATTAATTATGTAATAATATACTTCACCCAGGAACTATTGATTTATACGGTTTTGTTTTACACTGTAAAAAGGTTCTATCCAATATTCTGTCAACACTGTAACGTTTCAGTTAAAAAATGTATTCAGGTAAACGGGGCGTAACGGTAGCCAGTAGCTAACCACTAGTCCTTCTTTGGCTCTATTCTTACTATTTTCGAACCGGAAATGGTAGAAAAAATGTGTATTGTTGCTATTTTATTACAAACAAATGAAAGCGATTAAATCATGGTTTGGTTATGTTATTTTTAACATATTACGGTTGTGTATGATTAATATTATACATTAATTATATTGATTCATTTTTATACAGAATACATAACATATAGATACTATAAAATAAAGTAGAGCGTAGTGATAGCAATAGATACCTAATATTGCTTTCTTAAATACATCCGCCTTCCCTTATCCTTAAGCGTTTGACTTGCAATCATTGTACTAATTAAGCGTTTGTGTTGGGATTCTTCATTATTAGTTCATTTAGTCCTCATTGAGAACGGACATTGTTAAAAAAGTCGTCCATTGCATTCGTATAATGAATTCTTTAACGAAATGACATATTGAAATTTGTTTCAGTAAAATTATCGTTTTCAATGCTTAAAAGTGGCATTTAAAAACTTACGCAACTCAAATTCATCAGTCAAAAGGTCAGAGTTATTCCTTATAGGTTTAATTAATAAACTTTATTAATTATCTTTTTACAGTTTCTCGACATTAAGTTTCCTTGTAGTACTTTTTCATTTTCTAGCAATCAGTATTTTTACAGGTAATGTAATTAGCGATGACATTTACCCGTTTTTTTCAATTAAGCCTCAACAGCAACGATAATTAATATATTCTCTTCTTGAATTACGTAAGATCTTTATTCGTCATTTGTCGTTGTGCTGCGAAAAAACTATTTTATCAATCGTAATACATTTATCAACAATGCATAATTATTTAATTATCATCACACAAACATACAACAAACTTTAGTTTCTTAAACTTAATGTTTCATGTTCATAATAGTAACACGTGTTTCACATCATTAGATGTCATGAACACAATAGCTCACTTTCGAAAAAAAATTATGTGGTTAGCTCACACCATACTTAAATAAAGGAAATACATTAAATATATGCATAACATGACTGATGTAGTTTGACAATGCTCTCTAAGCAGTGGTGTTACTACATTTATGAGACCTCCTGGAAACTTTCTATTTGGCTTTTCCAGAATACAAATATTATCATATTAAATTCGCTTACAAATAAATAAATAATCTAATTTAAGACATCGACTGAGGGTGCTTGATGGAATTTCAATATTAAATTTGGATTATTGAGATTTTGTACACTTCCATGTATTTTGTCACTAACGACCCGGGTTTCGCCTTTCGGCATCTTCAGGCATTCGAGCACACGAATGGACTCAAACTGACGAAAGGCGAAACCCGGGTCGTTAGTGACAAAATACATGGAAGTGTACAAAATCTCAATAATCCAAATTTAAATAAATAATCAGTGGTTTTAAATTCATGAATATTGTCATTTATAAACGCCACCTTCACCAACAAATGCGACACATTTAACCCCATTATGTTACTTAATATCGACTGTGTTTTAGCCAATTGATGTAACCCTAAAAAAATACGAAAATGATTTGATTATTTGATCTCATTTTATAGACGATAGAGCAGGCCAAATGATATAAATTAGAAAAATAAATTGACCACTTTTTCGAAGGAAAACATCATTTTACGTCGGTTTTAGGTTTAAAAATTCTGACCCTCTTCCACTTGATGTGTGCCACTATTATTTCGACAATCCCTACGTATAATCCCGTATCTGCAAACACGAGAATTTACAGGTGTGCATTTCAAACATTCATAACGCAACTCACCATATAACCTTTTCGATATAAAACAGTTTTTACTCTCCTGAACAATTTCAATTTTGAGGGTTACATCAATTGACCAAAACACCGTCGATATGCATATGTTTTTCGTTAAGAATACCAGTGTTAAATGGTGTAATATAATAACAAATTTAACATAATCATATCGCTGAATCCACCGAACAATTAATTTTTTTTATGGTCATTTTGTCTTCTCTAAATTTGTTTTGTTAACATTTTATATTGTGTTTACCTATTATTTTTCGATGACCAACACTATCATATATATTATACTGCATTTCTGTACATATTTTTGTTTCGGTTGATTATTATAACGACGTTTTTTTGCGAGATATCTTACTTTGAGATGTCATTGACCTTCGTGGTATACCACACAGGTATTCTGGTACATGATGAGTACTATATCTCAGTACTCATTTTGCAATCTTTTGGTTCCGGTCAAATTTAATGCCAATAACTATGTAACTGTCTTTGCATTTCGCTATGATTTTTTTATCAATCGGCTGATGGATTTTTTATTTGTTTTCTAATACTATTTATTCCTTCTGTTTTGTATGCAGCGTTCGGACTTGTAATTATTTGGTTTTTAGTTTCATGGATACGATGCTTAATAAAACTGTAATATTATTTTAAATAATTATACATATTATGTCACAGACAGTTTTGTAAATAATATTATAAATATAGACCAATGCTGTCACCTCTATTTTAATGAACGTATCATTATTTACCACACCCACCAAAAAATTGATAATCGATATTTTCAAATAGATGATGCAAAACTTCTACGTCAACAGTTTTTTCTCTTCATAGTAAATCGAATCGATAGCATCGTTGTGTTTCTACTGGACATACATAAGTTGTCTTTGACAGCAAAAAATTAATTATATGTCAAATATAGATGTAACTATTTCGTTTAGTTTACGGTTTTATATATTCTACAGCAGGAGTTATGAATCTTTACATGTAGGAAAGTCGCATTCATTTATCCAAAATCTAATATTGCCTCAAAAAACATCAATTTAATATCTTCCTAGAAATATATGATTATTATTTTTTAAATTATTGAAAACAATGTACTCAGTCAAATAGACACACTTGAGTACTTTAAAGGCTGCAGGTTTCCCCCCCTCTCGTTATATTATGTATTCAATTAGTAAATGTTTTTAAATAGTTTTTCAAAACACCAGTCAATCAGCTGATGACTGGGTATATATTACTGATTAAAACGAATTTTTGCTTTTAATGGAATCAGTGATAGCTTTGCGGAAAATTAATTTTAATATAACAATATATATTTATTTCTGTAACCTTGTGATATAGTCTGAAGATGCTTCTTATAGAAACGAAACACGTATCACATTTAGTAACACAGTCAGTGGAATAAGAAAGTTTTAATCTTTAATTTTATATTATTCAATCAAGTCAGCTTAACACTATCCTGTCTTCCATATAATCTTAGAATAATATGTTGTTATCAAACATTCTGGAAGATTAATATTTAGAACTAAGAGAAGTCCGATTCTTCGTACTTCGTATGGTATTTCATTGTTCGGGAAATGTGTTCGAATGTTTATTCGTATAAAGAGATCTTACTTTTTCGTGTATGCAGAAATTAATTTTACATTTGATTTGAAGTCGTTATAAATATGTATACTTGCATTGCATAACAATCGTGCGTTGCGATCGCAGTTGTGTTCATCTGTATTATTATTTTTAAAAAATAATTATGACATCAACGCGCACTAAGGTCAGTGCATTCATTTTTGTCTCAACAAATTTACATCAATATATCCATACTGATTTTTGACATAATAATAACACGAATGCCAACATGGCGAAAAATAAATCCGATCTCAATATTATTACTAAGACATTAAAACGACCCAGACGCTGTTTCAATCTTTAAGAATCTAATTCATGTGTTACATGTACTGTGAAAATCAATCTATTCAATAATTAATCGCAGGTCAAAAGAGAATTGATAAATTTTCAAAATGTTAATAAGATGAATGCTTGTATAGACATAAGTCCAGAAGGTAACATATAAATTTACATCATAGAAAATTGACACTGTAAATGAACGTAATATATCAGATTTAATTTTCTATACTCACATTTTACCCATATTACCACATCTAAAAATAAAAAAAGTGTTACGGAATTATTAAGTCAACTGTTTATATATCTTTTTAACCATGTCGACTTCTAATGCGGAGTGTATGAACTAATGGAGGTATCGCAACATAAGTTATTCTACGTGAACTGCTGTTGTTCGGTTGTTCTACCTCTATTTTTCGAAGACAGTAACCATAGAAAGAAAGAATTAGGACATAACTAGTGGTTATTTTATCGTTCTAGCTATTCCCCTTTTATATGGTCTGATAGGTAGGAGGATATTTTAGATCACAAGCATCCATGCCTTAGAACAGAAATCTATAAATCGATTGAAAAATTAATTTATGAAATTTTCCGTACTGGTATTTGAACCCGTGAGATCCGTAATCGAAATCGCAACACGGTCTCTTCGTATGCCGATTAAAATTCCTCTAGATTTTAAACAATATAAATTCTTAAGTTTTAAAACAATTCATATAACTTTTTTTGGTATCTATCATTCAACCATGTACGATATTAATTTTAAAACAGGTATTTATGTATCACATCTCGTATCTTTCCTGTTAAAAAATATCGTATCATATTAATCAAAAAAGATTATTAAAAGTAACCGAGTAAGTAAGTCAAGTTCATAATTTTGTTGATGCCGATTATTTTGATTCTGATTAAATAATGGATGTGATTAAATAATCAAGTTTTTAAAGCGTGTCTATTTGTAAATGACCAACAAGCCTTCAATGTCAAGAAATTATTTTCGAATTAACAAACTGCGAATTATGTAATCATAATTTGGTACGATTCATTTTTAGAGGAAATGATTATTTCAAACAAACACTTGTTAAATATATTATTATGTACTTAATAGATTGATGAGTGTGTATTATTTGATAAAAATAACTGACATTGGACAAATTAAATTGAAAAAATACTTCTAAAAAATATTCTCTTAATCTTTGTGTAATGACATTTGTACAGGCTTGTGTCTTGTTATTGGAATGTAATTACTACTAAAAAGTGCTTCTGCTATGTTATACATTAAGGTCATAAATGCTAGATGTTTTCATAGATTCCCATAATCATCTTGATGTTAAATTTATTGTTTTTTTGTAATTTCGCAAAATTATGCAATCTAATATAATTTATAGTATTGTCCAGATAAAATACCATAAATAATTTTCATAATTTTTAGTGACTATCAATTTACTGCTGAACGAAGGTCTCTTTTTAATATCATAGTTTTTCGAACTTTCAAAGTCTTATTGAGAAAACTCTAGGCTTGCTCTATGATGTAACAATACATTTCTATATTTATTTGTAATATGATTAGCTGAGTAGCTAAATGCGCTCCTGGCGATTTTTAATAAAATAAGTTTTTAATGTCCGCATATACTCTATCAACAGATATATCAAATTTTCCAGTTACGAGTCTAAAATTTCTTCCTATCTTGTCGCCTGTTTTTTTAATCATACAAATGTCGTTTTTCACACGATCTTGAGCCTCATTTTACACGGTTGACGTGTTCCGAAAAAACGACTGTATAAAAGATTATTTTACTATTGCTTTTACACTGGGAGACACAAAATTACTTAAATTATACTTATTAAATTTAATTTAAGACATCGACTGAGGGTGCTTGATGGAATTTCAATATCAAATTTGGATTATTGAGATTTTGTATACTTCCATGTATTACATGGAAGTGTACAAAATCTCAATAATCCAAATTTATTAAATTTACTCAAAACTCTAAAATCCTTCGGGAGCGTGTTAAGCGAGTCAGCGACTCATATATTCTATCATAATTTTGGTACTTTACATACATATTTTAATCCTTAAGAACCTAAAGTTATGATGATAGATATACAATAATCTTTTCTTGTAATGTTTGAATGATATAATAATTTTGTGTTTGTATTTGTTTGTCAAAATATGCGAATCTTTGACGTTTTCATCTGAGAATCTTACTTCAAAATTGAAGATACTAACGAAATATTTCGGTATTAAGATGTCCATAGTATGGACAATTTATTCATAGCATATTATGTTTGGAGAGCCGGCATGGTCAAACATATATATTCACGCGAACCTCTACACTTATTTCGAAGTTCACAAAATGTATAATACATGCTCATTCAGATTGATAATTTTCGTTGAACTTTTGCCGTATTATGGTAGTCAAATGTGAAAGCTGGAAATTATTCGGTGTTTCCGCTCACAACCCAAGAATTCCGCCTCGCCTGTATAATTTTTGTGATCAGCTGATCTGCTAACATAGATTTTTTACATGGGAATATTTTCGCAATATGTTCGTATCGCCACATGTCAGCATAACAGTAAATAGCGGCCTTGATCGTTTTCTGATGTGCTGGGAAGTATTTTATTATGATAACAATATCAATTATCAGAAATGTGCTTAGTAATGGATTATTACAAAGCTCGGCTTTTTAATAACTTTTTCACGGCCTTTGTTATGATGATTGTTGAGAATTCATACTATTCTTGGTTAAATTGATCAATTTACTTGTATTTCGGATGCAATCAATGATACTCGGTTATAATTATAATAGATACATAATCTATTTGCAATTTTATTTAAGTTTAAATGAAATATTATTTTGCAACTCTAAAAGTATTGACACTTAGTGTTATAAATTAAAAAAAAGAAGAAAACTGTATTAATTGTTTAAATTGCCGTTTACTCTGTAGAAATCCAATGTAATAAGCTACAAATATTAAAGTATTTAGTTCTACGAAAAATATTGCCTTATTAGAGCTTATTAAAAATATAGTTTTACACGGATAGCCAATATGTAACGTGATACGTATATTTCAAAGATTAGCAAATTTAGTTTCATTATCTTATTTGAAAACGTAATTGACTCAATTATAGTGAAATCTACATCATTGGCGATACTTTTAGGTATTCATTTTTTTTCGTGTAAGCAATAATAATATTGCGCATTGGAGGATTATTTTTAAGAGTATACGAAATTTCCTGTCGCTATTGAGAGTTTAATTATTCCATTTTCACTAATATGATATGAGTATGTGTAAAAACAATGTTTGATATCTCCATTATTCTGAACAGACCACAAAACATCGGCGATTTTCAAACAACAAGTATCTAAGGAACCAGTTCTTTCAATAGGCTTGAGTTTATAATTAATTTTTGTAAATGTTTCTCAGTGACTATGTATGATGATACTTAAATGGCGTTATTAATTGCTAGCTGTCTATTTAGCATGTTAATGTTATTAGACGACGTTATTTATTAATAAAGAGAAACATCTTTTTAGCTAGAATGGTCTTACATTATAACTCGAGGATGTGTTTTGTTGAGTTCTATTCGTGTTTTGAAGATGTGGACTTCATTAAATTTCAATAACACTTTTGGTTTATGAAATTAAAAATGTAATTTAGTAATACCTATGTTATATAATGCTTCTACAATTTGCTCTATCTGTGTTTTTTTCTTTACATATGTTCATAAATATAATCAGCACTAACCTTGAGATTTCAGCTCAGTCCTGGACATATTAAAACATAGTGTAGTAGCTAATACAAATTGTGCTTCTTTTTCAAAAATAATATTTTTCACCATGCAATGATAGTCAAAACAAAACTATTATAATTTTTGCATGCTACTCATAAACTTAAAAACAGGTGTTTTCTAGAATACATATGAAACATTTCCAAATCAGTGCCTGGTCAGTAAGACTCAACACCATAGAACATATAGTTGGTAGGAAGTAAGAAAAGCAGACCTATTTTGTACATTATATAGACTATAGAGTGCATAAAATTGCTTATTATGTTCGTAAACCAAGAGTTAACTCAACATAATATTTTTTAAATCATCATTTGTAGTTGCTTTTTTCTTAGATATTCAGTGATTTCTCTATTCTATGATGTTGTCTGTGGTTTTTTAAGTACATACATGAATATTAATTCATTTCTTTGTGATTTTTTATTTCACCTTCGTAAATGTATATTGATTATAACACAGAACAAATATACAATACCGGTAATGGTTTATATACGTCAGTTTTTTTTTCATTATTTATTACTGAAGTCCTATTCGATCCTGAAAACTGGATGAAGATAGAACGATTTGCTAACAGCTATTATTAATTTACTAGATAATCTTTCTTTTCTTACCCTCTCAGGAAAGAACAGCTTGAGCAATTGGCTTACTATCCTCTTTTGTATAGCCATTCAGGTGTACCAACCAAAATATTATTATCCGGTCTGTGAAATAAGTTAACACCTGTACAGTTAATATAATAATACAGCGGCTAGAAGATGTAACTTGGATCAGTAAAATAAACCAAAGGGCATCGTTTACCGTCAGCCGTGAGCATCCGGCTAGTCGAACAGTATGATTTATCGGTAAAGTTAAATGCATGCACTAATCTCCGAGCCATACCGTAAACTATGTTGAGGAACAGTCGACCATTAAATTGTGAACTCTGCCGACTTGTGTGATTTATATTGTGAAATTATACGCCGTAAAAGTGTTAACGAAAATATTTGACGGACAAATATTTCAATTTGTAACATTTATCTCAAAAATGTACTTTATATCTTGTGCTGTTGTGATTGGCACTATAATTTTACATAACCCCAATTATGCCGGTTATGCTAGGTCAAGCTGTTTCATTTGATGTCTGAAATATTTTGTTCTTTATTTGATCGTTCCGTACTGAGAAGCCATTGGTGGTGTATTGAAATAATTAAACAATTATTTTTTGTGTTAATTGTTTTTCTTTAAATCATTTCTGCTGCCAATGTTGAGCATACGTCTTCTTTTTAACGAAGAGATAGAAGGATAAGGTTAGGAAAAGACTAGTGGTTAGCTAATCGCTTTCGCACCGTTTTTAGAGTCGGATAAGTGGGAGGGAATTGTAAAGACCACAAAGATTCATGCAAGTTTCATGCATGCCGGAATCGAAATCCATAAATCGATTGAAAAATCTTTTTGTGAAACTTTCCAAGCTGAAACTCGAACCCGTGAGATCCGTAACCGAAGACGTTGACCACTGCACCACGAAACCGACCTGTTTTTAAAATGATGTTTGTATAATGCTTCGGAATTATCGCTAGGATAAACAAATTTTTTATAGTCGTAAGATTTACTCTCATAAGCATTTCTATATCCTGTCTCCTTACACATAAGAAGATTACATTGAAAAAAATCTCACCATAACAACTCGATATCTCATCTTATTTTTTTCATAATTGTATATAATAAAATTAATCTATATTAGAGGTTGGGAACCGTTTCATGTTTTTAGGTAATAATAATCTACCTGTAAAAAAATATGGCTGCATTCAAAAAACTTCAGTAAAATAATGGGCATTATTTTTTTATGTAGGTACTGTAAATTAAAAAGGCTGATTCACGCAATTGAGAACTTATAGGTTGCAGGTACTTAACCTTAGACAAACCCTCCGTGTCTTTGTTTGTGGGACTCGGATGGACCAGAGGCTGGATAATCAGATAGTGATTGGCTGTGTACCGGAAGGAATACTTGTCGAAGAAATTATGTTGACATAAGTTGCATTAGGAGCCCATATGCTACACAAAACAAATTGTAATCAGGAAAATAGTAACAGCACACACACGCTAAACTAATCAAGAGTGTAAACCCAGACTTGGTCGGTCTTGGCATACGATGGAGTATTTAGTGTCTAGAGTAGAGATCATGATTCTTGTTATATCTACGACTCTTCTATTATATATTAAGTACGTAAACAAAAATCATCGGATATTCTAGCTAGTGTGTAAAATGTATGGCATTGAAACGGTATAAATTGATTCTCTTACAATAAGACGTCTTTATTTATATTTAGTATAGGAGTGATGCTCTTAAAATAAATAAATAAATAAATAAATGATATACCGTCATTGACCTAACAACAATACAAGGCTATCCTTCACCGCTCTCTTACTCACTTCTAAAGATAAAAAAAAACTTAACAAAACGTAGAAACAAAATTGATATAGACCCCCGCGTTGTACGTGTCTAAAATCACGGATGACCATCATTTACATCAGCGAGTAATTCAAGTCCGTGTCTAGCTTGACGTCTGCCATACATTACATAACGTCTGTCTTGTGTACGTTTTGTCTTTTGGGTGGTGTAAAAACAAATGTTTTTTGCCAGTGACGTCTACAAAAAACCTTTCGAAATCGTCAAATAATACGAAGGTACCTAAGTAAAAGCAATTTTGTAATGTGGCTATTTTTTCTGCCTAACGAAACCAAACCGCAATTTTTATGAAATTCACCGCATTCCGAAAATTATACCTATAAAAATATATAAAATTAATCCAGGATATTATAATACGGTTAAAGTGTATGCCAAAATTTTAGTCTATTCAAATATTATGTTATAATATTTACGAGTCGAATCCATCCTCATGTAGCTTTAAGAGTATGTGCTGTCTAGAAATATGCTAGTATTAATGACATTTCATCAAAGGCTAATTACTTTCATTAAAAAAATATTCTTAGCTTGCATAGAAAGTATCACGCCAAAAATAAATGCTATTGTTTTTTAGTTGGCATGCCATTAATGATATTCAAATAAATTAACATACTCTAAAACAAATAACAGTTCTTTTTTGTTTAATTATTTGCTGCCTAATGCACCTCACCGATTGTAAAGCTTGCTGTGAAAGAATTTTTCAAAGAAAGAAACTCAAAAGCATTTTCTTGCAGCGACATCAACGAATGGGCAAGAAACAAGCACACAATTTTTAAGCGTATAAATCTGACTTATCATTCATTTATCACCATAAAACGTAAATATTTTATTATGCAACTGTATAATTACATTTAAACAATTGTACATCGTAATGCGTTTTATGACAAAGTTACATATTGCTACATAAAATACTAATATTCCTTTACTTGAATTATTCTGTAGAAGACTATGAAAAGGAATTATTTATCAACATTAGTTATTGTTATTGCTGATAGGTATACAGCGTTTAATGTTAACATAAGCATTCGTGTTGTCTCGTAAAGTATTTTATAGGCGGTGAAATACACATTGAATTCGTCGGAAATAGGCTTTTGCGTAATTTAGGTGCGTACACACCTTTACGTACATAGTGACACGGCATTGGTGATATTTTATGAAATTAAAGATTTAATCCTCAGAGAGATCGTTAGAACTTATGTTTCTATAAGAATAATTTAAAAATTGTTATTAAAAACAAAAAAAAATCGCAAATTATAAAACTTATGCCTTTGAGTAGTAGTAAAACTAAAGAAACCGACTAACAACACGGTTAATCAAACATACTATATCTATCCTATTCCACATACTTATTTAACCATTTTTGATATAATTGAATTTGTAATTAGATCATGGTATTTAACTATGTGTTTTCATTTTCTTAGTCTTGTATGTCACCAATCCGGCCCTCACCAGGTTTTTCACACAGATAAGTAGTGCCGTAAGCGGAAAAAAACGCACGAGAAAATTTATACAACTGATCAACCAAATTTTTTTTCGTTAGGACTTAATATGAGTGTATTAATCAGGCAGAAGCTGGTTTTCTCCTTGTCGGCTATCGGCTATCTCCGCCGCAATTAAATATCCTTGACACTTGCCCATAATTTGCGCGTAATTAAAAAACTACAGTATGTTGTTATCATGAGCTAGCTAGGTCTTGACCCTTAGGACAGTGGAGGAGTCAGTGTGGCCTTTAGGCTAAAATGTTTGAAGTTGCTTTACACTATAAAAGTTAAATATTTTCATTGTAGCGTATCTATTTAAAAATTTGAGAGAGTTAATTTTTTACGAAATGTACGTTGTTATAATTACGAGGTCTGCTTCGTAGATCAAATAATTTCATATTCCTTCTTCTTAGTTTCAGGTATAGTTCTGCATTCATATATTTTATTGCGGTTCGCAAAATGAACCCGACGAAAACCGAAAGAACAAACGTGTCCGTGGGATTGAATGGATTTTTACACATCTCGTATCAGCTTTCATCGCCGAATGAATGCAATAGTCTCAAACAAAAGAGATGCTTGCTTAGAACTCTGCAAATGTGACATGTGAATGGACAGCATTTGATCTTGCGTAGTGCCTTCCACGCAGTGTGACCATAATTTATATCATTACTGAAATAAATTAATCCTACAATTAAATATTCGGGTACCATTTATTATTAAGGGGCATATTACGTGATCGCAATTGAATGTCTTAAAAATTAGATAAATTGTATGGTTACATAGTATTACAGTTTACAGCAAGTCAACGTCGTTGGCTTCGGTTACAAATCTCGCGTGTTCAAATCCCGGTACGGACAGTTTTATATATTGATTTTTCAATCAATTTATGGATTTCTGTTCGTAGGCATAGATGTTTTTGATGTCTAGAATTCCCTCCCACCCATTCGATCCTAAACATGGGGCGTAGCGAGAGAATGCTTTTTTAATTTTAGAATATATATAGCTAAACATAGGAAATATCGTAAGAGAAATTTTTTTCTAATGACTGGGTTTCCTTACCCGGGCCCGGCCCGTGACCGAATTTGAATTGTATTACCCATCCGAACCCGGCCCACGGATCGGGCCGGGTAAAAGCTCGCAGTCCAAACCCGGGCCAGTGCAGACCTCTACAGATATTACTTCATGTCCAATTAATTAATATACGGAATGCAAACTGAACATTAAATATATTTTCTTTTTTGACGCTTGAAAATGTTGTCTATGGGAAGAGTATAGGAATATTAGTTGATGAAGTTGATCTTTGCAAACATTGTAGTTTCTTAAACAAAAAAATGTTTACCTATAGAAACTGGGTATCCATTGCGATTGAATATGCACACACCACTAGCAAATGGTTTGTCAGCCTTAAAGGAAACTTATCTTATCGTAATAGTTTACTGCATCACTATGGAATATCGTGCTATTGTTGCATGGTAAGAGCATCTTTAAAAAAAAATGTTTTATTTGAAATAAACTTGCCATATCAAAACACAACAATTAAAAAATCTTAGCATAATTTGTGTTTTTAATAACAGCGATGAGCTTGATTCTAGTCCGCCAAATGCTCTTCTCTCTACGTCCTAAGTTAGGACTACTTTAGAATAGTTTACAAATGAACACATAACCAGTATTCCTAGAATATCAATCGTTTCAAATATTTTCATCATGCTCTGAATATTATATAATCGTGCCTATATAAATCCATAAAGTGTTGTCACAGTATGCATCGCATACCTTGTTTCACCTGCTCACGCACTCGAGTTGGTGCTTATTGCTTGCGCGGTAAATTTTTTCGCTTCACTCACCGGGACAAACGACTGAAGGGTAAAATAACTTATCAGCAGCTTCTTTGGAGGGCGCTCTTTCGTAAACGAAACCGGTTCTACGTCTCAAAGACAAAAGATTTAAGTCTGCGCACTGCTACGCATTAATTAAGGGGCCTTTTGTTTTTACAGCGTATACCTGTTTGTACGAGATAGCTTATCTTGCAGATGGTGCCTAGAAAAATCTTGTTAGAAAACAATGTATTCTGTTTATACTGGCGGTAATATAATAATATATGCTCTTTCACATGAATATCTTGTTTATATGTCTACATGAAGAAATCCTCAAATTTGTCATTCTTATATTTATGTATTGTTTTGAACTCAGATGTGTAGTTACGAACCAACGTGGGATACCATTACGTGTAGTAAATATGTATCTTTTTCAGAGTATTACATAATATATATTCTGTAACTAGAAATACACCTTTTTACGCTTCGTTGTTAAAGTTTTTAGTAGGGATACGTTAGTGGTCTTATGTTTTTCTTGATTTTTACGAAATACCATCGCGTAAAATCGATAAAAATGCACCAATCAGAGACAGTTTCAATACCTTAGTTTCATGTGTAACACAAAAAAAAATCAGTTTTGAATTTCCCAAAATCTTATTTCCTTATTATCTCAGAACTATGCGTTTTTGAGTTGTTACACTATGTAACTGAAGTATAGGTTTCTTCGATTTTCATTTCGGTCTTCACCATTTGTTTCAAATATTACAACGTTTTCTGCAAATTAATCCGTGAATGTATTGCTTAAAACTTTCCATGAGCTAAAAATATCAAAGAATTCTATTAAGACAACTCGTCATCGTCCCTAATTACAGTTATTCTTAAATTGAATAACTAGTAAAAATGATAACCAAATTTATTTGAAATAATTTGTCTTTAAAATCGACATCATACAAACTTGAATGCCTAGAGTAATAAGTCAAATCATGCTAAATATGGATTTGAAAAGGCTTTATTTGAAAATTATTCAAATTGTTCCGCCCGATGCGATGCTATCGTATAAATAGTCGCATCAATGAACTAATAACTTACCATGTAAATTTCGCGATTCTTTTTATTTTGCTTATTGATAATTACTATTACAGGTTTGTAGTGAGGTAATAAAGTATTTGACGATTATTTCTTGATCAAAATTGATATCCAGCTGCGGGTAAACCGTGTCTTCAACAAACCGTTGAGTAATCATCGTCAATATTAAACTCCACGGTTCCCGCCATCATTCAAACTTTATTTTGTTAATATATTGATCCTTATCACGACATATAAAATATTCACATACGTATTTAAATAACACCCTATTATCTTTTGTATCATATATTCACGCCGTGTTTTTTTATATCAAAACTTGAATTTGTATGCTGGTTATATTTACGATGAATAATTATTTTTATATATTATTTTAATTATATATAAAAATTATATAATTATAATATAAAAATTGGATGTGCATAAAATAGTACATTTATTATAATGGACTGTGTGTAAAACGGAAAGAGAACCAAGTATAAGATCTCAGGATGGAAAGTTCACTACAGATTTATTTCGTTGTATATTTTTCAGTGTTCAAAAAATCAGTGTTAAAAAAGTGTTATCTTGAAACTCTACCTTCGTTTTATTAACTTAAATAAAATAGTACCATGAGATGTCAATGTACATAATCCCTAATCACTGTCACTTTACCCGATGAATCCGCTAGATATGTTTACATGTCCAAGACTTTATCTCATATTTCCGGCCAAACTACAAGGAAACACTTGTGAACATATGCTTTAAAAAATAGTTCAAACCTTTAGTTAGACAAATTTGGAAACATATTATTAAAATGTCAATTAGAACACAAGGAAATATGTTTTTGAAAGAGCTTTCGAATTTTAGCTTTGAACTGCTGATACGCAGCATTAATCGTCAGCCCTGTGTATTACACATCCTTATGCGGTTACGCGTTTGCTTGTGTGTGTATTGGCGTCGTATGTGAAGACTGGCCGCAGCCATTTTGCTTGCATAGTCGTAGATTAAATATTTTTTAGCTTCTTCATTTTCTTCGGTTTATTTTAGCGAGAATGCGACTAGCTAAAGTTTAATTCTTGATATATTTGGGACAACTAATATATATATCACAAAATTCTCCATTTTTTTACTATTGATATTGATCTATAACTTAGCCATAGTGAGCGTGTTAACATATCAATTGACTGAAAATAAATTCGTGCGAAGACGGCTCGCGCTGTAAGGGTTAAGCGGTTGTGGACAATGCTTTATAAATATAATACATTCTTACTTTAACCACGATTGGTAATACATGGTAAATTGTTTTGTACGGATCGCATTGCATGGAAGCATACATGAAATGTGTGCTTTCCATGAAGGATATTCAGTTAACTTTACAAGAAGTCGACGACGGAAAGCTAAGCCTGGTGTTTTAATGTTTAAAGGTTCTTTCGGTCAGCCGGGTATGCTAAGTGCTCCTTGTTAAAGCACATTCCTGACTCAAGTAATGACGATTGGATAACATAACTTGGGGGTCGCCTGTCTACCAAATTGAAATTTATTATGAATCTTGGCTTGCGGTTTTAAAAATGTACTTGTAAAATTGTTCGGACGCTTGAAGGCTAATGCAGTTAACCGGGATGTTTTATCATTACAAAAAAACAAATAATTATTCGTACTCTTTAGCACAGTAATTTTTTATCATATTTGTAATATATTTTATATCGTTTAATGTGAGTGGTTAATTTTATATTCAACGTAATGAAGTTCTTCATAAATTAATGCGTTTTTTAATTGTCATTTTTAGAAGATGTCATTAACCTAATCACTTTAAGTGTTTTAATTTCAAATTCTTGGTGGAAAACCATGGTATGTAACAATGTATGTATTTACAAAAATAAAACATATTTGTTTTTGTATCTACACTACCTCCATCTAGATATTCTATTATGAAAAAATGTGTGTAGGTATATATATATATATATTTATACGGCGAACAGTAGGGGTACGGTGGTTTGAATTTGTCAGGAACGCGGAGGTAAGAGAGCGGATAGACCAGCCTCTTATTACGTTCAAAATAAAAATGTGACGATGGACCAGGCTTGTACATGTGCTGCGGATACCCGAGGGGACCCTTAATCCTGCCTCTCTCTTCTACCTACCAGATGGATTCCGTCGCCCTGGAAGGCCGCTGATGACCATCCGTAGTATATATTCGGCGGAGCTACGGGACGCTGGGATGACCTGGGAGGAACCAAAGAGACTGGCGGGGGACAGAGAAGCTAGGAGGAACCGAGTGATGATCATATGCTCTGAATAGAGAGCGGATAAGGTTTAATAATATAATATATATATAAAAAATAAGTTATATATTAAGCACATACCAGTGATAAGATATAATTGAGTTCCACAGTATTTTTCCAAAAATTCAAAGATTCTTTAATGCTACATGTGACTACATCGATTTTTGTTTTCTTTGTTTCAGGTAAGACTATCCATGATACACTATACCGAACGTGTTTCACATTAGCGGTAAGTATTCACGGTATATTGTCAGTAAATATTTCATATTATATATGGTAGGGGAATTAAACCAAACATGCGTATCCGACATTGCAGCGTCCAATTTCGCGAAATCCGTCAAAATTAAACGTTAGCTTGCAAAATTCGCAGAAGCAATTTTAAAATGCCCCTTATTTTTTTGTTCATTGTATGTAAACATTGGGTAATTCGTTTTTATGAATTCGTTTCTGTGTAAGATCATAACTTTCCTACACTTGCAGATTTCTCTGAAATGCTGATCTTGATAGTCGTGCTCGTGAACACACATGTATTTCTATTACATATTATAGTATATACATGAAAAAAAAGGAAAATATCTATTCTTACTAAACTCGCGATGGAAAAAATTCTACAGCTCGTTTATCTGTCTAAGCTCTATTGCAAGGAGGTAGGGAATCTGTGATGTTTTTTTATTTCATTTTACACAAAGTTATTTACACGCATTTATTAGTATATCTAATTGAAATTTCTTGAATTCCATTGTTCCCCACCCTGCTCGACATTCGTTTCACTTTTTTAAATGTATTATCATTATATATTTATATACCGTCAGTTTAGAATACAAACTGGTAACGTACAGACTATAATTTTATAGACGATAGTAATAAGTAAGTTTAATAAAGACACTACAAAAATTCATATCTTATATTTTTTTTGGTGATGGCAATCGTTTTGGAAAATGATGACCTTTAAGTTAAAATTACGATTTTTGTAATGGAAATATACACATTTCCATAGAATATTATTCTTTCATTAAGCTATGCACTGTATGTTGACAATAATCAGTAGTTATTGAATGTAGTATTCGAGATTTGAGAAATATACCAGATTTGTAATCCGTTTGAGACATTTTCCCTTTCAAAACTGAACATTATGAGCATTTGAGATCAATCCGACAATTAGTTAATTTGATAATATAAACTGATAATCGTTCGCGAAATGGCATACGACGAATAAAATGAAACACTATATGCCATTTTGCATTCCGTTCTCTACACACCCATTCGTGACAAGACTGACAAGTATTATTTAAGAAATTATTGAAATTTGTATGTATTTCGTCACTTTTTCACCCGAGTTTCACCTTTCAGCATCTTCAGGCATTCGAGCACACGAATGAACTCGAATCGTCTGAAATTTTATCTTAAATTATTATCTAAGGGATGAAATAATATGACTCCACAGTAGTCATGACTATAGATGTATCAATTTAACTTGACCGCTGGCGAGGGTGCCACCGTCACGTTATGAATGCTGCCATACTCAGCCATAACTGAAATTTCAATAAATTCAAAAACTTGTTTTAGCGACGGTTATCAAAAGTAGACCAGATAATGCGTCCGTGGCGCAGTTGGCTCCGGTTACGGACATCTCGGGTTCAATTCCCGATTCGGACGGTTCTCATAGATTGACCTTTCAATCGATTTATGGATTTCTGTTCGTAGTCTGAGTCCTCCCTTCCACCCATCCCATCCTCACGGGGAGTAGCGAGAGCGATTAGCTAACCACTAGTCCTGTCTTAGCCCTATCCTTCTATACCTAATCTCTTCGAAAAAAAGAGAGGTTGAGCAACTGAGTAACAAGCAGTTCTCGTAGAAAAATTCTGTTAAGATACCTCCATTAGGAGACCATATGCTCCACATTGGGAGCGGACATGGAAAAAAAGACAATTATTTTGCATAAAATGACGATTAGAGAAATATATTCTAAGCTGACAATTCTAGTTCCGAATTCGGCGGTGGCCAAGTACCATTGGTAATACTATAGTCACGCTTGATACGAAAGATATGCAGGAAGAGTGTGTGTGTGTATGTGTGCTCTACGCTAAAAATTCACTCATCTGTGAAAAAAATACTCAATACTGATGCTTATACACATATTCTCTGCGCATGCTCTGACAGTGCTTGTGCGTGTGTATGTGTATGTGCGCTGTGTTACATATAAATAAAGACATATGTGAATTATTGAGATGTTGTACACTTCCATGTAAGTGTGTTCCTCATGAAAGTGTACAAAATCTTAATAAACCAAATTTGATATTGAAATTCTATCAAGCACCCTCAGTCGATGTCTTAAATTAAATTATACTTAAATTATATAAAAGACATGTGTATTTTAATAATTATTGCACGGACTATAGCTAAATTTAATGATTTATCAAGGCTTGGAATGGAAAATAAGAATTTAAACTACCTGTTTCGTCTATACATACGTACATACATCGAAATTCTACATTCTTCGCAAAACAATTGTAAATGTCTGCCATGTCATTGGTCTTGAAGGGTCGAGGGGAGTGATGATAATGAAATGAATTGACTTCAATGAGAATATCGTGATTAACATTCACCACAAAACATAACTTAAAAGTTTTCAAGGGGCACAATGGTATGATCATGTGGTTCTTAAAAAATACAAATTACGTACGTCCATTGTAAATAACACCGTACATGGCGCGCTGATTTTCACCTGTCATACAAAGAATAAACCAACTGCTTATTAAAATATCGTGCAAAATCTGTTTTAAACGTCTTCAGCAGTTGAAATGTTGAAGTACAACGCGAAATACTGCAATAAATAATGCATTCTGTCGACACGTCACACTGTCACAATTCATAAGACTTGATTGGTGGCGTTCGCCTGTAAAAATTCAACAACGTATATTATTCAACTAAAAATCTGTAAATGATAAATAATACTAATATGATATATATCAAAGTATTTAGTTCTACAAAATTTTATTAGATGGTTGATAGCTATTAACCACCTAATAAAATTTTGTAGAACTAAATGTTTTGATATTTTATTTTATTATAATATAGTTCTACCAAGTACATGCCAATTCAATCAATAAATAATACCTTAACGAACGATCACGACTAGGATTATGAGTAATTTATAAAAAATGATTTCAATAATTGAAGTTGAAAACGAAAACAATATTCAATCAAGACATCGAAATTGTCACATAAATAATTTAACCTATTAATAAATCGGCTAATCAATTAGATATTTATGCACGTTTTACGCTAAGCTATACGTATATATTTCTAGTCAAAAAAAAATGTTTTTTTTCTCATTCAATATATTTCTATTAATTTCTGAATACCAAATTTGACAACCTTGTTTCAAATAACGTAAATCAATCTGCAATTTTTAATCACTACATATTATTTCGTTTTTCCCATTATCACATGACATAGTTTATTAAGTTTTTAAATGAAACCACAGTATATATTGTTTTTATAGCCATATATTCTAATTTCGATATTAAAGATTCACGAGCAAAATGTTGAATTACTAAGCTTCCTTCCTATTGAAAAACTATCCTCATCAAATAATATCGTTCAGTTTACGTTAATTGAAATATAACACGGTGAACGATCTGGTTTATTTCATTTCTGAATAACAAGAACAAGCCTCAACGAAAATTCAATTTTGCCAGTGTCTGAACTTGACCCCAGCGGTGTGACTGCAATGCAAAGCGAACTTTATGAAAGCTCTATAAAAGTTATACTTTACTTACTTCCAGTAGAAGTTTGTGACGTCAAAACAACTTAAATTGTATAAATCGAACAGCACGTCTGATGAATACTTGCGTATTAAGGTTAATCATAGTCAATACCGCATACGAATGCAGTTATTATATTATTATATTAAAAATAGATTTGTAACATACATATTTTACTACGGGAGATAATATTGGTATACGTTCCTCATTTATACTGCGATATTTTGGATGTTTTACACTGTCACGCGTCACGCATGACGTTTATGTTTAACCCACTGGCTACTAACGTCTCAACTGTTGAGATGGCAGATTTCAGTGTGTTGATAGTTGATACTCATAAATATAAGAGTGTTAAAACTTTTGTGTACAAGTTATTATTGTATAAAACCCCCCAGAGACGAGCGTGACCATATAGTCACAGTAAACACCATCGCCCATCTATCTCAATATCCGCCCCATTTCTTGCTGGATATTGTTGCCTTCACTAAATTTCGGTTAAAAAGGATATTTACGTCAGTTTTGCACCACCTGTTTTCGCGACGATATCTGCTAAAGGCACGTAAATAAATTTAAAAAATCGTGCGTGCTCTTGGTAGTAATCGGCGCGAAAACAGGTTGTGTAAAACTGACATAAAAATCGTTTTTAACCGACATTGAGCGAGGGTGACGATATTCAGCAAGAGATTTGGTGAATATTGGTCACGCTCGCCTCCGCAGGGTTAAGATATAGCCTGATTTATCCTGATAATCTCCGTAAGTTTGGTTAACACCAACACTACTGAATTTTTGGTATTTGAATATCCTTTAAACGGGTCAGTAGGGAGCGGGTTAAAAGGGCGTAAAAAGTAAACATTTTTAATATTGTATCATTAAAATTGTCTACTTTACGGAAAAGTAAAATAAACATTACCCATGTCAAATATAAGTAAACAGTAGCAAGTCATATTATCTTTTTACGTTGTTAACAGTCGCTTGTTGACCTTATTGCCTACTTAAAAAAACGTATTAAAACAAAATTTAAAAAGAACTCCTCCAACCAAAATGTGATCTCAAATAGTTGACAAAAAGATTTTTTGAATATACCGTTATATCGCAGCTCTAATGTTGCTGCCTTCTTAGTTATCTCTCAACTAAATATATTGATTTAAGATATATTCATGGATTTATTTGTGAATGCTTGAAATTTTTCAATGAAAACTTGTTTCCTTTCATTATCAGCTTTTTGCTTATTTATTTGTTTTACATGGTTCCATGACTAAACAGAATATGACGAAACAGAACAGTTTGAAAATAATAATTTTGTCGTATCTATTATATATTGAACGTACAAGAAATAAATAATATATTTAATAGTTTTATTCAGTAATTTATAAAAACAAAAAAGTATAATAAACTCTAATATCCAATTAGAATGTCTTTGGATATTAAACACAAATATTTACAAATGACCATACTGTTTATTTCATATACTATAATACAAGGCATTTATTTTTTAGTATTTTAAAATTTGTTTGGAAAAAAATTTTGAAAATCGGAAAATCATACGAGATAAACTTGATGAGAAGTCACTCATGTCTATAATCATATATGTTCGATAAATAATAGATGCGAAAAAATATTATCTTCAAATTGTTCTGTTTAGTCCGGTTACCGTTTAACATACTTCATTTTTTAGACCAAATTAAAATTGCATAATACATCAGAAACTTGTAAGGTGAGTAAAGTAACTAAAAACTAAATGCTGTTTAAAGTTTCAACATTTATTTATAATTTGTGCTTGATGGAATTTCAATATCAAATTGGAATTGTTGAAATTAAATGGAAATTTACAAAATTTCCGCAATTCAAATTTATTTATTATGTCAGTGGGTTATTATTTCATTATTAATTAGCTTAAATTATAACTTTCAGAATTAAAAATCAGTTCACAGCTGGTTTAAGGCTTTCCCTTGCTTCCTCTACATTTTTTTTGGCACACTTATATATCTGAAAAGGTATTGTATAATCTTTACGGTGTTCCTCTTTATTGTTTGTTTAGTGTTTTAGCTTCTCCAGCCTGTTTGTTTCAATATTGGTTACTTTTTTACCTGACCCATTTAAACTTTCTCCGATATACCTACAACTTTCCATACAACTCAACTCTACTCTGAGATTTAACGTTTAACTGTCGTTCTTTTATGTATGTACAAGTGAGATCGAACAATCTTTAAAATATAATATTGCTTAGTAATGCAGTTTGTGTCAACATCTGAGTGATGCATTTAATATTTTGACAACACGTGCTTGATCATTGTAATTATTATGCACATCATAAATGCAGTTCAGTTGTATTAAATAAAATATGCGTTTAATGACACGCACGTCATTTTGGAGGACAATGCATTTTGTGAATCTGGCGTGGGCTTCAGCTGTATGCATTTATTATACGAATGCACCGTTTAACTGTTGATAGTATGTCGAAAATCAGTATTTCATATACATAAAAATTCAAACACTTTTTTTGTATCTCAAGTACTGAACACATTTAATATTTATTATTACATTTAAAATATGGAAAATTACGACCCTCAGTGGTGCAGAAATTCGGCCTTGAAAATAAACACGAATCCTTTGATAGACAATGTTCTCCATCGTTTATATTTTTTTATCATATTCGCTCTCAATTCGCCAGTACTCCAGTAAAATCCTGATATTTAAGGAATACTGGTTTAAAATTATTACAAAATCATTTGTTCTACGCCTTGTTTCCAGTCATGGGTTGGATAGGGAGAAATTTAATCGTCACAGATATGAATGCTTTTAGATACGAATCCGAAATTCAATTGTTCAATTCACTTAACCAAGGTTCTTTGTCCTTGAGAATAAAACATTAATACAATACACATTGTATAATGAAGGAGGTTAAAAATGGCTTGTAATTTGACCAGGGGGTAAAAGGTTTCGTAATAATGGGGCTTTTGTCAAAATACTCAAACGTGCTACTACAAATAAGCTACACCATCACTGGTTAAAGAGAGGTTATAAATTCTTTCAATAAATTTAAGGAGTTACATTGTCACTTTTAAGTAGTAAAATGTCACCTCTTTTTGGTAAGGTATTTTAAGAAATAAAACACTATTTTTTTATTACTTCAAATTTGTATAATGATCAGCACTGGTTTCGCTCATCGCAAGCACTAACGTATTTATTATTTTAAAGTTGCAAGCAAATGAAATAATTATATTTCACAAAAACTTTAGTGTATTTTTATATAATTTACTCATACAAACGACGATGCTCTCATAAAGATAATTGATCAAATATATCCGATCACAATGCCAGACTACCTAATTAATATATTAAAGAACACGAAGTTTATTCAGCGAATCACTTTGGCCTCTACATTAAAATGTATTACGATCAAATCGAGTTTAATTATGGGTGTATTTGATCGATTTATTGTTTGTATATATTAACACTTTTTACTAAAATTGCATGCTCGTTAAGCCGCGTGTTTAATTTAACAGAACACTTACACTAAACTAAATTACTTACATAGTACAGATGACTTTAAAATATTGCTGTAGCTAATGCAGTTAATTGTTATTATTAAATTGAAGCTGACAATACTCAACTTCGTTATATATGTTAGAATATCTTGCTCAATACTATTGTTATTTATCGTATTACTTCATGTTTTATTAATCATAAGATTTCATTTGGTCTTACAGTATTACTTAATCCTTATTTGCAAGTCGTTTCTGTTTATGATGATGAGATAGTTATACACCGTAGATCCCGTTATTTTTGTTATGAGAAACAAAGTAGCGTGCCGAGATATTTAATTTTATTAAGATAATAAATACATTGTCTGCTTCACTGTTTAAATTAAAATAAATTATAACTAAATATTAATCATCGTTAATGTAAGTAAATAAGTATTTAAACTGCTAAGAGGTGGTTTATAAATAATAATATTTTGTTTTACTCAAAATAACGACATATTTTAAAACTTTTCCTCATTTAAAAACTTCTAGCTAAATATTTTACTCTCATAAAACGATCCCTGTTATTTATGTGACGTCACATATTCTACAATCGTCCTCCAACCTGTTTCATTCGTTAAAAATTATCACTTTATTTTTAATGACTTCAGTTTACGACGCGACATAATAATTATTATTTGTTAGGTTTCCGTGAAATAAAAATAATGTCTAATCTCATCCATGTATTTATACTCATTTTTGCAATTGGTTTATAACCGGTCGTCGTTAATATAAGATACGTAATCTATCTTAAATTTACACATATGCAGTCGTGCAATTACGATAATTCTTATTTGGTTTTCCTCCGTAAAATATAAACTATTGCGAAATAATATCAGATCTTATTTTTTATGATGCATATTTTAACATAACTTTTTACATATTAATAAGACCAAAAAATAATAAACAAATAGTTTTTCAAATCATTTTTTTTTTAAATAAAGATACTACTTCTTACTGGCCATCATGCCGGTTTACATTGTTTTGTATGGCTTATCGGTACTGTCAATCCGTCGAATAATTATATTAAATCATAATCCATTATAAAAATTGTTATTTAAGTTTTCAGTGGATGCCACTGAATAAGAGAGAGTTGAAGCTTTCGAGTGGTTGGTAATTAAAAGTTGTAGTCTTGTAAACACTTTAATAATTTATGTAAATAAAACTTTCGACTCACAGAACACGGTGAAGCTTTATTTTCAATAAACTTAAAGCTTAAGTTGATGCACTTAAACTTTATTTTATTATCACGTGTATGCGCGGGCTAATATTCTTTAAAGCTTTTATACTAACATTAGCCTTCATTAACATGTTAGCGTAATATAAAGGTTTCCTAGTTTCAGCTCCCCATTTTCCAAAGTCGTAATTTTTATACTTTATTTATAAATAAATTTTGATGTTTATTTTAATATAATTATATTATTTATAATTAAATTACACCATATTGTGCATTCTTGAATTCTTTTGCAATTATATTTCACATAATCCATCATAAATTTAAAAATATATATGTCAAGAATTTATGGATGAAATGTTTTCTATCTCTATCTTACTATATATTTTAGCGAAAGTAAAAACCGTTTATAATAGGCAAATTACTTCTGCATCTAACCATTAAAATAAAATAATAACTTTGAAAATATAAATCCTTATTTATATTGTAGTGGTGATGGTAAACGATATTCATCGTATTCATAACTGCAAAGTAATTAAATATTGCAATCTTGTCATAAATATTTTACTACACTATGAGTTTATTGACAATTAAAAACATTATACGTCAATGACCTCACTTAACGTGGCCAGTTTAATTTCACCGTCTCATATTTTTTTATAAATTACCTACCGAATGAAAAGAAAAATAAACACTAATTGATTTCCTAAAATCATTTCAAAACGCCTTAGCCCTCGATTATTTTAGACTCCTCCGCAATATTATGATAACCAATTATTCAATTTACGCAAAGAAATTATACCGCAGTCATAATTCAAATACAGCCAGTCCATAAATCTAATATTTCATGAATATTCATAATGCCTGGAACTTAGAATTCTGTGGCCCAATTATAGTGTTTTAATTTTTGACTTTGAAACCTTTAAATTAGGGCTTGTTTCAGAATATGATACGGTATTATATATTATATACAGGTACTGGAGCTCAAGTAACTAACATAAATTGACGTAATTGCGGTAAAAATTATAATTTTGAAGCTAGTTAATGAAAGATAAATAAAGCAATAAAATTTCACAAAATAACCGAAGGCGACTATTTAATATCGAAATAATGAAAATCGGGAAAAGGATTCGGAGTCCCCTCTTCCAGGAGTGTCAGTTTTCGGTTGCTTGCACTTTTCTCTGCTAACACTATATTCATAGTATAAAAATCTGATGATCCCGAAGACAGTATTCCCATTTTTTGTGAAAAAAAATGAAAAATTTCTTTCATGATCTTCAGAACCGGAAGTGGAAATATTTTCAATTCTTTGGTTATTTTATGATATTTTTATTTGTTAACCTCCTACTCGCTTATCTGTTTATTGAATGATCGGACCGGTCGATCGCGTGACACAATTTGCTCGATCCCGATCGAGGTTATGAGTCCTAAAAGTGTTGTTTAAATTTTCAAATTTGAATTGTTGAGATTTTGTACATTTCCGTGTATTTCGTCACTGACGACCCGCGTTTAACCTTCAGGCATTCGAGCACACGAATGAACTCGAACTGACAGACAGTAAATAGTTTACATCGCTTATAACGAAATACATGGACATTTACAGAAACTCAACAACTCAAATTTGATATTGAAATTCCACCAAGCACCCTCAGTCGATATCATAAATAATAAAAGTGTTGCATTCGAAGTTTACATTTCCATCAAATTTGGTGGCTTTTTTTTTTAAAAAACTACTTACCAATCTATAAGATTGAGATCGCTATAAAAATTTAAGTAATATGTCGATGACAACCTAAAATTCACCCCTGTGATAGAATACACTATTTTTCATTATTATTACCGAATATTCCAAAAATAAATTCACTCGGAACAGTTACAATTTGAACTCCTCAAGATCTTTTCTTGATGACTCATTTTTTTGTTTTATTTGCTTGCTTCAGCATTAATATAAATAACATGAATATTGATAAATTTTATACTCCACTGGCTATGACAAGTATTTTGCCTCTTTGAAAAGCATGTACAACTCATTTCTATCGTAAGTTTATTTATGTAAAAGATAAAAAACCCTTCAATTTTAATTTTATTACCACTAAGTTACCACATAATCCAGCGGAAATACATCAGTCCGTTGTCAGTTTTACTAAGTAATGTCTCAAAAATTCAGTGCCATGACTACTGGCGCGGGGATAAGTGATGCCTAGGTTTCCGTGGGCTTCGGTAGAATCTCGAAATATCAATATGTGTTTTGAATAAAAACAAGAATAAAGCGATAAATAATCCCAGAAAAGAGACACTGAGCAAATTTAAATTAGTAGGAATAAGACTACAGAAGAAATTCAATCGGTCAATCTATACTTGGTGTACTAATAATTTTACCTATTGCACATAAAGAAGGTCAGAAAATATCTTCAACAGATGTGATTGTGGAATATGCAAAAAGTCCAGGAAGAAGGATATTTAAATGTTTTTAATATTAACAGTCAATTAATTTCATTTTTGTAAAACAAAAATAGGAAGCCCTTGGCAACTTTTTCATGCGAGCCAAATTGTTCAAATGTTCTCTGGTATTCTGAAATTTAAATATTTCTCGTAGACCAACAACAAACCGTGATTTTTACCGTGAAGTATTTGAAAAATGTTTACTTTACTCTAGTATGTCTCTAGTTTGTATAAAAGTATTTTTTTTAAACCATCCAACGCTTCGCAGATTCTAGAGATAAACAATGCTTCTTAACCCACTGGCGCTCATTCACAGGAATTCTCGTACATTTATTGGTATTTGTTTCTACATTAAAATAAGGAAAAAATAGTTTTCATGGTTTCAACGTTCTACAAGTTCAGTATTATTTCAAGCTAAAATATAATTATTGGATATGTATTTTTAATATCGAATTATTATTTACAGCAATTCCCTTATACGACAGATTTTTTGACACTTTCGTTATGCATAAGTGGAACCTACAAAAAAAAAGATGTATAAGAATTTTATCCTCAACGGGTTAATGACAGGAAGCAGGTAACTAGGACTATTTCAGAAATGGATTAAATTATTCACATTTTGATTACTGTTTCCGTTGCAATCGTCTAATAATGCGTTTGGCTGTGAAGTATTTAATTGTTTTTCTCCTAACTTAGATAATTATCTTAGGATTTATTACTACTTAGTTCTTTATATATAACTAACTCGTTATGTTGATTAATTAAATGCATCAAGAATTTATTTTTGGCGTATAATTTCCTGTCGATTTATTCAAAACTGGACCGAGTTTTTTTTCTTATCACTAAAACATTCGATCATTTAAACGTAAGATTTTTTATGTTGAGAATAATAACATCATATTGTAGGTGTACATAATATGGAAACTAAACCACTGTAAAATGACGTAAACTTTGTAATAGTTTCGAAATGGCTGCTATATTGGTGATATTTCTTAATTCTGTTTTAATTTGTTTTTAATGCACACGAGAAGATCTATCGTCATCCTATTTTCAATAAAATCAAAAAAAAAGTAAATATTTTACAGAATATTAAGGAAAAAATAAGCATTGAAGTTGTATGCTAATTTTGGCAGATATTTTCAGTTTAGTATAAAAGCACATTTATTTTCTGTATTATTTTTTAGTCACTAAACTTTTATAAATTTTCTATTATCAAGAACATGGGTCTCCAAACATTTTAGCGTAAATGCCACATTGACTCTTTCATTAAGTCCCAAGGGCAAAGACCTAGCTAGCTCATCATACTAACATATTGTAGTTATGAATTACGCTCAAATTTCGGCTGGTACTTACGGGAAGTGTCAAGACCATTTCATTGCGGCGGAGATAGCCAATAGTCGACAACGAGAAAACCAGCTTTTGTTTGATTTATAAACTCATATTAAGTCCTTCCGACAAAAACATTAGTTGATCAATTGCAGAAATTTGTTCGTGGCTTTTTTTTCAGTTTTCAGCATTACTTATCTGTGTGAAAAAACTGTGCCGGGCCGGATACCGGGCATGTCTGGCCAACTACCGTGGCCCCTATTGGTGGTTCTCGCGGGCCATACTTTGGAGACCCTTGGTCTAGAATTATATATCTTCGTCTTAACTAGCAAACTGCATATCTACATTTCAGAAAAATGTTGAGGAGAATTTCTAAACTCAATAAATTCAATTTTATTCAATGTTATTTTACGAATTTTACATATATGTTACATGTGAAAATCAAAAATAACACTGGTAAAAACTGAACTTATTGATTTATAAATTTGAATTATTGAGTTTTTGTACACTTCCATGTATTTTGTCACTAACGACCCGGGTTTCGCCTTTCGGCATCTTCATTCATTTGAGCGCACGAATGCACTCGAATTGACAGACAGTAAACAGTGCCTAACGTTTATATAGAAGATACAAATACGACAATTATTATTTACGAGATAAAATATTATAAGTCTAGGATCCACACTGATACCTGAGTTAAAATTTCTAGAATCACCTTAATCCTTGTTGTGTAAACAAACGTATTAACAGAGTGGCGAATTGCCGCTTCCCTACTAATATTAGAATTACAAGTGATTTTACAATTATAATAGGATTGTGGGTTTCGACCGGATGCAATTCGACGAAAGAATAAATATGTACAATCATTCCACATTTAGTGGCTTCTGTTAGGTGAACACGAGATGAATTTTTTAATATGGGAATATCAATATATATTTTTGTCAAATTTGAATTATAGACACTTCCATGTATTTTGCCACTAACGACCCAGGTTTCGCCTTTCGGCATGTTCAGGCATTCGTGCGCTCGAAATTCCATCAAGCACCCTCAGTCGATGTCTTAAATTACATGAATTTATTGAGTTTTAAAATTCTTCTATACATTTTACTTTAATGTAGATACGCAGTTTACTAGTTAAGTCGACATTATATACATTACAATAGTATAATAATATCTGAATGCAGGTTTTAAATGTCATATCAATAATTATTTGTCAAATGGATGATATGTATTTGAATATAAGTTGGTATAAATTCTAAAATTTTCAACCGTTGTCGTCAGAATATTTATGCAATTTTGATCCGTTGGGCTGCCTCCACACACCGTTTCGTTTTAATGTCCATTCAGAGTTATGCAATGATTTTTTTGAAATCGTTTATCCAGCCTTGGGTGCCGTGTGAGGATATTATTATCAATAAAATAAATAACGTTCTCTGTCAAAACCTCTGTAATAAACTAATAACAGAACTCATTGTAGGCGGCGGTCAGAATTAAGCCATACGTCCGAAGATTTAAACATCGTATCAATACTAATCGTTTCATTACCTACGTAATATTTCATTGACACAACATACTGGAAACGGTCTAAGTCTTGCTTAATATCGACCCAAACAGCGAATTCCTGGCCATGGAGATTTGCATTTTAGACCTTTTAGTTCCCTTTTTCTCTTTCAACAACTGGCCTCTATAAAGCGACAACACAAAACATTTTAGAGATACAGGAATTCAGATTGCTTAATTTCGATCCGAATACTTCATATTGATAGTCAATAAGAATATATATTCCGCCCTCAACGTGGATCATTTGGTCTCCTAATGGAGGTAACTCAACAGAATTCTTTCTATGACAACTGCTTGTTACTCAGTTGCTCAACCTCTTCGTTATGTACTGTAAATTTTTAATGTTCGATTTTATTATTAATATAAAATTTTTCTTGTAAAATCATAAACGGTAAACAGTTCTTTCTACATCTAAAGCAGCAAAATATTAAAAATTATATACCATGAATTTGTTAAAATTCAATAGTTCAACGCCTTGCTTCCATTAAATCCTCTTGTGTGTGGAATTGTTTGACTAGTATGTGAAAGGAGGAGGTGAAATGTATTGGTGTTGATTTTGGGAACCGGAACATTTGATATTGAGACTTCATTTTAAATTTGATTTTTTTTTGTATTTGAACAGACCCACCTCGGAGTTTATACTGACATTTTAAAAATAGATGTGAATACATTTTTAACACAGTACTACGTCAAATTCAGTATGATTGGCTCATTTTAGATTATTCTACGATATTTTTAAATGCAAATGTTATATTTTCAATATAAAATCGACTCTCTTTTTTCACGGGCGACATATTCCTCGTCAAAGTTTGTTAAGAATACAGTGAATGTAGAAAAATTAATATTAGATAAAAAATAATTAAGCTTCGTAAAAAAAGAAAATCAGGTATATTCACTGTTAAAGACTAAGATAGGGTGAAATACTAGTTTGTATTACCCGCCCGGGATAGATTTACACGTTGGCGTTATTTTCGTGCTTATGTTGAAAGTTGGAAGTTGAACGTTGAAAATATCACCGTGTGCTGTTCTTTGTGTAGCACATACAAAATATAGTCCATTAATTAAAATCCGTGTTGAAAATAGTACAAATAACACTCAATTTTATATAAATAAGCCTGTTATGTTTGTATTATTATCAGTTGATAATGCTCGTGATGAGCGAAACCGGTCCTGATCATTATAAATATGTGGAAGTAGTACAAATGACTTGTGTTTTATTTTTTAAAAGTGAGTACAGATAACCTTGAAATGGCAGCCAGAATGACATGTGCAAATTTCACGTCGCTGTTACTCACCGTATGGGAGGAGTTCTTGCGAAAGACAGACAGTCATTTACATATGTATTTTCTACTATATAGTATAGATTATAGATAGCTTAAAAGACGTCCTACGATATAATTTTTTTTTATAATTAGAACATGATTCTGAATGAAGCGAACATCTATCATATTTATTTACCCAAAAATGTGCTCTTTTAAAGATGTTTTAATTTCTAATGAAGAATGTTACAATACAAGTATAATTATAGTCTTATTTATATTTTACACATAATATATAATTCCTCAAAGGATGACTGAGCTTTCATACAATTATTGAAACAATTGTGGGTCTAACAATATTGTAAATATATCTTTATTCCATATACAAAATTTAATTGTAGGTCTTTTGTTATGCATCAACATAATGATTGCTTATTTGACTTTATTATTCTGAAGGCATAGATTATACTTTAAAGCAGTAAGTATTAATCTTGTAAATACATTGAAAATAGTCAATGTTTTTATTACCAATTCAGGCCTGAACACATAACTCGGTGCATTCACAGCTGCATCTAAGATTTGATCAATTTATTTGTAATTTATGTGCAATCACAACTTTCTAATGTGAAATTTATCGAGGTCTATAATTTACGAACAAACGCATTGTTAAGCAAGTCAAAGATTATAGTATCAATCTACGACCGTTGCATCTCTTTCTATGAGAATCTCATGGAAATAATGCTTTAGCGGACATTAGACGATAACCATCTTTAATAAGGACCGTGTACAATGTATATGGACAACATTTGATGATTATGTAATAAGGAATTTGCCTACAGATATATTGTAATAAATTTCTGCTTGTCATTTATAGAAAAGTAAACAATTATTATTTGTACTACAATGTTTGATTGAATATATAGATACGTTATGAAAGTTTAAGCTCGAGTACTTTCATATTTTTTAAATATCAATCTATGGAAGATAATAATACATATCGAAAGTTTTCTTTTTGTACTGATGTTGATCGTGATGTCTTGCTATTAATGGTTGACTTCGTTTACTACTACAAAGAGAATAATTCATTGATTTGGCGGTAACTTTATGGAAATTCATTTTTAATATAAAATTAAAGTTGTTAGCTTAGTTATTTCATTGTTTGTGTTACTCAAGGTGACATGTGTTTCGCTTGTTTAAGAAGCATCTTCAGCCTAACTATATCGCAAGGCTATTTATTTCTTAGGTAAACAATGATGCCAATTCTCAACCTAAACGTTAATTATGAGTGGGTTTACTTACTTCCACTAGACGGGGGAAGGGTTAAGATACAAACGATAGTAGTCTTAAGTACCATAAAACTAATTATAACAAAATAATTACTAGTGGTTGAAGGTGGAAATCCCAAATAAATTTAAATATATAAATTTCGAAAAGAAATAAATTTCAATATAAAATTTAATTAAAAATTGATAACTTCAATTTTTCAATTTTTAATTTAAATTTATATTAAAAATGAACTTCCACAAAGTTACCGCCGAATCCATAAAAAATATTAGAAATAAATTTCCCTTGGAATTTCCCTCCAAACATTAGTAATCATTTTCAACCAATCTTACAAGATGGTTTTATTTCAAACATTAAATTTATAAAACAGCACCAAAAATTTTTGACCCCCTTAAGTTATTTTGTAACGTTTACGGAATACAGTGTAATAAATTTACTATTAAATAGATTTTTGTGTTGAAACAAGTTTTTGACGTCACCGATAGATATCAAATTCGTAGAGTGATATAGAAAGTTTCGACCATTTGTGATTGCACGGTAATAATATTTGACTCTTCCGCAAGGGAAATTTTTCCAAACCCCCATTTTATGCAATATGATATGAAAAAAACAATAAGTTATCAAAGTGTCTGCCGAAATAAAGTTTCTTCATTCGTTTTAATCGTAAAGCCATACGAAGTTACGATTTCTCGTTATTAAAAATAAATTGATGAAATAACAAAGCACTTTCATTTTCACATTTTTTAAATCTTATGTATTTTCCATGTATTCTGACTTGCACTCTTATTTTAGCTGTGCGAAATTATCTGTCATATAACGTTTATAAAATAAATACAAGTATCGTAATATTTTGTGGTGTCCCCAATTCGTGTGCCGTTAGCCTATCTACAAAGAGTCGTGTAAAAAACAAAAATAAAGTTAAACTTTAATATTTATTGTCATAGTGCGAGATAAATTGGCAAAAACTTTCAGCCTTGTGGTATCTTAGGAATCCCCGAGGAGTATTAAACTTTTTACTGCCATGTGTAAAACACAGTCATTGGGTAAATTTATGGGCTAAGAATATTTATTGCATATAAAATATGTTACAAACAGGAACTTCAACGGAACATGCGTTTACGTTGAGTAGATTTTGTGTAATTTAGAACAAAAAAACCTACGCGATTTTTAAACTCTAAAAGTGATTTTAAAACAAGGCTGTTCATGGTCAGATAGATATTACTGCCTACGTTTAGAAACGAATATTTATTATCATATTTCTTTTTACATAATACAATATCTTCATGCGTGGTGTAGTAACATGATAAGTTTTTTTTTAATTGGCATATTTAAATAAATGTCAAAATAAACTAGATGCATTCTCTGAAAATACTTACATTGCAATCGAATCGATTTAATCACCATGGGAAAACTTGAATCATTTTTGATTCTCGAACTTAAGGCACGGACAATGAACAGTTCTAAACTTCAGAGAGAAAAAAAAGAACTAGGAAGAGGGTTGATATCAATGTTGGGTATTTCATTTGTTTTAAGGGAAGATTGCGTATTTCGGAACCGTTTGATTCGACACCTTTTCGATCCTTTTCTTATTGAACTAGGGAAGTTTTTATCGTAGGGATATGCAAAGCAAATAAGAAAAGCTATATATAAAAAAATCAGATATAGTAATACCGCAAATACGCTGTTTTAAATTGACCTTTATTTTATGATAAAGAATTAACATGAACAATATATATATATATATCTTTCAATAACATAATATACATCGATCATAGAAGATTCGTCTTGTACACTCCTAATTCTTGTAAAAAAACGGTAGGAAAAAGTAAGGTTTAGAAAATATTACCACAAAACAAAAATAACTTCCAAATTTTTAATGTAAACTCATGCGATTGAAACCTTTGACTTTATATCTAAATACTGGAAGAATCATGCATAATAAAAGTTAAAACTATTTTCCATAACGCCAGTCTGGATGCTGAATATAAAAACACAAACGTTTTAATAGCGGGGTAACGTATAATCCAGGGAAAATCTATCGAGTTAATTCAACTATTGTATATTATATATACTAAAATACTATACTATATACTATACTATACTATACTATATACTATACTAAAAGTTGCTACAAACTTTACAATAGTGTCATCTCATAGGTTGGTGAAAAATTATATAAAAATGTAATTTAAGACATCGACTGAGGGTGCTTGATGGAATTTCAATATCGAATTTGAATTGTTGATATTTTGTACATTTCCATGTATTTCGTCACTAACGACCCGGGATTCTCCTTTCGGCGTCTTTGTCAGTCCGAGTAAATCCGTGTATTCGAATGCATGAAGATGAATGCTCGAATGCACAATTTTTCTGATTTGCTTTGATTTTCAAACCTTACTTTATCTCTTGTGTATAAAAATATAAATTATATTCGTGCCTTACAGTAATTTGTTTCCAGCGTCGTTATGAAAAGCTATCTCTGCGATAAAATACGGTCAAGTGTCGTTTCTCGATCGAAGAATTGATTCCACTAGTCATTTGTACATCTAGGGGGACTTGGCTGGTGCTGCGTATAGATATGCGTCCGGGCGTATTTCCTTTTATGGCGCCACCGCCCCGAACCCGTTCTAACAGTACCGAGAAGAGAAGACAGTTGTCCATTGGATTTTTTGCCGCGGGGAATCGAACCGGGGACCGGTCCATCGACGCGGGAATGCCATTCTTGTGCAAATACGGAAGGCCGAGCGATAAAGGCGACTGATATGAGCAGTGGTGGACGACAGGCGTGGGGTGGACAAATGCACCCTCAAGACAAACATATTTTGAACCAGTCTTGTATTTTTGAAATGCCTATTATGAAGTTCACTCGGTTGACTGATTACTTTGTTATTCCTTATTATTCTCCTATCGAGCTTTAGTAATCGTATTGGTTTGTATCTATATATATATAAAAATGAAGATTTTTTTGTTTGTTTGTCCTCTTGCATTCCTTTACCATTCATCTGATTTCGATAAAACTTTGGTCAGTTAGTGTGTGTACCCGTGAAGGTTTCTGAAAAAAATTAAAATTCTAAAAAAAAAATCTACAAAAAAATCAAAATACGTACAACTAGTGATATCTCTGAGCTAGACGAAAAAAAAATTTAAGAAAATAGAAGTCGTTCGGGTCATAAACCAGCCATAAGGCAATAATTTTCATAACTTAAATAATTTATTTCACATGTGCTATGAATATCGTTGAAAATATGGAAACAATAACATATATTGCTTGAGAAGTATAAATGAATTACTATATTAAAAAACAAATCGGGCTTTTTTCGGGATGACAAAAATAAATCTGGGCTTCGGGTTGGGTTCGGGTAACAAGTGTGATATTGAGACTCGGGCTTGGGCCGAGCTGGGCCTGAAAATGACGGGTTCGGACCCGGTAATTTTATGAAATTTCGGCCCGTGCAGACCTCTAATCCAAAATCACTTCAATAAACAGAATTGAAACACAAACCCTTTGAGTGGCATTGCAACGCATGCCGGGTACTCACTAGTATACTATACATATCCATAACATTCTCGGAATATATAATATATGTATCAATATTTTCATGAAGAAAAATTAAATCCCTATATTTTGTAGTTTCTTATAACCGCAAATGTATTTTCATATCCCTTGCTTTTTGGTCTTGTTAAAAATGGTTTTTTTTGCAATGGTTTCAGGAAATACCTACCTAATCCACGTCAATTTAGCTTGTGACGAACACTTCTCTTAAGAGATTCTTAGCCCGCCCCTTAAAACTTTATTAAGCTGTTGCTCATATGCTGGTTTTCTTAATGAAGTTTGTTTTTATGGGATACAGTTTTCAGTCTTTGGTTTGTTGTATCTTCATATTCCAAGAGATCACGTAGTGGCATGAGAATGTAATGGAGTATACACATAATATTACTTAGATATATATACTTGCGTTACATTCATTGTGATCAAGAAGGCACCATCTTTAATATTATAGTGAAGCTATGATAACCCCTTCTCGTAGAATGAGTAGTTGGATACCACTGATTTTAATAAGTATCATCGCAGGGTGACATAGCAAAGTTTGTCCTACTCAATTTCTTTGATAGCTTGAACTGAGCCCGAAATGCGGATGTCCATTGGTGATTTTCTAACCAGCGATTTTACACGCGCCAGCACATCAAAGCGGAACTTGGCTAGCCATTAAATACTGTCAAATTGATTAATTTAATGAGTCTGGAACTAGTTTAGTATGCTGTAAAGGTGTGTAATTAAAACATTGTAAATACGCACTCACATATAAATCTTTTTTAAAAATGTAACGTCAAACTCGCCATATTTGTATTTAAATAAAACTTTTATGTCTATATGTTAACTGTATAACAACAATCCATCATTAATTTTTTTTATGAATGTGTTAAAAGCTGTTTTTCATAACAATCTACTACATTTTTTCTGTTGTATGAATTTTATTCTTTATCGATTAATAATTATTTTCTCAACATTATTTAAAACACTTAATGATAGTTTTTCCCATTACTTTATCTTGCCTTCACTTCAGATTAAAAGAGGAAATACGTATCTTCAATAGGGCTATTTGAATATAATGACAAATAATAGATAATATTAATATCTACAAGTCCCAATTTAACGACTACGTTTCCTGAATGTCGAATATTTATGATACTAAGAAGAATTCAGATGAAGTTAAAGTAAACATCTCCTTGGATGTATAATAAAGATATGTGGGAAATATAATACAACTCCAAACAAATTAAATGTGATCTAAATACGTAGTTATTTGAGGACTGTACCAGATAGAGCATCTGATACAGTCCTCAGAAAACTCAGAAATGCTAATGGAGATATCCTTCTAAAGAATTAACAAAATATTGATATCTCTGGGTCAGTAAAAGAATATTTCGAGTTTTCTTTCTACTAACCATGCTCAGAAAGTACCTAATTGTTAGACACCAGTTCATAAAATGTATAAAACTCTGGTCACTTTTAAGGTGTTGACTGTCAATTCTTGGTGGAAAGACATCATATTTTAAAAAATAAAACACAATTCATTTTTAAACTGATGGTTCATGAACTAAGACAAGCAAATACTGATTAGCAAACAAATTATACATAAATCAAATAAAAAAGTCTACAATTAAAATGTTATGGACCTCTTGCACATCATTAAATACTAATCTGAAATCACAAATATAGCTACATTAAAAGTCCATTTAGCTGAACAAAATTTTTAATGACATTACTAATGTAATATACAATAATGAATCAGGAAAATTATAAGAAAAAATTAGTGAACCATTTAAAAATAATCAAATATTAAGTATGTAATTAATATGAACAATAAACGGCCATCTTAAGTGGAGAAAGCAGAGTAGCTATGAGTATCTATTAAATTTTTAATATCTGAAATACCATCAGTTTTATATACCTTCATTTTTACACTCAATTTTATATAAATAAGCCTGTTATGTTTTTATTTTTATCAGTTGATAATGCTCGCGATGAGCGAAACCGGTCCTGATCATTATAAATATGTGGAAGTAGTACAAATGAATTATGTTTTATTTAGAAAAAAAAAAAGTATAAAACTCTGGTATAAATCAATAAATAATATTCGATTAAGTTGGTCATTTGAATATTGCTTTTATCTTTATCTCAATATGGGTTAGTTGAAAATGTCTTATTGATTAACTGTACCAGGGGTTTTCAAAATACGGCCCGCTAGCACCACCGATCCGTCCCGCGGTAGCTGACCGGACATGCCCGGTATCCGACCCACTATAATCTTTCACACATATAAGTAGTGCCGAAAGCGGAAAAAAGCCACGAGGAAAGTTATGCAGCTAATCAACCAAATGTTTTGTCGCTAGGACTTGATATTAGTGTATAAATAAGGCAGAATCTAGTTTTCTCCTTGTCGGCGATCGGCTATCTCCGCCACTATTAAATCTCCTTGACACTTGCCCGTAAGTACCAAACGAGATTTATACATAATTCAAAATTATAGTATGTTGGTATGATGAGCTAGCTAGGTCTTGGCCCTTAGGACTTAGTGGAGGACTCAGTTTGGCCCTTCGGCTAAACAGTTTGGACACCCCTGAACTGGAAGGTTTAAATTACAAAATTTAATTATAAATTTGGCAGCATTCTGATTGGTTTTCTATTTTTCTTTACTCTGAAGATATACAGATCATTAAATTGCCTGGTATTATGCAATTAACTACTTAATAATAATTGGTAGAATGTTTATTAAATATGTTATGAATTGAAAAACTAAGTCGGAAATATTTTTATATGTTCCCTGATAATTTTATTATTGGCAATGAATTACGATTCCATACAATATTTTCTTTTCTTTTGAACAACTAAAATTATAGTTATATTATTACATTGAAACAATACGTAACCACGACTTGACAAATCGTGTGTTGATCAAGTATAATTGTAAAAATATTGACCTTCGAAAAAGTAGATCGATGAATGATATCAAAAAAATAACTAAGGCATTGACGTGCAATAATTTCTACTATAGCCTATTGTATTAAAGCTTATTGTTGCTATAGCAACAATTCGCACAGCTCTTAACGCGTATGTGATGTGTCCATTATTGCAATCCATTGTGGATTATATTATACACAATGCAGACAATATGATCAGATCGCAAAGTATGTGTTTGTCGAAACGGTAGTCTCGTTTGGTACATTCATTCACCACAGCGCCTCCGAGTAAGCAGCCTCCGCCATTGATACCCTCGACCACATTGCTTTCGGACATCAATCTCCCGCCCCAGTCGAACCGTTGGCGGTGTGCCGCGTCTGCCTGTCCATCTCGCGTCGTCGCATCGCGCATAGGGATGCGATATTTTTAGAAAGTGTCGGTAGTAATAATTATTGTATCAATAATCACTGTTGGTATCGATTGGTAACGTTTTCAAGTACAGCGTCACCGTGGTTATATAACTAGATTTTGACCCGACAGAATGCTACAGATATTTTTTAAAACAATCCTTAAAACCGAGGAGCATATGGAGTTCTAATAGAGCATCTCGCCAGAAATCTTTTTATGTGAGCAGGTTGTTATTCAGTCGCTCAACCTATCCTCCCTTTTCGTAGAGAGTAAGTATAACAGGATACAATAAGAAAATGAAAAGTAATAAGCTGATCACTCTTTAAGAATCGGATAGGAGATGGTGTGGAGGAATGTAAATATAGACAGCCATCGATCCATCCATGTCTTTGCATACTTACAATAATGAAAGACCGATTTTGAATTATTGAATTTTTTTTCATTTCTATGTATTTCGTCACTAATGACACTGGTTTCGCCTTTCGGCATCTTCAGGCATTCGAGTACGCGAATGAACTCGAACTGAAGTGTTTTGGACGTAACCGTTCAGATAAAACGTCTACAGAGCGGTCTAGACTATTATATATAAGATTATATAGACGACCACTGTAGCATAGCGGTCAATAGTTTTGAGCTTCGATTTCTGGCAAGATCAAATGTTGAATTTAACTTACGAGATCTTGAAAATAAGTTTTTTTGAAGATTTTTAAATTTAACCTCGAGTTTATCGAGTTAAAGTGATTTTACAATTAAAAAATAGCTACCTAAATTTTTATTATCATATTAAGTTATTTTAATATTACGTTATCTCAATTTGGTATTTCTCAATCATACTTATGCTGTTATTTGTATATTAATACAACTCTCTAAAGTTTCAAATAAAAATCGTTACATGTTGATTTTACACCATAGAATAATATTATATTCAGATCCTTTCACTATATGTATTGACAACCATTATGAAAAAAAAAAACGTAACTCGATAGTGATTTGATACCTTACTTTGTACTGTCGATAGCGTGAGGGCATCTCTACATTGATCAAGTATCAGTGTCATTGACCGACGTAAAAGTCTCTGAGGTAATAGTTGGACAAAAGACAAATCTGCCTCGCTGTAACGAGATTTTCAAGGTTGTGCAGAGCGAATAGCCAATAATAAATGGCCATGATATATTCCTAGTTTTTATGCGCATTTTAATGCAAACACACGTCTTACCAGACGTTTAACTTATCGTTTGATGTGCTACCCCTACATCATTTTTAATTGGAAAACATATACGCCCTCTCTCAATAACGAATCGATTTCTTTTGCTCATATTTACTGATCGAATAAGTTGTCAAATTTGAATTGGGTATACATACATCAGAATTTGCAGAATGAACGATAATAATTTTCACTCATTTCAATTGTTGGTGATATCATATCGACACTCTCTACGTATAATCACGTAAGCCACATACGTGATTATACGTCTTTTGCATTTTCATTGCCTACGTATTCAGTCCTATATGTAGACATCAAAAAACATTGGGAAAAGTACCTACTTCACCGTTTTTTCGTAAAGTATAAACACGTAACTAGCCACTTATACGAAACTCAACCTAAAATACGAAGTCCAATGTCGTATATGTAATATTTCAAAAACTACAAACTCTTCAGCAAAACTTTATATTAAATAAGAAACTAGATTTAAAACAATAGGACTTTCCCAATTTTGAAGACTAAGATACAACCGTTACTTTGCAACTGCGTTTTGAATCTTTGAGACGCTCTCCTGTAAAATGACATGTTTTCAGATACGGGATTATATGTATGGAGTGTTGAAATTATTGAAAAATAACTAGGCAGATAGTAAATATTGTCTTTCAATTGAAACATAAATCTTTATTCAATTCATACCCTTAATTGTCACAAAAAATTGTGAACCGGAAAACAGCCAGTACATTTATTCTTACTTACTATCGAACATTTTTAATGTGACTAACTTGCCAATATACTTCGCTAAAACTGCTATGTGAATTTATTTGTTTCATTTTACGGGCACTTTTTTCTTCTGTGTGTTATATTTAATAAATATTTTCTTAATCGTTCTACATTCTTAAAATTAATTAATATAAAATATGTAAACATTACTGACGCACCTACAGTTTGTATTTATATTATAAAAAAATTGTTCATATGGCTTATAATATCGTACAAAAAACTTTTATCCTACATAAGAATAAGCCTTCAGGTGAAATATTATTCAAATTTCTGCCAGAGCTCTTCTTTTCCTGTCGGAGGCTACAAGTTATGTGATAAATGGTAGCGTGTATATTTATTTTCGGCAAAACGTTTTTCAATTTGTATTCGTAAGACGCGTCTACTTCTTTCTATCAATGCGAAATATCTTTTAAACCCACGCGTACACGCCTTTTTCGAATTTTAATGCAAATTGACATCGAAAAATAAAAGATGATTTATTGACACTACTAAGTTCATGCGGGAACACTCGGACTAGCGCTAAACCACAATTAAAAAGTATGAGCCGTTATATTGAGCTCACAAAAAAGATTATTTTTATACCTATTTTATATTATTATACAAGACAATTCTTTGTTCCGATAATACTAAAGATTTTAACTAAGCATGGTAGAATCGTTGCCAAATTGAACGAATACCTGAACGGCCGCATTGTAAATGTGCAAATAAACTACACGTTGCTGATTACAATCATCTGAGAATGTCCGGAGACGGTCAGTGTGAGGGTTGAATTGCTCAAATCACTACTACCAGACGAACACACTGAATTGGGCTAAGGGGGTGAATTGCATTACTTTTAATCACGCTGCGGGGAGTCATACGAAAAGCTTCCAACTCAGTAGCTTTAAATTACACACACATTAGTCAAAACGTTGGTGCGTAATATCCATGTCTTCGATAATTGCTTCTTAATCATTTAGATTGTAGGGTCTTAATGCTCCTGTATTAATAGACACGCACAGTGTGACGAGGCTGTAAATTCGTAACAGGTGTCGGTGGTTACAAAATTGAGTAATCTAGGATGATACAGATTATTTTACTATCATAAATTAATGCATAGTAGAAAATCTGGAAAATCAATCTTGATCCTAAAATCAAATTTAGTTATTTAATACAAATAATCATTTGGCCTTCTCCGGATTGAGTCCCTGCACATCGACCTGTTCCTTCTATTATTTGGGGCAAAGGATATCAGCGATTTGAACGAGTAGCATTGTTTGACAGTGAATTGAGAGCGTTTGCTTTGTAATTGACAGCACAAGAAAGCAAACGCGTTGTCACTGTAACTTATTTTTTCCCTTTTTATCTCTGAAAGCTTAAATATCTTTCAAACACCTGCTGTGTTTATGAAATCTCATTTCAAAATTTATTTCTTTATTAAATTGCATATCCATAATTTTATAGACGTTTCGTGAGAAACTTTATGGATCTATGCAAATATATGCTCATGTTTTTTTGGTCACAAATAAGTCAGTAATAACTATTTAATATTATAATATAAGATGACTTCATGTGGTCTATCGACTTGACATACTATATTTTTAAAAATCTATGATATTGATAATGAAACATTTATATAATTTGAAGCTTCGCTGATATTTTATTCAATATAATAAATTTTAATGAAAACATTAAATTATGGTATTATATGGAAAATTTGGTCCTGTCGACCTGACCAACAATTATATATAATAGAACTCAAGAGGAATTAATTAATGAGAATACAATATTTATTTAGCGCGTAAAAGAATTAAACCATTCAATGTTATTATATTTTACACACTTGCTTTTATATGATTACTTCAATTGATGTGGAAACAAACAAGGCTCTGTGTTATCAGAATATGTCATAAATTTAAGTTTACCGAAATGATTGAATGTCATGACATGAAAAGGGTTGGAATTTCCGAATCGACATATGGGCACATTGTTTCCGAAATCGATTTACGAATATGTGTCCAAATTTTTACCAATGATATTTTCATAACAATTAATTCCTCACCTAACCTCAAACGTATCCTGTTTATAAACCTAATAATCCATTTGCTCCAAGCTGTAATGCTCTCAAATAATGACAACTTGTATATACTACTCGTTTGTGAGATACGAGAAGGTTATGCTCCTTTGATAAGTATCTTCAGATGAACTTAATTTAAGTCAAATACTGTGTAAGGAGTTGAATCACTTACCATAAAACATAAAACAATTGATTCTGAAGTCTACTTCACTAAGTATACAGCAGTGCATGAATCTGACAATTAAAATACATACTGTGCAGTGTTCACAAATTTCCCACGTTTTAAATATTAAACACTACAGAATACCATAAATTCCGCTAGGTTCAGAATTGGTAATCAAATAAATATTGATTCCACCCACGATTCCAACTATTCACAATCAACTGAATCAAATATTGCGTTATTTTAGTTGTTGGAAATATCCACACGCCTTTCTTTGGTTCGTAACTATTTAATGCCGTTATCTGTCAAAGTTTTTTTGGCGAAACATTTTGGCGACCGGATTCCAAATACAATCGATGCGTATTTGCCTATCGATCAATCACATTTAAAGAATTAACCTTTTTTCTTCTTATCTTTGATGATTTGATTGCAGAAAAAAATATTTGATTTTCATTTAAAGAATGCCTTCTTCTGAGAAGTATGTAATATCTTAATGGAATTATATTTTTTATTTAATTCTTATATGAAAACAATCGTCAACAATTCATATTGAATGAAAATATATTGTATTTGAATATTTTAAGATCTTTTCTATTTTGTTCATTATTACAGATTTGATGGCAGCTGGCAGTGAGAGATTTTCTGATGATGGAGTAACTTCTTATAGCCAGTTACTCTTCGATGTGGCAAGAAATCAGGTCTTCGTTGGAGCTAGGTGAGTTATTTTATAAAGTAACTATACGTTACAATTAGTGGTTTCAATAATTTTATTAGTTGCTTACACCGACATTCGATGTGTGGAAAACAAAATTATTTGTTTTCTACGCAATTTTTTTTAAAATAACATAATAAACGTTTTCAATGAACCATTTCAAAATTTTGAACACCTTGAACGCCTTGAATTCTATTGAATTCACCATAATATTGATGATTAGCTATGACCTATGTCATATTGAAACAACATTTAAAAACTAAATATGCTTATTTCCACTAGCAAACTAATATGGAGTGATCTCAAAGCGTAATATCACTCGTTTCTTCTTCGTTATTTAAGTAATTACTCGACTTATTTAGACACTAATTACCCGTAAAGTAAAATTCTTTCAAATATATATGAAGACTAGTAAGGCATTTCTTTAACGAATATACATGTGAAAAGTTTTAACCCTCTTAAGCTTTCAAGGAATGAATGTAATTTTAATGAATCAAAGATAAATAGATACTTTTCAAATTACGGAGATTTTTTTAATTAATGTATGTTTTTGTCATTGAAATCTCCTCATTAACAAGGTTCGTTATCGGCGAACAAAACACAGTGCCGTTTAAAAGCACATACAAATAATAATAATCCAAGCAACAAGTATAGAAAGTAAAAGCTCTCTAATTATGTAGCGCGCAATTAGTTGCACGGAGCTTTTCACTTAGCCTCGCCGCGTCGCGTCGGGTGAGCAGATAACGTCTGAGATGTCGCGTCGAGTCTTTGTGACATTGTTCCCGAACAGTGTATTATCGCCGAAGAGGCTTCGCGGGTCCAGGAGGGCAAGGAGGGTCTCAATTGATCGTGGACTGTGCCACCTAGAGTGGTCCGCGGAGGCTGCGACCGCAATGTGTGGTCGATTAGGGACAATGGGGTAGGGTGGCGGGAATTACTGTAATAAAAGCACAATTTTCTGTCTAGCCAATGTTATCTTCTAATTTAAGAAATACACAATTGTTTCTATTTATATATTAATTTGTTTGATATTGTGACCAAGAAATTCATTTCAAGCCCTTCTACAAATTGGCTAAATAAGTTGTACTGATGGTAAAGTAAATTACAAAAACAAATAATTCATTTTTTTAAAACTGTCTTATCGATTTCATTTTGAATAATAACTAAACTATATCGTCCATGATATTATTGTATCTAAATACTGACGGCAGACGACAATAGCACCAGACTTCTCTTCGTTTACGAGGAATTAAATTCCGAGTGTTCCAAATCTGTCCGTGGTGTTTTCGTATTATGTTAGCATGAGAACACAACCAAACACAGTTTAAACTACAAATTGAATTGATTTAGACAAGGACCATTTTCGCTTAGCCTTAACCGATGGAAACAAATTATTAGAACGCTCTAGTCTTTAGAAAGAATAGAAATCAGTCCAATAATGAACATAGACAGTATATTTACTATCTTTTCCCTTTCAAACAAACCGTGATATGATTTGTTTATTTCGAATTGGTACTATTTTCACGTTCCTTTGGCCAAAAAACACATTTTTTTAATGACACTTTAAAAACACCTATGTCAAATAAATTAATTCGAATGCATTCAATCCTCAGTAGCTATTTTTATAGTATTTTCAATTTATTGTATGTGATTGATACAGAGATATTAAAAATTAACAGCACTTATTTCTAAAATATTATAACATTTTTTAATATATCAGTAACTGACCCTGATTTTATATTTCTTCTCTATAGCTTCCATGCAACCTAAATAGTCTTTCAACGTGTATTTTATTACTACTAACAATGTATTCATTTAATATTGATTGTCGTACATTTACAATAATTTATACGAGCCTCCTCTTGGCGCGATACGATATACAATATTCATCGTACATCGTTTGTTACCCGTACGCTTCGAGGAGCGTTCACTATTCAGTATAGTGTCTATTTCTTTTACCTTGTGCTGTCCACCGTCTCGCATGTTATGTAGATATGTAAATTGGTAATTCTATCAAAACGTATTGCCAATGCGATCTGAACTTACTATTAAATAAACTGCCTCACAACTATCACGCGATTTGTATGAAGATCATTGTAAGCTAATAATCCAGTTTCATTCTGTATTTTCCTTCGTTATTTGTATTATTTTGATTATTATGTTGTGCGGGAACGCAATGGGGACTTTTCTGCAGCCTGAGAGCGTTACCGATAATCACAATATAAATATAATTTTGTAATTATTTTAGCATAATTTTTCATGACATTTGAAAACTTTTTCCTAGAAGAATTTGATGGCATTAGATGGATAAATATTTGTTCTGGGAAATGAGTAGTAATTTAATTTGCAAAATGCTTTATCTGATAGCGTGATTCTGAAGTAATTTATATTAATACTTTGTATTCCTAAATATTGATTGTAGGCCTATGTGGTCTATCGGCAAGAGCTTTACCATAGCGATGAGATGGTTCCTGGTAAGATCAAGATCAATATCAATATATATGTGCAAGTCCCGGCATGATCAATATATTTTTTTGACCATGCATTTTAAATCTTGGACATATTTGATCTTGATGTCTTTTCTCTTCGAGTTGGACTGGGCTGACCTAAAAAGTCTCATCTAGTTTATCTCATTTGATTTAGAAAAATATCGTGCATTGGCGTTTATTATCTGTAATGTCAAATACTTTGTAGAATACATAGTACTTAAATTTTTAATAAAGTAACTGGTCTCATTTTGTTAATTACGTATATTATTAAAATGAATAAAACTAAATTACACTTTTCACTAAGCTTTCATTTGGCTTCCAGTAATCTGACGGCTAGAAAGCATTTTCAACAGCTGTTTAGCGAAACTAGTCCTGAAGTTTATGTAAAATATGGAATATAATATGTACTATGCAAAGCTGTTTTCATTATATTATATCTTTCAACCAATGATGAAAAACTAACTATATTTAATATATGAAACATGATTAACTGTTTTCATTATAGAATCATTTTTGACTAAAGGAAAGGTAATCGATAGGTCTTGTTCTATGGCTGATATCTGATATATAATCGGTCACATGTTGTTTTAAAGTATGCTTTCTCGATGATGTTGAATTTCTTTCTTTCAGTGTTTTATTATTTATTGTATTACAAACTAACATCCCTGTTAATTTATGGCATTATATTTAATTGTCGGCTCCGTGGCGCTGTTGGTAACGTCGTTGGCTACGGCTACAGATGTCTCGGGTTAAATTTCCGGTGCGGACAGTTTCATAAATTGATATTTCAATTGATTTATGGATCTCTGTTCGTAGTTTGAGTGTTTGTGATGTCTGAAACTCCCTCCCACCCATTCGATCGTCACGGGGTGTAGCAAGAGCGATTATCTAACCACTAGTCCTGTCCTATCCTTCTATCCCTACTCTCTTCGAAAAAAAGAGCTTGAGCAACTGAGTAACAAGCGGTTTTTATCGAAAAATTCTGTTGAGATACCTCCATTAAGAGACCATATGCTCCACGTTGGGAGCAGATAAAATTATGCTTTGAATAAATAACCGTGTGTCAACACAGCATATCGATTCGTATCTAGCCGATGTAAAGAATAAAGCTTCAAGAAAAAATAAACAAATATATAATTAAATCGCTGTTAATTTTATTTGATCATTATTATCGCGATTTAAATAACGACTTACCGAAAGAAAAAAATAATATACAAAGCGCCCGTCCCTGGGGGGTTATAGCTCTTTCCTTATAATCTAATGTTAATATTTTCTTTGTACAAAGCAATAAAATTTCATGTTGAACCTTTTGTTGTTTTTTGTATTATATCTGACTATAACTCATAAGTAATCATAAATACATCATAATCACGTGGAGGTCTTACGCGTAGGTTAGTGTGATATGAATTTATACTGCGTTATTATTTTGTTACTATTTTTACCAGGAATATAGTTCCTACAATAAAACTCACTTAACTGTGATATTGTGCAAACTGTAATGGTACTATCAGAATGATAAGAAAATGTTTCTATGTACATTGCAGGGATTCCAACTATTCGGATATCGAATAGTAAAACTGAAAATTTTCGAATTTTCGATTCGTTTCTGAAGTACGAAAATACTATTAAAAAATCTATTTGAATAATTCCATATAAGCATTCCATTGAATTAAAATATTGTAAAATTGTAGCTGCTTCGGATAACTATAACTGTATTTATTCAATTACTAAATTTAAACCATGTTCAAATAGTTTTTTTAGCCCTGAGTCATTCGTCCAACTCAAGTATTATTATAAGATACTGAAAGGGCTCAAGTTGGGGTGAAGTCAAAAAAAAATATTCATTAATGCTATTGAAATCTGGAGAAATTGTGATTTAATCTTTCGTCGATTTTGTAAAATATTTCATTAAAACTATAAGTAATTACTATTCGAATAGTTAAAAATGGGCCGAATATATTCGGATGTTACATATATAGATGAATTGGAATCCCTAGTAAAGTAAAGCATGTAGGTGAACAGCAAACGGCCATAATGTATATTTTTCTTATTCAAGATGAAGGTGAATTAATAGTCAGTAAAACTCAAATAGCATTTTCATTGAAAGCAGTAAAAGCTTCATTAAATTCTTGGATATCATGCCAAAGGCAGTGTTGTTGTACTGTTAATATTAACATGAATTTCATGCTTCTTTATTATCATTCCGCGTGACTCCAACAACGATTTTACAACATCCACATAAATTTTTAGACTTGATAGTTTTCTACACTACTTACTCAAAAAAAAAAGGAAAAAAAGGAAAGTTAACCGCTTAAGAGAAAAATTCAACAAAAATAACGATTAGCATCAGATCGAATGATGTCAAAGCCAATGTATTCACAATGGATCAAATGTCTTAATTAATATGGTGAGACAAAAATTAGGAAACGGTCTGTTACAAAGAAATTGTGCTCAATTTTTAACAACCATGTTAATTTTTCAGTAGTTGACCATGTCTAATCAGAGGGTTTCATTGCAATCTTCCATCAGAGTTGACTCAGATCTTCCTATTAGAACACTCTTGGTTGAATCAAGTAGCATATGCTTACATTCACTGATACTATTCCTTAACAATTCTCATAAGAAATTCAAAATAAAATACTTACTGCATAAATTGTTGTTTTCAAATGGCCGCTTTGACACCCCAATGACATATGGTGATGTTTTAGTTCCTCAATCCGACAAAAGATGGCTTCACTTGTCTGAACTCTACAATTTAGAGCAATCCCGCGTCTACGTTTCTTATTTTGGGCAATTTTATTGAATAAAGGTCAAATACCAGTACATTTACCTTACCTACTCGTATTCCAAATTTTTTTTGGAAAGCGTTTTTTACGATCAGATTTTGCTAAGCATTTTCAGTGACATACAATCGAACATTACTATTTTTGACTAGTCAGAAAGTGAGTAGAGAAATTAATGTAAATAGTTTCTTAAAATTGTATTACGCAAATATTAGCATTAATTAGTAAAATATATATGAACATTATCCGTATTAAAAATAACCTATTCATTAAATAATCGTTAAAATAATTATGATCAAATGTTTAATACTGCAGTTGTAATGGTATTTGATATTAAAAGCAAAAGTTCAAATATATTATTTCGTGAAAATAACTGTATTACTCTCATGTGAAACAAAATAATAGCACAAGGGAAGTACTGCTAAGATTGATTAAATATAGTATTGTTATCTCAATTATTCATACATTGTAGTGTGGTATAATTGTTTTGAGATTTTCCGGGGTAGGGCCTGGAAAATAAAAGAGGCAAATGATTTTGTCAAGTTGGTCAACAATTTTGAAAAGTCACAGTTGCTTAACTCAATTTCTTGATACGCAATCAAAATAACACTTTCGTATCTATAAAATATTAATAGTTTCCTACCGTGTGCAAATTTGCATTCAGATAGTGTGCTTCTAGCACAATCTAGCACCTGATTATTTATTTGACCACGTAATTTAGCAAACCGCATCCGTTAATATATTTTTCGAAGCCGTGGTTCATTTATGATCAGCCTTATATTAAATTCTACCAAAAAAATGAGTTGGGGTCATAGCTTCCATTTAAATCATTTAACCGCTTCGATGCGAGTGACTGTTATGTCTTATTCCATTTGGAAGTGCCTATAAACTGGTCGTTTGTTTGTCTGACCAAAAGCTCCAAAACTTTGAATTGGTTTTGAAAACATAAACTAAAAACGACACAACAAAGAATATAATATACAATTGAAATAAATGCTAAATTAATTTCTGTATGTTATCATAATATTATATTAGATGTGTTTGTAAATAAATAGAAAAAACACATTAATTTTACTCACGAATCATTGATCAGTCGAATAACCATGAAAAAATTATAATGGTTTTTACATAGAAGATCTACATGGTCATCCAAATGTTAAAAAAATCATGAATGCAATAAAATGATTATATCTCTGAAAAATTCATCGAATTCATACTTTTTGCATCTGAAAACCTCTACCTTCGTTGTGGTCTTAACCTGATGTTTAGAAAGTGGATTCCGTACTTCAAAAATTTTAAAAATAATTATTATTACTTGCTGAAAGGTTTTCGTACGTCGTCTGATTTAAAACTTGCCCAATAGTGTTTCCAATTGTGTTATTTTCATCAATTTAATATAGGTTTGTTGGTCGATTATCCTTTCTTACGGATGCAGGTAGATTAATCTGCATTCCGGCAATAAAACCGACCCGCTTAAGTTTTAAGTAAAGAGTTTAATCGCGAATGAAATAAAGACGGCAATATTTCTCGCCCACTGTTTGAGATGCCGCCCACCTGTGCTGGTGCACAACTCGCCTGTCACTCGGTACAATTTCTTGCGTAACGCGCAGGCGCCGTCTCTGATTTTGACCCGAGGCCCGTCTATGCTTTTCCGCTTGGCGAGCACTGGTACTATCAAATAGTAGGCAGTGGTTGATCAGGGTTAATCTGGGTAATTGGTATTTTTTATTTTGCCTTGGGGTGCTACACAAAGAAATATGACATAGTTTGTTCAACCACAATTCTATCCACATCTACTGACGCATTTCTATCGAATGCTAATTCAAAAGACAAACTGTCAACATATTTTATTCATATACAATATACATATTTTAATGCTAGTGGATAGATAGTACAATGAATTTTAGTAATCGGACGTTGGCTTGTTATTTGATCTCGAATATTTATAAATTGCTTACTTTATAAAACGAAGTTAATTTAAAAATCGTACGCATCCTGTCCAGATCGAAGATGTTTCTTGAGAAACAATGTAATTTTTTAACCAATAGGTTATTTTTGTATATATTAACTTGAAAACAGATGAAATGACTTAACTTTACAATTAATTTAAGCAAACAGATAGGAAAGCCACACATCTTAGAGAATACAAAATATTATCCGAAAAATATTTATCTCGATTGCCTACAATATTGTATTACAATATTATATTTACTTGTCAGTAATCATCTACTGCCAGATACCCTTTTTTCCAGTGTAATAGCAATAAATAAAACAGGAATCAACAAATAGAAAGTACAAAAAATAAAATATATCAAAGATATTGTCTATCTTTATTGGTTTTTCAAATAACAAAACTTGCAAACACTAGAAGATAATATTCAGAACCTTATATAGTAAGTTGTAACATCATATTTTATGAAAATAAACAGTGATCTTTCAATTATTAAGATAGCAACGTTACAAATTAATCGAATTTAGCAGTAATACATCCGCAACTATAAAAAATTAATTGATTAAAACGAGTTTCTCATGCACAGTATATATCTTGTTAAGTTCTCATAAGGTCAAACATGCATTTTTTTTAAATCGTCAATTACTTCGTTACATTAACTCAAATTTACTCATGGCTACTGCCATTTAAGCGAAAATAACAGCTGTTGTACACCCAAACCCCAGCAATGTTTTTAATAATTCAACAAAAAAATATAAACGGCATTCAGGGTAACTGTTATTATATATCCTTAGTGTTGCCACATTTCCAGTTATTTTATTGTTGTCGATAGTTTTAGACGCGATTTACCAGACTTGATTCAGCCGTGGGATTCTTGATTATGCATGAACGCAGATATCTAATAAATACGTACACTTAATAATATATTGCGTCTATTAATAGCTATCTAATTTTTATTACTTCACTATACATGTAGTCCATTATCATTTTACTGCCTGCCGTAAATGGTTTTTAAATTGCGCCACTAATTGCAATCTTATATGCATGAATATATCAATACTATGTGTCTAATAAAGAACTCAATAAAACTATATTTTTAAAATTATTTTGTTTTACAACAAAATCTCTATTAATTCAAAAAAAAAACTTAACTTTTTTCAGATTTTCTATAGAGATTGTAACATTGTCCGATAAACTCCGTTCTACACATGGAAGAATTTTCGTTTACGATCTAACGAGTGTTTTTGGTTTACTTTCTACTACTTAAATACATATTGTATTCATGCACGAATAATTGAGAGATTGCTTTACATATTATAATCAATGAAGTTTTTACAAGACCATAAACAATAAAAGATAAGTTTTTAAACATTTCTCACTAATTCGATAAGACGCTTAATTTTAGTTTTCTCCAAAACAGAAGTTCAATAATTTATTACGACCAAATAGATATAAAAAATATAACCTTTATTTTTACGCTACTTATTTATAAATTGACAAGAATTTCAAACGCCTATTTGATTACGTTTAAGTACGGCACCGGTATATCATTTTCTAGTCTAGCCGTCTAGATATTTCGCTCATTATTATACATATTCAGGAGATAATTTGACGATTCCAACGTTGATGATGCAAGAAGTTGTCCGCAATTATATCAAATAAAACACCAACGCGACAATATTTAAGTATACTTGAAAGCGAGTGCCCATGTCAATAGATATTTTACAAAATGTCAATATTATTTGAGTAAAAGCATAATAACATATTTGTGTACGCTTTTTAATAATTGAAATAAGCTATGACTGTTATGAGTCTTATTAACGTAATGACAGTCATTATTACGTTTAACATTTCCGTGAACAGAGTTGTCGACATGAAAATACTTTCATATTCTTCTTGTCAGTACATCGATTGCATAACAAAGCTATTATTCATGTACAATTATTTAATATCACTGTATGAATTTATTGGTTTTTTATGAGTTAAAAAATAACACTTATAATATATATCGTCGCCCCAAAAACAAAAGGGCACTTGTGGAAAAGTAGTGTTTTGAAAAAAAAACGCATTTTAAGTGTTTTTGGAGTGAAAAATAAACGTGTGCATGTTATTTGTTGGTATTTTGAAATGAAAACTGGATCAAACATTACATGTGATTTACTACTACTCAAAAATTGATATTTCATAACTTTAAATTTTGTATTTTTAAGAGATTTTTTTTCACATGATATAATAAAAAAAATACTTTTTTTTTCTTTCACATACTAAGGTTTATTACTTCAAAATTTACTTAAATTGGGATGTACGTATAAACTCATAATATTTAAGTTAAAACATATATATTTTGCCATGCACGAATTGAAAATTAGTTTACAAATACACATGTTAACATTTTTCAATTGTGCTTTGATGGTTTCGTTTCACAAATTCCTTTTTCCTATCACGTAGAGAAAAAAAAATACCAACGAAGAAAACAGCATTCATCAATCCGAACCGCCAAAGTTCCCTTTTGGTTTGGGGCGAGAATATTTGACGAGGTATTTAATTTATAAAAATATTGTGATTCTAAATAAAAACATAGCTACACATTAAATCTCAAAATAACTATTTTTTTGAATTATTTCATGTTCAATGGTTTACATGATAGGCTAGATATTTCACTGAGTATTAATTCAATTATTTTTATCTTAACGTATTGTAGCAACAGTAGACAAACGCTGCAATTTTTGCCAGAGCGAATACAGAAGAACGATAGATTTCCGGCTACTATTTAAATTTGGTAGCAGTAAACTTAGCAGCGATTACTCATTTTATTTCAAAGAGCGGCATTGAACTGTCTCACATAAGCAATCCACATAATAGAAATGTCGCCCACATATGCTACAAAGGAACATCAATAAAAAAACCCTAAAAATCAAGATGGTTGTATTTTATTGACTTTTTCAATTTATGGTTCACGTTATAAAAAAATATCTCTGTCAATTATGTTAGTCAACAACAACGTGACATATAAACATTCGCCGGTCTCGTACACTGTTAATTTAATTTTCTAGTTTTTTTTACGAAACTATTTGGCGACAACATTTTTTTGAAATCTGATTAGCACCCAATGAACATTTCAAATCGCTAACCATTTATTATGTTGACACATTGAATAAGAGTCTTTCGAATACATTTTGATAACTCGATAAGCAAATAATTGTCAAATCTGTCGCGCTATTTTTTTCAACTAGCAAAGATTCGGTTGTGTAATGGATTTCTTGAGTTATCTGCGATCTACGATGCAGATAAGCTGCAGCTTAGTGCCAAACTATATCTAGCCTACCACCAAGGCCTTAATTAATCAATGTCCATAAAATTATGAAAGCAATAATGTTGTAGTTTACATCCGCAGTGTTGCCTAGCGGTGTTGATAAATTAGATTGAACGCGATTTTATAATGTATTTTTTGTCGACTATGTAAGTTTTGCAACGGTAGCTTTTTTACCCAATAATAATTGCATGAACATATTTCAGACCTCCATACGATTTTTACGTTGTCTTTAATGTGTTAGATTTACAAATACATTTTCGATGTATTCAATAGGGTAAAATAAATCTCTCCATTACAATAGAGCAAAATATCAAAGTTTTCTACAAAAATTTATTAGGTAGTAATTACGGCTTAACGCCACCCTCATACTTAAACTTATTTTAGCTTAGCTATATATACTGTTTAGAAGAGATACACAATATCGTGTCATCTTCCGTATTTCAACATCGTTACATTAATTTTAAATTAAAATGGTTATTTTTGACGAAGGCCTTTGATAGTCCGCACCGGCCTTTCCTACGGCACATATTAAAACTACGAAATCCCAACCTTGGTCATCGTCGAAAATAAAAAAGCGACGATGGACCTGGCTTGGGCACATGCTGCGGATGCCCCAGGGGAGACTGAATTCTGCGTGTATCTTCTACAAACCAGATGGATTCCGTCGCCCTGGAAGACCACTGACGACCATCCATAGGATGTATTCGGCGGAGCTACGGGACGCTGGAATGACCTGGCAGGAAACGGGGGACAGTGAAGCACGAAGGAACCGCACGGTGGCCATATGCTCCGCGCAGGGGGCGGGTATGGGGATTTTTTTTCTTAGAGACACGTTTACCACTTTTCGTAATTTTAGTTTAATTAAACTCATGTGCAGTTTTGTGCGCGTAAAATTTTTAATAGATTGATATTTTTCTAAAAAGTATGTTATGAATTGGGCTTCTTGGTATCAAAATGTTTTATAAAAAGTACCGATGATGCAAACTGAGATATAAAAAAATTATTTGCCACAAAATTTGTGCCTTCATATATTTTTATTTAGCTCAGTTGAGTACGCAAACAGGGATACGTGAAGTGACACCCTAATTAGGCTTATCATTCAACATACAAATTAAAAACGTCTTTCAACCTCATTTTCAAAAAGGGCATGTATATAACGATACGGTTTGCAAAGCACTTGTGGTCCTCGCTCACAATATTTCGGTTGTAAGTGGATTGAAGTATCACATACATATATGCATTTGGATTAAAATTATAAGAAATCGTTTCCAGAACCAGGTAGAGATGGTGGGTGGTTTGGTTTGAAAAATCATGATATTACGATAGTATCTGTTTTCGGATTAATCTCTTGAAAGCGATTTCAAACACGATGAAACACCTTGAGGGTTATCACTCGACCAAAACGGCTAGAAATCGTTTAGTTTTTTTTTTTAATTAAATTAAAAAAAAAATAATATATAATTTGAATTCAATAATCTGTCACTTCGCTGAATCTCTGAAATCTAAAATACTGCTATTAATCACATGTAAAAAAGCGCTAACGCCCAGTTGGGTTTATTGATTTTTTTATTTGTTTGTTTTCGTTAATATATGTTGTTTATATAAAAACGGTTGAGTATCGATGCGAGTTAATGTGATCGTTTTTACGTTCTTAATTTAAAATGCCAAGGTGAATTTTTTTATTATTATTTTAACAAAAACGTTTTGTATTCAAACAATTGAAGTTCAAGTATTGTGGTAGGCCATTAAGCCCGTATCAATCATTATGAAAAATGCATTAAGATTTATTCTTTGATTTATAATGCAACCTGTTTTATTTTTTGTTGATAATCGTATATTTGTACTTAAATGGTTAATAGTTTATTCATCTTTATGATTAGACTTTAAATAAATTTGCTCACTCTGAAATCAAATATGAATAATAACTTGATTTTTACTTGTTTAAAAGCTTTTTTTGTTAGCACTGGAATGCATAGGTGAGCAAAGCATTAATGGATTGTTGGCTCTGAAATTAAACCAGCGATCCTTCTAATTTATTTATTTACACAGTTTAAACAAAACAAAAAGTCACTCCTTAGCATTCGATTTGGCAAAAAATGTCACCCTTTCCCACCGTTGCTAGTGTATATGATATTTATAACTATTTATTGACTAATAAAAAATACGAATGCGCATTAAAAATAATGAGTCCAAGAGAGCGAAGAGGAGTTTAATATTTCAGTTTTCGATTGGCTTATAGTATCAGGATCGAGTCAAAAAGGTCAGGATACCAGTAAACATTCTTGATTCAGTATAGGGTTAAGGGTGTAGATGTCCTGACATAATAATTTGACACTAGTGGGTTCACAATCCTTCACGATATTCAACCACCAATTTAACGGAATAGCGAGCCAATTAAAAATAAACTATGTATTGCATACACTTAGAGCAATGAAAATAAGTATAACTGGATAACAAAAATCGATCTAATCAGTCAATGCCTGCCAAAATTGTTAATGGCATGTTATATGTTAATGTCTTATACTGTCACATCTTGACCACAAACATTTGTTACATACTACCGCCACAAGTAAATAGACAGCTAACGGCAAAATATATATTCTAAGCAATTAAACTCCAAGCGTGATTCAAATCGTAATGCATTTTTTACGGAACGTTACATAAATCATTGTATTGTTGTACAAATAAAGCAATAAAAGTTTATAAAAATAAATCTATGAATTGAAAATAACAATTATTTATGTTTCATTGTGCAAAATATTCCATTTGCTGTTAGCCATCGTGTAAATTATTACTGCGGAATAATTATTATTTCTATTTATTTTTTAAATTAAAATCAAGTTATTAAAACATTAATGCTGTAATGGAAACACTCAATATGCGCTACATTTATAGGAACACAATTCCCAGCCTTTCAACGATAAATTGTGATATATTTGTTAAGCATTACGATGTTATCTCACCCTGAATTAACGGTAAATAATATTTAACATGAATTGATTGATGATAAATAGTTGTACCTGTTTTTTTGCTGTCAAGGATATTCTTGGTTTTTTGTTTTAACATAATCATATGTAAGAGCATTATCATAATGCTAATGTATCAATATTTTTCTGTCAATCTGACTTAATCGATAATGTCAATTAAACGCTCGGATCCGTCACGTAATGTATATGAAAGCGAGCCTAATCCGCCGTAATGCGTTTGATCAAAATCAAAATGGAGATTAAACTTGTCGACATATTATCAACGCGACTTTTGCGACCAACTTGCTTTTCTTGCTTGCTCGCTTGTGGAGACTCTTGAACGTTTTCTTGATAATGGCGACACTTCACACGGCCAGCCATTACTGAGAAATAGGAACGCACTTAGGCTTTTTAAAATGCATAGCGTAAATAAATTAATATTATTAGCGTAATATGAAATTGTCGCCGTCTGTCTCTCAGGTGGTAGCGTCGTTGGCTACGGTTACGGAGATCTCGGGTTCAATTCCCGCTGCGGACGGTTTTCATAAATTGATCTTTCAATCGATTTATCTATTTCTGTTCGTAGTCTGAGTGTTTGTGATGTCTTAAAAAACTCCCTCCGTCCCATCCGATCCTCACGGGGCGTAGCGAGAGCGATTAGCTAACCACCAGATTTGTCGTAGCCCTATCCTTCTATCCCTACTCTCTTCGAAAAAGAGAGGTTGAGCAGCTGAGTAATAAGCAGTTCTCATAGAAAAGTTCTGTTGAGACACCTTCATTAGGAGACCATATGCTCCACATTGGGAGCGGACATGGAAAATAAAATATGAAATACATGACATAAAATTGATGATAAATTATAATTTATTATACGATTTTCTGGTATCACATTCCAGAAGGTCCATAATATAATGTTTATAAATAATAGTACAGTGAAAACTTCTATAACACTTTTTAGCAATATGATAATGAATACGGACGTAGAAAATGTTAATAAACAATACTTTTTGAACGTAACTATTGATATGCATATTATATAATTAAAAATAAGGAACTGAGGTTGGTCGTCCAGTAAAACAATTTGGCGGAAAAATGTTTGGTTTCTTGATTTTGTGTAATTTGAATAACTATCAGAAGAAACCAATATTTCTGTATGGAACTCTAAACTTCTATAACACAGTATCTATATCACTGCTATAAAAAGGTTAACTGTATAATCATTACCCATATAAATGACCAAATCTATCGAGGAATTACACATTATTTCATATATGTGTGATGTAAGCGAGAGTATTTTTTAACCATATCCGCTATATACTCGGAGCATATATGGCCATCACATGGCTCTATCAAGATTCTCTGTCCCCCGCCAATATTCTTGCTACCTCCCAGGTCATCTCAGCGTCCCGTAGTTCTGCCAAGTACATCCTATGGATAGTCATCAGTGGTCTTCCAGGGCGACGAGATCCATCCAGTTGGTAGAAAAGACAAACATAATTCAAGCTCCCTTGGGGAATCTGCATCACATATCAGAGCCAGGTCCATCGTCCCTTTTTTGTTTTGAATGGAATAAGGGGTTGATCCGACCGTTCTCATACCTCCAAGCTCCTGACAAAGTCAAGCCACCGTACCCCTAGTATTCGCCGCAAGCAGCTGTCGAGAGTATGGAAAATTAAAATCGATAAGGTGACTTCTTCTTCCATATTCACTCCCTACATGGAGCATATGGCTACCACGCGGTGTCTCCATGATTCCCTGACACCCACCAATCGCTTTGCTTCCTCCAATGACATGCCAGAGTCCCTCAGGTCCCTGGTTAGTACCGGATGGGCTTACAGGACGCCGGAATCGCACAGGTCGGAAGAAGAGGCAAGCAGGATTGAAACTCCTGCTTGCCTCCATAACCGCCAATGTGACAGGGCTTAAAACTTAAGGTGACTTACGACAAGCATAGTAACAAATACTTACCATATTGGATAAAAAAACTCCAGTACATTATTATTTTTAAGGAGTGAATTAATGTATATATTTATAGCCAATTATTTAAATGTTTAAAAACGATCAATATTTGACAAGTAGGTGCAACGATTTATGGATCGCCGTGGAAACTGACATCACGAATCAAAATCATAAATGCCTTAATATATCATAGATTAATGATTCTGATGTAGTTTTAATTGGTGATATAAATGAGAAAATAGTCGTTGATTGAGGTGAAATTATTTATTATTTGATCGGTGCTATTAAATACCTAGATATGGACCTGTTCAAGGAGTACGTATATCTCCGTACATACATGCCGTTGCAACCAACTTACTTGTCGGCGACCATATGCGCGATGAAAGTCCGAAGGCGAGACGTGACCCGTACCTAATTGATTATCCGCTGAAAGAGGCGATCACCCCGCTAGGGTTGCCTTAATTCAATAAATTCATTCGTCTCATTGTATACATTTAGCCGTGATGTAAATTCCATGTTACGATTTGATATTGTGCTTGGAAGATTCAATGAAAACATTTGCCACGATTAATTATTCTAAGCTCGGATCAATTTGGTTGGGGGAGTAATCATTTTCGACTAATAATCTCAGTTAATTGGCACTATATAATAATAAAAAAACTAATCTCCATTACAAATTCATAAAAAACATATATAAAAATAGTTATTTTGTCAGTATACAATAAAGAGAAGAAAATAACTTGTACATTTACAAAGAACAAAATCTCTTAAAAACGAACAATAATGTTTGTAAAGATAATACGATAAAATAACAAAGTATTTAGTTGTACTGTGTCTGAACTATTGGCGATGAACGATGAACGATGGCGTAAAGCCGAAATAGCTGTCAACTAAATACTTTGTTATTTTATCCTATTATAGTGGAGTCCTACCAAGTAAATGCTAATTCAATCGATAAATTTGTAAAAATAATTATAACATTGCATTACGAATATTTCCTGACAAGAATTGAACACCTCTGTTTAATGAATACCCACCATCAGTATTCGTTAAGGGGTTTTCTTAATTGTATTCTCCGTTCAAAACAGACTTTATTACAGTTGACAGAACCTTTTTGATATAAAGACTTTTCTCACTTTTCGTTGATGCGTTGGCTCATAAACCCATAAAGAATAAGTTTATAACAAAATCACATTTTAAAGTTGCCGTTATGGTGAACCTTTAAGCTAAATAATTGTTTAAACAGTCAATTTACTTAATAATATAGAATACCTATAATACATCAGATGCAATGTTATTAAATATTTTTATATATAATTTTGGGGAAGAGAAACGCTGAAACTTTTGTGATAGTGGCTAGTACGCTGAAAAATTCTGGATTGTGTTAGATATTACAGACTTATTTATTGTGTAATCGTCTGCTCTTTAGGGAAGGTGCGGTTTCAGTAATAATATTGGATGTAGTAAAATAACACTTCTCAACTCGATGATCATCCATTGAATGGTTCAGGATCTCCTCGCATTGTGGACTTTTTTTCAATTGTAACTGTATAGGAGTTGTTATTGACTCTTCCAGTAATTAATGGTCGAGATATAAACTCGTTTTAGTTTGAAAAGTACATATCGACAGGTAACATCATCGATATTGAAAAATTCTATTGACCATACAAAGACGATGGGAAAATTAAACTCTATAATTATATATTCTTCCAAGTTGTGTTACTACACTTCGCTTCCTACATAATTTTTTACACAAAACAAGTTAGCCAATATTAATTAAACTTAATTTAATATCAAAATTAACCTTAAAGCAAACGACGTATGTGTCGAAAAAATGTATTCTTCGTCGGCAACTTTGAATTTTATTTGAGTAGTCAATTTGTAATCAGTTGTGTTACGGTAATTAGTACTTTCATTGTTTATGTCTTACCCCCTCCCCACGTCCAATAGAAGGAAAAAAACCCACCCTACTCTTCATTGTTAATTTAAGAATTAGAATCATTGTTGTCCTTAAAAACAAATAACCTTGCGATATAGTTAGTCTGAAGATACTTCTTAAAGAGACGAAATGCATCACGTTAGTGAAAAAACCAGTGCAATAACTGATTAACTTATTTTAAACTAATATTATAACATACTATAGATCCCATTAATACTTTCTGTACAAAATGTTTAGCGACTTGTTTTTACACGTGTAATTCTTTCTTACTGTAACGTTATCTTCAATTGATTGAAATTCCTTTAATTGAATTTAATAGATGGGTCGAGTTATCAATACTGTGTTGAAAGTTGACCATATTTAAAAGCTCTGTGTTATTACTCGATTATTTAAATATATCTGACTCATATATGCTTACATTTTCCGAAGGGATACGCGCATATATCTTTTTATTTAACGTTGATTGAATTTTCCGGCAAAAGCCCTCGAGGATTATAGAGATATGTTAACGTGGAGTGAATGACGTAGTAGAGATAACTTCTTAGTAGAGAATGCTTATTTTTCCGTTGCAAGATCAAATATACTGATTTGCTGAAACAACAAGGGATTTCTTGAAGATATGTGATACTCTTACATATATTAGTAGCATTATAGCAAGACGCGATATTAGCTGTCAATCTCAACAAGCCGTAATACAGATTTACAGTTATTAACGGTGTCACTTCGTACGTATCAATACCAAATGTACCTCGAAACGCAGTCACCTTTACCCAGTAGTGCATTATGTTTTTTTACTCACTATCGTCTTCCTCTTATTTCCGCATGTTAGAATAGTTAAGATCCGCCCACTTTCTTGTTCCTTCCCGAATAATACCAGCGCTACCGATCACAGTTTATGGATGAAATTTGTTCAAGTCCAGATCAAGTGACCTCTGCATTGATTTTTTATACAAATATCCGTTTTAAAATCCTACTTGCTTTCAAATCACCTCTCAATTAGGGTGTCAAATAGAATTTAGAATCCAAGGGTTCGTAAAATGACACTTGAGTTCAATCGACATTCATTTTGGTCTTTCATTAAATCTATCTTTAATTATGTTCCAGATCTATGGCAATTAGCTCAACATCGTTTCAATTTTTTTTAAATTAATAACCAAGAGAATTGATCATTTGAATAACGGTTTATTTTATTCACAATATCACCTATTTACTATTGTACATCTTTAAGCCAGTGGCACTGCGTTCTCTACGTATTCGTGGCATCTGATTTGTCGTCCAATCAGGTTGTTTCAGTTTGAAGAAAGGATGGACAAGGTTCAGTATCTATTAAAACACCAGTAGTTATTGATCAAGTCAGGTCCACAAGTTTGCTTGTTGCAAATTGTACCATCATCCATCCCTTCATAACCTTAATCCTGATTCACGAGTCATCGTACTACCGTTCCACATACTACACGCATCTCATTTTTTCCGTGTGTATAATCTTTACGAAATAGTTATTTTGGGCCTGATAAAGGTTTTAAGTTAAAGGATGATAAATTGTTTCTGCTTGCGTATAAATCATTGATACACGAGAATAAGGCGGCTGGATGTATTTATCGTTGATGCATGTATGCATTTATAATTTTTTCGCGAACATGTTTCGGTACATTTAAACTTTTCGTACGCAAATTTATTTTACGGCGACAAATTTCATTCGCGTTAAACTTCGGGACTTCGTCGCGGTGATATGTCATTTTATTCAATTTCGCAAATATTAAATTCGCCTCGACTGATATCAGTGCGGTAATTTAAGAATTAAATTAAAATAAATGTGTTCATTTCAGGGTTTCGTGTAATCTTGAACATATTTCAGTGTATATTTTGTAAGATTTCATTTAAATGTATGCATTATACGTACCACTTGTTACTATTAAATTTACATAGTAACCAGTAAAAAACATTGGCTAAAACACGATTTCAACTTCTACTTGAAATTTGTTCGATATTTTCGAAACATATCAAGCCATATTATATAAAACAGGTGTTCTAGATATCTTAATATATTGCATCCACAAGCATGTAATAATTGATATTATAAAGAAGAAACATCTTTAGTACACTTACCAAGATTGAATTAAAATGAAATATCATCATAATCTTCTTTGAATAATGATTAAGAAAGTATTTTGACTTAGTTTCAATTATTTTAAGTTTAATCTTTTAATATCATTTCGTGAAAGCCATGCTGCAAAGATATTATAAATGTCTCTACTCTCTTCGACCATATTCACTCGCTATGTGGAACATATGATTCTCTCACATCGTTTTGCATCATCTCATGACATACCAGAGTCCCTCAGCTCCGCTAAATACATCCTGTGGATGGTCCGATAGTCTTCCAGTACACTGTTCGGAAGAAGAGGCAGGTAGGATTGAGATTCTATTATTTCTCCAAACGTTCGTTGTATTTACTTGATATTCTTTCCACATTAATTCTATTCAACAAAAACGACATATTAGAAAATTATATCAACTTGTAAATAAATTTATATGTAATGTATGCAGTAATGATTTTTATGAAAATAATTTTCTTTCGAATATTTGATAGACGGCTGCCGAAACATTTAAGCACTAATAAAGTAACCAGTATATTTATGTGCTAAAATGATCTATTCAAACTAAGTGTGGTGCTGAATAGGCAGGTTATTCTGTAAACAGGAAACAAACGCAGAGCGACAGCTTTTGATAATCCCACGTCAGTTCGATCCGACAGGTCAAAAAGCAAAAACGTTTCCCACGAAGCAGTTTGCTTAATTTAAATAGCATTAAGACTTGCTCTACTAAAAGGTTTAAGATTCTCGCTGGGCCATACGACATCACGCCTCGCGGAAATATTGATACCGTCCGTTGTGTTGTTTTGCATTTCGTTTATTATTCATGAAAACTCCGTTGGATTTACCGCTAAAAGCTACATAAGCACCGAAATAGATTTTTGACTGTGACGTTTATTATAATGGAACGAGCTTAAAAGCTATCTGGATACTAAAATAGAAACTAATAATTTTAATAGAGATAACATGCTCTTCGCTTCGATGGATGTAGACATTAATTATTATAATTTTATTGAATTAATTAAATTCCAAGCACTTTATTTGTTTTAACACCTACATTTTTATTAAACTCTCTCACGCGTTAACATTTTTTTATAAAACCACGTTTTTTCTAATTTATTAATTACGTAAATTAATTGAGGCTAGATTATATAAGAGAATATATTTATTTGAATCAAGTTATATCATGTGTAATTTGTCGGCTCCGTGGTGCTGTGGTCAAAGTCATTGGTTACGGTTTCGGACGTCTCGGGTTCATGTCCCGGTATAGAAAATTTCATAGATTGATTTTTCAGTCGATGTATGGATTTCTGTTCGTAGTCATGAATTTTTGTGATGTTTAAAATTCCCTTCCACTAATCCGATCCAAAAAAATGAGACACAGCGACAGCGATTATCTAACTAGTAGTTCTCTCCTAGCCCTATCCTTCTATCCCTAGTTGGACAACTGAGTAACAAACAGTTCTCGTAGAAAACTTCTGTTGAGATGCAGGCCATATGCTCTACATTGGTAGCGGCTATGGTTTTATTTATTTACTCCAAATTGTTAATGACCAAAGGTTGTGCTAGCACTTTTAAACACACATTTTTATCAAAATTGAATTTTTGCCCATCATCTATATCATAATTATGTAATGTCTTCTTTTCTAAATAATTATGTGTTTTTTCTACGTACGTGTGAGAAAAAATATTTACGAAGTTCTGACAGACAATATAAGAAATAAACGCACAAAACTTTGTATTACAGTATCATGGAGAATCTTATATATAATAGCCCAGACCGCTCTGTAGACGTTTTATTATTGTCACACTTCACATGTAGGTATGAAATTTTCTTATGACCTAAGCGTTCGCTGTGTGAACAATGCACACACACTTCCGTCGTACTAGCTACTTTAGACATTCATTATTTCGATTTTAATACCGTCATCAATGACGGGTACGGTTATACACGTCAATTTACTATTCCAATACTGATCTCTATGTATCAAATGCTCAGATTCTTCTCATAATCAATTCGTTTCCCAGCTATAATATCCTTTGAACTGTCTTCACCGTGCATTATCCAAGAAATATAGCGATAACACATTTTTATGTAGCGACAACTGGAAGCAAATTTACCATAGTTATCCATATTATTGATGAAAATGATTAGGAGTAATGCTAAACACACCTTTGAACTCAATATTAGAGTGAATACTCAATAAATAGTGTTTGTTTATTGAATTTCTACAACATTATTGTGTATCATAGGGTATTGAAATTGAAATACTGAATTTCTAAAGCAGCTATTCTTTAGCTTTCATACTGACGGACTGATAGTTGTTTGTTTGCCTCGGATTTGCGTCACGTCTGTGTGTATTTTTAGGTCATGAGAAAATTTCATACCTGCATGTGTATGTGATAATAATAAAACGTCTACATCTACGCCTACAAACCGGTCTGGGTTATTATGTATGATGATATGAGGATAAAATAACAGCGTATTTTTTTCTACAACATTTTTATCAGGTAGTTGATAGCTATTTCGGCTTTACGCCATCGTCAGAACTAAGTTTTGTAGAACTAAAAACTTTGTTATTTTATTCTATTATAATGTAGTTCTACCAAGTAAATGCCAATTCAATCAATACTATTATGTATGAGATGTTGAATAATTATGTAAATTAATTTTGTTGATAGTTTTTTTTATTTAAATCACGGAAAACGATAGTAAGTACTCTGTCCAGAAATATCTGCTGTTTACCAAGCCTCACTCTTGAGAAAGCGATAATGTTTTTTGAAAATGTTAAAAAGAGGCTCTGTGTGAAAAAAATGATTATTATTTTTTTCCAGGTCTTCTTAATCTACGCCGGGGTTTTTTCAGTTCAGTTTGTGTCGAAAGAAACGATTAGTTACCGTTGTTGATTCGGCGAGGACGTTACTGGTCAGTACAGAACTCAGACATGACAAGATGCAAAAGCCCATATGGTGTTTCGAAAGCGAGTATGATAAATGAGTATCAGTTGACCGCGGCAAAACGACTGTCACACTTCCTTGCGTCGATCATTACCGCTGGACGTCGCGCCGCCTTGCCGCGCACCTCGATAAATCCTCACTTTCCAATGCATCTGCGACGGATGTGTACCGGGTCCCACAAGGAAGGAAGGCGCCTCTCATTTAACTAATCGCGATGCTCGAGCTTGCATACTTGTGTGTAATTGAGTCGGTGCCGTTCAAACGCCGATAACTCCAAACTATGAAGAACAAATAATCAATCTGTTTTCTATGTGGAAAAAGGGGAAACATACGCACAAAGACACATACACACAGTGTCAATTGTGTATATAGACATACGCACGACTATAATAGAATATACATTATAATTGAATTAAAATACAACTGAAAAATAATAGATGACAGTTCCACTTATCAACATTCGCTTCATACATACGATGCGCAGACTGAAAGAGAGACTGTATGTGTGTGCTGCATTGAACTGCTCGTTACTCAGCTGCGCAACCTCTCCTTTTCGAAGAGAGTACATGTAAAAGGATAGGGCTAGGACAGGAATAGTGGTTTGCTAATCGCTCTCGCTACGCTCCGTTCTTAGGATCGGAGAGGAGAAATCCATAGATCGATTAAAAAATAAATTTTTTATGAAATTTTCTTTACCGTTACTTGAACCGGAGACATCCGTAAACGTAGCCAACGACGTTGATCACTGCACCACGGACCCGACATAATATAGTACTTACCAATACAAAATAATTAATTAAAGTTACATCTAAATCATTTTTTTCACAAATATTTACTTTCCTAATAAGAAATATTTATCGGAAATCCGCTTTATTGCCTTAATATATTTTTTATTCTTTTGAGCATTATAAAATGAAATCGTTCTCAACTATTCACAACTGTTTAATTCAAAAATATTTTCTTATAGTATAAACTATTACTGAAATGCATTAGAATATCCCAAGTCAATAATTGAAATGTACCTACTGTTAGTAGTCCTTAGTTCTGCCCTGATAGCACTCTTATCATTTATTTTTTATTGGTGACAAACTAAATAATATTGAATAAAATGACAAGCAGAGGCCGTTAAGCGGTTATGGAAATATCCGATAGCTATTCTCTTTACCGGTCACACGATTTCTCCTACAAAATATATTCCACTGCGATTTTTATCTCGTATCGCCGTAGATATCTCGCAATGTGTTTTATTTTAATGTAAATATGAAAATTCGCAACATATTTGCCGAGAGAAAGTAAAGTGTAGCGATATAGAATGCAGTTTTTAAATACGTATAAGCTTCTTTTTTAATCTGTTTAATATTATTACCTGACGCCGTGTCGCTTGGTGAAATTTAATATTATTTATACTAACGTAACTTAAAGTAATGTAGGTACATGATTCGATGAACATTCAACTCTTCGCATCAAATTGATCAATTCGTAACTGCATACATATCCCAATACTATTATCAATCTTTTGTTTCCAATACATATTCGTAATTAATTAGCTATACTTCATCAGAAACAATAATATAAGTAACGTTCGATTTCTTTAACACTTAAATGAATTAAATTGAACTAAACATAAATATACCGAGCTTTGGGAATATATGCTTGCGTCAGAAATGGCGGTTTGATTTCGTCAAGAACTCAGTAATTAGGGAACGTACTAAGCAACACATTATTGAACTGCTGCGGATGCCTGTTTGCATCGTCTTCAGACCTGTGAATCTTCGACGTCCTGGACGAACGTTTGTTACTATCCATAGATTCCACAGAATGTATTCGGCGGAACTGAAGGATGCTGGCTTATCATGGGAGGAAGCAAAGCAAATTGCGGGTGACGGAATATAGTCCAAAATAAATAAAAAGTTGAAAATGAAAACCTCTTGAAGAATTTTTCCTGCTGTAGAGATGTATCATCTTTCAACCATAACTTTTCCATATACTTCTTTAGGGCTAGCGTACAATCCTGAAATCTTGAGGAATATTCAACTTACGTTCGCAAGAACAAACTAATATCTTCGTGGCACATTTCATGTCGACTTTTCTATCCTGGCTAGGGTTGCCAACTTTTTCTGAAACAATTCCTGGACATATTGCCGAAAACTGAAATATATGCATACATATAATATGTAATTTCACTATATTTTTTAACACACGACATTTTGACATTGAACCTGGATTCTGGACAGCCAATCCTGGATGGTTGACAACCCTAATCCTGACCTTTTTCCTTCGCGTAGAGCACACGAAACGCTAATCGCCAAAGCCTTTTCTACTTCTTACTAAATTGCGTTATTACACTTCAGATTCTCTTTCTTCAAACAATCTTGTTATACATATAGGAATGTACTCACGAGTCTCATGACATATTTAAATCTAGATCATTCTACTTAAACCACTTTTGTCCTCATTATAACTTATTATATTCTCATAACTTTCATGCAACATTTTTTGCTCGTCGGCTTAGTTACTAATTTCGTATTGTAAAATAAGTTAGTAGGCCGTAATAACATGATGGACGTATCTAGATGTCAGCCAAGTATGGACAAGAGAACTCACTTAAGCCTCCTTTTGTAATTCTTATTATTGTTTGCCTAACGAATGTTTACCTATGGTACGTTTGATATAATAAGTACTTTCCTTATTTGAAAGGCCATAAGCCGTGGTAAAAAAAATACAGAGATCTTCACGCGAGAGCGATGTTATAATAATACCCGGTGAATTTTATCCCAGTGAATTTGTTCTTGTAAGTTGCTACCAGCTTTCATTGAAACTGTAAATTAAATTGTATTTTACATTGAAAATTCTCTTTTAAAATTACCAAAATTAAAACTACGCATGTTTCGAATATACTTGAATGTTGAACAAATACAGGTTTTTAAACAAAGTATGTTTTTTTAAATATAAATAATTTTACATTATTTATGAGCTAGTCGCTAAATTTTTGTGTTCAAACAGGATAAGCGTAATAAACGGCCTGTTTTTATTGGGTCAGTAATTAATCAAAAAGGTTAGTAATTAATTCGATAAATGATCAGTTATTAAATTAAACATAATTTATTATTTTATCCTCTCTACTTAGTTAACCTAACTAACTTAACCTAGCCTTCCTTTAATATTTACTGACCGTATCTTAAATATTTACGTACCATTTTTATTTTTCTACTGACCGTTTTATGCATTTGTTACTGATCGTTTCTTTAATGTTTGTTGATCTTCAATTGAATTAGATACAGACCAAATAATTAATTGCCATACTGAACGAATAAATTAGCTAATTTAATAACTCTACGTCCTCCGTTTTCAGTATCTGGTAGGGTTTTTTATTCTAATGCGACAAAAGGGACTTCATTGGCAAAAATACACGTAGTTTCAATTTCTTCAACTTCTGACAAACCTCCATTTTATACTGAAAACCTTAACACAGCGAATTTAAAGTTATGGAATTCAATATAAAATCAAAATCGATAAGTTTGCCATTCTACACAAAGTTATCAAATTTTAATATTACAATGTAAATGAATTTCCTTAATATTACTATCGAATCCATCGAAAACTCTTGAATTTATTTCAGCGTTTTAATGAAATTTGCTGTTTCTCAAAATTAGAAAAATGTTGATTACACTACTGTGAATGACCGTGTCATATGTATTGAAAAGATAATTATTGTACTCTAAGTTCTGAAGACACGGAAAGACTGTTTTTGTTTAGAATTCTGTAACACTTATTACCTTTGATTCAGATTGTAAATATGGTTTTATTCGTATGCAATTTGATAATATAAAATTTATATCACTGTCTCATTCCCATGAACTATCCATACATCAAACTTTTTACTCCTCATAAATTATATGCATCGTTTAAAAAACAGGAACGATACTCAATCTGTCAAATTGGGCGGTCCAATTTATAACTCAACGAACTTATCTCTTGAGAGGTGTATGAATATTTTATATGCGCCAATAAAAAAATCCTTTTGAATCGCGTTCTGTAAAGTCTATAAGCACCAATACCGCTATATTTTTCAAATTTAATTTTGCAAATCACACATAAAGGCATTTAAAATTGAATGCGTACAATTGAACATAGTTATTTTCAATTTATCACGGACGTGTATAATATATTTCAAATTCATTTCGTCACATCAAATTGAATGTTAACAAATATTATTTTATTACATGAATGAACAATTTTTTGCGAATTTGGATCCGTTTAAGACATCGACTGAGGGTGCTTGATGGAATTTCAATATCAAATTTGGATTATTGAGATTTTGTACAATTCCATGTATTTTGTCACTAACGACCCGGGTTTCGCCTTTCGGCATCTTCAGGCATTCGAGCACACGAATCAGTTCGAGTCCATTCGTGTGCTCGAATGCCTGAAGATGCCGAAAGGCGAAACCCGGGTCGTTAGTGACAAAATACATGGAATTGTACAAAATCTCAATAATCCAAATTTGAATTTGGATCCGTTATCTACATTAATGTCTTTGAGATATTATACATTGTGTTATAAAAGGTGTGGACGATCCTGTATCTAAGTTGCGGGGTCATGGGTTCGAATTTCGGAATGGAAACATCAATCAATTTGTGGATTTGTAGTTTTGTTTTCTCAGACTTTTTCGGTAAATATTTTTCAGTGTTAACTGGGGATCGACTTAAATAATAATAATCGAAATAAAATAAAAATAAGTTAGTAATACATTTTTATTGAAATCAAAGTATTCAAATTCAGGGACATTCATCTTACGCGAGACACGCGTCGATATTAATTATTTTTTCATTTTAACTATATATTAATTTGTTGAGCGCTTACCGGCTTTCGTCAGGCATGGGTGTTTGATTTTTCATATCATTTCTACTCTTATTTAGTAATTTTTCATCTCTATTCTTTTTTCATTAACCTCTTCGAAGGGTTTAAGTTGAACTACTGACGTAAAACCAGTTCTCGTAAAAATAACTTCGGTTATGATTCTTGGTGACCATATATGCTCCGCGTTGGGAGCGGACATTAATTAAATCTGTTCCACAATGTTTCCTATTTTTATTATTATTTTTATTTTATTTTTATAGAGGTATTCTGATAATGTCATTCAACCAGAGGCTATAAACGGGTAATATTGAATTTATCTTACCAATAGCTGTACAAGTTTGTATATTTTTTCTAGAATTTTGCAAATGGAATCGTTGTTCTATCCGCTTGACTGAAAGTTTGCGATGTTCCGTCTCATAAAATATGTAATGTTAGTTTACTATCTGGCTAAACACTTCAATGTCCGAGGTTCTTGCCTTAAATGGCGGATTATCCGCACAGACGTTGTAAATTAGATTGCACAGTCATGATAAGCCGAGAATTTGTTTTCCATTTTGTATTTAGAACAAGGGTTGGACAATAATTGCTGCGATATAATAAATTAGGTTCATTTATGCGTGACATAAAATAAGCGATAGATTTTGCGCATTGATTTTATCTATTGTAGAATGCAGATGTCGGTCTACCGGAAAGATCGCAGGTACATATTTTGTAATCGCTATACAATTAAATCACCCTTTTCAATTTATTTACACAATTAGTTGAATGATTATAAAGTATGATAAATTTAACCATAATTATAAAAAAAATGTGACAAACCTAGTATATAAATTCACATAAAACAAGTTAAAAAAAAACCGAATATTAACAAAAAAAAGAGTATTCGTTTCACTAAAGAGCATCATTCGAAAAAAATTGTCTTAAGTTATGATTGTTTCGTTAATTTATTCTACTTTTCAAACAGTGGTGGATGTTGGGCGGCTCCGATTTGAAAAGACAATCCTTACCGGAAATATAGCTTTTGTACAATTAAAATTATCTCAATAAAAAGGGTTGTTTTGTTTAGGTATATTTTGCTAATTCCAAGCATTTTAGTTTCTACTCTTAGCTTAAAATTGTTCAAATATAATCAAAAAATGTTTTCCACATATAAACCACCATATTCAGTGATAATGCGTTTTTCCAAAACGCTCAATTCTCATAGGCATACATAAACTATAATTGACAGATTTCTATAAGAGACTGCTATCAAATATATAGTAAAAAAATCTTTTATTAATGAAACAGAAATTTACCATTTTTATATCACTCCGTCATCTAATATAACGATTTTTCTTTCGTTATTTTAACATGAATCATTAGATTGTGAGAGATTGTCTTTTATTTTAAATAATAAGTGACATATTTATTTTAAAAGAGATTGAATTTATTATATTATACTATTTCAAGAAATCCATTACAACTGGATTATATTTACTCTTGCTTCAGGCATATAAATATATTATATTGAATGAAAAAGCAATCTTTGATTATAGTCCCCAAGCGAAGAAACAAACCTTTTTTACTTATCACTTGTAAGGTGTTAACTGTCAATTCTTGGTGGGAAGACATAATATTTTAAAAATAATTCATTTGTACTACTTCAACATGTCGAAGTAGTACAAATGAATTGTGTTTTTCGTTTTTACTTAGTTTAAAATTTTCTTTCAATTCCTTACTAAACAATCGCATATGTATTTTTAACATATCGACTGTGGAAAGGGAAAAGGACGTAACCCACGCCAAAAAATATTGCGTATAAATATACAATATATCGACTTTAGAAAGGCATAAGGACTTATCTTCAAAACCTTTTTTTCGATAATCACAATGTATACAATTTAATACACGTTTTTTTGGGGGGCTATACACAAGATTTTTTGTGTGGGTTACTTCCTTTTTCCTTTCCACAGTCGATTTACAGAATGAAACTAGTATTAAGTGTGTGCTCTTATATATTATTATGTATCCGAATTTAATAAAAAAGAAATGTCAATAGTGTTTTATTTTATTTGTGATGTCAAGATCATTCTCATTTGATACGTCTCATATTTATTTTATGCCAATTCTGTTGCATGTTATAAAAAAGTCTCGCAAATGTCGATTTACCAATATGGAACTTTCACGTCCATATGAGGCGAAGACTGGATATAACTGTAGGTAGTAACATTGATAATGTATTATATAAACATTGAACGATTGTATGAAGTTATTAACGTTAAAATACCATTTTTGGAAGTGAAAAAATATGAAACTTATTAAATATGGTCATTCTGTATAATGTTTAACATAGTTGTCTATATTAATAAGTACTATAAGTGGATATAGGAAGATAAAATGTATGTGAACCGTCAACTAGGTTATCTGGTATATATTTTTTAGCTGAAAACCAGAACGTTGTTTTAACTGTGTATAATATAATAAATATGCATAAAAACGTTACCAATTTTTAATCTTTCTGTCACATGAATGGTTAGTAATATAGGTTCTGAATAATATAAAGTACTGTTAAAAGTGAATGAGTACTTTGTAGAGTTGGACATATCAAGCGATGGCTTCAGTCATAGTTTTATTTGAATTTATTTTTTCTAACATGAATTCGTGTTAATTACAATTGTCAATGCTTGGTGCATTGGTGTCAGCTGTAATGCTTTATATTGTCCTTTCCTAATAAACATTCGTCTCAAACAAACTGATTTCATTTTGCGCATTGACGTTGGCTCTCTCGATGACTAGGAATTGATTTGTTATTACGTATTACGAGTTTTTTATTCGATTTTTAATGAATATAAAGAGTACTTCTTTACATAGTAAACTATCTCTTTTTAAACCTATTGAGCATATCCACGTCTGGTGTGCAACAGGTCATAAATTTATAAATAAGTACTGCTTGCATGAAAAAGATTCTAAAAATACATTACTCCAAACACATAATTTCAAATATCGATTCCGCTGGAACTTATGGTATCATTGTAAAGACATAGATTCCAGTAAGATTGTTTTATTCTGGAAACACAGTGATAATTTTCACTGTCTCAATTGCAACCAAGTTGTTCATGTATTGTTTTAAAACCTGATATCGCCTGCTTCAGCCGCTTTACCAAGAATCTTTAGCTTATCTCTGTTTCTTCGTATTAAAGATACTAAAATTACAAGAACAAGATACTGCCTATTGTTTAACAGACTGTTATCTTATGTTGAATTACTTACTGCCAGCAAGTGTTACACGTGATGTTTCTTTGCTAACAGAGATAAATAGCCAGGTAAACACTGTTTATCCTCTGAAAGATTTAGGTTACTTAAAGTAATTATTGTGCCATATTCAAAATGTACAACATGACAAAATATTCCGCGCCCGATTAATTTTGTCTCAGAATAACTATAGAAATACCAGGTGTGGCTTCATCAGTAAGTACTGAAGTCGTCGTACTTCGATTTGTTATATCGACTGATAATTATTGACCTATCAGAATCATCAGAATATTGTTTCTTTTAGTCAGTGTTGAATGAACATATTCCCGAATTCTTTTTCGATCAGTTGGATCGGTTTCGGTCAGACAATTAACATTGTCACCCAGTTCAAAGGTAAATCAAGCAAGGGAATATTTTTATATAAAACAAATGGTACGACTTATTGTCATATATCTACATGAAAAAAGGTTTCAGAAATAACTAGAACCAAGTACATACATATATGTCAATTCAAACAATTTTATAAACGATTTAATCTTCATAACTACTTTCGTAGAAATACACTTAAAAATAATAAGGAAATGTAGAGAAATAATAATTCTACTTACATATGAGCATTCAAATAACAAATTTATGTTCGTTTGATAATCAGAGTGTGTTTATTCTTATTGGCTTGTCAATCGAGGAGACATATTAATTAACAGATATTATTTATGCACGTAGTAATAATAGATTATTGTATTAGTGATTTTAATTATATGGCATTGGTTTATATCAGGTCCGTTTATAGACACTACTGTCGTATTGTTAATTAGCATGTGTTCATGTTCTGTCAGCTTCACATTTCCCCTGAACACTTTAGTTGTGTACCTCCAGCGCAAAGCACTTCTCGGAGAAAGATAACTTTACCGTATGATATTAAAAAGGATTAAAAACTCATTTCGCAGTATCAATTTGTTGACTGCTAATTAATTTTAAAATTCATTCGCCAATGAGCTAGAAATTTTTGAATTAAAAATTGCTCAATTACAGTCAAACAAGTCTTTCAAGATTAGTTATAGTAGAAAAGACGTTAAGAATACATATTGTGTTATTCAATAGTTGAAAAAATCATCATATTGTATATTTTAATCGCAGGAGCTATTAAAAATGATTTCTAAATAAATTGTTTACTAGCAACAATTTATCTTGTAAGTATTTGTCTATGCCTCAAACTTCAAGGAATGCCATTTACTACAATAATTTCGACGTGATCACAGTGAATGTTTATTTGTATTATTATAATAAACTGTTTTAAAATCACAGCAGATAATACTAATTCACCCAATTTATTTATAGTGGCATAGTAAGATTTGAATTATCATTTGTATGAAATGTAGTTTGTTTGCATCAATTATTGTATGATGTTTACGCAATTCCACGAAGATTAACCTAATTCCGTAAGTATTAAAGTTTCACACAGCATTTAAAATGTAAAGTTTTGATAGAGTAAAGACATAACAAATTATTCAGTTCTACAAAGATTTTATCAGTTTATTCATAGCTATTTCGGCTTTACGCCGTCGTCAAAACTATTAACAAACTGATAAAATTCTTGTAGAACTGAATATTTTTTTTATCTTATTATTTTGTTGTTCTTACAAGTAACTTCCAATTCAATCAATAAAATATACAGCAGAATAAAATCAATTGTTTCCTATCATTTTCTCTTATATATGAAGCGTCAAAATTAAAGATTCGTGGACTGTCCTGTTTTAAAAATTTGCATTATTGACCTGTCGTATGACTACAGAGATCTTGATATGCAAGGAGGGCGGATGTTATTAGCCTAATGGCGCTCAATTCACACCCTTCCGCTCACTTCAAATGGACATTCGCCTTTGACAGTTAAGCTGCGTTGTGTAAATGCACTTATCCTGCATACACACTGCAAGTTGCAACTAAATTACGCGAATGTTACACATAACCAGGGATGCATTAAGAAATATCAAAACAAAGCAGCTGCAGAACTCTATGACAATACTGGATTAATAATCGAAATATATTTAAATCGCAATAATAACTTCCGGAAAAGTTGTGGCTTAATACAGAGATCGAATAGGTCTCAAGTGATTCTAACCGTTTTTGTTTATTCTCGAGACATTTCTAACCGCATTCTAAAATACGCTTAATGCTTGAACACTGCGGGCTATTATGCTTTTTTTTACAAATTAGTAACAGGTGATACTTTGACCACTGTTTGAATCTAAAATCCTAAATTATATCATCACCAATTTCATTAATCATAATCAAATATTATTGTAAATGTCATTCTTATAATGTCGCACAAATAAGAAATACGTATGGATATTTTATGCGATATAATACAAATATTTTGTATGAATGTTTAGTTAGTCGCAACAGTGCTCTTATTCTTAATATACTATTTGTCTATTAAACATTGTTGCATTATTGAACGCATGCAAAATGATAATACATTTAATCCATTTAATCCTACTCTGCCCATAATGCACAACAGCTTGTTCTCTAGTTAATACGCTGTATGTTAAGCTGGAGATTTGTATCTTGGAAGGTGATTAATCATTATTATTTCAAGTCACTCTTCAGTCTTTCTTGGAGAGTGTGAAGAACCGCTTCTGAAGGCTATCATCTCAATCCATTTGCTTCACAGCTATGACCTGTTTTCATGACTTCCGAATACTAAATCAGATGTTTTACATAAGAGTGTATGCGGATTCATTAATTTAAATCTTATTCTAGTTTTGATAAGCCACAGTTATCGCATAAAATCAAATTAATAATTTAAGTCCACCTTAAAATATTATACAAACATAATGGATCAGAAGTTCAGAAGTTTTTTGACGACAACCAGTTAGTTTCTCAAGTTAAAACCGTAAATAAGGAATCTCTTAATCAAGATCGGATGAGGGTTCGGTGGGGAGGAATATAAACATCACAGACATAGCCTTTGGATGCAGATCCATAAAGCGATTGAAAAATCAATTTGTGGGATTTTTCCTTCGGAAATTTGAACGCTTCGCCACTCAACTTAACAGTACCAACACCCAAAAGCTTTGACTGATTGGCTACCGGAATCTTACTTCCAAATGCATGTTATGCCTGTTTTCTACCATTTTAATTATCATACATTAATATGGTGTTTTGTACTGTCAGCGACATGGCAACCGAATAAAAGAAATAATCTCTCGCATACCGCATTCAATCACAGATCGCTGTTGTGACTTCTGCTGAATCTGTGACTTGATTGAGACGTTTATTACTCGCACAGTCGTAGTTTTAATCTGTTGTTTCGATGGCACATGTATTCTGATTTTCAATATATTAAGTATTCGTCATGAAAAATATTCATTGAATCGAGCATTACTAATTAGTTATAGAGAAATCATGTATGTCAGAAAATACCCACACGTAACAGATTAATAGTGTCATATCACATGCGTACAAATTACGATATTAGAAAAATTACATGCCAAACGGAAAGCGCCGGTAGGTGCTGTAATTTTTTTTACATCTCAATTACACGAAGTTTGGCCAATTTATCCACAAGTTTTACGATGCATAAATTACTGCTCATTTAAAAATCAACATACGTTTCTAGACGCAGACGAACTGTTGCGTAAATGGTTTCATATTTTTATATAATCAATATAGTTCTACTGCAGCCTTCACAAATCATGCCGTAATAACTCGTGGAAAAAATCTGGTGCTATAATTATTATTTAATGTTTAGAAAACGCCATAATATTTGATAATCTCGTGAAATATTAAAATACTGACAGTGACGTAGTATTGTTTTATACATGATTTTTTGATCTAGTAATTGCATTGTTTTTCACTACGAAATTATTCGATGAAAGATAATTTTTTATAGGCTAATAATAGTTATGAATCAACAATTCTAATGTTACAAATAGATTTTAATCGTAAAAGAATTGCTACATTTTTTAATTGCTGGATTGCATCAATATGCGCAGAATGTGTAGGTAACTATATTAAAACATAAAAAAGCTAAAAGTAAAATTTGGATTATTAAGATTTTGTACACTTCCATGTATTTTGTCACTAATCGCCTTTCGGCATCTTCAGGCATTCGAGCGCACGAATGGACTCGAACTGACAGACAGTAAACAGTGTTTACTGTCTGTCAAAAACAGTCACTGTTATAGTGTACCAAATCTCAATAATCAAAATTTGATATTGAGATTCCGTCAAGCACCCTAAGTCGATGTCTTATATTATAAAAGTAAAATGTTAACCGTATTTGAAAATAATGAAGTGTTGTAATTTGTAATGATGAGGAAGTTACACTAAATGTTCTTTTATCGACATTAAACATTCAAAGTGTAAATTTGGCAGCGGTCTTCAATAGAAAAATATTAATTTGTCGGTATCTTACATCTATTTTTTATGTGAATGATGTTTTTGGTCACTTAGGTGCCTCGTATAAGTGGTGTTTCTATAAAATTACGGTATTTTAAAGAAAACTTGTTTCTTGTCTTGAATTGATGATTTTTTTCTATTTATTGTAAAATTCCTTACACTTTGACCTGCATTTGAGATTGTATTTACAGCCATAGTGTTGACATCGTCAAATACAAGTTTTCCGTGAGTTCAAATATTAATTGGGTATTAAAATCATTGATTCAGTGTAGATTTGTACACGACATTCATATATCGACATTAATACCCTTAACAGAATATGAAAACAATAGTTCATAATATATATTGCGGTGGTTATAATTAATCATATTATTAAACTTGCATTGGCCCCACGCACGCCTATGTTCATGCACAAATATAATAATTATTAACGCCTCGGGCGGAAACTAGCATATATGCAAAATCTATTATCACAATATAATCGGATAAGGCTTTGATATGACCGAGCGGTTTGCCTTGTCCGACTGGCGGAATTTAGTGAACCTCAAATGTAGGTTTTAACATCCGTCGGGGCGCCGCTGATTTCTGCCCCAGGCGTCGTCATTATTTGCCGGCTAGCTGCTAAAGGATGTCGTAAAATAATTTGATGTTTTTTTTGGCAAACTAAGCTGTCTGTCAACAACCTGCTTTTGTTTTCATATTTTTGCGCACATACGTATGATGAATGTAGTGACATGTTTGAACAACGTAAAAACGGTTATATATTATATTATAGGTTATATAAAAACGGTTTTATTATCCATATAAGAAACATAAAGGTATTGTCGTAATTGTTTCATATTTTTAATTGCCACCAGAACCGGTTTTTCTTAACACTTATTGTCAAATGGTATAATGTTTAGGTAGGTATGATGAAGAGATTTGCTTTGTGTAATATATTGTGCGTTCATATTTGCCTATACGCAATTGACAGATGGAAAATATGTTAATGTCCGATCTTGACGCAATTCCCAAACGATCTCGAAGCAGATCAAAAACATCATTAGGAATATTAATTATCCGTTCGGGTTCTAGAGGATTTAGATAAAAATCTTTAAAGTACACGGAAAATGGATATTTCTATCTCATATTTGATATCCCTACCAATAGTTTCATCGCCTATTTTAAATGCGTTTTGTAAGTAATCCGTCCATTAATTATTTAAATTATTCAAACCATGTAGTCCATCGCCAAAGAAATGTATTGTAAAAAAGTGATGTATTCAATGGAAGGTTTGTGATCAAATTGTTTTACCAGGGGTATAATAATTATAAGATAAGTACAATTGAAAAGTGTCTTTTTTTTAAATACTGATGATTTTTATAATATTATTGTAGTAATTACTTTAATATTTACAATAATTTATCACAAACTAACCGCTTAATCTATCGTGACGACCATCTGTAAAAAACATCATTTCATTTTTAATATACCTATATTATAAAATTGTAATTTCTATATACAAATCGTGAGTTGAAAATTGCTTATATTGTGGATTGTGCAGCACTAAAAGTAAACTTCTAAATTACTGGAAACACGTAATTCTTCATTTGCAATAAGCTATCAATATAAATTTCCCAATACTCGTAAATCATCACGATAAACCGGAGATTCGGATTAGATATAACATTATAAACTGATACTTAATAATAAAAATAATTATTGCACATTTTGCAATATTATCTGGATTTGCTAGATAATATTCACGGCTGTTTTATAATGGTCATATTTGAGACGATTTATTTAATCTATTTAACGAGTAACTATGGTGTAAGATGCATCAAAGCTTATGGTATACGCATAGTTATGGTAACTTTATGCTAGATTTTTTCCAATGCGTAAATAATTCAAAATAGCTTTATTTGATATATTACAGTCTATGGTATTTACACTGGTTTTTAATTAAACGTTAGTAGTAAATAGCTTGTTATTAATAATGTCTCTGACCTACGATTTGTATGTAGCTGCTGGTTACTCAAACAATAGACATTGTCACAAGATGCATTATCGGCAGGAAGGAATTTTCCAGTTTTAAAAATGGATTTTTCAGTCGCTTTATTGGCTTCCATGCGAAGGCATAGATGTATGTGCTGTCCAAAATTCCTTCCCACCCATCCGATCGATAAGTTAACCACTAATCCTGTTCTAGCTCTATCTTTCTATTACTACTTTTTTAGAAAAATAGAGGTTGAGCAGCTGTGTTACGAGCAGTTCTCATAGAAAATCCTTTGTAGAGATACACTCCATTAGATGTCCATATCGCTACGTCAATGCAACAGTACGACATATTGCAAAAATCGTGTTTTGAGTTAAAAAAAACATCGAGTTACAAAATCTCATCAATTCAAATTTGACATTGAAATTCCATCGAACACACTCAGTCGGTTATCATATCTTAAATTAAAAATATATTAATTGAGTATTCTATCACATCTACTTTCATCTCTCGCATTATTATTTTATTGAAACGGTTCTAAAAAAGTGTGCTATTTCAACGTTATAAATATAGTGTAGGGCAAGTCCAATACTAACTGCTGGGTGATAATCTGAGATGAATAACTACGATGTTGTTGCAAATGCTCTCTCGGAGTACTTGTTAGTGTGGAGATACTTGCCGTAAGTCTGAAACCATGTGGGCAGGTACATTTTAATCGATGTGCCTGTTTGTAGACCTCTGTTATACAACCTCAACAGCTGGGGATATAATAAAAGCAAGTGGTCTGAATATTGTTAGCGCGAAAATAAGCGGTCCCGCGAATCTACAGGTATAGGCCTACTTAATATCTACAATTCTGTGTTAAATTCCAAGTCAACACTTTATTCTAGATAATTAAAAATCAGATTCTTTGTCAAGCGGGCTGAGAAATGTGCAATGAATAAGTAGTCGGATAGTTATATTTTTTAAGAAAAAAGTTAAATCTTTAGTCGGAATTTGAGAAAATACGATTACTAAAATTTGTAACTTGTTGTCGTTTTATAATAAACTCACACAGTGTTGTTTTATTTTTTTTGCGATATAACAAACAATTTTATCATATTATATTTATAAATTACGTGTGAATAAACAAATAATTATTTATTATTTATTCCAGTTATCTGTCACTTTACCAGCGTCATACTGAGACCATCAATACGTTTATATTCTTGTTAATTAACATTGTAATGTAATTCTCATAAGAAATGCACCATCATTTATCAGATGAAAGTTTATTCTTATTTAAGATTTAAGTAAGGAAGTTATTTTATATCTGGTATAGATTTTTAATGAAAGGCATATAAAACGAAAACATGGCTTAATTAAAAATTGTGAATGTATTTAAAAAATTGACGAACTTAATATTTGAAATAATATGTATTCTCGCTTGACATGATTTACAATTAATTATTTAAGAAATAAATAGATTATAACTTTGCTCATCCAACACAAATTTTATTGGTTACGATTTTCATTGGTAGCGACAATTTCCAAGTATATTTATATTATATTAGATATTTTTTGTTTTCTTTTCGGTATTGTTTCGGTGTTGTGTGGTTCCCGCATTTACCCAAACACTTGTTTTCATAACAGGCAAGAATCTATGCGCCACACATTATTGTACTATCTTGCGGGAATGTTCAGAATAATTTCTCACTGCTTGGATCCTTATCAAAGTTGTTACTCCTTCTGCCAGAAGTGTTCAATATTCTAGATATCTGCCTACGTAAAATTGATATTTTGTCTCGATTGTGACCGGTTTATTTCATAGGCGCCTGCTATCCGAGCATAATAATAATATTGAAATTGACAATTGATTGATTACATTAAAATTATTTGTATTTTATATCGATTATGTTGTATTTAACAAGTAATAAATAGTATAAAATATTTATTCAGTAATGCTGCTTGAACACATTCTTTTATATATTGTATTTCCTCGACTATAACACGCCATCGATTATAAGATCTACCTTTAATTTTACGACAATATACTTTGAAACTTCATTGAATTTAGTGACAGATTTTTCTGAATCATTCAATTATTTTTCTAGTCTTCTCAGGAAATGATTTCTTTTTAATTTTTGACAGCGATTGCAAGACGTCATCGAATATAAGACGCACTAAGAATTCAGAGAAACCGAAATTGCTAAAAACGTGCGTATAATCGTGAAATTACGAGATATTAAAACAGGAATAAAATATTCGTAAACAAATTGCAATATATTCAGAAATTATGCCTTCCTGGTTATCCGTCACTTGATAGTCATCTTGTCTTTAACTTGGACATTCTGGAATACCATTTCAATGCACCTTGCACGTATCTAGAATATAGTCGATACAAGAAATTTGGACTCCTTCGTGATTTTGAAGCAAAATTTCGTATCAGAAACGTAACATCTTCTAAAAGGAATTGCATAGTACTTTACTTTACCACTACACCACATACGTTGATGTTTTCGAAGCCTCGCTTACCATGAATCTTTCCTACGTTTCTTATGTCATTACTGTCAACTAGCATCAGTGTACGAGTGCGAATTGAAGATCCCGAAAATGTTTTCAACCTAACTAAATATTTTACAAAAACGACATTTGGATTTTAATAATTTAGATAAAGCATAACATTTATTACCAGTATTTTTATTTTGCTTGATGTAAATTTCTAATAATAAAAAAAACGGCTTAGCTTTCTTCAAAAAATCCATCGTATACCTAAATAATAAATTCGTTCAAACAGGCACCTACAGAATCAATCACCATTTCTTTTGACTCAATATTTTCATACCAGGTAATATCACTTTTTTATGTAGGCGGCGCATATAAGCCTTGTGTATATCGAAGACATTTGGCAGGTTAATAAAATGCACGCTTCGTACTATAAATTTTTAACAATCTTACTATAAACCTTCCCTATGGAAATAAAGCTTCGATCAAATGAATGCCATGTGGTGTTTACCAAAAAATCTATTATTTATGCTGTCATTAATTTATTCTTGTCATACTCCACCATTTACATAAAAAATATTCATCTCCTCAGTAAAGCTTTCTTCCTCGTGTTATTCATTTCCTGTCAGATGGACATTATCGTGAAGAATTGATTTGGCGTTTTTCCTATTCGGTTGCGGTGTCCACGAGTTCGATTACCCGTAAGGACAATTTCATAAATTCATTTTACAATCGATGTATGCGTTTGTGTTGAATGTCTGATATGTTCACATTCCCTCCCACATTCCTCAAAATGGGAGGTAGCGAGAGCGTTTAGCTATCTACTAGTCTTTTCAAAACCCCATCTTTCTATACTAAAAAATAGTGATTGCGCTACTTTATTACTAGTTCGTGTAAAACAACTTTCAATGAAATACTACATTTGGAAACTATATGATCCACGTTTCGTAGGGATACACTTAAAAAATATTTTTTTTGTATACCACAAGTAGCCAAATTGCAATTAAATATAATAACACATTTATTCTTTGAATACATATTTAAACTTTAAGTCTATAACTAAGAGAAATAAATTTTAATAAAAAAAAAATGAAAATAAGTGATACTTCTGTAAATATATATTAATCTTTTAGAATGTCAATTTCAATAAAACAATTATTAAACATAAAACACAATTTATCTATATGTGTATTGTGATCAAAACCGGTTTCGCTCATCATTGTCATTATAAACATGTGGAAGTAACACCTTAAAAGTAATCATTAAAAAACTTTGCAGGCATGCAAGAGTTCATCCAATATTATATTTATTTGGTCTACAAGAATGACTTGTCGACACTTTATCGCCTTTCAATATGACAAGACGATAGTATTTTAAATGTCGTAAAGATGCGTAAACACTCCAGTTATTATATGGCAGTGGTACTTAAAAATAATACATTAAATCTGAAACGGTTAAATTTATATTTCATATTATTTTCCTTTTAGATTTTAATTCAATCATTATCTCAATATAACCTGTTTTATTATAACAACATTTACCTATCAAATCACCAGAAATAATTTAGTATATCCATTAATTTAGATCGGCTCCTTGGCGCAGTTGGTAACGTTGGTTATGGCTACGGTTGTCTCGGGTTCAATTCCCGGTGCGGACAGTTTTCATAAATTGATCTCTCAATCGATTTATGGATTTTCTGTTCGTAGTCTGAGTGTTTGTGATGTCTAAAACTCCGTCCCACTAACCAGATTAGCTAAGCACTAGTCCTGTCCTAACCTTATCCTATCCCTACTCTCTCCCCGCAGTTCTCATAGAAAAATTCTGTTTAGACACCTCCCTTAGGAGATCATATTCTCCACGTTGGGAGCTGACATGGAAAAAAAATTTAGATACAATAAGTGCGCCATCGAATTGACCTCTGTTGTAAGAATAAACTAAAACTGTCATCCATACTAAATATATTAATACCAGTATTACACCGACGCTCTTTGTCGAGTTATCGTAGGTATCATTTGAAGTAAGTACAAGGAATCGATGAAAACATTTTTCGACTCGCCCCTAGCTGGAAACACCCATTCTACGATATGATATATTTTAGAGGTCGATATTATTTGGTTCAAACCGATTCAATGACAAATGTCAATGTAGATAATATTTATCTGCTTCATTAACTGTTTAGATTTGTGATGGTAGTAACTCATTATAATTTCTTTCTTTTCTCGATATTTTTTTATTCCTCTGCATTTAAAAACAACCATAGTTAAGGGGAATATAAAAGACACGTCTGCCATTGATTCGCGAAATAAAGTTGAATGGAATTTTATTTAATTCATTAGAAAATCAAAATACCTAAAAATGCCAGATGCCATAATTGTAATTTAAAAAATCTGTATATTATGTGGCATGTCACATTTGAAAAAAACTAAACTTAACGAATTTTAACGATTCAAATTTGATATCGAATTTCCCCATTAAGCACCCTCAGTCAATATCTTAAATTAAACCTACCCAGTTTAATGAGGTTGAAAGTACCGCGTGCCTTTCAATGAAAAAAGATATTAAAAAATATTTAGAATCATACATATATGACCATGAAAAATCGAGTCCATGGCCAGTAGGACCCCAGTATAAGGAAAGTCGGGACTATTATAATATCTATAACATAAATAAATTGACGTTTCTAAATAAAATATGGCATGTCGTATTGATCAAATTATAACGGATAGAAATCTTCCTAGTGTCAGTTAATATTCTTTTTTCTGATTCATTTATTTAGTACAATTTTGAGTTTCAATTTTCAAGTATCTTATTAATTGTAAACAAATTAAATTCAATCTAATTCATCGTGGTTTGAATAATAATAAAATTAAACAATATGTATTTATATAATGTCTTCTTTACACCTGATTCGAGTCCCTCTGACTATTAAAATGATGTGGGTCGAGCAGTCAATCGGGTTGGTTCACTCGCTCACTCCAGAGTCTTGATATTCTGTCCGCCCCGCGTTTATTTTATACCATACTAGTTTTTGTTACAATGCTGTAATGTACCACACGCAGCCATTTTATTGTTTATACGCCATTAACGACTATTTCTTATGTTATAAGAATTTTTTTGATCAGATATCATTCCGTCTAGATTCCAATCTTTTTTAATTTGATGTATATTATGAAAACTTATCTAGGTACTGAAAATTTACAGTATCAATACAGAAATAAAAAAGTCAAGTCAAAGTATCAACATTTACCCACATGTTAGTTTTGGTTAAACAATTACTTCATCGCAGGTAAGGAATAAAGAGCACGCAATCAGATCAGGGATAGCTGGAGCAACCTTCAACTCAATGCGGAAAGTCTGGGACTCACGGTTGTACTCGGTAAGAAAAAAGTACCACCTTTTCGACGCGTGCAACCCGACGGTGCTGCTTTACGTTTGCAAGTCATAGCACTTCACCAAAGCACAGGGTAACTGTATAGTGTGCTTTGAAAACAGATGCTTACAGCGAATACTAGGGGTACAGTGGTTTGATCTTGTCAGGAACTCGAAAGTAAGAGAGCGGATGGACTAGTCACTTATAACGTCCAAAATAAAAAGCGACGATGAACCTGGCTTGGACATGTGCTGCGGATGCCCCAGATGAGCCTGAATCCTGCTCGTCTCATCTACCAATCGGATTGATTCCGTCACCCTAGAAGGCCGCTGATGACCATCCATAGGATGTAGGAGCTACGGTGACCTGGGAGGAACCAAAAAGATTGGCGGAGGACAGAGAATTTTGGAGGAAACGTGTGATTGTCAAATGCTCCGAGTAGGTAACGGATATAGTTTTAAAAACAATGTACGGAATAGGAAGCCATTGGAGACGAAAAGAGCAGAGATTGAAGCCGTTGGCCACATTGATAATCATTTGTAAGGGGTATATTCTTACGGATGTCGACGTCCGTGGCGCAGTTGGTAGCGTCGTGGGCTACGGCTACGGATGTCTCGGGTTCAATTCCCGGTGCGGACAGTTTTCATAAGTTTATATTTCAATTTATTTATGGATTTCTGTTCGTAATCTGAAATTTTGTGTTGTCTAAAAAACCCTCCTCACCCACCCATTCGATCCTCACGGGGTGTAGCGAGAGCGATTACTAGTCCTGTCCTAGCGCTATCGTTCTATCCCTACTCTCTTCGATAAAGAGAGGTTGAGCAACTGAGTAACAAACAGTTCTCATAGAAAAAAAATAGAGATACCTCCATTAGGAGACCATATACTCCATTTGGAAAAAAAATCCGATGGAAAGAATGTTCCATCGGAATCTTAGAGAATTGAAACATGTGTAACATAAAAATTAATTATATATAAAAATGAATTTCAACACATCAATATATAATTTGGATTATTGAGATTTTGTACACTTCCATGTATTTTGTCACTAACGACCCGGGTTTCGCCTTTCTTACCTCGTAAATAATATTTGTCGTATTTGTATCTTCTATATAAACGTTAGACACTGTTTACTGTCTGTCAGTTCGAGTCCATTCGTGTGCTCGAATGCCTGAAGATGCCGAAAGGCGAAACCCGGGTCGTTAGTGACAAAACACATGGAAGTGTACAAAATCTCAATAATACAAATTTGATATTGAAATTCCATCAAGCACCCTCAGTCGATGTCTTAAATTACATCAAGATATACTTTAATCAGTCATCTTTTCTATCTATTTTTGATTCAAATCATCAAACTTTGTCTAATGATAATTGAACCTGGTTTTTGATAACTTGATGCTTCACTGAAAGCTTTATTATTATCGTCTGAACGCTTGAAAATATGTATATTTAACTCTATTATGTCATATACTATCCTGAATTATTATATTAAATAAACTTACGCGTAATATTATCAATCCGTTTCATATTACGAATGATTTAGATGACCTATAGTGCCCGAATCAAATCGATTACCACGCAAATACTTCCATAAATCAGTTTTCGCAATGTAAACTACCGCAATTCATTTTTAAAGTGAATATCTACATAAGTATATCACAGAACACAGTAGCCATCCAATCATCTCGGGCTATCCAATGATTTCAGAATATGTATACAGTCATACGTAATTTTGTCGGTTACATTTGCAATACTAATTTTTATTGGTTATTGATATTTTAAAAAAATAAAACACAATTCATTTGTACTACTTCCACATATTTATAATGATCAGGACCGGTTTCGCTCATCACGAGCATTATCAACTGATGATAATGCTCGTGATGAGCGAAACCGGTCCTGATCATTATAAATATGTGGAAGTAGTACAAATGAATTGTGTTTTATTTTTTTAAAAATATAATGTCTTTCCACCAAGTATTGACAGTTAACACCTTAAAAGTGGTTATTGATATTAAAGTTTTACATAATATCTGCCAAAATAACGGTTCCATGACTAAACAGAACGATTTGAAAATAATATTTTCGTCGTATGTATTGTTTATAGAACATATAAGAAATAAATAATATATTTATTAATTTATATAATATTTAGTAATTTATAACAATTATAAAAGTATAATAAACTCTAATATGCAATAAGAATGTGTTTATTGTAGATATTAAACACAAATATTTGCATATGACTATACTGTTTATTTCATATAATACAAGACACTTTTTTTGAATATTTTAAAATTTGTTTAGAAAAAATATCTTATTCGCCAAACATTTTTAAAATCGAAAAATCATACGAGATAAACTCAATGAGAAGTCACTCATGTCTATAATAATGTATGTATGTTCAATAAATAATAGATACGACAAAAATATTATCTTCAAACTGTTGTGTTTTTTCCTGTTCTGTTTAATCCAGTTACCCAAAATAACATAGATTATATTTGACAGCTTCGTAAAAAATAGTCTTTGCTAATGTAAATTTACATTGACATTAATTTCAACTCACTGTTTTGTGAAATCACATTCTGAATGTAAATGTAGCGAAATTACTATAAAAATATTTTTTTGCGTTCATTGCATATTAAGTGTTGACATTATTAATCAAAATTCGCTCGAAGAATTTTTAAAAATTGTCAAAATTATTGAACGACAATATTTTATTTTCATCAACATTCATTTAACTATTTTGGATCATAGCGTATTTAATATCCTTAATACACCGAACCACCAAAAATATAATGTATGTACATAATACTTCTGGAACCCAAAACGCATGTCGGCCCAAAAGCCTGTACAAGTAAACTCATAAATGTTCTTGATTGAGAAGAATGGTTTTTGAAATTTGATTGAATAAATATAAACAAATTTAAAATACCACATTTCAATGTTGAGGAACGCAAATTTATACGAAAGGAAGACAAAAATAATTTCTAGCTAAAGCTTTAACATTATTAAAGGCAGCAATAATTCCTAGTGACAACATTTAGAAGTATGCAGATTTTTACCAAAAATACATCTTCGAAGACATGAAGATAATAGACAAACACAATATGCATGCATGTGAAACCTTTTTGAGTATGTGGTTTGGATTAAAGAGAGATGAAGAAAGACTGGAATCACCAGAATCCCATCACGCTAGATTAAAAATCAATGTGTAACCAGATCTTCAGTAATAAGTACCAGGAATCCGCTCATCTGATTCCAATGGTTAATGCCGTTAATGGAGAAGAATCTTGGAAGCTGCTCATGAAGATCGTGATCCTCACTAATGCGGCTACGACTGCTATTGCAATGATACTCTAGTGTTATCTAAAATAAATTTCTTAAATATCAGTCACTACATTTTACCATTGGATCAAAGTTGCGCCATATATATTAAACTTGCAAAGTTGTTCGACAGTTTGCCACTGTAATTAGTCATTCCAATAATAATACAAATTCAAAATAATTTACAACATTTGGCTTTTCCCGATACGGATAGCTTGCATAAAAGTAACGTAAGCTCTCAATTTTTAAAACCGGTCCAAAAGCTTTCGACTCATTAAGCTCGATGGAGTCCCGAAGTAATGAATTCGAAATATTTTATGCGCTTGCTTCAATGCTACCTCCTTTTAAAGAATCGGCCCTGAAAACCTGAACTGTTTCTTCATAATCTTGTATGAAACATTATAACAGCCGCTCAATCTGTATATTGGCAAGTAAGTTAAGCAAGTAGTTAAGGTTTTAAATACAGCGGAATTTATTTAAATAAATTGCAGACATGCAATTGACAAATGGAATGATTTATTATAATGTTTAACATATTATGTAACTGTTTTCCCATTGACAGTACGTACCATATATCGGAATAATTATTATTGATATTTGAATATATTTTCAAACAACCATTACATACTATGATATATATAAATAAGAATATGAATCAATATTGGCCTCGGATTACATTCGTAGGTCTTTCTGGCTGGATGATTGTAGAGATTATAAAAATACACTTGTTCTAGTATGATTAACCAAGATAACGTAGTGGCGTAATTACAAATTACCCCATTCGTGCAAACTTCACAGTTGTCCTACGTGTCATAAAATATTTTGTAAAGATACTCATGTTGATTTAATTATTATATACCGTAATTTTTAAATTGAATTACAATGAAAAAGCCCCTCAACATTATACCACTAAATGTTGTGAGAATGGAAACAGGCGGCAGGGGATCGATCGGTATTGCCAAGACTTTTAACAGATGTTTCAACACTTGCACGGAAATTATTGAAACAAAAACGCTGAAGCAATATATAAAGTATGTTTATATTATGTACATCGAATTTGGGTTTTATTTATGGATCATGGTTAATTATTATAAATACTCAAATTCATATTGATGGCCCAGTTCCATAGAACGATAAGTCAACAATTTGATGTTTTGAGTTAAGTTAGCCATTATATTCGAACACCGCTCTTATACAGTTCCACAAAAGTACAGCTTGGAAAATGTACAGGTTTTCTCTCAAAAGGCAGATATTTGCATATGGAAATCAGCAAAATTAAATAATTTCTCAACTCCATATACATGCATATCGAAATATCGTATTGTGGAAATATATTTTTGTGATTCGTGGCGTTCCATAAAGAAATAACCTTTAATCCTAAAACTATAAACTGTTGAATACCTATTTGAATAAAAAAGTAATACAAATAATAAGCCATCACTTTTTACGAGTCAGTTTAGATGAGTCAAAACTTTGATTGGTCATTTCTCAAAACTACCAATTTCTAGTTGTATCGCTATGGAACTAGGCCATCGATATAAGCTAGTATCAGTTGATACAAATTTATTTGGAATTAGTAGTCATCGAAAATCGCGAAATTATCGCGTGCGTCTTCGTTCTCCGATTTCGAGAATTGGCCCCTGGGATTCTATGTACAGACATCCATCCAATGTCAGTGCGTCCTTAACTGTTATATCGCCGCGATTATATGCGTTATCATTATTATTCAGTCATTTCGTTTGATTTACGTTCCCAAGCCCCGCCGAAGAATGCAGCTCGCATGGGCGTTTGATTTAAATTTCAACTTGTTAGGGGGCATTCGTTGCACATAAAGTGCATACGCAAAGTGTATATTATCGAGTAAAACTAAGCCGCGGGCGAGGCGGCTTGCCCTCCACCTCTTAGATGAGACGAAAAATCTCATGATCAACCTTGGCGAATGAGAAACATCCTGTCAATTCTTCAGGTCTGGTGTAAAGTTGTAAAAGCAATCTATCACGTCACATGTGAGTATTCATATCGATTCTAGATAGTTAATACACAACCGGACAATATTTGAATAAATCTCTCTCAATCCGAGAGCAATAGTTGTATTTAAACAAATCCATTTCCTCCGAATGTGGAGTGTATGGACTCCTAATGGAGTATTTTAATATAGGATGTTTTTGGGGATGTGAGTGAGTATCCCAACATCACTTTTTCATGAGCTCATCATATATAAATATTGGATTGGAAAAGCACTAGCTCAAATTAATATTATTTATTAATCTTAAATTTTATTTTTTAATCGACTAATGTCTAAAGGCGCGGACGTCTCTGATGTTTTCATCCCTTTCTCATCCTATCCAACCTTGAAAACAAGACGTAGAGAAAGCGATTAACTAGTTTCTTAGATATTCTGAAGTGGGAGGATTTTGCTAAATTCGACATATTAAGATTACAATTAATTTGGCATTAAATAAATAGCGTCTAATGATGAAAAGCTTTCTTGGTGTGCACTAGAGGTCTGCAGGGGCCGAAATTTTATAAAATTACCCGGTCCGAGCCCATCGTCTTCAAGCCTTGCCCGGCCCGAGCCTTAACATCACACTTGTTACCCGAACCCGACCCAATGACCAGATTTATTTTTCTCAGCCCGAAAAAAGGCCGATATATTTTTAATATAGTAATTCATTTATACCTTTCAAACAATATATGTATTGTTTCCATATCTCCAACGATATTCATAGCACATGTGAAATAAATTATTTATGTTATGAATACTATTGCCTTATGGCTTACTCATGACCCGAACAAAGTACGAATCATTTTTCGTACATTTGAATTCTTTACCCGGGCCCAACCCCAGCCCGAATCTGGATTGTCTTTACCCGCCCGAGCCCGGGTAAAGGCCCGCGGGCCAAGTCCGGGACCGTGCAGACCTCTAGTGTGCACTAACGAGAATTTCCAATCGTAATCATAGCTATTGGCATTTTTTTTGGATTGATTATAGTCATTTGAATAATTAATTGTAAGATGTATTGTAATACTATTTTAAACGTTTCACGTTCCATTAACAACATGATGGATTCATATCATTACACTGATAAAAGTCATAGGTAATATATTTTACTGTCGATTTCAGGATAGCCTATTTAATTACCCAACACCATGTCGCTATTGAAATATACATTAAAGTTGATAGTAGCATTTGCATCTTATATACCAGTAATATTATAGTTAGTTGTGTGTAAGTGATAACAATTTTATAAATATTCCATTATAACTTCTGACTCAGTTACCCTCAATAGTTTTATGGTTGCGGGCATATTGGAGATTCGACTCATTAAAAAATATGGTTCAATAAATAAGACCCTGGATAAGGCCTTTTAGTGCTTTTTCCGATTATCGTGTATTTAGCAAGGGTCATATCTTGGCTACTGGCCCTTAAAAATTATATCTGTATTGAGTTAATAGAGCTAAGTTGTGGCACATCTATTGTTGCCAACAGGTCTCTTTTTAAGAGAACATGTTCTCTTTTTAAACACAATTCTTTTGATCTTTTTCTTTTTTATATTATACCCAGAATTTCCTCTTTTTCAATTTTGAAAATTTCCACTTTTGAGCGTAGTATAAAAATAATTACAAAAATACTTCATGCTTAGAATTTTATAAAAAAATAAAAGAAGATAAGAAACTTTCGCACAACACTAGCTATGTAGATAAATATAGCAACAGAGATGATGAAATTGAGATTAAGAATGATGAACGTGGAACAAGTCATATGTTATTTCGTTTGAAAAAATTGAACTTTTGCGTAAATTTGTTTTAAAAAATATGTTGATACTATGTCTATACATAATGATTTTTAAACTTATAGATATTATCTTTGTACTGGTGGAATTTTACGATTACCTTATAAAATAATGGTATTTTTGGTACCTTAAATGAGTTCTTCCATTTTAATAATAACCGGCATAAAGAAAATTATGCAAAATAAACATTTTCTGTTAAATGTTCTCTTTTTTTCTCCAGAACACTTCGCAACCCTAGGCACATCACAAGTTTTTCTTCCATCTATGATTATCTGGCCATTTTGATAGTATTATAACCTCACTTTTATTTGTCAGATATTTTTTTGTGAAAGCATATCTTCGTTTTTAACTATAAACATACATCATATTATCGGCGTTATTCTGGAAGAAAACACTAAATCGAAAAAATTACATTTTGAGTTAGTTATACCAAAATGTTCCTTATTTCAAGCTCTACCGTATAGAAAAACACACTTATTTTTATAAATTATACTTTTACTTAAAAACAGTTTTGTGCAAACAAACTAAATGAAAAGGTTTGGATTACAAACATTTGAAAAACTTCCATGTCAAATTACTCAAAACTAGTATTCTTCAGTTAGTGTCTTCTTCCAGAACAACGGCGATATAATACCAACAAACAGTAGCATACTTAAATACTATAAATTATGAATGATGTTCTCTCCCTGTTTCCTTAGACAGTGTCAAACGGGTTATTAATGGTCTCAAAAACGAATCAATTTAAGGAATATGTGGATTTAAAATTTTACTTTATTTGAAATTTTTCATTTGTCATTACTTCTACTTACTTTTTACTTAAAAAAATCATTTTTTTTCATTTTTATTTTGCCGGGTGGAATGCCAACATCAGGCATGAGGTCATTTTCAAGGCTTTCATTATTTTACTAGATTATGAAAACAATATTTTTAAAGTATTTTTGTAGCTGAAGATATTATATCTATATGATTTTCACAGTTACGGTTGTTTAATGATTTTCTAAAATGTAAATAGTAGAGGGATAATAATTTTCATTAAAAACTTATTTTTTTATTCATTATTAAGTCATTTGCATTTGCAAGTAAACATCTCCTTGGGCACCTTGTTGATAGCCCCTGCTTCAACTGGTACTGTCAATCACAGGACGAGTACCAATAATTAGGTCCGTAATCTATGTCTACCTAGATCCTGAATGATCATAGATGGAAGAATATTCAATGAGAGTAATGTATTTTTTTATTTTTTATTTACAGAGACAACCTGTACCGCCTCTCTCTGGGAAACCTTGAGCAATTGGAGAAGGCCCCGTGGCTAGCACCAGATGACAAAATGTCACTGTGCCAAGACAAGGGCCAGTCGGAGAATGACTGCCACAACTACATCAAGGTGCTGCTCACTGACGGTCAGAGATTATTCACATGTGGAACCAACGCCTACTCACCACAATGCTCATGGAGAAAGGCAAGTGCATCTTTAATTCATATCTCTTTCTAAATGATTTTACGAATTATGTACTACTGTGAAAATATTGTTGTTTTGCTCTTGCTTAAATATTTGATAAGCATTGTTCTCTTTCAAGATTTATTTTTAACCACGTTCGCTCCCAATATGGAGCATGTGGACTCACTCAAACTACCATTTCAGAGAACGTAAGGGTAGAAAGACATGGTTTGGAAAAAAAGATCTTTGCAAACCACTCTGTAACTCCGTTTTTTTTAGTGGGTAATAAAGAAAGTTAAATACTTTACAGAGACCCTTGCACTTAGGTACAGGCTTACATACTAAACGAAACATCAATTTATTCACGTTCTCAGCTTAGATTTGGAATCACCTTCTTTGTCAGTCCTGTTTTTTTTTTAATTTCCATGACTTGTATGTGGTTACTAGTCTGTTCTTGGCAGATATATGTGTAGGGAATTAGTAAATACGAATAGCAACACAGGTAACACTAAAAAGAAACCATAGACACAGTGCTACCTTACGATAAAAATATACGTCAATAATCTGTCACACACGATTGAACAAACAAGTCCGTATATACTTCAAGCCTAGTTAGCTACCGCTCCAACTTCAAGGTCAGTCCCTGTCTACAAGCTAGGAACACGATTCATAAATATGGATAATTCCGTGGTTAAATAATTGTATATTTTGGTTATTGAGAACAAGAGATTCATAATTTATTTTATCATCACTTATTCATTTTCAAAATACATTTTTTTTTATTATATTGAACCATATCGAATCCGTAATGATCAACATTTACAAAATATAATTTATTGTTAAACTACTCTATAAAATAACGGTGCTAGTGTTGTAAAAACATTTTTTAAATGCTTCATACTATGGCAAAAGCATGTATAATATATGTGTAGTGATTGCATTTACAGGCTGTTTTAAAAACAATATCATGCCGAAAATGATATAATATATCACTGGCATCCATCCTTTTTGAGTTGGGAACTCCTTTCATGGTAGCCAAGTAAACCCACGAACATTTCACCACATATTCGTAAAACATAAAAAAATTATAATTGTATTATTCTTCATATATACATTCATTCGTATGGTTTGTTTTTGATGATTTTTCATGAGTTTTAGAAATATTATTATCATTGAAGATGGAAAACCATAAATGCGTAAGGGAAATTTTGGCGAAAATGATTTTTTCCTCATGTTGTGTCAGTTTTCCACTCTTAATACTTATGCTGTTATTTCGACAGATTAATTATAGTTAAAATAATTTTATGGTCAACATGAAACGGATAGGTAAATCATCTATTTGTAAAACACACAACACAAATTTTGTAGCCTCACAAACTATGGGGAGACTCAACTCTCACATTTATCAAGTGCATTTATCATATACAAGATTTCGTTTTACATTAATCGTTTCACATTAATCATTATTGTTATTGTTTCTTTGCAGCTCGATAATGTAAACACAGTCTTAGACTGGATTGAAGGAGTTGCAAAGTGTCCATATAACCCAAGTGCCAACATTACAGCATTGATGACCATGTCTGGCCAGTATTATGTGGGATCCCCAACTGATTTTTCAGGATCAGATACTGCTATTTATAGGTTAGTAACAGATATTTAATTGACTTAGACATACTATTGCATCTAAAAATAAAAAAAATACTATTCAATAATATTAATCTCAAGACTAATCTCAACTGATTAAATCGCATTTTTATTGTTGTACACACTTAACTGTCATTCAATTGGCAAGAGGAATGAGCATAGAGAACCATACTTTTAGAATGATTGATATTCACTTAATGTCAAACAATAGGCTGTGTCAGAAATCCATTTAATGGCATAACTGTTGACAAAAAACACATTCCTAATAACTTTTGTCACTTCTTTACTGAGTTACCTTATTTTATTATTTATGTCTGGTGATCTCTGGTTGATGATTATACTCCATCATAATCAATAGCTGTCAATCATAGTAGCATATAAAGTGGTATTTAAAAAGTAATCAAGTCTGATTTTCATATCACATTCATGGTTATTGTGTTGTTAAAAATGTACTGCTACAATAGTTGAAACAATGCAGTTTGATATTACTAACATAAAATTAACACTATTTTCAATCATTTATTACAGAGATCTTGGATTGCCTTCTGAAGGTGGTTACACTCTGAGAACAAATCAATATAATTCGAAATGGCTTAATGAACCTCAGTTTGTTGGATCTTTCGAGAATGACCAATTTGTTTTCTTTGTGTTTCGAGAAGCAGCTGTTGAATACATCAACTGTGGAAAGGTTAGAAGAGATTCCTACATATTTTATTTCACCTTTATGGTGGATCTTTTTTATGTTCAGGTTTCTGGATCACAGATGCTGTTACAGTCAACATTCGGCCCACTCTCTGTCGAGTATATTGATGGCCAGTTTAAATAATTTTCATAATTATTTTGTGTGATGTTGAATGATGATCCCGTCACGCACTTTTGTGTGCAATAAATAACAATATTATTAATGAAAACTTATTTTCACACAATGCTCGCTCAATGTATGGGCTTATTATTTGTATTAAATAAATATTTGCTTCTCCATTTTGTTGACCTGTCATACTACACTGCCATCTATGGCATGTTGACAATAGTCTAGTTGGCTATGTGGGATGAGTGAAGGTTTTATTTGATCGGTGTTTATATGCCATAAACATTATATCATGAGGTTTCTTTGTGGTTAGACAGAGTTATAGGTTCATTTTGAGCATTTCCACTTATTGTGTGGGAGTAATTCTAATGAGAAATTATTGCAATGGATATCTAGAAATAAGTTTAGCCTTCTATGGAGACCATTAAATAGGTTGCCACAGTAAACCTTTCAGATTTCATAGATAACTACTGTTTAGCATATAGATCTGAATATAAAACTAATAAAAATGCATTGGTAATTATGTGCAAGAATATTTTTTAATAAAGAAGTAATAATCTGATTATATATTGATTGACTAGATATTATTAATATTGTCAGCGTTATTTGACATACAAAAAAGATTGATAATGCTCGTGATGAGCGAAACTGGTCCTGATCATTATAAATATGTGGAAGTAGTACAAATGAATTGTGTTTTATTTTTTGAAATACAAAAAAGATATTATCGATTCCATTGCAAAATTGTATATCTGCAAAATGATTTTTTTTCGACAGACCGTAAAAACATTAAAAAACAAGTTTATCGAATTTAAGCAATAATAAAAACCTGCAATTAATATTAAATATACATAACTATACTAATTACATGTCTGAATTATTGAGATTAACGACCCGGGTTTCGCCTTTCGGCATCTTCAGGCATTCAAGCGCACGAATGGACTCGAACTGACGTCAGTTCGGGTCAGTTAGTGACAAAATACATGGATGTTTACAAAATCTCAATAATTCAGATTTGATATTGAAATTCCATCAAGCACCCTCAGTCGATGTCTTAAATTATACTAATCACATGTTTTTTTTATTTTCGTTTTAATTCGATAAATGTTTCTATGTTCTCCTGAAAAATGTTGACTATGCATATATACAATTTTGCAATGGAAACGATAATATGTGGAAAATATTGTAATTAATAGTTAATAAATAAGTATAGCATAGTTTTCTTACCCATTTACCAAATAATCTGTACTCTACTTGGCTTTGTATTTGTTTTTAGCGCATATATTCCCGAATCGCTCGAGTTTGCAAAAATGATGCAGGTGGGAAGCTAATGTTACGCGACAATTGGACAACATTTGTCAAAGCTCGTCTAAACTGTTCCGTGCCTGGAGAATATCCTTTCTACTATGATGAGGTTCATGGAATAGACTATCTTCCAGACAAAGGACTGCTGTATGCAACATTCACTACACCAAGGTATTTTAGCTTGTATTAAATTTTTCAATCATTCTCATAATATTATCCTGATGTATAATAGAATAATGCATATTTTTTTTACAGTAACAGCATTGCTGGATCAGCCATCTGTATGTTTAATATGTCATCAATTGAAGAGGCTTTTCGCGGTCCATTCAAACATCAGGATAATCCAGGAAGTGCATGGGAAAGTCGTCATGCTAATCATCAACAACACACCCATTGCAAGGTGGCAGGATCGAGGTTAGTACTTGTTGCTTTTAAATTATACAATTAATTAATCATCTTAACAGTGCAATAGTGCTGCTGCAAAGGTCACGCTGTCGTCTGAAAACAAGCATTACATCAATCAAACTTATTATAATAAAATGAACAGTTTGTTAAATAATTTTGACTTGATTTTATAGATCGCAAGTAACTGATTCCTCAAGATATCAGCTGATGGACTATGCAATTAAAGCAAGCAGTGCACAGCCTCTGCACACAGCAGATCTGGAAAGATATAATCACATAACTGCTGCCATCATCGCTTCAATCCACGTTCTATTTGTGGCTACAGACACAGGCTTTGTGAAGAAAATAACAATTTTACCGGGAAGCGAGCAAGCTTGTGTTTTTGAAATCTGGAAACCAGAAATGAACAACATTATATCACCCATTAAGACTATGCAATACTTAAAAGAAACAGTAAGTCCAATATCAACTAAACTCACCTCTTTATGGTTTTTATTTATTTTATTGTTATTCATCAAATGTCAGTTGAAAAAAACAGTTGTTTAAATATATTTGTATCCATTTTAGGACTCGGTATACATTGGAACAGAATCGGCGGTAATTAGAGTGCCTGCAAGTCGCTGCGGACGACACGCATCCAGAACTAGTTGTCTCGGAGCCCACGATCCGCTTTGCGGATGGGAGGAAAGAAGGCAGGTTTGTTCTTCACCTCCTGCTGAAATAAGAACTCACTGGATACAAGGACCGGCTGCCTGCCCTAATAATACAACTCCCTGTAAGTTAACTTTAATAGCATTTATTTTAAATAAACAGCACACATTAACTGTATATAATATCTATCCTGACTGGAAATTGAACAGTAATATTGGTCTTACTAAATTGGAAGTTAAAAGTATTACGAAATATTCATTCATCAACAGTAGAAATGACAAAATTTAATAAAATTTGTTCTTAGTGGACGGAGGATGGTCCAGCTGGTCTGCATGGGAGTCATGTCTTCAAAAGAATGATAATTTTAATGAACACGAGAGGGGAGAAGAATCCCAAGATAAGTGTCAGTGTCAAACACGCCAGTGCAATAATCCAGCTCCAAGAAATGGAGGCAAGCCGTGTCAAGGTATTATAAACTTCTATATCTATTTACCACTATATGCATTTACCACCGCTATCATTAGTAATATAAATGTCAGATACTTATTGAACTTAATGAATCCGAGGTATTCAAATGTCTGCCGTAAACTATTATGAATATAAAATTATTAATTGTTATATTTAGGTTTGTCAGTGAGCGTCGCCAATTGTACTGTACACGGTGGTTGGACAGAATGGTCAAGTTGGTCAGTGTGCAGTGCATCTTGCGGTGTTGCATATAAATGGCGGATGCGAACATGTGGAGCCCCGCCTCCTGCTCACGGTGGTAGACTGTGTGTCGGCCAAGATCGTACTGAAATATATTGCTCACAGAATCCTCCTTGTCCGGGTAATTATACTTATATTGACTAACACAAAATTTCATAAGCTGTAATACAAAAAAAATTTTATAACATTTTTTTAAAAAGGTTTAGGCTGTGCTAATTTATTGGATTCGCATGCATGATCTATGCGTTTATTTTTATTAATATTATTAGAACAACCAGCAGCTCAAATAAAATCAATGAAAAGAATGTCACATGCAATTATTATAAATACTTTTCTGGTCTTTATTTGTGGCAAAAACTCCAAGCCATTGCCATATTGCGGTGTAGAATTTGAATTGGATTTTCGTTAAATATTCTTTTTCTTTCAGCACCAGTCCCACCACTAGAAGAAGGCGGATGGTCGACGTGGAGTGCATGGAGCGAGTGTTCAGTTCCTTGCGGAGGGGGTGCGAGATGGCGGCATCGCAAGTGTGACTCCCCTCCTCCTGATCCCGGTGCACCTCCCTGTCCAGGGTGTTCAACTGAAGCAGAAATATGCAATCGGCAACTTTGCGAATCAAAACGTGTTTCTTCGTGGACACCATGGCTAGCTGTCCCATCAAGTAAGATAATCTAATCCCTACGCCGTGACGCTGTGATGAATAAAATAAAAATATATACACGGTTTCATAAAATTGCTTTGATAATTTTCGACTATTGTGGTTTCAATTTCAAAACATTTACTAAATATTGACATAATATATCTCCCAGAAGTTTTGTTTTGAATTGTTGTGTGGTGAAGAAGCATTGTAGATTGCTGACTAATTTTTATGAACAAAATAATGTCAAAAACAAAATTTTGTAAAAGTCTCAAAATCAAGCAAGCTTATGTTGTAGAAAAGAATTTTGAAAAGAGAATACTCAATTTTCTATTTACAGTATTATTTCTTTATCTTAAAAGTTAATAATTGATATTTTACATTTGTTTTCACAGACAATACTGACAAAGGCTATGTTGAAAAAAGATTCAAATATTCCTGCAGAGCACAGACCTCAGAACCAATCAGGGTAACAAGTGCTTCCTCTTTGACAGTTCTTTTCGAAATCATTATTGCTTGTTTTTGAAAATGTATAACACTTGATTTTTTTTTAGATATCTGTGTCAAAAGAGGAAGAACGTTTCTGTCGCGGGGATGGATCTTGTGGTCCCACTCCTGCATCAAGTGCAGGATGGTCAAAGTGGGGAGACTGGGATACATGTAGCGCAGAATGCGGTGGAGGCTATCAAACTGCAAGCAGGACTTGCTTGAAACCACACTGCGAGGGCAGCTCTAAGATGCAGAGAGCTTGTAATACACATTCATGTATTGGTAAGAATATTAAATGTCTTCATAATACGTATAATAATGTTTCATATCACAGTTGCAGGCAGGGTAGACAACGGTTAAAGTGATTAACCCTTATAATGCTTAAGAACCAATTTATCGGTTTTCACAGAATTATATGTCACAGAAATTTTATAACATACTCAAATCACATATCTTTAAAATTTAGGTGTTTTATTTATCATAAGTAATTCTTGCTTAAATACAAAAGAAATGGCTAAAACGTCTTTATTAAAAAAATTGAAATTACTTAAGTTTTTGTATTTTTTACCAATCTATTTCAACACCAAAAATAAGGTCAAGGTAAAAAAATCAAACTTGTAATAAGTTACAAAACTCACTTATTATTTTTCGTTTGCTTAATATTTATTTCCTAGTTTTAACAAATTGCATTGAGTTCACAGAAGATCATGTGGTGTAAGATAAACTTCACAATCCTTAAATATTCTAATGTCCAAACTCATAAATAAGTAATTGGTTTTAAATTTTTTGCAATTATAGATGGATGGGGCTGTTGGAGTGATTGGACCCCTTGCTCAAGTACCTGCGGAACAGGCCGTACTGAGAGAAAAAGATCATGTCTCGCTCCTGGTGGCTGCGAAGGTGAAGATCACCAGGTCAAACACTGTGAAGAATCACCATGCTTTTGTAAGTATTTAGTAGTACCTATTTATCAATTAGCGTTATTATTTTTGGTAACATGGTGTGAAAGGTATACATATTGAATTCCATGTCTACTGTCTTTTATTTACGTTATGATTCGATTATTATAAATTTTTTTTCAGCTGTTTTCGGTTGGAGTGAATGGTCAGTGTGGTCAGACTGCAACCTGCATAACGAGCAAAGCAGGCATAGAATATGTCTTTTAAAGAACGGGGACTCGGATGGCTGCCACGGACCAGAGCAGGAATCGAGAAAGTGCAACGACAGTGATATGGATAACGGTAAGAATAAATATTATTAAACTTGAACTGCAAGAGATTTTTGATTCAATTTATGTTTCAGATTGCCTTTGAAATACTATAAGCAATGAAGAAATATCACCAAGTAAAAAAAATACTATTATAAATTCTTCATTTATGCTATTCACAAATAAGGATGATTTACTGATATAAGTGTGACAGATTATATGAGGCCCAAATATAGTTTTTTGCATATAAGTTGAGGACTCCATACACCATTTTGCGGCATAAAGCTTGAAAGTAATAATGTAATTTTACCCACAGACTTAATTTTGGTCATGACCAATTGATAAAATAAATGAGTACAAATAATTGTGCTTTATCTTTATAAATATAATGCCTTTTCACCAGGAATTGACATAATTAGCATTAATAGATGGATTGATCCTTAGCTAGCAATTAAATTCCCTTATCACATTTTGATCACAATGATATAAATAAATAAGTCTATTGCCACTTTTATTGCATATGTAACTTTTTCTCTCATATGCTGTATATATTATTTCTCAAATTATTAACATCCTGTTTTCTGCCTCATTGTAGATCTGAATGCCTTACCTGGCCGCGGTCCGTCTATCGTCACATTGGCCACGTCACAGTCCTCGGCCATTGTAGGAGCATCACTCGGTGTCGGTGGGGCTGTAGGAGTTGGTATTGCTGCTTTTTTAGCTGGAGCAATCCTCGTTCTTATCATCTCGGCCATCATGAAGGGCCGCATAAGGAAGCGATCGCCCAGAGTTCCGTCTAGTCCACATTATATGACTCAGCAGAATAGCTATGTCAGTGTTCCTCTTAAAGAAGTGAGTTCAGAATCTACTCATTAATATCAATGTATTTTTAAAATCTGCAGTAGAAATGAATACCAAAGATTAATAAAATGGATTTAAAGCACTACTTAACAGTGTATTGTTTACTAGAATTTCTTTAATAAAGTGAATGAAGCAAATATGAATTTAAATAAAAATTATAATGCAAATCTTATTTACTGTAAATACTTTTCTTATCTTTGTCCTTGTTTTTTATAGGTGCCAAAAAAACGTCAACCTTCATTCAATGGAATACGCAGTTCCACCGGAGCATTGACACTTTCCAAAACAAACAATATCAACAGTGATAGAAACAACGGCCCACTCGGTACGCCTAAATTATATCCAAAAGCGATAGCAGGAGATTATGAATCGGCTACCATGAAAAGAAATAGCAACGGGACATGCCGAAATAATTTAGATCTTGAACAAGAGAAGTTTTACTGATAGGCAGTTATCTAAGGGCGTGAAAATGTATAATCTCGCCATATTTATTTTGATCAGTACATGTGGATGAATTATTGCTGATCGTTGCACTCGGTCATTTTGGCAATATATCACTTGCACCACATTAATTGAGCAATGACTCTTAATTGATATACAATTGTATCCAAATAATTTGGAAAAATAGGAGAATTATGGCGAAACAAGTATATGAACTTGTTTGAAAAATAAGTGAACAGTCAAGCCTGTTCAACTAAGTGTATGTCGCAAAAGATTGTTTAAAAAATTATTAGGTATTTTATATATTCTTCAGAATGAAATTTCATTGATAAATCAACACCAAACCTGATTTAGGTTAGATGACCCTATTGTAAAATTTCACTCCTAAATTAATAGTACAACTATTGATTTGTATATATTGTATACATATATACATTTAGTGGCAGCATCAAATTGCATTATCATCTAAATCAGAGAATCCCAACCCGCTGTGCGCGCTTGGTGGCTAGGGGTATGCCAAAGATCAATCGATGCACTGTACTCCAAACAAGTCTAAAGATATGGTGTAAACTACGGAAAAGGCGCAGTCTTCTCTTTTTCATAGAGGTAAAAAGAAAAACTAATTTATAAAACATGGATTTTCGTTCACAGAAGATGAAGACTAAGACTGTCCTAAGCCCAAGTGTGTAATGTGGGGGGAAATGCTGTCAAAAGGCAGTATGAAGCCTGCCCTACTATTACAGTGTCTACAAACAAAATTATAAAAACACGGAAAGTGACTTTTTAAACGTTTCGCAGCGCAAAATAAGAATATGCCGATTTTGACATTGTACACCCTGCCAACAAATAAAGACTATGACAATGCGGTTAAAGCTAGTTACCTTATTAGTAAATATATTGATAAATGTAGTGAAAATCTTTCTGTAGCAGAAAATTTAATTTCTCCTTGTATATATCAAGCTTTTTTACAAATCTAACGAAGCAGAGCCTATTGCGCCTGCACTGCTCGAATGCTCCTTGCCACACCAATGTTATTTATTCACCATGACTAAAAATTTAAATTAACAGCAACTGCATAAAATATAAACATTTTTGTTATATTAACGATACAATTTAGCGAAATGCACTGCCAAGGGGTACGCAAGTCCATAAAGGTTGGGAACTGCTGGTCATAGCTTGTTTAGCGATATGTTGATCATATGAAATATTTTGTCATTGTAAAATATTTCATATTTCTTCATTGTATTTATAAATGCTCAAAAAACTATTGCAACTGCAGCATAGAAGTTTTTAAACAAAGCCGAGATGATAAAAAGTGTTTATTCTTTTTAGATAATAAGGAAATATTGTACCTAGTTATGTATATATAAATAACATATTTTTCCGGGCAGAAAGCTTTCAAATACAAAATGTATAATAAAAATAATATTTAAGTATATTTAGTATCCATTATAAGAGCTATTTTTCTAACAATCAAAAGATGTTTTTTAATAGAATGTATGAATTAATGCAACTACCTCATTGATCTGAATATAAGGCAAGCTTATATCAAATCATTTCAGTTTTAACTATTTTCATAACTATGGCATGATTACACATTTTGGTTATTTCTTGTTCATAGACTTTGTTTTATTATTTTTAATATTTTACTTTGCCTTCTTTGGCTTTTAATAAACTAGTGGGAATTTCAGTTTTTATTGATCGGGGGAGTTACTAAATGAAGTTTTCTGATTTATCCTAATGTTTTGTAATCTTAAAACACATAATTATATTGCAGAAGTAAAGACTCTTCATACAAAAAAATATGTTATTGTTTGAATTGGCAATATTAAAAGTATGTTATCAAAATTTTAGTTACACATTTTATTTCTGTTGTAATAAATACTTATGGATATTGATACAATGTTAATAGGTTGCTTTGTGTTCAGGTTGATTTGGTTTATTAGTTTATCTACAGCATTATGTTTTATTCTGACTAATTATTGTAATATTAATGCAGATAGGTGTGAAAATTTAAAATAGTTTGAGGCTTGTTTATTAAATTGTTTTTCTGTTCGACATCTCCAGTAGAGTAACTATTCTACTCTTAATATATTTATTAGTGGTTGTTTTCCACCTATTGTAAAGCTTTCAGTATTTTTAGTATGTAATAATTTAGGTTTGTTTATTTCCCAGCAAAAATACTTCATGCATCACTAAACTCGCAGCGAGTGTGTTTATTTTCTTGTCTATTTTTTGGGTGTTAATGATAAATATAGACAATTCCACCCACCGTATGATATACTATTATATTTTCCTTTTTATCTATAATAAAAGCACCTATTATGCTACAAAATGGAACGAAACTTTCATTTTATAAATAATGTATTGATATAGAAAATCAATTCAATTCAATTAATATCAATAAATTTTATTTGTCATATTGAAAATATTTGCATTTCTTGAGAATAACTTTTTACCCTTAGTTGACAGTATTAATTAGTCAGTTTTATTAATACTGTCAACTAAGGGTGCTTGGTGTAACTTTAGTATCACATTCATCATTTAAATTGTGTACGCTTCCATACTATCACTAATAACCATAATTATTGTCAATTTTTGGTTTCCTTTTATTTAAAAGCCCTACTGAAACATGGGTCAGCAAAACATAGAAGAATACAAAATTAGAAAGTGGGTCAATATTGTCGCAATTATTTCAAGCATTTATAGCCTTTAAATCTCAAGTAGATTGAGTATTGAAGTTAATTTTTGTCTTGCAAAATTAATTCATTCAACATATAATATATATACTTGTACCAAAGCACTACTTGAGCTCCCCACAGATTGTATATTTTATTGTAAGAAAGAGTAATCTTCAGATTTAGCAATTTGCTTTTCATGTAAAATCTGACAGATATATCAGAATGTAAAAAATACTAATTTTATTACAATACGGCTATTCTGTATAATTTAATTTTTGGTTTGCGTTAAATGTTTTTTTATATTTAATTGAATGTTTGAAGAAAAGTAACAAATTAAATGAGAATATTGTCTATAAAATCAATAAGGGTTTACCCCAGTACTAACAAAATTATGTATGCATGTTTAAAAACCATGTTCTCAATCGATGTATCATTTTTGTCCACATACTTAAAGACTGAATTTTTGATATTATAATTTGACGTTTGAAGTAGTACCAATGTGATATTAAATTTTTTAAGTTAATTATTGTTGTAAATTTAATTAATAAGCAATGGATAAGTATACCTAGCTGTTAAATACAATAAACAATAAAATTAAATTAAGATGTAAAAGGTAAGATTAATAATTATGAATGTATATATTATAGGTAGCAGCAAACATAGAATTCAATAAACAGGATAATAATATAATTATTCCATCAATGGTTGAGACGACCTTGCAAGTTTTGCGCAAATAGGAAAATATTTATTGGATTTCATTATTTTTAAAAGTTGTCATTTTTATTAATTGTACATTATTTTTAATATGGATTGAATTATATTAATCAAATGGTCCTCATGAGAATAATGTTCCACATTTATTATTTTTACTTACAATCCAGAATACTAATGAAGACATATAGTTTTTATATTTTATGTATGTTTTATGAAGTTTTTCAAATATATTTTTAACTCATAACATAAACTAACAGTGCCATGGAACGTAATATAGAAAAATTATATATTTTTTATTAACTACATTTGTATTTTCAAATGTTTTTTTGTTTTGCTCATATTGAGCAATAGAATGCATATTAGTCTGAATATAATTGTTGCATTTGACAGAACATAAAGTCTACCACAGACAAAAAATAAAATCAACCTCATATCCGGTTCTAGCTTGTAATTGTCTATGGTGAATTTTATTAATTTTCATGCACAAATAATGTGTCGAAAAAATACAGTGTTATATTTGGGCTAATATGCTCATAATCAATTTATTAATTTTGTCTATTCTAGAATATTTTGAAATAATTATTACAAATTTATTTTTAAATTTAGTTATATTGAAAAATAATAAATTAAAAGTTCTCAATAAATTACTTTGTAAAATATATTTAATGGTGTTTTTTTACTTAAAAATACAATATGTGTAGTGTATAATTTGACTAAATTATATAAAAGATTCAGTAATGAAAGCAGAAAAAAATAAAAGGTTTCTATATTAACTACAGTAAACTATCAATTATCCGTGCATGAATTCTGTACAGATTTTATAAAAGGAAAATTTTGGTAGCAAAAAAAAACCAAGATCACTTACAGAAAAAGAAACCTTTCTGTTAATTGTATTATTACAGCCAGAAAGTAACAGGAATGGATAGAAGAATCTTTGATTGGCTAAAAACTAAATGGGTTCGAGTAGATTTTTTGAAAAGGGGTTGCCACAGAAAGCAGTTCTATTATTAGATGTTCCTCCTCATCATGGGAGTTTATGCTTATATATAACTCATTTACAATATGATGTAGTGATGTCCAACTGAAATTGTTTATTAAATTGGAAATATATCTTCGGGGTAATCCATATTTCTGATAAAACTGCATTGCAGGTCTATAGGCTATATTTGTAGATTTAGAGGCACTAATTCCACCTCCACATTAAATGAAGTTATGAATATATTGAACAATTTCTGATACTTTTACATGCGTGAGAATCTGTCATTGAACGCTTTAATTAATTTTTTGACTTCATTTGCATATTTTGAAAAATCTTCAAGGGTACTATTAAAGTCACTGATTGGAAATAAATGCTTTGCTTTCGGTAACATTGATATAATTTTATACTTACAGTTTGGATTCTAGGGTCGGGAGGATTAAAAAGTCTGGTATAGCTTTAACATATTATTTAATTCAGTACAATAAAAAATGTCTTCAGAATCATTTTACTGGTAGGCATAATAATTATCATTTATCTATAACATTGGAAATTTCACAATATCAAGTCTTCTATACAATACTCATTTCTAATCAGAATGATTGAATAAGACGAAAGAATCTTTAATACGACTTTCTCATACCCTGAAAACAGAGCGATAGTTTTTAAAAATATCCATTATATTTAATTTATCTATTCATCGAGTCAGAATTTATTTTTTAACATGTTTTTATCGATGCTTATACGGCCATCAATAGATCACTGAATAAAATAGTACAACCTTAACACGAAATTTAAAGAGATACCCCATACGGTGAATAATTATGTCAAATTAAGTTCTTTGGGCGAGTGCTCTCATATAAACGATGCATATTAACTGCCCTGAAATAAAAATGAATTAAGAATCCTCTGTCAATCTATTTGATTTGTAAAGCGTTTTATAAAGACCAATTTTATCAGCTGCGATTAAACATTGTTTAGCCAATATTACTTATGAAATTTTTATATCCTTATTTTGCAAATTCTAAAAATTATAAATCAAGCATATGTGCTTTTAAAGCTAAAAATTACTTAAGAATTTGACAGAGTCTTATCCTGTAATGGGGTTCAAATAGCCTATCGATATTCAATTATATCATTTATACAGTCCAAATACTCATTAAGTTTAATACAATAGATTAACGAGCATTTAAATGAAATTACTGAAAAATAAATGAGAGGTAAAATACACAATAAAATCGCGAATTAACAGTGAAAAATGAAAGAAAACACTCATCAGATAGGATTCTTATATCTCACAAATAAAACCAAGTGTGAGGAACCAAAAATTAAAATCAGCAAACATTGTACAGTTATAAGATATTAGAAATAATATTTATAAAGCTATATGGGGGGGGGGGGGTTATTGCTAGTAAGTATATTGATTCTGAACAAAACAATTCAATCCAGTAGAAAAAGAAAAAAGTACAGAACGAGTCATGAAATATAAATACACACAGTAACAGTGAAAAGTATTTTTATAATACAAAAATGACATAGATTTACATGTTGCATTATTATTATGAACTATTAACTTGAAATCCATATAATTTATAATTGACATGATATTGATTTCATTTAGTTTTTTTTTTATTAGAAAATAGAGTATTTCTTATTACCCAAAGAGGTAATAATATTTGAAAATAATAAACCTATTGTGTTTAGAACATCCTCCTTTATGGTTAATAATAACACAATAAAAAACCGGCAAAAATGCATATCGAACACCACTGATGTAAGGAATCAACAATATTAGTTGCATAATCTCTTTTTAGGGTTATTTGTAGAAAACATTCTGCTTACAATTTTTACTTTTCATAACAATATAATATATATTATATATAACATTCAGGCAGCGATCCTTCAACATAAAATACCATTCACAAAATGAACACATGATATTATAATACATGCCAGCATTTCGTGCAATTAGCAAGTGTTTTTGATAAGAAGCGAACGAATCCAAATGGTGGTCGCCGAATGAATATAATCTTTGGGAAAACTTTTCAAACGGATACAGTGAGAGATTATTGTCTAATGAGGAAACGGAAGTTAAGTTTTTATAAAAAATTAAGATGTCTATTGAAATCCGATATCTGACTCAGTGGAACAGAAACAAAGTAAAATAGGTAGAATATTACTTAAATCATAATGAAATTTATTATTCTAGAACAATAAAAGCAAATAAATGCCAAATGTTGACTAATCAATCTAAAATTTAGGAACAGAAACATTCGTTTGTTCAGCTTGTAAAAAGTTAATTCTATTGAATGAAATAAAATAAATATTGACTATTTTATCAATGCTAGAGAGATACAGTATTTATAAGTTAATTACGGTTTCACTAAACATCTTTCTACTAAAATCAGTCCTGATTATAGGTAAATAAATAATATGGAAAAAGAATTATCTATACAAAAGGAATTCAATTTTTGAATATATCACCAAGACTCGCAACCAATTGCTGCGCTAAGTATGTTGTCATTCTCAAATTCATAGTAAATATATAAAATACCGGCTTGCAAATAGGTACTATCAGGAAATTCGAGGATTTCACGCGTGCTGTTGCACGGGTAATGGTTGCCCTTCTTGCTGTAAAAGCAGATTAATAGCGGGCTTACAAATCAAACAGAACTCTCCAACAATGTGCTTTCCTTCCACGGCGCAGTCGTGATTGATTTCATTTTCTTGTGGCACAGATTCCACCGAGGCTTGTTCATTAACCGGCACAGAGAACTCTTCGCAAGAAACCTGCGTCTCTGATTGATGCTGCACTGTTTCTTCATCATCATTCTGAAAATTATGATATACTGTGTAAGTGTTGTTATCCTTTATATGTATTAATATCGCATTATAATTTTTAAAAAATCTGGAGTTTGATTGTACGTTCAAAGCTGTAACAGGGTGCTATATATATATACAATTATATAAAATCCATTACTGAGGAAATTTAGCATAGTCCAAGTATCCAATTTGATAGTAACTTCATAATAATTTTATCTCATTGAATCGATGTTACCATTAATTTATTTGAAAATTTTACATTTATATAAAAACAAATAATTGTAGAGAATGATGAACCACCTTGAGAACATTTTAAAACATAAACTACTCTATTGTGAAAAAATTAACAAAATTGAATGAAATTATTTACAAAGAATTCAGAATTACATAATTGTAAAAAGAAAATGGTATACAACATGAATTTTAACTTTTCAAATTTATTAGGTAATCTCTCTAGGTAATATCAATGAATACTAAGTGAGAATGACTATGAATACACCTGCAATTTTCGATTAAACTATTTCTCCAACTGCTGAAACTTAAAAATGTTATTTATACATGACTAAAGCTATGTCACTAAAAAAACACTTCAATGTAAAAAATTTTGTTTCTACGAATGATTATTAATCTATATTAAATTCTATTCATAATGAATGCCTGAAATGGGGCACTAGAGCTTAACTAGAATAGTTTTTTTTAGCCTATAACTATATTTCACAAATATATGATTAAAAAACACTTTGGGGCTATGTATTACGTTGGTTGTTGTTATGCCTACATATAAATACTTTAATAGAGATAGGGTCAGCAAATAATTGATTAAATATTTACAATATAATAAATATAGCACCTTCTTTAATCAGCTTAATTTCATAATATGAAAAAAAATGCTAATATTAAGTGTCCTGCGATACTGACTATATCTTTATACTATTAAGGTAGATTACGACAAGTCTGTATACTGGAAGATGTACAAGGCAAATTTCGATAAGTAAATGTAATATAATTCAGGAAAGAAATAAAATTTATATTGGTGTAGCGTTTTTAAATGTCTATTTACCCACAATTTAAATTGAATAATTGATGCCGGTCGCACATTTATAGTTGGGAATGTAAGCTATATATCCTCTAGTTTACAGAATTGTACCCACAATATTGTGGCTAGGTAACGTAGATTCACATACTAAAACACCACAGAATACGTTTGTTTTATTTTAAGGACGAAACCATACCGGGACAAAATACTCCTCCTCTAAGGTTACAACATCAAAATATTAAATTCAACTACCTGGCGACAAAATGGCGCTCTCACTGTCTCTCACTGTCAACTCTTTACTTTTTACACATCGAATTTGCTAATAGGAATCCCCTCGTGTTTTGTGATTTGTCTGTTCAAACATTACCGGCTCTACAATGACTTACTGTTGGCGACATCTTTATAAACCCAGTACGCAGCTCTTACTGCGCAAACCACCGATGCCTGATAACATCAAAGCTCAATCAGTTCACTCGATCGTAGTCAGTCATTAGTATTCAGGGAATCCAACACAGAAGCAACCAACAACTCCGGATTCTTTTATATTGCGATAATCCTCAATTAAAAGGGACAACCTCGTTATTAATAAATCCCTATTCTTTGGGGCATTAATTCAAAGCGTTTTCACAATCTATTGAAGAAAACAGTGAATGACAATGAAACTAATCCATTTCTCGGCTCGACCGAAGTACTGCATAGTAAATTGTGACAATAAATTATGAAAGATCTTCTATGTCCAGCAACGAATCAAGAGTACTTGGTAGTTCTGTCTTGTATGTCTTCAAAAAGTCCAAGAAATGTAGCATGACAATGAATAAAAACCATGTTCTATATCTATAATAATCAATATTGTGACCGAGCAAAATATGCTATTCCTGTAAACTGAAACAGTTACTACTAAATTAAATTTTCTTTTAAAGAAACATAATCCATTCTGTCATCAATGTGAGCCAGCTCGCTAGAAATAAAATGACTCAAGTCCTTGAAATGTGAAAATTGTTAATAAATTGATACATGAAATAACTTCGAGATGGCAATTATTCATTACCACAAAATGAATTAATATTTCTAAACAAAGAAAAATCTGCATCTTTAAGAAAAACATTTGAATCATATAAATTTGACATTGTACATTGTTTAATCAATTCTATAATAATTATTATTAGCAATGTTACCATTCCTATAGAAAAGAAACTATTTTTTTTAGAAAAGGATTGTGGGGTATTTAATTTTAAATTGCCAATCAGTAAAAGGTGAAGCTTTATGTTCATCAGATTATTTTTTTAAACAAAATAATAGAGAAATCATTAAATTTCATTTTCAAAATGCTAGAATTACTAAAATGAAAAGCTTCTAGTCAAAGAGAAAGATTTTTAAAAAGGAACTAATATCCGATGGTAACACGCAATTAACTAATATGTAGATACTTGTAACCATTAATGAGCATAACTGAAGAGTCAAATATTATAATATTCTGTCAATACTAAATGTCTACTAGAAATTGAATATCATATAATATGGAATAGTATGCAAGTATGATAGTAATTATTGGCAATTGAATACTATAAATACCTAATCTATTGTAAGGCTATGCGGTTAATCCTTCGAAATTTCAAACTGCATTTTCTGTACTGAAAAAGTATGTCTAATACATAAATAGTATTACCAGAATTTGGTAGGAATACGATACTGAGAACAAGTGTCAAATATTATGCGTACAAAATATACGATCGTTATATTATACGACAAATCATCAACGTACCCATCAAACATTATTTTTAACGATACCTAATGTAATAAAGAGATGGGCGTAATAATCTAAGCACGAGAAGTGTAATTCTCCGTTGAAGCTAAGAAAAATAACGAAACCTTAAATAGTATTTTTAACACTAGAAGGATGGCAATTGTTGAATAGAAATTAAAACACAAACACCGAACAGCGACTGTCGAGTTAATGCGTTGACTGCGGGCCACGCGCGTCAAAGTGTTCCGTCAGCAGCCAGTGTGTCAACGGTTCATTTTGTTTTATTACTGTTGACGATCTAAGAAAATATGGATCAGACAACAAAGATTGTTCCTGATATTTTCCCCTTCAAACATAAAATTGAAATCTCATACAGATAGTCGAATTCAGTCTTCAAATACAACAATTATTGTAATCAAGACATCGAGACGACTGAATTGAATGACAATATTATCAGCAGAGATACATGCAACATCTGTATGCCTAGCGCCTTGCTTCACATATAACGCGCGAACATGAAACAAACTGAAATGTAAAATGAATTTTGTAACGAATGTCGGTGTGAGGGATGGGGAATTAGTGCCGCAGGCGAATAATTTCATTTTATAAAAATCATGCAGCCAGTGCCTTCTAAGTTAGATTGAAGCAACTCATGTTTTATAAAAAGGGGCAATTAATTTTTAATCATTAATATTACAAACCTTCTTAAAATTTCTAAACTAGAAAGCATCGCAGTTGAAATTGAATTCTCTGGTATAAAGTTATTTGTGTAAAGTACAAAAGCATATTTTTAAGGTACGATTTTGAAGTAATCAACCAGTCAGTTTAAATAACTGTCTTATTGAAAATGAGGCTCCCAAAATCGAATAACTTAATGCCATTGCAAGAGTAAAACTTCTCGTGAGCGAGTTTCGGTGCGGGTTAGCACGTCACGATAGTAAAATAAAGCCAAATAAATTCAGCACGTTGATAATTCCCGCATTGAGAAAATATTCAAATGAAGTACGTACAATTTTTGGTAGCGGTGAAAAGCAGCGCTGTTGGCCGCTCTAGGGATACGAGATGGCCGGCCCTTCTAGTGTTAAAATCATTATACATGGTTTATTAAACAGAATTGAAAATTTTGAATTTTTTTTTATAAGGACTGTCAAATATTATATAACACCAATTTCTGCAAAGCGGTTCGATGGGTTAACTTCTTTCGACGGTCCAAAGATAAATATATATCTCAGATGTGTACGACAGCACGAAAACTAATCATGTAACATATAAATAAGCATACATTAAAAATACATATAGTGAATAATAATCAATTCTTTAAAAAAATACCAAATATATCTATATATATATATAGTCATATTTTTAGTAGGATAGTTTTATATATTACAGGATTCTGATTTTTTATGAAATTAATAACAAGTAAAATATGCAGCAATATTTCACAACAGCAAATAGATTTGCGTTAAATATTAAAGGTATCAAAATAATACTTTCAGAACATATATTGTGCCTTATCAATTACATATGCTGACGGCCTGTTCATCCATCGCTATCATTTTCGATTATCTATCTATCAGTGTTATATATCATTTGAATATCCCGCTTTTTATACATAATTATATTGATACCAAATCTCCCCTGCATACAGACCATGCTTTATTTTTTGATGTTTTCTTACATTTCCAACCGAATGTATATTTTATCAGACTTGGGTATAAGATAATATGTGAAGTAAATATTAATAGTCTTTTATTGTCACAATAACATCTTATGTATTTACTATGGAATCATTATAGTTCTTGGCTACAACGAAAGAATAAAAATCTCGTAATATTATGAAGATAATGTATGTGTGAAAACATGCTCGGAAGAGTTGGATGAACTCAGATGCCCAAAACAATTCAACCTTAGTTTCTGTTATGAGACTCACCAATTCTTCTTATTTCCGGGACATGAGACCTGAAAATTATCTCAAAACAGATCCCATTGCTAATATAAAGAAAAGCTCTCCGCATGAGCCAAATTAGGCTGACACTGTTATAAAAATACATACATATAATATTTAAAAATAGTTACCCCTATCCCGAATGAGCAATACAGTGGTGGGAGTTGATCGCTTTATTTACACCAGACATAATCGTAAATAATCACAAAAACAAAATAACTGAAAAATGTAAAATAAATTCTTCATTCTAAAAATTCACAGCTTTGTTATTCAAAAGAGAAATTATTTTTCAATAACAATAATTATTCAAGAGCTACATAACGTAATAGCAGAGTGGTGTTTTCTCATAAATGTGAATAGCTCTGATGTAAGCAAATGGACTCAAAGTATAAGGGCTGTCGGCCTAAATAATGTTGATAATGTTGACAATGTATAAAAAAAGCACACAAAATCTTATAAGAAAAAAGGAGACTTCTGCATTTCCGGAGGATTATAATAGAAAACTGAAAGGTAAACGGAGATTTCTAAGATTTGGAAAAGTTATTTTACCTTTGTTGGAATCGGTGGTACCTCAAGGTGAACACCTTGCTCACACAATTCTTGGAGTCTCTTAATACCTAAAATTAAAAAAAGGTTTGTTTGAAATATACAAAATTTTTGACATAATTCAATTCTTTAAAAAAATGGATAGCTCACCAGCTTTCCTATTGCTCGCGTATTTGGCTTCCCAAGCGTCAAATAGACGGTTGTAATATCTCGGACCGGCAAAGAAGTCCATGTATTTGTGCGTGTCAGGAGTCGGAAATATCCTCTCCAGGTTGGCTTTCTGTGTGAGCTCGTCTTCAGATTGAATCAAATGCCGCACATCATCGGGGGTGAGGTTTGTAAGAATATCAGTCAAATACTGGAATGAATGAAGCATTATTAAATAATTGTGAATATTACGATTTTTTCATTACAAGACAATCTCGGAAAATAATAAAAATACAATTTAAGACATCGACTGAGGGTGCTTGATGGAATTTCAATATCAAATTTGGATTATTGAGATTTAATAAAAATACAATAAACAAATACTCACATCCATTCTATTTTCAACCTCTGTGAAATGAGTATGTTTCTGTTTTTCATCTTTAGATAAGTGAACTGTGTACAGACGCTTATCGTGTAAGAAAGGACCCTGAAAATTAAAGAATTTTTTGGATTTAAATACACGCAAGAAAGAATTTTATGACAGAAATGACTGCCGTATAACAAATTATTGAATTGTTATTCAATAGTCAATTCACCATTTTTAAATTTGCTTTAATTTTATATTTCTGATCACCTTTTCTTTGGTCAAGCCCTCCATGTTCACTTTGGCAGGCAAATGGAATTGAGCCATATTCAATAAAGATGAAACTAAAGGACCTTTAACGTGTAAGTCTAAAGGTGAGGCACTATGTAGGCTGGGAGAGATATTTACCTGCAACACAATTTAACAAATCAAATAAACACATTGAAAGTTTTTTTTATCACAATGCTTCAGAACAAGTAGATGTAAGTTATAAAATGAATGCACGCTTACCTCAAGAAGCCACGGTTTTAAGTTTTCATCTAATAATACATCTATGCCGAACAACTCATAACAGTTGAATCTGGAACCGATATTGGCTTTTGTGAGACAACTAATACTAGATTCGCCGCTGAGTATGGTCTTTATAACGAGATCTTTCATGGAGTTCCACAACTGACTGGTGTTGATTCCTCTTTCTTTTCTCAAATAACTTAACAACGCCTGCAGAGTCCTGAAAAGAGATTATTTTCTATTTAGATGTACACGTATTGATAGCATTCTAATAACGCTAAAATCTTGAATTCTCTGTTGGAATATGAATATACGCATATGTATTGAGATATAACTAAAATGGACTCACCATTTATGACCCTGGCAAGCCTCAGCGTCTTGATTATGAGTGTAGCTTTTAGAAAGGCGGTTGATAGAATAATTGGTAAGGTGCATATAACGATCGTGCAAACTGTTGTTTTCTTCACTGTATTTCACTGAAATCAATAAAAACATTAATTTTATTAATCATCAGGATTCAATTAGTGTCATCTATAATATATTGCAGAAAGTACATGTATCAATCAGAACTCAGAATCAGAACTAATTCCAAACAGTGAACAGTAGAGATGTGAAATTTGCATGTCATTCTATCTGCCATTTCTAGGTAAATTGTGCTATTTTTTAAAACTCTTATTGATGAGCTATATTCTGTGTTATATGATATACGGTCCACGGTGATATTGTCAACATTCAACATTAGTTAGCACCAAAATAATCCCAACATCTAATTAACCTAATATTAGCATCCTCTATCCTGGGTGAAGCCAGGTAGTAAATATTAGTGCATCATATTTCTTTTTCAGAAAAAAAAATAAATGCTAAACATAAAGCACTTGTTCTAATAATATCGATTGTTTTTTTTTCACTATTTCAGAGCAATTTATATTATATTAATGTATGTATAAAAGGAACGACTTTATAATTTATACGAAAAAAATCATACATAGTTATAATTATTGACACAGTTTTGATATCTTCAAAGTTTTTTAACAATATGTTACATGATTTCTAACTTTTTTAGCTGGGTTTGAATTTTTTAATTTAATGAATTCAAAATCGTTTAAGATTATTTTTCTTTCGAATATTGTCAATCAGTATTGTATGCAAGGTGAATTTTGTCACGTTACAAAATTCAAAATAATTTTTATAGTATTAAATTAATTAAGGAGTAAGAAAAATTAATAAAAATATATTGATTGACAAGTGTAGTGTTTAGAGATACACTCGATTTTCTATTTGCATGGTGGATTCGTTCCAGACACTACTGTTTGAAAGACATAAGGTGCCCATATAAAAATGGGAGATAAGTTCCATTACTTTAAATACCCCCAAAGTATAAAATTTTCGAACTCAAAAATAGTTTCTCAGTAATATATAACGTTAGCTTCATAAGATATGACTGCACGAAGCTGTAAACAATTTGTAACAAGTCAAGAAAAACAATATTGGAGAGAAATTTATTTATCAAATTCAGTAAAAAGGCGTTAAAAAATTACAACAAGAGAGAATAGAATCGTAGCTAGAAGAGCAACATAAATGTGTCATAACAATTCATGCATGAGTCATGAACACCTGCATCTTAAAATTCACCCAATGGCAAAAATGAAGATTCCAATATTCACCAAGAGCCAGTGTTTTTAAATATATACATATACTGTATTAAACTATACTTTTTATCTTTTATAACTGCGTAAAAGCAAAAAAAAACCTCAATATAAAGAATATAATTGGTCCGTTTCTTAAGACCTGGCAAAAAGGGAATCAGGTGTATTCTCAAAAAATAATCCATTGCAAAATATACATGCATTTATTTTTTAAAAAATTGAAACACAATCCATCTGTACTACGTCCAAATGTTTATAATGATCAGGACCGGTTTCAAAAATTAAGGTACATAAAACAGATGGTTCATGAACTAAGACAAGAAATTACTGATTATCAAACCGGTTCTGATCATTATAAACATGTGGAAGTAGTACAGATGGATTGTGTTCAATTTTTTAAAATATAATATCTTTCCACCAAGAATTGACAGTTAACATCTTAAAAGATATAATTATATTAACTTATATTTTTTGGCTGTACCCAGTGGTAGTGTTGGTGTATTTTGGAGGCTTCATATTATTTCTAAATACACTGACAAGTTTCAAAACATTTTTATAATTTACAGAGAAATTATGCAGTGTAATTTACCTGATGCAAACCTGGCAAGGCCATCAGGATACAGATATATTCTTAGAGGGTGGACGGATGTAACCAGTACATAAAGCCGCATATCAAACTTGCTGCCGTTGATGAGATACGGCCGGGCGATATATCGCTGTACGACCACTGGCCGTTTCTTTGGTATTTGTGCCCAACGGGAAACCACTTTGATTCCTGTACCCCTAGCTGAAGCGGGCTGAAAATGATTTTTATAAGAAACATTACTGATAAATACCTAGTTTAACGCCGACACAGAAAATCTATAGATTGCTAGATGTTTTTAATAGTAGTATTTTACAAATTCATAGATCCATCACCATTAAAATTAAGGTTTTAATTATGTACATTTTTAATATTCTATTAGGGTGACTGCTATAGTAATTGGATGGCGATAGTTATTGGACACTTCAACTTTAAACGTACAAAATAAGAGTAGCTAAGCATTCTTGTTGGTGTGAAGGAGACAAATATATCTAATCTTTCTATCTCTATGTAACTGCAGCTTTAATTATCCACTACCAGATGACAATACTGAGAAAATTTCATTTATATGTGATGCAAGGTGAAAATCGTCAAAAAGCGTGTTTGTGTTAGCAGACCCTTTAAGAAACAGTGATATTTTAGTGACATTCACTTGATAAAAGTTTCGTGAATTTCGTAACGAAACTTCTCAGGAAAGCGTGAGAGCCAAGCTGTCAATATTCATTGAGATTTAAATAGTGGTACAACAACTAACCTAAAAAGTAAGTTTGTCCAATTACTATGTTTTTCCATATTTTTCAGTCTTGTACAAATATCTAAAAAAAAACCTTTTGTTTTTATTACGGTTGTTTTCATTTCCTTGAATCTCATTAAATTCCTCATCTCTACATATCTTAAATGTTTCCTACATACTTATTTTTTTTGACTTATAGACTGTTAACCTTTCCCTTACTATCTAAAATAAATCCGGGCGCTACGGTGGAATGTATTCATTACATATCATGCATTTATGACTGATTATAAGTGATTGATAGCCGGAAAAATAAGAATATTCACAGACATCGCTTAAATTTATTAAAGTTGAAGACGACATAGTCGACATGAAGTAATAATTAAAATTGTATCCCTGAAAACATGAAAAAACATCGGCCGACGACAAACGGCTTAGCAGACTACCTCAAACGTAGGCTCGAAAGCTATTGGCTTGCATTCGACACTTTTCGTCTCGCGCAATCTTGAAAGAAACGATACGACTGGGCCTCTCTGTCTTGCATGTTGTCTAACATATGTGAGCTAATGTGAAAAATGTTCGGTGTTCCCCGTTGGCCTTGTATCCACTTGCACAACTCAGAATATGTACATAACACTCGCACTCGTATGATTGTATTGGTAAATTTATAAAAAAAAATATCCCTGCTGCGCCCAATGGCATGTTATTCTTATTACTATTATTATGTTATTGAATACGTAAATGTACGACGGAGGAATACCTAAAATCTAAACGCAGTATTTGTTATATGTATATAGATATTTTAATTATTAGAAGCTATGTGAACTAAATACTCATCACAGAAAAGGAATAGTTAAAGGAAAGTACTTCCTTAAGTGTCCAATTACTATAGCAGTCACCCTATTTAATATTATAATTAGGAACAATTCCAAAAGAAGACGACATTTCTTTAAACTAATAGATTTCATTTAATTGATTTAATACTAGAAACACATTAGGTAACTTACAGGTTTAATTATCCATTTCTCATTTTGGGCAGCATATTTTTCCCAATCATGTTTAAGTGATTTCAGATCATTAGGTAAGACGTAAGTTTTCGGCATCAAGCCGAATTCCTTAGAACCAAATTTCACCATAAGTTTGTGGAGATTTCTCCAGAGGCGATCTTTTCTTCCAATTTGGAACGTGCCTGGGAAGTGATTCATCTTTTGCGAGTCCTTAAGCCCTTTGAAACAAAGAGACTTCATGTGCTTTCCCCATGTTCCCACCCACTCCATTGATTCTGAAATAAGCAGATGATAATAAATAAATCAAAGTTCTATAACATACATGTATACGAAACTTCGAAAATATACTTTTTAATAACTTATATTAGCTTTAAACATACAAACTGATATTATAATATGTATGATTTTGATAAAATTGTTCTATAATATTTTATTTATCATATTAATTTCAAGTGCATGAGGGGTTAAAAATAACAAAAAAAAGTGCATAAGAAGCATTTTGTGCAAAAAATGACAAGAAATAATATCTAACACTTTCAATATTCAAGTAAATGATTCTATACACATCCAATTATCTATCTAATTGTTTCTTCAAGAGCAACATCATATTTTAAATTATATAATATCTAATTTAAGACATCGACTGAGGGTGCTTGATGGAATTTCAATATTAAATTTGGATTATTGAGATTTTGTACACTTCCATGTATTTTGTCACTAACGACCCGGGTTTCGCCTTTCGGCATCTTCAGGTATTCGAGCACACGAATGGACTCGAACTGAGAACTCAGTTGACTCAGCTGACAAAATACATGGAAGTGTACAAAATCTCAATAATCCAAATTTATATAATATCTAATAACAGCATACATTTATAATTCTTGTTAATCAGATTCATTTGAATTTGATATTTATTTTTGAATCATGTCCGCTACCAACTTGGAGGAATTACAACACAGCTTTAGTCCACGGAGACCTGAATTATTTTCATCATATTTTTTATGAATTTGACACTAATTTCTTTAAGTACAGTTCGAATCACTATGTCAAGATTATGGAGACATTAAATACAGTTAATGTTATACAATAGATAAATAAACGCTTCTAAACAACATTTAATCTCACAATTCACTTTCATAGTTTCATTTATGTGTGCCCTCAATAGAAGGTAATATAAATCAAATGTATATATAAAAATCCCCTTACTATATTATACTATAGATAATACCCAAGTTGCCTAATATTTTTAAATCACAGGAGATAAACTCGATGAGAATTTTTGATGTCACTCAAGATCAGCTCGAGAAGAAGAGACTCACGTCCAAGATCTCAAATTTTGAATTGAAGGAACTTAAATTTTATATTGACCTAGCCGGAACTTGATTCCAGACCCATCTGATCGCTAGGGTAAAGCTCTTACCACTAGACCAGTGCTTTCCAAAACTTTTTCAATCCACGGCCCACAAAATTTGCAAGAAATAAGCCACGGTCTCCTAGCACTCAAATTGAATTAATTTAGTTATCAAAAGCTTTATTTGATATTATATATATATACTTACACATTCTAAAATCGCCGGAGATAAAATTTCAATAAAATACTTGTAGGTCTACTGGAAAATTGAGGCCCTCCGCAGAAGCCCTATGGCCCACCAGGGGGCCACGTAACATAGTTTGGAAAGCACTGCACTAGACTACAGAGGCTGATATTATGATAGTTAGTTCACTAAGTTAGTCGCTTGATCCCTTTCTTAGTAAGAGGTAAAAGGAGGTAATTCAGGAAAGAATTACATATAATGTAATTGCTTTCTCTCTATGCCTCTGTTTTCGGTAAGTTGCGACATAACAAAAACTGAGCACCAGACAACAATCTAAATTGTTGATCATGCAACGAAATGTTTTTATGAGTGGAAACACCAGCTGATTCATCACCATCACCAATTTATTATAATACACCATTTTCTCAATAAAAAATACATGACAATCTGTAGAATAATACAAATTACCAATATCGCAAATACAGTTATGCATGCTTTTTACTCTAATGAGACATGATGAAGATGAGTGGGGACTACTTTCGTCAAATAAATATTACATGAAATGCAAATAATAAAAAAATATAAATAAAAATTAAAAGGAGTCGTGCGCGTGATTACCTCCCTGTGTGGCGCACTCACTTCGGATGAGCTTGAAACCTGAGGCGATGAGGGTCCGCCTCACCACCACAGGTGTGATGGTGGTTAGCTTCCATCGCAGATGTCGCTGGGCAGCCGGCGGCGGTCGCAGAGGAGCCGAGTCGTGCAATAGAAAACGAAGGTAAGGAGGCACACGGGGGAACATCGATGCCCTCAGCATTGCTCGCAGGGAATCTTGCTCTATAAGAAAAACATCTAAATATTGCATTTAAACCTCCAAAAAAATACTACAACCCTGAGTACTTCATTAACACAGTAAAACAATGACTAACTGTTATAGGCTGCAAAATATGAATATTTTAGTCCAGCTATGCCAAATTCGAGCCGAGGGCTATATTATACACCAATGCTAAGTGGACTAAGTGGAAGGTGGCATGTTTTCAATATTTAAAAATTGGGTCAAATAAACACAATTTTTCAATTCAAAAATATGTCACATTTATTCAAAAATATTCATGAATTATATAAGTAAATTTATTTACATATAAAAACAAATATTCTTTTACGCCATGTGTTGTGAAATTTTTTGAGATTCCAGCTTTAGTGTCTAGCAAACATAAGATTACTAATCAATTTCCAACAATGGAATAAAAAATGATCCAAAAAAAAGAGCATTATTAAAAACTTATTGCCAACGTAATAAATAAATCAACAAGATAAGAGAAATAAAACACATGACTGTGAATCGTAATTGGAACACAGAAAACATACACCATCAATTGTTAAACATTTCACATATATTAGTTTTTATATGCTAAATGGGGGATAAAATTGTTCTCACTTGGGAGAGTAATTTAGAATGTATAAATAAATAAATAATCGCACTTTGTGTTAGACATTATTCACTTCGTACACCTGAACTTTTATTTCTATAGTTCGCATTTTGGATTAGATAGTATTAACTTAGTAAACTCAAACTTTGATTTTAATAGTTTCCACTTAGTCACGGATTCTTTTAACAAATTGAGTTAAGTTGTAGTAGGTCATGTTAGGGTTGGTCTGGTTTGTGCAATGTATTCTAATGCGTGGAGCAAAGACAATATAGGAGGCCTAATATAGGGTAGAGTTGTGACAAGTATTTTCATTTCATTACAGCTTCGTGCAACTATCGATTTCAAAGTGTGAATATTTATAATTTAAGACATCGACTGAGGGTGCTTGATGGAATTTCAATATCAAATTTGAATTGTTGAGATGTTGAGTTGAATTTGATATATTAGACCGAGATATTAGATATGTTTCCGTAATTATACAACGTAAATATGAAAAACAAGTTTATTAACTCAAGAAACTGATCGAAGGGAAAAATAAAAGTCTAGCTGATAAATCTAATTTAATTGTAAATGAGGAAACACTTTTTTGATAGAGTTGTAAATTTGTCCAACGTCAATTTAAAAAAAGACGAGCAGAGCCTTATATCGAAAGGTCTTAAATATTGTCCGCCATTGCCAAATAGAAAATCGGATTATGAAAACCTTGCTATAGATTTAGAAATTGCGTTACATGAAGATTTAACCAGCAAACACATTTGCTCTCGCATTCTTAAGGATTATTTAACCAGCAAATAAAAATATTTTTTTTTTTAATGAGTTGGCTACTCTTAAAAATATTAAAACTAAAATTAAAGATAATAATATCATTGTCACAAAGGCGGACAAAGAAATATTACGGTCCTTTTAATGCGAAAGGACTATGTTGATAAGATTAATAACTTTCTCGATAATAACGATATAGTCGAATTAAAAAAATATCCTACGTTAAAATTAAATAAAAATATTAAGGAAACCATAAATAGTTGTAACATTATCAGCCATAAGGATTTGTCCTTTTTATCTACACGAAATACCCTACTCTCTAAATTGTACGGACTGCCAAAAATCCATATGGCTTTAGTATCAATTCGCCCAGTAGTGTCATATCTGAATGCTCCGGTATAAAATTTTTCCAAAAGCTAACTCCCTCATCCGCAATCATAGTAAATATAAACCATTGCACAGTATTAAAAATTCATTAGAGTTAGTAGATAAAATTAAAAATCATAACATTCCGTGATTTGCTAAATTAATTTCTTTTGACATTGAGATTATTTACCAATGTGCCCGTAAAAAAATTATCAAAGATACTCTTAACACGCGTAGAGTTATCCAGTCATTATTACGGAATTACTTAATATATTAGAGGTTTGCGTTGACCAGAACTATTATCAATTTGACAATAGATTCTACAAACAAACCGAAGGTCTTGCTATGGGAAGTTGGATATCACTATTATTTTTTTTCCACGTCCGCTCCCAATGTGGAGCATATGGTCTCCTAATAAAGGTATCTTAAAAGAATTTTTCTACAAGAACTGCTTGTTACTCAGTTGCTCAAGCTCTCTTTTTACGAAGAGAGTAGGGATAGAAGGACAGGACTAGTGGTTAGCTAATCGCTTCTCGCTACACCCCATGAGGATAGGATGGGTGGGAGGGAGGACTACGAGCAGAAATCCATAAATCGATTGAAAGATCAATCTATGAAAACTGTCCGCACCGGGAATTGAACCGTCACCATTATTAGCGGAGCTTTATATGAACCATTTAGAAAGCCTAATTTTTAGCAATAAAACAGAAGTTAGAAACATAGTTTATTGGTTCCGTTACGTAGATGATATTGTTTGTTTATTTAATGGGACTGAAAGACTATTTTCTAACATTCATAACTTTATTAACTCATTAGATGATAAAATTCAATTCACTTTAGAAATAGAGGGCAAGAACATAATTTTTCTTGACCCTAAACATTGATATTAAAAACTCTATTCGTGAATTTAAAATACTTCGTTAACCGACATTTTTGGAGTTGTTATAATTAACAAGTCTATGCACCCTCTCTCTTATAGATTGGCCGAGTTCCATTCGGACATTCACAGATTTGTTACTATACCTCTAAGTAAATTTAATTTTAAAACCGAACTAAGCATTATTAAACAACTTTCCATTAACAATGGCTTTGAGGCGTCTCTTATAGATAGTCTTTAATCGAAAAACGGAGTTAATTAGCAGAAAAGATGTTATATGTCGTGAAATTGTCTAAAGACTTAGTTATTTAGGTTGTATAGAATTTGTTATTTAGGTTGTATAAGCCTTAAAATTTAAAATAACTCGCTGATAGTGTTAGGCCGGCCTTCTATTGCAAGAATTCGTTAGGCAAATTACTTATTAACAATAGAGATAGAGTCCACTTTAAGAACAAATCTGGCATTTATAAATTACAATGTAGTGATAGCCAAAACTTCTATGTGGGTAAAAGCATAAGTACATTAGATATGAGGGTATCAGAACATTTAGCCGCGTTTAGATCAAAAAAGATACATCGACATTTGCAAATCACTTGTTATTGGAGAATCATACGTTCAATGCGGATGATGGGGTTAAAATGTTGCATGAAAACATGGGATCAAATCATCACCTGGAGAAACAACAGCTCCTGCGCTCAGAGCACTCGAAAGTCCTTTGAGTGATGCAGAATCGCTGACAGAAGAGACACTGGGGCCAGAGTCACTCGTCAGACATTCTTGATGATCTGCAGGTTCCACTGATGCATCTGAGTCTTGCTCAAGAGACGCCTTTGATCCTGCTTCTTCTGGGTCACTCATTTCACTAAAAAAATAATGTTCAAATGACAAATATATTATGGTTCAAAAGCATTTAGTTTAAAACCCTTAATCAGGCGGGCAGTAATATGCTACCCCACATATAATTTGGCTATTTTTTAACATATTTGATACATTTTATGTGGGAAGGATATTGCCACTGCCTTATGAGCCAAGTCATTCTATTGTCCAATTAATTTATGGAATTCCTACTATTATTAGTTTTGTACTGTTATTATTTAAAAAAAAGACAATTATTACATCAAATGCAGCAATAATTAGAAGATTATAACATTATGTTATCAGGCAAGGACAGAGATCAGAATTAATGAAATCATAATTCAACTGATGACAGTTTTCCAGTAAATATATATCATTTTAGGGGAGAAAGCAATAACAACTTACTCATCACTCATTTCAGATCCCGAAGAACAGGTTTCCATGAGAGCTTTCTTGGCTTTAATCGCCTGAAGTCTTGACTTAACTTTAGCAGATGGCTGCTTTCCTTTGGGGATAATCTCTTTTGAAGTGGAAGATTTGGACACACGCTGTTTATTGAAGGAAGATGCCAGAGTCACGCCGTCAAATATTGACCATTCTCCCTGAAAATAATAATCAAATTGACACAATTTTTCGGAATAAAACCACAGCTGTTCCTTTGCGCATTGATTTTTTAAAATAATATAGACTTTGAATGAATGTTTTTATAAAAATTTTCATTCAATACTTACCACTCCGATGTCTCTACACAAAATTTGTTTGCAATTGCGGTTAAAGCTGAGTTCACTCGGACATGGACTCGTCTCTCTATTGTCAACTGACTTGTCTTCAGACTCACGGGGAAAGCGGCAACGCTGAGATTGCCAAAGTGGCGGAGGTGAAGAATCACGAGCCCTTTTCATTACAGCTGGACAGCACACACCCAAAGTACAACTGATGGATGAAAATAAATAATTCAATAAGTTCTCAATAAAGTCTTAAATTCGAAACACTTCAAACTACACATAATCAAAAGTTCACTTGTTCCTTAAGTGAACGAAAATAAAACTGTCACCGAATAAAAACATAGTAAATTGGGTAAGATAGAACATATTTGAATAGTACCTTTCTCTCGCCGTGCAAACACTTTTTTCAGATTCACTTCTGGCTCGAACTCTCCTCTTTGCCTCAGCAGACACTCCGTTGGACTCGGTCCAATCAGGCGGAGGTTTCCCTTTGACAGACTTTCTAAAATAACTTGGCGAAGCACTTCTTCTAGTGTTATTTACAAGAATAGATTTAAGGGGCATATTATACTGTTTTGTATCACCCGAATTAGGCCTATTTTCTCCACATTTGTCCTTATATTCTTCTAACATTGATAAACGAGGTTCTTCATTTTCAATTAATTTACTAGGCGAAACATTATAAACAGGTCTAGGATCCCTCCAGCCATTCTGTCTCCCGCTGGACGGCTCTCGGCTACAAATACTGACTTTAGGGTGAGCATTCTTGTGAGGAGATAGTCTAGATTGAACATTTGGGCAATCGCCGTTTTGCTTACACCGGTTGTATTGCGTATCAGATTCGCTTGGTTGTATTTGTATAATTTCAGTAGGCGTGTGCGACTCACGTATGCTGTGGAACTTAATGTAATGTGATTTGGGAGTGGTGGGACGCTGGGGTAGTTTGCGAGCTTCCGTTCTGCCAGTGATAGGTGGAAAATGATTGTTTGTCAAAGTCTGCTTAGAATTATTAGGCCAGTCTTGTGCAATGGATAGGTTTTGGAAGGGTGATTTCTCAAGGCCTTCACTCTTGCACCGCCGACGCAGCCGTGCTCTGCCTTCACTCTCGCAACAAAGACACGCTTGGCAGCACGAAGGTGGTATTACACTGTCTCCTCCGTAACAGGGGTCATATCCTTTATGGCCTCGTAGATTATCCATGTTATAAGGCCCACTTACGGATTTATCTGAAAATAAGATAAACAGATTTAACAAATGCAAGTGAATTAAATTTGAAATCAAAGAAATAATTATTGTATATAACACCTTGAGAGAAACGACTAATTTTAAATCTGGTTAGAATCTAGTAGAATTTAGTCATACAAAAGAGAACTCTTGTATTATACACATTATATTCTCATTATTATTAATTAAATATTACTGCATATTCAATAATGTCCTCAAATTGGATGCCTGCGCATTTTTTAATATAATGACAGCATTATTTCTGCTCCGATCTACATTATGGGGCTTAAGAAAATCTATTTTGAAACGCCATGAGTAATGACATATCCAAGTACTGTCTGTCACACATAAAACAACTGAAAATCGCAATAATAGCACAGATTGCAGTAATAAGCTTAACAATACTATTAACAAATGTAATAATAGCGTGCGTATTTAATATAATGTACACAAATTTTAAAGTATAAAGAAATCTCCGAGAAGTGGTGAAGACTGACAGCTAAGGCAAGAGGGCTACGCACATATCTTCGTTCCCGCCAAAAATAACAGAAATCATGATTTTTAAAAGTCACAATATTCTGAGAATCGTATAAGTTCGACAAAATCAATATAAAAATATCGCATAACCATGATTCACCATCAGTACACTATAATTAATGAAACCACGTTTTTGGCTATCGCCCACAATGGCTAATGGCGATGATCTTGATCACCAATGTTTTAACACTTATCGAAATAACAATAAATTAATTGTAATTTCCGCATTAGAGTGCAACAGCCCGAATAGCGAAGACGAGTCGAAATACAACAAGTTCGGTTGACCTATTTAAATTGTAATGGGGCCACAAAATCAATAAAATGCAGGTATAAGCTTCACTTACCACAGCCATTGAATCTGAATAAAAAGAAAACAAGATCAGCGGAACGTCAATCCGAAACGACGATCTGCAAGTTCCGATACGATACGAAATACGAATGAAAATGTTGCTATTGATATACCACCGAGCCAAGTGCTACGACCAGCTACGACGTTGTGCTAACCTTTAAAATATACTAAAATAACTCTGCTTCCTGCTCCTTCGTCGAAATTACGTAGAAAAAATCACACATTGATTAAAAAAAAGCTTTGTTATTTACAATCAATTTCAAGTGGCGCTCGAAAAAGATTCATTATAATAGTTTTAGTAATTTAAGTCACGCTTTTTATGAGGTTTTTTTTCATGTCAATTGCAACACTTTAATTAGAGAATCTTAAAATGGTGGTGTGATTACTATGGTCACTGACTGCTTATCGAATATCGTAATTTGATAGCGAATTATCTGTGAATGACTAAATATGGCACATCCGATTTGGAAACTATTTAAATCTGTGGATTCAAGAATAATTTTAAAACCAAATACTTTAAATGGTACGAGCTCAAAACTCTTAATAACATTGAGGTTATGTAGTAATATTTTGTATAATTAACATGTTAATAAAGGTTTATATTTATTTCAGCATTTAAAATTTGCCGATGTTTATCATCGTTGCCCAATCTGAAGGACATAGTTACTCCAGACGATTCGGTTAAAGATATATTGAAAGCACGGAAACCATTGGCACCATCGCATTTTAAGTATGTCTATCCAGAATTTTTACCAGATCCCGACGTCAAAAGACGTAATTTAGTACGAGAAAAGCTAGAACGTATTGATATGATGAATAGGAGATCACACATAGATTTACCAGAATTTTATGTTGGTAAGTACAGTAATATAATCTCCTTTCCTCAATAATGTAAGGAGAATAATCAATATAACTTACTCTTTTACCCTGCGAAATGATTTTTACCGCACATTGTCTTCCGACATTTGCAACTAGCTTCATTGTCTATCTATAATATAGAACATTATTATTATTGGCATATTTTATAAATAGAACAGTGCTTGTAACAGCATTGATTGTATTGGTAATTATGCTTAAAGATGGTACTTCAGACCTATTGATCTCTCTTCAATTTCTTTTCATAAAAGCCAAACCAAAATTATTGATTCAAGAATCTTTCCGTATCCTAATTGATGCAAAAAAATTTAATACTAAATGAATGTTTGTTTTTACCGTCCATCCCAATTTTGAAGGAGTTTCCTCTTCCTTAAATTTCAAAGATCCATTATGATTTTATTTATAGATATCCTAATTATTAATAGATAATAGAGGTTTTAGGAAAATTAGCAGTACTTGTTTGGGTAAATATGATTTTCAACATGCTAGTCTTTTTCTGCCCGAAAAATTACTTGGTTCTGCTAAAAACAATGGAATTCTCTAAAGCATAATGTTAACCTTTTCTGTCTTAGGCTCTATTGTATCTATTACATCATCTGATCCTCATTCGCAAGGAAAAACTAGCAAGTTTGTTGGAATTTGTATCGACAAAGCAGGTTGCGGGTTAAGAGCTAACTTCACATTAAGAAACGTCATTGATCATCAAGGCATTGAGGTATACTATAAATGTTGTTATGTATTTTAAACGATAGATGCAAAACATTCTCAGGCAACCTAGATAGAAATTAAAATATTTATTGAAAAGTTGAAATCTAAATGTTTCATATTATTTTAAGACATCGACTGAGGGTGCTTGATGAAATTTCAATATCAAATTTGGATTATTGCGATTTTGTACACTTCCATGTATTTTGTCACTAACGACCCGAGTTTCGCCTTTCGGCATCTTCAAGCATTCGTGCGCTCGAATGCCTGAAGATGCCGAAAGGCGAAATCCGGGTTGTTAGTGACAAAATACATGGAAGTGTACAAAATCGCAATAATCCAAATTTGAAAAAAAACTAAGTGTTTCAGTTGATATCTTAAATTAAATGTTTCCTAGCTAATGAATTAAATTTTTCAGAAAACATATTTATGATACAGTTTTATTGCAACCTATTATAGAACGATATTTCATTAAAACCACTGAAAAAAATTTACGAAATAAATTTAAGACTCAATGGGATAATTATTAGAAATGAATTTCACGTAATCAACATACATGGTAATAAAACCGAACGAAACTGCTTTTGGTAAATTAATTTTATTAAATTTTTCCTTTATTTATTGATTTATTCTGTCAACCTTTTTAGATATGGTATGAAATGTATGATCCGACAATTCAAAAGATGCAAGTATTGCGACTTGAAAAACGCCCTGATGATAAACTTCATTATCTGAGAGATGCGCCTAGTGAATACAGCACATTTGACTTTGATATGGAACCTGAAATTCTTCCTGAAGGAGTTGAAGTTCCCGTTAATAAAACACAGGTATTTAAATATATTCAACCATGTTATTAACCTTCTCGAAGCCATCGCCCACCCCGGCCTCCAGTATAAACAAAATTTCAAAATTACACTATTGTTTAGGTGTATTTCCAACTAATTTGTATTAAACTGATTTTAATGCAGAATAATTTAGATACATAGACAAAGATATGTCTAACTAGAATTGGCAGAGCAAGGTGAATTATATTGCATCATCGCAATATGCAATGCTTTACCCTCCTCAAATGCTAAAAATATAAAAACTTTCCCCAGATTTACACCCCCAATCACACTGATCTAAATTGATCTGTTTTTGTTTGTTCAGATAAAATTAAAATCTAAACCTTGGCTCGAGAGATGGGAGCGACAGAATCTTCAAGGAGTCATTGGACTTGAAGAACATCTAAGGCCAATCGATCTTGAAAGAAAGAAGAAACACGAAACACCGTGGGTGAAATATGACTTGATGAAAGATTACAGGTAATTTCGTCTAAAATATACATCTAACCAGGGCTTTTTTTTTTTAGAAAAAAGGTGCCGGAACTCACTTCTTGTCAAGCTTTTTGGTAAAGAAAATTTATACAAATATTATTTAAATAAAATTTAAGACAGCTACTCTTATGCCATGAAGCACATTTTTTTATGGTTAGGAATTGTAAAGTTAATTTTTTCGACGAATTATATGTATTAAATTTGGAAGTTATAATTCACTTTTAAGATGTAAATCACTGTCAATTCTTGGTGGAATGAACTTATATTTATTAAATTTGGATTATTAAGATTTTGTAGACTTCCATATATTTTGTCACTAACGACCCGGGTTTCGCCTTTCGGCATCTTCAGGCATTCGAGCACACGAATGGACTCGAACTGACAATGTTAGTGACAAAATACATGGAAGTGTACAAAATCTCAATAATCCAAATTTAATATTGAAATTCCATCAAGCACCCTCAGTCGATGTCTTGAATTATATGTAAGCGGGAAAATTGTGTCTGATTTTTTACATTAAAAATAATGTGAAAAAAGGTGCCGGAATGCCGTTCCACCGCGTTACATGGCAAAAAAAACCCTGCATCTAACCATTTAATATATTAAATGCAGTATATCAAAATATTTTATTGGTTTTATTATTATGCAGCAAAATCCCAATTATTTCGTCTTGTTATTGCGGATAAAATTTAAGTTATTTTATTTTCCTAATATGATAGTTCTCTTTACTTAATTTTTTACTGTTGTGATGAAGGCATATTCATTGATTCTTTTTGCTTCTTATCTTAACAGCTTAATGGTCGCTTGTTTTTTTATTGAATTTCACCTGACGGCAGGGCGATTTTTCAAAAAATTCGCAAAAAACTCATTTCATTAAATTCACTATAATTTGTAAACCAATTGTGATATCTTAACCAAATTTAATTTGATGGCTTCCAGATACTTCACCGCATAAATCAATGCCATTTTAGCAGTGGTTCTATATCTATGGGTTGCATACTTATGTGGTGTAGTGAAAAAAAACTTAAATCTACTAAAAGGTCTTCTATTTTAAAAAATAAAATACAATTCATTTGTACTACTTCCACATATTTATAATGATCAGGACCGGTTTCGCTCATCACGAGCATTATCAACTGAGCTTTCCACCAAGAATTGACAGTTAACACCTTAAAAGTGAAAAGGTCTTCTTTTTAAATATGTAAAATCTTACGGGACATGGTTATAATAATGGCTCAAGCACCATAAAAAATGCAATATGATCCATTAAATAAATCACTACGCAATGTGTAAATAATAATAAACAATACCACGAGAGTGAGAAAAAAGTAAACGTGTACCATCTAGGGTAGTTTTACAAAACTATTTAGTAAAAATAATAGTTTAATTTTTATTAAATAATGCGTTGATGTGTATACCACCATCTCTCGTTGACATTTGAAATCAAACTCGATTATAACCCAGTACTTTTTCAATAGAATGGAATGTATGACGTGGCACTCATATATGAGTCTACCGACAGTAACCAAAGTTCTTCAAGGACTCAAATACGAGTCCGCGACCATTAAGCTGTTAACTAAAATGGATTTTATTTTCGATGGATGGTAACTTTGGAGAAATTTATTTTTTATGTAAAATTAAAATTTACATTTTATTCTACTGGTTGCATTACTAGTTTGTGACAAGTGTCACAGCTTCTTTCAAGCATCTTCAGATTGATGGATTTTATTAATTGTTTTGCTGAAATTTTGATAGGTCAACCATTCCTGAAGAAGAGCAGAATGAAATTTGGGCTGATGTTTATTCACGATTGCATGAATTGGAACTAATGAGAAAGAAGACATCTCGAAAAAGAGCATTTATTTTACCAAAGAAAGCTTAATTTCTTGGTCATATAATATGCCCTCTGCATTTCTATAGAGACTTTGTAATTTTTGTAATATCGTAGATGAATTCCTGTAATTAATTGTTTTAGATTAATAAACATATTTAAGCAATGCACTTTTTTTTCTTCGGCGATATGATAATTTATTTTCTGCTCTGAATATAAGTCTTGATATTTACTAACTCAGTTCTACCTTCCAAAATCTTTATGGTTTCAACATTCATCAGTAACTTTAACTTGACCATAATACATTAGCCCCAGAGCAAACAGTGCTAAAAAAACCTCACAATGCCAATTTGTTGAATGAAATTTTAGTGCATTATATCAGCCCTCTAGAAGTGAAATGAGCCAAGCGATAAAATGATGAAGTTTTGTATTGAAAGTTTTCGTTAAAAGATTATCTTACATTAATTTACACACTATTTAATTTAACTTCTTACAGAATAAAATACTTTCGCATCGTGTATGTACTTAGCTCACTTCACTTTTATGATACTTCATGACATGTAGAATGCCAAAATGCACATAACTCATTTTTATCCAATGCAAATATCAGTTGGCTCGTGGGGACACTAAAAATGTGATTTTAGAGTGGTAAAAAGGGTTAAATCATTTGAATTATTGAGAGTTTGTACACTTCCATGTATTTTGTCACTAACGACCTGGGTTTCGCCTTTCGGCATCTTCAGGCATTCGAGCGCACGAATGGACTCGAACTGACAGACAGTAAACAGTGTCCAACGTTTATATACAAGATACAAACACGATAAATATTATTTATGAGATAAAATATAAGTCTAGGATCAACACTGATACCTAGTTAAAATTTCGAGAATCACCTTAATCCTTGTGTAAACAAATGCAATAACAGAGTGGTGAATTGTCGCTTTCCAACTAATATTAGAATTACCAGTGATTTTACAATTATAATAGCATTGTGGGTTTCGACGGGATGCTTCGACATTCCACATTTAGTGGATTTTGTTGGGTGACCATGAGATGAATTTATTAATATGGGAAATCTCAATAGTTCAAATTTGATATTCAAGTTCCATCAAGCACCCTCAGCCGATGTCTTAAATTATGGTTAAATCATGTGAAACATCTGTACACAATTACCGTTTATTTTAATAATAGGTATAATATGCATGATTCAAACACTTGGAGTAGCTGGCAAAGGAACTTTTTTTCTTACTGAATCTATGTAGTAAGTAAAAGTCTGTAAAAGTGCCTCTCAGTTTCCATGCTGACTTATTGCTGTGTTGGGTACAGGCTTAGTTTTAAATCCCATTCCTGAATATGATTTAATAGAATAGATAACTTAAATTATCCAATGGCTATATGAGAGCTTACTTGCCTTCCTCCACCCACCATTGTTACCCCATCCATTAATATGTTCATTACTAACTGAACTAGGAGTATATTGATGTTGAACTAAAACCCACCAAGAAACCAATCAGGATGAAGAATAATTTTATGTTATGCTGTAGCACAGCGTTCTTCAACCTGGGTTCCGTAAAATTTTATGGGATTGACTATTGAGACGAAATTCAACAATTTTATTAATGAAACAAATATCCATAACTGTTGATAACACTACTCGCACATCATCTTGGATTCAAAATCCTTTTGTAGAGTTTTGTGATACCTCTCTATTGTCAGTAAAAGAAAAATGTCTAAACATAGGTATATCAACCTACTCCTTATTAAGATTAACAGTTACTCAAGTTGATATTATGCATTTTTGGCTTTAAATTAGGAATGAATATCCTGAGATTGCCAAACGAACTGTAAAAAATACTTAATGTCATTTGCATCAACATATATCTGTGAGTGATCTAAATACAGAAACAGGTTTGATGCAGAAGATAAAATTCGTTTCCAAATCTCAACTATTTCTTCCAATATAAATATGCCCAGCCTAGTCATGATTCTTCGTATAAAATTTTATTTGTGTGTATTTTGTAATGTTTATGTGGAACTTAAGTAGATAACCAATGCTTGAAAACATTATTTTAAATTGTCATCTAAATTTTGGGTTCCTTGAAGAATATTATAAACTAGAAGGGTTCCGAAAAGTGTGAAAGGTTGAAGACCCCTGCTGTAGCAGTTAATGTACTAGGCGTGTTTTCAGCCCTGGAGTATTTTATCCAGTGGCATAGCAAACGTTCGGCATGGTGCGGCGACAAAAGCTCGCAATTCATTATTGTTATATTTTATAGAAATTAATCATTCTAAAAACTTAAAACACATACATAATAAAGAAACCATAAAAAAACTATTCAAAAAAAAAAACCTCGAAAATTACATTACAAAAAAACAAGTGCATAATAAAGTGGAGGAACGCTCATATACTTTTAGTAAAATTTGAAAATTTCACGTGGTGAAATGTCTTTAAATTTTTTCCAATCAATAAAGTTTTTATTATTACGGGTGTTCATAAGATTTAATTATCATTAAAAGTTAATCAGGTAATAGATTCTTATGTAGGAATCGCAATGGCGCACTTGTGCGCATGTGTCTGCTCTGGTTTTTTCGATGGCAAATTTGGTTTAGCTAAGTTTAGTTAAAGTTACCCAAATACTTATCCCAGTTAAATCCCATTAGAAGTATGTACGCCTTGAGAATTCAAGTAGATTTCTTAGATCAGTGGTTAGAAACCTTTCGCTACTTACGGATAACTTAACTCACAATTTTGAATCTCGTGGACCACTAACGTTTTTTTTTCTTGAAAAATTACAAATTCACACAAAATAATGACCATAAAAAATATATTTTTATTATGAATTGTTAAATGGTATTTACACTTGTATAATTATAATAAGTTATTTAGAGTAAACTGCAATAACTTGCGGACCACCAAAATTTTCTCACGGACCAACAGTTGGCGATCGCTGTCTTAGATTATGGATTACCAGCTCTTTTTATCTATGAGTTTCATAAGATTATTGGCTCCCGACTCTAAAAGGGCTGGATATCATTGATTGTAAGCAGGGCTTGGGCGAACCAAAACGCTTGATAACTTAAAAATGTCGAAATACATATTCTTCTATATTGTCCATATTTCTTTCGGCACTGATTATTTAAAATTGAAAACAATTTTAAGTATTTGTTTTATAATTTACGAACCAGCACGGTAATTTTTATTTTTTTACGCGCCGAACGCACCGCTTTGGTGCGCTCCGGTTGAATATGACCTCTGATTGTAAACTATTTGATATATACCGAAAGGGACAGATGGAATTTAATAGGTTATACTAATATACTAGGTAAATGAATAAGAATCTAACAAGAATTGCGGTTTCCTGCACGATGATACTCTAGATCAGTGCTCCGAAACATTTTCTCATCCGCGGCACACTTAAGCCCTCTTTAGAATTTCGCGGCACACCACGAACGATTGATTTATAAATAAAAATAACATCTACCAGTTTTTTGGATATCAACCAATGAAACTTCTTCACATCTGGCAAAATGGTTCTTAACCATTTCGAAGTGGTGAAACATTTTAGGTAGGTTTATTGAGGTCTAAATATCAATATTAGACAAATTATGCTGAATATTTTAAAGAACTTTTCGGTATCCTATTGAAATGGCTAGGAAAAAAATCCACCAAGATTTTTAAGAAAGTTTCGTTTATAGGTTAACCATCCATTGAAAAAATAATCAATTTTTCTACTGTTCGTCACTAAAAATTACTACTCCCAAGAAAACTGTATCATAGAATTTTTTGTTTCAACACTGACAAACTCATTTTTATTTTCCATCATTGCTGTTGCACCATCATTGGAAAAAATTGTGTGTTGTTCTCATTTCGGACGGATTGCACCACGGCACACCTAGCATCGTCTCGTGGCGCACCAGTGTGCCCCGGCACAATCGTTGGGGAGCACTACTCTAGATCAGGGCTCGGCAAACTTTTTTCGTTAAGGACCAGATTGTAAAAAAAATATCTTCGACGGGATGAAGAAAACTCGAGGATGTTTTTTTGTGTAATTTCACTGTGATTCTACTTATAAAGTAAAAAAACAGGTTTTACCTTTTTCATTAGTCTGCGATAATATTTATACCTATATATATATATATATATATACAGGGCTTTTTTTTTAAAAAAAAGGGTTCCGGAACTCACTTCATGTCAAGCTTTTTTATTAAATAAAACTATATTCAAATATCATTTAAATGGATTTATTTGGAATATACAACTAAGACTAAATTTAAAATAAAATTGTTTTGTTGCTACAATTTGAAAAAGGTTTGCTGTTATTACTTGTTCGGTATTATAATGATTTAAAAAAAATGTTTTCAATCTGCTTTTTTTCGGCTTCAGAAATAATTTTTAACGCTGCTTTATGTGCAGCAGATCCTCTGTGATCGAATTTTTTTTTTCGAAGTGACCCCAATTCTAGCTTGCTCTCTTTCCCAGAATATATGACTTAATTCTTGGCCCATTCTTTGGAAATTTTCAGCGCCTCTTGGTGCATTATATAATGAAATGCTAATAGTGGATGACCAACAAACTTTGTAAATAAATTGACGAATCCTACTGTTTGGCCAATCATACTGGATCTGTACTTACAGAAACGATTTTTGACAAATTTATTTCTGCTTCAGAAAGGGCTTCTACAACTGCTTTGCAAATATCTGTACCTTTAGTAGCTTCTGGTAAAGATACTAAACTTATTAATTCTTCCATTATTTTATTGCCAACAAAATATCGAACAATAATAGCTAATTGAGCGGAGAGAGTGACGTCAATGCTTTCGCCAAGACGAATAGAAATCATACCACATAATTTTATATCTGTTTTTTGTTGATATGTTACATTTTTACCCATCTTCGAGATTCTGTCTATTGTATTTCAAGCGATAGGCAAATCTTTTATTCGTTCGAATATTTTTTCTATATTTCCAAAAACCCCAAAAATAAATGGTGCAAATGCTGAAAATGCATTCTTGGTGTAGTTTCTATCGCTGAATGGTTTCCATGTTTGGCAATTATTTTGGCTATTTCAAAGCTAACAGCAACAGAATTTGAATTGCTATTAAGAAACTTACTTAAAGCACTTAATTGTAGATTTTTGTTTATCATTGCTATTAAAATAAATTCTTTTTGTTCACCTTTGCTTTTGCCAAGAAGCTCATTGTGATTTGTTTCGTAGTGTTTTTTTACAGATGAAATTCTAGATACCACTGACACAGAACATATCACACATATAGTTTAGTCACTTTTTTCAGTTACACCATACGTTTCGGTCCACCAATTTTGAAACTGTCTTCCAGAATTTTTATTACTGGCTTCACCTTTTTGTTTATTATATGATACATCCATTTTTATGACTGCTCATGGAATAGTTTGTTACTGTATTTATTACATTGTTTTTTACGCACAAGGTGACAACAAAATTGCTCCGATCAGGTAAAAAGTTATCTCGCTGCAGTAGTCAAGTATCGTAAATCGTTAAAAATCAGAGTTTCGTGGCTCGGCTTCATTTGTCACCTGATGTCTTCGGTACGATAATTTATTATGTCTGACGTATAAATCCTAAGAACCAACGACGTGTACAATTCTATATTTACATTAAACGTAATGCTTATTCATCCAAAGTATTTACTTGCTATTTTTAAACAATGCGATCTATTTATGCATGAATGTCATCATTTCCTTCGTTTGCGAATCGATTGGTGAACGAAGAAAATACACATCGCTATGTCGTCATTGTTTTTGAATATAATATATATCTATTTCAAAATTTTTCTAAATCACATTTATTTTTTTCTCTTCATAATAAAACATTCGCGTGCCATGCAAAATCGTCTCACGTGCTACCTGTGACACGCTTGTCATAGGTCAGCCATCTCTGTACTATGTTATATTATAATTTATCGCTGCTTTTTATTGTTGTCCAGTTGAAAAATATCAAATTTGGATTATTGAGATTTTGTACACTTCCATGTATTTCTCAATAATCCAAATTTGATATTGAAATTCCATCAAGCACCCTCAGTCGATGTCAATTATGAAAAATATCACTTCTTCTTTTTATAATATCATGAAAGAATATTTTTAATTTGGATACTTAGCCACTTCTGAATTACTCCGAATATCTCAAAACCCCTGCTTGACGAGTTCCTCCACGTTAAGAATCTGCACGGGCCGAAATTTTATAAAATTACCCTGTCCGAGCCCAACATCTTCAATCCCGTGCCGGCCCGGACCCGATTCTCAGTATCGCACTTGTTACCCGAACCCGACCCGAAGCCCAGATTTATTTTTCTCAACCCAAAAAACCCGTTTTTTTCAAAATAGAAATCCATTCATACTTTTAAAACAATATTATGTTAATGTTTCCATATTTACAACACAAGTGAAATAAATTATTTGTGGTTGACTCATGACCGGAACATGGTACGAAATATTTTTCTGAAAGTTAAATTCCTTACCCGGGCCATGTCTGAGACCGAACCTGATTTGTTTTTACCCGCTCGAACCCGATCCGACGCTCAGATTTATTTTTCTCACCCCAAGAAAAGCCCGATTTTTTTAAATATGGAAATTCATTTATACTTTTCAAAGAATACATGTTATTTTTTCCATATTTCTAACGATATTCATAGCACATGTGAAATAAATTATTTAAGCTTTGAATAGTATTGCCTTATAGCTGACTCATAAACCAAACATAGTCAGAAATATTCTTCTGAAAATTAAATTCTTTACCCTCCCGAACCCGTGCATACCTCTAGAATACATTCTTATTCCTAAATCTTTTGAAGGTCAAATCTTTCTTTTTGCCTGCTACGTGTATTCAAAAATGGCTTTCAGAAAACAATTGCAAAACAATTACAGTAATCAAATACATTTGAAAAAAAGAGATGGGTGCAATGGAAAGCAGTGGAAAAATCATTATTTGGGTGCCCACTGTAAATAGTATCGTAACCTTTATGCCCTCTGTACGTCGTAGACCGTTGCACATTCTGACCATGTTCTGACTCATGGTAAATTGCATTGCGTTGCACCTGTAGTTAGGTATCTACTCATAGCAGCCAATACTCGCATTGGTTTGCGTCTCGGATATCGAACAGGTATAAGCCATCGCCGCCAGATCGCAATGTGAGCACGAAAACATAAAAGTTTTGTAAACTTACCGACCAGCAAGGCCACCCACTTGGGCAAATTGTCCAGCGTCAAGTTTATGTCATAAACATATGCGTGTGTGTGAAAAGTGTCCTGTGAAAACAGTGTTTTACCCCCTGGGATTAACCGACAAAGTCCTCATAATATACAGGTGAGTTAACTACATTCCAACTCGCTATTCTGTGCCGTAGAAGTAGGTTTGTTTTGTCTGCGAAATATCTGAGACGGTATTAAAACAAGGCTTCATCTCTACCGGGCATCCGTTTGACAGCATGTTAAATCTAACCAATGCGGCTACTAAATTTTGTTTTAATCTTACTTTATTTTATATAATTATTTAAGTTTCATAAAATCTATGATATCTAAATGAATGAAAACGATTTGTCAGTGTTTATATTATTTATTTGATAATTGCCACATAGCGTCTGAATTGTCTGAAGCATTTGTTTTGATGCAATAACAATCAAAAAGTCAGGTAAAATACCATCTGTGCAAGGTTGTGCTCAGACGTAATATTGTACTTCGTGATTTGTGCAATCGCATTTTTAGTGCTCGTTATTTCATATAAATGATTTAGCTTTAATACATAATCCAATTGTATTATGTACTCATAATATTAGTGCATTATTACGTTCTTACAATCGTAAGGTTAAAATACAGTTGTCTGAATAAAATATGACATTAGCGGTATATAGCGATTCTTACTGTCGAGAAAATAAACAGTCTATATGTAGACTGTCAATCAACTAAAAAGTTGTACCACTAAGTACTTATAATATCGATCGATTATCGAACTCTGTGTGCCCATTTCGGTTTCGCTATACGCAGAGACACTTTATGGAGCGAAATATACTTGCCTTGATATATATTTCATTGGCCTCTAGGATCTAAAATATGATGTAAAGAATTCATACCTAGTCACAGACCAGACGAAAACAAAAATATTCGTTTTTATGTGTATAAAAGATATTTTTTTATTCATTTGAATGAGACTTTGCTCACAAGGTGTGACTTCTCTCAACATTAAATATTCAATTGTTGTAAGCCAATTAGTGAATACCTGCAGCTGTCCTTGGCGTAGTTGTTACAAGCGAACTTGACTTATGAACTTGATCAATTGGAAATATAATTAGTATAGTCAATAAGACGATAATGCTTTAATGCAATGTAATTTGTTAATATTATTGTAATTATTACGGTAGGCATAGAAAAGCCGATTTACGCGACTTTTCTTTAACGCGGTTAATCAAAATGCCAATATATTATTTGGCGACGCCAGCGTCCTCATCGCGAAGACAGCAGTGAAAATTACGTAAAATTAAACAATAAAGCGATTTTCTTTTAATCTATTTGGAAGAATTATTTTTACGTGGTACTATGGAAAAAAATTCTACTTGATTTCCATGCGTTATATGCCTAATTTTAAATAATATATTGAATACCCAGGAACGTACGTATTCTCTTACTACTTCATACTTACATTAATGTAATGTTTTAACTGTGAATATGGAGAAAAGGTGAGAGTTTTACAATTAAATCTAAATTTATCCACTTTTAAGAGATGTTAGCGTCGTTTATCCGTGACATTTATCAATCAATTCAATTAAAATCTTGACTAGAATTTTCATTTGGAATTCTTAGCGTTAACTTTCCATATTATCAATTTAATTAAATATAAGAGAAAAATCAATGTAGCGTTCGTTACTGAATGCACGACTGAAGACCGATAGATTCAATAACACATACTTTGGTAACGAAATAAATATGTTTGAAAAATTGCAATATTTTATTTCTGAAAACTGTAATCGGTTGTGGAGATCTAAAAGTTATAATCGCAGAGAAGATATTGCAGAGCAAGCTAGTAAACCAGTAAGTTGATCGGAGCTTAACTTACTGGTTAAATAGTTTATCCCGACATATCTTCGGAATTCAAAATGCAGTGCATTCCTTGTGTTAAAAAAAACGAAAATAAATTACTATTATATTCCCGTTTAATTAACCATTTTTCAACAATCAGAACATCACCTCCCTACCGACAGCACAAGCAAAGCAGTATCTTGAAAGAAAACTCTTATGAAAGGAATAGTAACATTCTTGAGATGTTATATAGTTTTGTGATAGTGGATTAACTGCTATGTGTAGAAAAATGCTGCTAAATTAAATGACAGCAGATTCTGATCTATAAAAATATGAAAGCCTGATTCTCCTTTTGCACGCACGTTCGTACAGTGTAAAAAATCGTATAAATAAGGCGACAGCGAATAAAAAATGAGAGAAAGGTTTCATTACTAACTAACTTGAAATTTCTGAAATTAAATATTATTTAGGTTTTTTATAATCGTAATGAAAACGGACCAATAAGTTAAACAAATTATTGATAGAATGAAAAATAACAGTTTTATTAGACGGCACAAAAAGAGGATCAAGTTAAGTGTATGCTGTACAAATAAATATAAATCAATGATTACTAAACAGCCGTGGCTTATTTTTAATTTATTAATTTAAGTCACGGTTGTTAAGAGAATCTTAAAAATGAAAGCGGTTTTTGAATTCTCTTCTGCGAATTACCTTGTATACAAATTGAATAAATTGTAATAAATAATAATGAAACATTAGCTCAGTACTTTATTTTTTTTCCACCGCCATTGCAGCTATTGCTAATATAAGTAGATTGCCTTGATTATTTATTAAAAAAACTGTCCGTATGATTTTATTAGGCTTAATAAATATTTTGTCCCGCCTATTTTTTGCAAATTGTAAAGATGAATGTGTATAAATTAAAATCCCTTTAATAAGATAAACATTGAAAAGTATTTAGTTAAATCACAATTACGTTATATAGTTGATACTGTTGGCAATGGCATACCATATAATTCTAAAAATCCTTTTGATAGGATAACAATAGTGAAGTATTTAGCTCCATCAGAATTGCGTAATACTATAGTTGATAACTCTCACAATGGCATGATACTGAAGTTGCAATCAACTATATTTTATAATTCTTGTGCGTTACCACGTAAATTACAATTTATTCAACAAAATCTGTTTTCTTTTAAATTCATTTCCATGGATTAAAAAAAATGATTAAATTAATTTGAGTACATATTTATCTTTGCCGTCATTTTATATTTCTTTTAATAACTACTCACTGATGGGAACGCTGAATTACAAACACTTAATATATATTCAATGCAAATTAAAATCAAGACTTGCCTGTCTTTTTAAATTAGATATAATATATTTTGCACGCTTGAACAGTGAGATATGCTTTTTTCAGACATGGCAGATTATTCTATGGTAATCTGTCGGATAAATACTTCATTAATTCAAGTAACAGTGTACAACGTGTCAAAAAAAAAAAGGTAGCTCTGTATTGTGAACGACCTTTCCTCCCACGAGACGCAAGATGGCGCGGATGTTTTTCTTAACTTTGGTAGAGAAGTAAAATAATAATAAATGTAGCAAAGTGTAACTTCATACAAACATTGACATGATTTTTTTGTGTCGTCTTTAATGCATATTGAGTAGTCGGCATTTCAAAATAGGACAATTTAACCTTTAAAATTTAACATTCTTTGCATAAAACAGTTTCATGATTTCTACTTTTTTACTTTGTCGACTCTTAATTAAATATAGACCCCTAAGATAGTCTTTTGAAGGAAATTAGAAAAAGAAAATAAGGGTGCCGTTCATATATGACTTCACCCCCCCGCAGGGTGATGTCTAATAATTATTATATAATGTTTTGTGTTGTAGTGATTAGGAATGCCGTATAAAATGTTCGAAAGCAACAAAATATTTTTTTTCACTTAATAAAATTTTTGCTAATGTCAGCTAATTTCTTTATGGAAATTTAATGGTGATGAAATATGAAATATATATGACAATTTAGTCAAGGGGGAGAATGCTTTGTGACGAAATACAACTATGGAGGTTGAGAGGAGTAGGCCAGTTAAAAGTATACCCAAAATCACGTGACGTATTTCAATATACAGTTACACCCTAGAATCAGAAGGCTTCATACAAAAAGTAGTTATTCGTGTTGATAATAAATGTGATCACTCCATTCTATGAAGGGCGACTATATTAAAAAACAAAATTGTTTGAATTTGGAATTACCTACTGGTAGCTATGGTTACCGTGGTACGATAAAAATAACAATATTCAAAATGTCGGAGAATATAAAATTATCGATTGTGACATTATGGTTACATTAAAAATAACAAAATTATATACAATACATAGTGAATATCGTTTACTTTAGAATTAAATAATATCTAACGACTTTCTTATAATTTAACTTCACTATTATACATGTACCCTGCAAATTTTATGTCAACGTATACGGGAATCATTAATAAATTTCAATTTAAAATAAAAACCGTCTGTAGTACTTAAATGTTATCAAGACCAGTTGAAAATGCTCACTCGCTGGGCAAAACCGTTCCTCATTGCCGTTGCGAGTGTGTGTGATTCATTTTTTTATATTCCTCTTAATAATACCCCGATCTTTCTATGAGATCCTTTCGGAAAATGAGAGGTTGAGCGACTGACTTGCATCCAGTTCTCATTAAACACATTCTACTTAAATGCTCCGGGCGTAGTTTAAAAATATATTATTTATTTTGGCATTCGAGCTTCAAATTGTTTGTTGCTGTGTAATTCTTCGGGGGTGGATGGAGGGACCGTACAAAAATTGGCAACTTTGACACGTTGTTTGGGAAACGAGTAGCTGCTTCTTTATCTTTACTGATTGATTGATATCAACAAAATTATTTTCCAAAAGAAACCGGTGTTGACCTCAAATATGAATCAATTGATGTTTAATTATGAATGCTATATGTTGTGTTTACAATTTTATAATGGGACTCTATCAGTGATAAAACCCATGCAATGTCATCTGTGTTAAAACCTGTTACATCACACGCGGTATTTTTTTAGTAAACATATTACAGCGATCCAATTTGTCTTGTCAAGAGTTTTCTAACATTCATTAGCACACATGTGTTCTTTAAACACCTGCTTAGCTAATAACAACCTACTTACCTGTAATCTTTCCGCATAATCTATCTTATTTCAAGTTCGTTTACATATCCACTGATTTGTGTAACCAAGATCGATATTTAATTGCATCCGATTAACGCATACTTCGATTAAAGCTGCAGTGAACTGTTGGATTACGTGCCGAAATAATAAAATATACACCTAGCAGTACTTAGGTGCGATTAAACAGGCGATTTTGAAACTCTTTTCTCAAGTGCTTGCGTATATAATATGTTTTAGTAAAAAATTAAATTTTTCTAGCAACTGTGTCTCAAAAAATCCAAGAATATTTAAAAGGTACATTTGGTCATCGCGATGTTTGTAGTAAAATAGATTTGTTCTATCAAAATAGCCGTTTCATAATTGAGTATAAAAATTTAACAGTGATAAACCGCCAGGATCAAACCCGATTTTCGCACTTTTTATTTAAAACAATTGATTGCATTTTAACAAAGAAGCATAGAAAAATAAATTTACATTGATCGTATTGTACTAACTTTGAAAAAATTTTCATACTTCTTGGGAAATATATAGTCACTGGTAATAGCCATATTTTCGCATGTCACTTCAATGTCTGATTTTAAGAATTGGATCCCAGTTCGGCCGTGTATACGGAATAGTGGGCGAATTGTAGATGGCACAATATCCGTAGGGCCTCTAAAAAGTTGTGATATTTTCGTTCCAAAATGTTTACAATTCCTTATTTGTTGCGTGCGCTGATCCGAGAAGTTACATTAGATGTAAATCAACGCATGAACGAATGGCGGTAGTGTCACCAAGTAAACTGCATTTTGACCATTATTCGCTTATCGTTTATTCAACCAGGTCGGAAATTTGCAATCCGGTTAAGGAGAAATTATTATAACGATCGAGGCCATCAAAAATATATCATCCAACTACTAGGTTGTGCCGTTGACTGCGGAAACTTAGCATAGATTATAATAATGGCCAAGTAAGATTTATGTATCGCAATTATTATGATTATAAAGCGGTAACAAAAAAGATTTCGTCGGTTGATAGATCTTCATGATAAATTTAAATGTAGAATAAAATTAATACTTACTCGTTATTTGATGTCGAAAACAAACAATGTAGTTTTTTATGAATTTTTAACACATTGTTATTAAATATTAAGTCTTACATGTTAACCTAACAGTGTGGTGGTGCTGTAAATAAATTATTAGGGCTAAAAACATATTTAAAATAAATTGATCTAATTACGTAGAGCAACAGAATTGTAATTCGATTGGAAACAGCAATGTATTTAGTTCTAAAAACTGAATACATTACTAATTTCATCTTTTGGCTGAATAGTATGAATTTCTATAAGTGTATGTTGTTTAAATGGAAGATGTTGTCAAGCAATTGATTCTACTCTGCAAAATTAACGTAGTATTTTAAACAATAAATTGTATCATTTTCAGTACACGATAGATGCCAAAGTAACTTTCTTTATAATTACCCTTTTTAGGACTGTATTGTACCATATTTTGTCTTAATTTTATCACGAATAAGTCAAATTATATAACATTTTTTTTATTTATTGAGGTTGACAACCATTTTATTAAGTCAAGCCCAGCCCGTTTATAAATTTAACCGTATTTTACCAGTATTATATTCAAATGAAAAAGATACCGCACCAGTGAAGCATTTAAAAATGATTTCTAGCCGACAAAACAGATGCTGAAGTTTAAGTAAAAAATATGGAATTATAATTTAAAGCATAATTTATTATTTTCATTATATACAGCAATATCATTCGAAAGATGACACTTTCCACTGCAGAGGGTTCGAAGTCGTTTTAACAATGCCCTGATGTTTCATTAAAAAAATGTAATTGCACAATCTAATCATCCGAAGAAAATAAAACTCCATGATAAATATCTAATTTAGTAATTTGAAATTTCACTTTGACCTTTGATATCTCAACCATATGTATAATTGAGGCTTTGTATTGCAATTATAATTAATCGATCGTGTAATTTAATTCACTTTATCTCTCGGAATGATTAATCTTAGTGATATTAATAATTTCCTATTCATACCTGTACCTACGTCGTACCCTTTAACTTCTCGTAACATAACAATGCTAAATCAGCCTCTGGCTTAGTGGTACAAGCTTTACCCTATCGATCAGCCGGGTCTATAATGTCAACATCAAATTTATCATTAATATTTTCTATGGATTCGGCGGTAACTTTGTAGAAGTTCATTTTTAATATAAGAGTAAATTAGAAATTGATAACTTAGTTATTCCGCTTGGTTTATCACTAACGTGACGCGTTTCGCCTCCTTAAGAAGCATCTTCAGACTAACCGTATTGCAAGGTTATTTATTTCTAAGGTAAACGATGATTTTAATTCTTAAAAATATGGGGATGAGTTTTATTACATTCTATTGGACGTGTGGAAGGGGGGGGTAAACCATGTGGAATAACTAAGTTATCAATTTTTAATTTAATTTTATATCAAATTTATCATTTGACATCTTGCGCATGGGTGTTTGTAATATATTTTCTCCTCAAGTTGATTTAATGTGGCTTAACAATTTATAAAATATGTTTGACGTCTTGTCTTGTATTAGGTGTAATGCCATTTCAATTATTTTAATCTTTTGCACTCCTTGAACACAGTGTACCAACTCCGTAATTTATTTAAAGATTTTAATAATAAGGAATATATTTTATAATTATTTCACGATTGCTAAGTTGTAAGGTATCAAATAAAATTAACCCTGAGGCCAGGTTCTTGCTCTTCTTCTTCCAGATTGCGAAACAGAAATATGCTCTATGCTGAACATAGTGACAACCCCTTTCTCACGCCAAGCTAATTAATACTAATGCATTTCCTGTCCTATTTGCAATTTTATTTCCAATAGACAATTTTGGTTTCTTAATTTGTTCTGGTCATCCTTTTCGATTGGTCAGTATTGTACCAGTCAGAAAACACTTCATGGCGGTTAAATAATCATTTATTCATTTTCAAAGTGGGCTGTAAAATGTTGGCTACAATTCGACATATGAGTACACGTAGGCAATACGATATTAACATTTTTTTTTTACCATGTCCGCTCCTAACGTGGAGCATGTGACCGCCTAATGGAGGTATCTCAACAGAAGTTTTCTATGAAAACTGCTTGTTACTCAGTTGCTCAACCTCTTTTTTTTCGATGAGAGTAGGGATATAAGGGTGGGGCTAGGACAGAACTAGTGGTTAGCTGATCGCTCTCGCTACGCCGCGTTTTCGAGGGTCGGACGGGTGGAAGGGAGTTTTTTAGACAAACATTCTTGACTAAGAACAGAAATCCATAAATCTATTTAAGAACTGTTCCCAACGTAGCCAACGACGTTACTAACTGCACCACGGAGCTGACAGTTAGCTCGACATAAGAGTTCTAAAGATAAATAAAAAGTAAAAATAAATATGTGTCTCACTTGATTATTAGGAATATGCCAGAAACAAATATCTACTTATCATTTATCTTCCTAATACTAAGGTTTTCCGAAAATCTATTTACAAAGAATCTTTTGTCCTTGCGTTCGGTTGTAACTTAACTTACGTTTTTGCGTAATTTCCATATGGCACTTGTAAACACTATAACACGTATTTTGCTCTGATGGAGGTCGTTTGAATAGAATATTGATCCCAACGTGAGTTCATCTCTGACCTTAATACGACTGAAAGAATTAGAGAGCTACATGAACAATATGCAATAAATTAAAAGTGACAATTGCCCCAGCGGGACTCTGGCTATGTATGCTGGCGTATCGTTTTACACGCATTAAGAACCTTACGACCGGTCATTATATGAATGGCTACATAAAACTGTAATACGTTCACGATGATTTAATCAAACCAGAATTATAATGAGATTTTTTCAATTTGTAATTTCGATTTAAATTTTTCAATTTAAAATTCGGCCAGCAAAGACACAATTTGTTGGTAAAAAAAGACATGTTTTCAAATAAGAATACTTAGGTTAAAAAATTAAGAGAGTATGCAATCACATCCTAGAACTGGAAAACATTAAGTATTTTAGCCAGCCTTTTGCTTTATATTCATCATTTCTAGTTTACCGTTTCTTGACACGTAAGCAGTGGCGTAGCTGTAATTTTGACTGTTTATGGTTGCTGTTAACATTCATACGTGTTTACATTGAATGCAAATCTACTCTTACTTTATTACATTTTGACCAATCACTAAGAACATATTCAAATACCACGTACATAATTGAACTGAAAAATAGAAAATTCATTTTCGGATCCTTAGTTTTCCAACTTAGACATTTGAAAAATGATTGCATTTAGTATTCAGTGCTTACTTAACCGAAGCACGCATGTTTAAAATATTTGGAATTTTCACAAGGCACACATTAAACACATTTCTCAAATAATTATTGTCATTTTTAATTTTTAGCAATTTATTCATTGCAGAATATTTGACACACTATGCCACTATGCTTATTCCCACCTTACATCTATGAAGATATTTAACAGTATTTTGAAAATGTCTGATATATGTATCTGGAATTACAGATTTAATTATATCGGGTTTTGAGATTAAAGTTATTATATTTAAACATTGATGCCGAAAGTCTGAACGTTTTTGGCAATCCCGTTTTCCAACCATCCTTAAATAAAATATTTAATTAAATTTATATAAATTTTGTATGCGTTTTGACAGTCAATATTTTAGTAAACAATATCCAGGTCAAACAAGTCATAGAAATGACAACTGTTTGAAACAATTTGAGTTGCATTATATGCAAATTATAATCTCATATATCGAATATGGAAACTTTTAAGCGTTATGTTGATCCACCGGTGGAGGCTACAGTTATAATTAATACATTTAACAATCCAATTAGAAGCAAATATTCACCCTATTATAAGCAACATAAATGAATAACGATAGAATCTCATAAGAAACATCAAAGTTTTTTGCGACAAAGATTTTAACATAAATACATCTTAAAGATATTAATTAAAATAAACGTTTAAAAACAACCATAAGGAAAAGCAGAAAAGAGTGGACACTTAATTTTCTTCATAATGGTATTGCTGGTATTGCGACGGCAGTGTTTCCGGAATGACAAACATCGTGGGAAAGGGGCAACATATTTTTCCTTTACGGGACTCGTTTTATTGTCTCATTGTAACATTGTCAATACATAGCAACATATAAGACTATGTGCCATATTCTCGGTAGTGGTTTTTTTCATCTTATGACACTCGTTACTGGCTAAAAATATCCAACCGTGCCTCATTACAATACCGGGTATGATTCCTCAACTTTGCATGTGTATAAATATTATATAAAACCACTTCACTCGGGGAATTCACAGCTTTACTATTTATTTGTTTGCTTAGTTGCCGTTTTCAATCATTTCAATCTTACTCATCCGCTCAATACGCTATTAAATCAAATTTTCTAACTTAATTCAGCTTTCTTTTATTTATAAAATATATTTATATTTTAAACTATTAACGTTCAGTTGCTATCATGGGGTCGGAACCTGGAATGTAAAATTTCAAATATTAAATTTTCAATCAATTGTTATGTACCCCGCCTTACACTAAATATTATAAATATGAACTTAATAGGGTCATTCACCTCATGCTAGCAATAACAAAATCGAATGTTTCTGCATAAAGGTAATACAATTTAATAGGTTACGCGCCCACTTAGGCGTGACCCGGAAATCTTCTAAATATAAACAATTTGACAAATATATAATGCAGTACTTTAATTATAGAAGTCAAAGCGAGCTTAGAGCTGGACACTTAACGTCGATTGTCGATCAAATCCTTTGTCTCTGGGCCTTTTTAAAAAATCATATAATCTTTTGGACATAACACAATTTATGCATACTCGACTGTGATCGTCAAAAAATACATGAGTTAATAATTGGATCTCATTTTAAAGACGACAGAGCAGGTCTCGGTCAAATGATGTAAATAAGAAAAATAAATTGACCACTCTTTGGAAAGGAAACATCATTTTACATTAGGTTTAGGTTTAATAATTTTGACCCGGCCATTTGATGTAAACCTCTATTATATCGATCCTCTCTACGTATAATCCCGTATCTGCAAACATGAGTATTTCATGGAGTGCATTTCAAAGATTCATAACGCAACTCACCATATAAAGTTTTCGATAAAAACTGTTTTTACTCTCTCCTGAACAATTTCAATTTTGAGGGTTACATCAATTGGCCAAAACACCGTCGATATGGAATATATGTACACAAAGACACCGTTGTTTGTGTCGTTGTCATACCTCCCAACCTACCCACCATTCGATCCTAAAGGTAATAGCGACTATGGAACTGATGGTCCTTTCGTGATTTCATCATTATAATCTCTTTTCTGAAAGCGGTGGAGTGACTGAATTATAACCAGTTATCGTATAAATCTCTTTAGTTGCTTTGTTATGACTCCATATTATAAGAAATAATTATTAAAAATGCTCACTAACTTAACGAAACCATATTAAATGTAGGTGGGTATTGTAAATATTTCTATAATGTATTTTTTATTCAACTTTAAATTCATTAGAACATCGAACAAGCGATTGAAAATCGGTCACCATCAAATCTACTGTCAAAAACACTTACTCCATCCAAATTGGGAACAAACGTGACTAAAAAATTGAACATATGAAGGCAGGAAGATCAGGGTCTTAGATAAATCGTTAAACATGTATTTTGATAATATCTTCGATATGTTATAAAAAAAATATTTTATCAATTTGAGACGCGTAGATATCAATGCAATGACGATTCTAGCGACATCTTGTCATACAACATTTTACAATGTACGTGTATTTTAAAATATGTCACTTTCCCGCCTGAGCACATTTCCGGAACAATTTACTAAGAAGCTTTGTGTACGTGAATCAAAGCAATTTAAAACGTTGTAAAGTTAACATATCCATATATGGCGGGTTGTTAAACGCTTTTGAAGTATGTAGCAATGTAACGAAACCTTACATATTTAATTAATATTTTGTCCAATGCAAGCCCGTAGAAATGTAAATTTGAGAACATAAACATCTATTGTAAAATATATTTCATATTGACATTAATTGGTGTTTTACAGCAGTTAATAATGCTATTAAAATTATAGATGTCTCATATATTTTTTTAACTTTGGTCGCTTCGGTTTATCGCACCCTTTTAATACATCTAAATAGCATTTATGCATGCTATTCGAAGTTTTTTTGAGAATTCCAGTAGTACTTTGGTAACGTTATATTAATTATATGCACCGAATATTCAAAATTATAGATGTTAACTGACATGTTTTTAGTTTTTTTTAAAATGAAGGCGTTTTTAATATTCCACAATATTTTCTCAACTATGTCAGCCCTCCATGTGGAGTTTATGAATTCCTAATGGATCAATTCAACAGAACTTGTTTTTACGAGAATGGCTCATTCATTCATTCATTCGCTTAACCTCACAATTTAGGAGAGAGTAAGGATTAAACGATGGGATAAGATAAGGACTAGTATTTAGCTAATCTCTCTCCCTATTCTCCGCATAGCATGTTTACAAAGGAATGTAAATACCACAAAAATTTATAAATATTCGGACTTGTGGTCTTCGCAAACAAATAGGATCACCACCCAAGAGCGTTGACCATTTTGCTACAGGCCCAGTGATATAATTTAGTCTTCTAAAAACGTTTCACTTTAAATTGTAAAAAAATTTTAATAAGTAAGCAGGCCGAATTTGAAAGTATATTATTACATGTTTATTTAAAAGTTGAGACCAAACTAAACATTTTTTTCCATGTCCGCTCCCAATGTGGAGCATATGGTCTCCTAATGGAGGTATCTTAACAGATTTTTTCTACGAGAACTGCTTGTTACTCAGTTGCTCAACCTCTTTTTTTCCAAGAGAGTAGGGATAGAAGGATAGGGCTGTGACAGGACTAGTGGTTAGCTAATCGCTCTCGCTACGCCCCATGAGGATGGGATGGGTGGGAGGGATGACTCAGACTACGAACAGAAATCCATAAATCGATTGGAAGATCAATCTATGAAAACCGTCCGCACCGGGAATTGAACCCGAGACATCCGTAACCGTAGCCAGTGACGCTACCAACTGCGCCACGAACGCCGACATGACTCATTTAAAAAAGAATTTTAGTTCCTACCAAATAAATTTAAATGTTTCTATAAAAAAATTGTTTTATGAAACGTTAAGCTCCAACAGAAGTTTAACTAGAAAATATAAAAATATTTTAACCCCGCTAAATTTAAGTACTTACTTTACTTTCATATCGCGTGCAGCATTCAACGTCACCCCAAAATAGAAAAAAAAAGAGTTTTTCAAAGTTTCAATATAATTCTTTAAGGCAGAAGGATCAATGTTGTCTTTCCAAATCAATTTTCATTTAATATAATATTAATATCAGCTCAATTTTGTGTATACGGCTGCAATATTATTTTTTAATTAGAGTAAAATATAGAGTGTAAGGCTTGTATTTAATTGTACAGCGTGTGAAATTCCGTGTGATATTTTTTACGTTCATATTGTTCACGTTCATCACGTTCATTGGAGAATGATTTATTTTTCATCTACTAACTCCCTTACTATCTTTTGTATGTTACAGCTTTCTTTTCGCGTGAAAGAAAAGAAAATATTAACACTCTTCAAACTGTTTTCAGTTTATAAATTAATAATATTAACATTCAGGCCTTATATTTCATCATTTTTTAATCTAAATCTTGAGATGTGTTCTTTCCGAGTCGTTGATCACCGCATATCAAATTATAAAATATTTAAAATTTTGATAATCGAAAATCGATTTGCAATTATATGTGACATATATTTATTACTTGAACCCGTTTGTCAAGATTTGTATCTAAAGCTCTTTTAATATTTCATACAATCCATTCAGGAACCTGGCTTGGCAAAAAAAGAAATACTGATAAGCATGTTAGTATAATTTCATGTGTCCGCTTAAATTATATTCAAAATTTTATTTAAAACATAAAAGATGCACAATCTTTGCAAAATGCAACCTCATACGTATAACAATGTTTGCATGCTGTATCACACCGCCATATTGGTAAATGAGTCATGTGAAAGAAATGCATAACAGTCAATCAAAACACGCTTCCGTTTTAGTACAAAGTTCCTAGACATAATCTGTTTTTAGAAAACATCTGTTCTTTAAGACTTTGTTTGACTAATGAATAATCCATTCCAATTTGGAAATTCCAATCAACGTGACAAAGGAAGAATTAATGCTGTAAAAGCGGTCATGCGAAATCAATCTCAACTTAATATTATAGGCTATATTTATTATCGTTTAATTTATTATTATACTAGGCTATTTTAATCTATTAGTCAAAAAATATTTCTTTTAATGATTGCAAACAAAGATAATAATATGTAATTGCCTGCAGATTTATGGACAATAAATTTTATTAACCGTGAAAGTGATATTCAATTTGTCGGGCTTGTAAATTGTGTGGGATTTTCAGTGGAATAGTGATAAACCTGTGATTTTAAATCCTAGCTAAAAATGCACAAATCAATTTTTAACTTATATATAAATATGTACCAAAGACACACTCGTCTTGGACGGCCCTTTGTTTCCATGTCCACTTCCTGAAATACGGAATATTGAGTAATTGGATAACAACCAGTCATTTTTACATCGTCTTCATTTCTCTACTTTCTCTGAAGAGTGCATAGAAGGCTCATAAAAATTTCAAAGTGTATTAAAATGCTACACTCCCTACGTATAATACCGTATCTGCAAACTTGACATTAAGAGAGCGTGTCAAAGTTTCAAAATGCAGTTACAAAGTATCGGTTATCTTCAAAATTAAGACATTTGCATTATTTTAAATCTAGTTTCTTATTTTATCTAAAGTTTTGCTCAAAAGTTTATAATTTTTAAAATATTACAGATACGATATTGTACTTCGGATTTTAGGTAAAGATTTTTCGTATAAGTGGCTAGTTACGTGTTTATACTTTACGAAAAAACGATTAAGTAGGTACTTTTCCCAATGTTGTTTGATGCCTACCTATGGAATTGAGTACGTGATTATACGCTGGGAATGTTGATGTTATAAAAGATTTTCAATCAGCAGAGATATACAGCTTTATACAATAATAATGTAAAGTTTTCATAAACTCTTAACTATAAAATAACCCATCGGGAATTTTAATCAATAGACATTCGATTTCAGCTGCGCATTTGATTTTTTTTGCAATACTCCTTTCAATGCAATTCACCCTTGTGTGTTATTTTCTCCCTACACGCTTCCTTCAATTATTCAATTATAGGACGTTTGAGAAATTGTGGCAGAATAATGCATCAATATGTTTTAAAAAGTTACAAATAAATATCATTTGAACAAGACTTTGTAGTGGTTTATTTCTGCGTTGCTCTGTTTATCATGCGTACAGCCGCACCTTTTTATTGTATGATTGTTTTTTTTTATATAATTTAAGACATCGAATGAGGGTGTTTGTATGTTTGTGGTAATGGATTATTAAATTGTATTATTAATATGATTTCAATATAATTAAATTATAAAACTAATAAATGAAATATTCTCCAATTATATCCACCCGAAGAATAGGGATATATTTTAGTCTGGGGTCTAAATAGCAATCACGCAAGGGCTCTATATATTGATTATTTCCTACCATTTCTGTCCCCTTGATAGTAGGTATGTCTCAATGTCAAGTTCAAGCTACCCCTATGTATACTGACCACAATATGGCGTCTCCCCGTACCGAATTGAAATAATCGATTCAGTCGTAAACATTTGAGTCATGAAGCATGTGAGTACTTCATAATAGAAGATTATTTTAATATCTAACGATTTCAATCATTTTCGATATTAAATTGCAAGAGTAAAGTAAACTTAAATATTTTATTTAATATCAATACTTGGAAGCAAGGCCGCCAATACGATTCGAGGAAGAGTTTATTGATGAACATATTATTACGTCATGTGATCTTAGAAATATCTTATTTACAGAAGTAAAACTTATAGGGTATTGTTAATAAATAACGTAAAAAATCTGTATGTATTAATAACTTGAAAATGATAATCTAATATTGAAAATTTATATTCTGTAAATAAAGTTGTTAAAGTTTTTATTTTTTACATACGAGTAAATTAAGTCAATGAATTCAGTGAGTATATATTATATAACAAGAAGATTTTAAGATATAAATAGCTTAAACCATATGATTTTTTAAATGAACACATATAATATGAAATATTTCCCGTATCGTAAACACGTGCTAATGGCAGTGAATTAAATTCCACGCTTGCCATTTTAATATCCTCGTAGGGTAGTGCTTCTTATAGAGGGTGTTAGCGCTGCCTTGTAAGCGAGTATTAGAGTTAATGACAAGTGGATTTATTCTTAAAGAGGTTACTGCTGGCCTCTTCTTAGATATTGCAAAAGCCTTCGACAGGGTATCGACCGAAGGGCTTGTATTGAAAATGTCGAAAGCTCGCATAGAATTACCACTGGTCAAGATCCTCAACTCATTTGTGACAGGGAGACGTTTCAAAGTCAAAGTGGATGGAACCCGGTCCTCACTAAGGTCAACCCAGGCGGGAGTTCCGCAAGGCTCTGTCTTGGGACCCATATTGTATAACATATACACGCATGACATTCCTTCCGTCGGGGGAAATGATACGATTATAGCTCAGTACGCAGATGATACGGCTATTTTAGCAAAATCCCGTAACCGGCAAAGTGCTGTCACACAAGTCCAATCAGTCGCCAATACCATAACGGATTGGTGTGACAACTGGAGAATCAAAATTAATGCTGAAAAGAGCGCGGCAGTTATGTTTTCTAAGGGCTTCATTAGAAAACCCAATTTTGATTGCATTCGCATGCACAATACAGAGATCAAGTGGTACAAAAAAGTCAAATACCTTGGACTCACCTTAGATAGTAGACTTAAATTCAACGAACACACCGCGATCAAAAAACGTCAAGCTAATGCTGCAAAAGGAAGATTAAACTTTTTGTTAAATGCGAGAAGCAAACTTACTCTCAAAAGCAAGCTGCTCCTCTATACAGCAATAACTCGCCCAATTATGGTGTACGCTACTCCGGTATGGGCTCATGCTCACCACAAGCATCTGAAAACTCTTCAGATTATTCAAAATAAATCATTGCAACAAATATGTAACGCCCCGTAGTACGTACGTAACTCGCTACTACACAGAGACTTAAAAGTACCAACGATTCGAGAGCTCGTTCGCGAAATGTCTCAAAAGTTTCACAGTGATGTAGGCAAACATTATAACCCAAGGATCTCTTACCTACAAAATTATGATGAGACAATACTCAAGAATTCGTTTAGACCGAGTGCAGTTCTGCTCAACGACCCCCTATATATGTAAATAGGGATTTCTTTGTTTAAATTAAATAAACACGACCCCTTGTAATAGAAAATGACTTTCCTCTGGATGCTTCCTTGCGTATTGCATGTGCATGTGTGTATGGGTGTATGCGTTGGTATATATATGTATATCTGTGTAGGTGCGGTATGCGGGGAGGTATATTTATATAAATGCAACTGGTGCCCACGTGAATTGGCTTCATTGTGGATTGCTTAGCTCCGTAGTGATCACACCCTTCTATCTGCAACGATGGAAGTGGAAAAAAAAAACATTAGAGATGAAGGAGACTCAAAGAACTATGACGCTAACGCGCCTTAGGACTTAATGCTTCATCAAATTGATATAAAAAAAAAGCGCTGACTTGTAAGCGTTTATATATTTTGATTATTTGGGAGGCGGGTGCCTTTGAAATACAATTTGACGATGGTACAATCAGTCATTTCTGTCAATCCTTGTGAAAAGATTGCTTCAATTTCTTTGATTTAGTGTATCCAAGATTTTTTGTACTTAAATTGGTTTTTTAATAATTGACACTTATTTCAAGCAATAAAAATAGAAAATATGTTATTTTCAGATTTTGTTTTTACTTGATAGCTCTAGTGAAGAGAGCGATGGCTTTAGTAAGGTGAATAAACACTGATTTAGATTGTTGATAAATTATTTCGCAGAGAAATAGTTTAATTGAATGTTCAACAATCAAATTGATTTAATACATGCATATTTACAGAGTAGATAAACTGTACAATTAATGAAAATATTTAACAGGCCGAAGAGTAAAAATAAGAATAAAACCTTTCCTTCAAAAATATTTTCACATTAAAAACATTATCGTACTCTTTAGGAGAGTACGATAATGTTTACTACATACGTACTTTGCGTACTCTTAAGCATATGTAATTATTCTTATTTTATCATTATACATATTTAAATCGATTGTAAAGAAGACGAAGAATAATCTACTCAATGGGGAGGTGGAGCGTCAGCACACTTCGACTGCCCCAAGTCCGGCGTCCTGATAAGGATGATTCACAGGTTTCTTCGTCTTCTATTAAAACTCACTCGTCAGTTAACTTACTCTTTATTTGCAGTTAGTTTATAATAATGCATTCCTCGAAGGCAGTAACAGATACAAAAACACAGTTTAAGGTACACGATTTGAATTAAAAAACGCGGCAAGTGGTTTTACGATAGTCGCAATTTCGAACCTAAGCCGCTGTGGCCTTGCCGATAGCGTTCAGCCCCTCAGACCCGCCGAGTGCGAAGTGACCATTTCTCTAGACGTCGGACGCTTTTTGTTTGCGACTAACGGTAAACAAACAAATATGACAAATTATTTTTGAACGGTAAAATACTAGGGTACATACATATTTTCAAAAGGATGTGAATTATGTAAATTATTAATAACAATGCATGTAGTGCACAATAATGAATTTACTTATTGCCTTAGCAGAGACATTACATATTAAATTGGCATTAATAGGAAGAGTATGTAGGCGGGTCTTGAATCGCTGGAAGACCCCTGTCCGCCCCATAAGTAAGGGGCGGTGTGAAATCATACATGGAAACAAACTCGGAATAGTTGACGTAATCTTGAAATAGCTGAAAATAAAAAGAGATATCGGTTTGCGTAAACAATATTTGATTCTGGTTGAATACCAAATATTTATATCACTTATTTATCGCCCTTTGATTTTAAGAACGACAACATTGAATGATATATTTCAGATGTGTTCTTTTATGAGCCATTCAGGTGAATGTACATTATTATGAATGGCTGATAATGGGAAATGTTTATCTCTCATATATCATATTATAACTGTTTAAACATAATAACTTGTAAATATGTGACACTTTAGACAATTTATGGCACTTCCGTAATATTTAATAGTTTGCTTAAAAAAGAGGCGCTTTGAAAGATACAAGTTTATGAAACCTCCAGCGAAGAGCTTTATAGCTTTTCTTAGAATGTGAATAATAGTCGTGGTGGTGGAAATTACTCACTTGTCAATTTTGCCAAAGTACAAATATCTCAGGGATCAATTTTCACCTACATTAAATTTAGATTTCTTAAGCCGTGTGTGAATTTTCATACTGAATTAGTTCTAAAACTTAATCAATTTATCGCCAAATTGAGTATTAAACATAGTTTCTGTACCGTTATTGTAGCTTATTTGAATTACGTGACGCAATGCTTGAGTTAATATATCTTTCTGATCGTGCAGACTTCTGTTAGGTAAAATGTCGTCAATTTTCTTTTTCCTAACTCCAATTATCACAGACATCGCTGCGGTGCATGACTCAAAGCTCTATCTATAAAAATAATTTTAAATGCAAAGGTTTGGCAAAGTGTCTGTAGAAGTTTAAACTCTTCCTGCAATGTTCACTGGCTTAACGTGGACCTGGCTTGAATCAATGCTGGGGATGCCCAAGGGCAGCCTGAATCCTACCTGTATCTTCTACCGACCGGATGGATTCCGTCGCTCCGGAAGGCCGCTGATGACCATTCATAGCATGCACTTGGTGGAGCTACGGACCACTGGGATCACCTTTGAGGAGGCAATTTGCCATATGCTCCGAGTAGCGAGTGGATATGATAAAAACGGCTGTACAATGATTTGATAACAACCATTCGTCATAAGATCGACCTTCCAGGATAACGTATTTGAAAAGTAGATTGGTTATCAAACACTCGACACCTCCCCTACATTTTAAGCGTATGCGATCTCTAGTTGCAGTCAATGAAAAATAATCGCGGCAGTAAGCGATTGATTTAATGGAAAATGAATATCTGTAATATAATATATAATATATAATTTATCAAATGGTTTTATTAAAAAATGTACACTTATATTTAATTTGTTAAGTTTTAGTTATGTCTCTGAACCAGTACTCTTTAAATATCAATTGCTGAAACAGTCCGATGAGAATCCATGCGCTCGATGTTGCAAGTGACTACAGATTTTGCCAAGTTTTTTTGTTTTTGCGTTCAAAGTTACATTAAACTGAAAACAAATTGCACGCTATTTTTAAAGATCATTTTCGGATATCCTTATTGCTTATTGTTTTATATACGCAATGAATCAACATCACCATTTCTTTTTCAACTTCACGGTGGGCTGAATACTAAAGGAAATAATAAAATATAAGTAATGTAACCAAAATAATTTGTTATTGAAAGGAGTTCTCTTCACGAGATGTGATTGATTACGTTGTTTATGCAATTTAAGAAGAGAAAAGCAAAATATATTTTGCATTGCAGAAAATTGTGAATGCTTCAATTTTGCCTTATTATTTGTTTGCCCGAGAAATCTTTTACTGAAGTGGTATTGAACGATGAAATAATAAGTATCTACTTAATTTTGTGTTATAAAAATGTGTCTTGTAACAATTTATTTTTTTAATTTAAGACATCGACTGAGGGTGCTTGATGGAATTTCAATATCAAATTTGGATTATTGAGATTTTGTACACTTCCATGTATTTTGTCACTAACGACCCGGGTTTCGCCTTTCGGCATCTTCAGGCATTCGAGCACACGAATGGACTCGAACTGACAGACAGTAAACAGTGTCTAACGTTTATATAGAAGATACAAATACGACAAATATTATTTACGAGGTAAGATATTATACGTCTGAGAGCCACACTAATACCTGAGTTAACATTTAGAGAATTGCTTTAATCCTTATTTTGTAAACAACCCATTAGCAGAGTGGCAAATAGCCGCTTTCCAACATCTTTTAGAAATACCAGTGATTTTACAATTATAATAGCATTGTGGGTTTCGACGGGATGCAATTCGACGAAAGGCTAAATATATACAATCATTCCACGTTTAGTGACATCTGTTAGGTGTTTCAACGTATAGGATATAATAACGGAGAATTAGGAAGGTTCAGCTGCTCATTCAGAATTGGCAAGGAATTTAACTGGGCTCTATTGATTTCCAAAATTTCTTGATAAAATAATTTATGATCCCCCATGTTTTTATGCAACAGTTTAACCCCATCATCCGCATTAAACGTATGGTTCTCCATTAGCAAGTGATTTGCGAATGTCGAAGTTTCTTTTTTTAATCTAAAGGCAGCTAAATGTTCTGATACCCTTATATCTAATGTACGTGTGGTTTTACCCACATAGAAATGTTGGCAATCACTGCATTGTAATTTATAAATACCAGATTTGTTCTTAAAATGGACTCTATCTTTATTGTTAATAAGTAATTTGCCTAGAGAATTTTTGCAATAGAACGCCGGTCTGACACTATCAGCGAGTTGTTTTTTAATTTTAAAACTTGTGCAACCTAAATAACTAATTCTATGCCAGTTCCTAGGTTGGTCTACGTCTTTAGACAAGTTCCCGAAATATAGCATCTTTTCTGCTAATATGCGTTGTTTTTTTGATACAAGACTATCTATAAGAGACGCCTCAAAGCCATTGTTAATGGAAAGTTGTTTAATAATGCTTAGTTCGGTTTTAAAATTAAATTTACTTAGAGGTATAGTAACCAATCTGTGAATGTCAGAATGAAACTCGGCCAATCTATAAGAGAGAGGGTGCATAGACTTGTTAATTATAACGACTCCAAAAATGTCGGTTAACGAAGTATTTTTAATTCATGAATAGAGTTTTTAATATCAATTTTTAGGGTCAAGAAAAATTATGTTCTTGCCCTCTATTTCTAAAGTGAATTGAATTTTATCATCTAATGAGTTAATAAAGTTATGAATGTTAATGAAAATAGTCTTTCAGTCCCATTAAATAAACAAACAATATCATCTACGTAACGGAACCAATAAACTATGTTTCTAACTTCTGTTTTATTGCTAAAAGAACCCTCTGAGGGTTCACAGATTAGTCACTATACCTCTTAGTAAATTTAATTTTGAAAACGAACTAAACATTATTAAACAAATTGCCATGAATAATGGCTATGAGGCGTCTCTTATAGATAGTCTTGTATCAAAAAAACAACTTACATTAGCAGAAAAGATGCTATATTTCGGGAACTTGTCTAAAGACGTAGACCAACCTAGGAACTGGCATAGAATTAGTTATTTAGGTTGCACAAGTTTTAAAATTAAAAAACAACTCGCTGATAGTGTCAGACCGGCGTTCTATTGCAAAAATTCTCTAGGCAAATTACTTATTAACAATAAAGATAGAGTCCATTTTAAGAACAAATCTGGTATTTATAAATTACAATGCAGTGATTGCCAACATTTCTATGTGGGTAAAACCACACGTACATTAGATATAAGGGTATCAGAACATTTAGCTGCCTTTAGATTAAAAAAAGAAACTTCGACATTCGCAAATCACTTGCTAATGGAGAACCATACGTTTAATGCGGATGATGGGGTTAAACTGTTGCATAAAAACATGGGGGATCATAAATTATTTTATCAAGAAATTTTGGAAATCAATAGAGCCCAGTTAAATTCCTTGCCAATTCTGAATGAGCAGCTGAACCTTCCTAATTCTCCGTTATTATATCCTATACGTTGAAACACCTAACAGATGTCACTAAACGTGGAATGATTGTATATATTTACCCTTTCGTCGAATTGCATCCCGTCGAAACCCACAATGCTATTATAATTGTAAAATCACTGGTATTTCTTAAAGATGTTGGAAAGCGGCAATTTGCCACTCTTTTAACGGGTTGTTTACAAAATAAGGATTAAAACAATTCTCGAAATGTTAACTCAGGTATCAGTGTGGCTCTCAGACGTATAATATCTTACCTTGTAAATAATATTTGTCGTATTTTTATCTTCTATATAAACGTTAGACATTGTTTACTGTCTGTCAGTTCGAGTCCATTCGTGTGCTCGAATGCCTGAAGATGCCGAAAGGCGAAACCCGGGTCGTTAGTGACAAAATACATGGAAGTGTACAAAATCTCAATAATCCAAATTTATTTTTTACTGAAATCAGCCAAATGCATATTGAAAAAAACTGCCTCAATCTATTTTTAGTTAATATATATAATGCAGTAGATTTAGCTTGCTTAAAATGTTTGTAAATAAATAACACTTGTTATTTTGGAACTCTTCTATTTGGCAATGATGTAAACGTTATTACTTTACAATCATTTCATTATATTATAGATCGTTTGAAAAGTTATCTCAACTCACTCATCTTTCGTACGCTCTACTATACGCACAAAAGTTTATCTGAAAGCATTTTATTTTTTGTCTTCATCCGAAAAATTAAACTGTGAATCGTAAAGGAAATATATATATATAAGAGTCATATAAAAATGAACCATAGATATGCTATCGGAATCTGCATTCAAGAAAATTTACAAAATTATAATTATTATTCGGAATCAATTTTGTCGCTTCATATTTTGCATCTGTTTTCATGATCCAGAAGACAATGGGTTCAAATCGACGCGACGAACTACAATAATATCCAAAATTCTGTGATGATATTAATGGATAGTCCCTCAAAGATTTTTCAACGTATTAAAATGTCATTTCTCCTTCATAAATGTAAGAAATAAAACATTAATAATATGATGAAGGTTCTATCGATTGGTGGTTAATCTATAAAACCGCATTATATCCTTTTTTAAAATAGTAACATGGTGATATAGTAATAACGTTGCAATAGCGGCATGTCTCGATATATCAATATTAGGCATAGATATGTATGTATCTGCGTTATTAAAATAATTATTTCCGACATCGATTTTTCATTTGTCGGCGTCGCAGCATCATTTTTACGAGGGCGTCTTACAAAGTGATTTTGTTGTATCCGATTGCAACACGAGTTGAAAAATGAATTCGAAAACTGTATTGAATAGATTCTCCCACATAAAAGAATAATATGAATCATTCAAAACTCTTCGCATCTTATTTATTTTATTACACTAAAATAGATTCGTGTTTTCGATTAATTGAGTGATTTCTCATATTAAATAAGGTGTTATAAAATTATGTGATATAAACGAAAAGTCTGCGAGCTGAATGCAGTCTTTATGTTAAATTTATGGACAGCTTATTTATACAATATAACAAAATGATGCCCTAGCCTTTATGTCGCATTAAGTCTATGGCGTATTCGGGGTAAAGTTTTCACGGAACGAAGGGCAAAATAATACGTAATTCTTTTATGATTGTAGGAGAGATTGGTTAATATTTTTTTATCTTATACTCCCGGTTACTTAGAATTAAGAATGGTATGTAAATTTATTTGATATTTTGTTTTTAAATCACTTTATATGAATTCGAGAAGGATTTTAACAAAATCCCTCAAGAATAGATACGACAAAAATATTTGTTTTATTTTTTACCATTTCTGAATTGTCATTGTTTTGTTTTGTCACTGTTCTATTTTGTCATGAAACCCTAGCTATTATATGCCATTTAATTTTTGTTTTTTATATAAAATATTTGATGAATAAATTGTGTAATCTCTTAGTCTGTTATTCATTTTCTCAAAGTTGCCACACATCAAATTAAATTAAACTGTTATCAAACGTTATTGATTATTCACAGTGTAGCCGTGTATTGCCCGTCTTAAGATTCAAATTATCGATAAAATACTGAATTGATACCGTCTAGTTTTTTTCCAGACAGAGATTTTTTCAACACACCAATGTATCACGAATTGATAATAAAAGTCCTAAGTATTTCAAGCCGTATGAGCTTAAAATCATTTGTGTAAGTAAATAAAGATATATGCATCTTTTATAATCAGCCTATAAAATGTTGTCTGATCATTAGTTTATCCATAATTACATTAGGTAATATAAACTTGACTCCGGACATACATATGATTCTACTCAATAGCTTCATTAACGTTATGCAGTATGCAAATGATGTATCGCACATAATTAATCTAAGCTCATTATAAATTACGAACTTCCGCCAAGGTAGGCCAGACTTAACCTAAAGCAAACCTTCCGGATATGCGTCAATTTGATATCAGAAGAAAATGAAATTATTACATACTCGTGTAGGATTAAAGCCTTCATTTCCCAAATGTCACTTTCGCTTTTGTATATTTAGATTTATATCATGCATTTAATATTGTCGACTATTTCTAACTGTGAAATATTAATATTGAACTCGAAGCGTGATGTGTTTATTTGGTTTGATAACAGGACCGAATCCACGCATTTATAAATGTTTAGTAAATAATCTATGTAGTTTCAAAACTATATGCAATGGAAGATAACTGTAATATTCGTGCATATTTGTTCACTTTTTGAATCATTATTTCTGCGTCTGAGGAGTGAATATAATAAATTAAAAATTATAAAACTAATTTTCACAATTGTCTATGAATGAAAATCTGTCTGTAAATCGTATTTCCAGAAGAATATTATCGCTCCTCTAAACCAGGGGTCTCCAAACTAAGGCCCGCTTGCACTAAGGCATCCGATCTCAGACCTTTTTTATGATCGCGGGTTAGGTCATCAAGTGCGATTTCATGTGTTAAATTATACATTTAAAATTTAATTTGTGTCTATTATTGCTTTAATTGGAATGCATATCTGATTTAATATTTTTTGGGCATTGAAATGGTTTTTTTTGTTGATTTAAAATCAGACAGTCATTTACAGGAAAAGAGAAAAAACCACGACCAAGATAATTTTATGTTCTATTTTATTTACTGCATCTATTTAAGAAGCGGGCTTGATTTGTATTCCATTTCTAATTGCTTGAGAACGGTTCTTACGAAATATGAGAAGGAGGTAGACCACAATGCATTTTTGTGAATTATATAAGTTTTATAAATAAATAATTACATGAACAAGCTGAGCTACACGTTGTAGTTAATCTGGAAGTTTTAATTTGATGTATGAATTATTTTTTAGCATTAACAGTGAATCCCAAAATCCCGGGATTGTATAAATATTAATACTGGTATTACGGGATTGAATAATTGACCGGGATCCCAGGATTGAAGCCCTAGCTAGCACCACCAATCCGGCTCGCCAGTTTTTTTTACACAGATAAGTAGTACCGAATGTGGAAAAACGCCACGTGTAAAATTTATGCAATGATCAACCAAATTTTTTGTCGGAAGGACTTAATAATATGAGTGTATAAATCAGGCAGAAGCTGGTTTTATCCTTGTCGACTATCAGCTATTTCCGCCGCAATGAAATGTCCTTGACACTTACACATAAGTACCAACCTTGCGCGTAATTTAAATCTACAGTATGTTGGTATGATGAGCTAGCTAGGTCTTAGCCCTTAGGACTTCGTGGAGGAGTCAGTGCGGCCCTTTGATTTATCAAATTAAACTATTTAATTGCATATGCGTAAGGTTTTCGTAATTATATTTTTAAATGTGTGTTAGTACTGCTGATTCTAAATTGAGAGTTATTTTCCCAAATATCTAAGCTTTACTTCGAATTTGATAACTGATATAAGAGGATTTGTTATCAGAATATATGACGATTATTTAAGCAAAGTTTGTGAGGTTTTTTATGTAAATATATACATATTATAATAATATATATGACAGTTTCTATTATCTTTCAAATCATTTATCCTAAATTATCGTATGGCTTTGGTTTAAAATACTCGTCATGAGTGTTCTATAACTACTCCTAATATTCTAAACTTAATTTTGGTAAGGATTATGCTAAAATTTTTCAAAAAAATTTGATTGTATTAAATACTGACTAATGACTTGACGTTGGCTAAAACTATTTTTTGCAATAATCATGTCAATGAATGCGGGACTGTTCATAGTAAAATGACCACAATCTGTGCATGGCGTCTGATTTATGAATGAATAGAATTTTAATCATTCAAGTAATAGACGCATAAATAATTTTGTGTATTTACTAAGATTTGCGGAGGCGTATTTTTATTAAATACATGTAATTAATGATTTTGTATAACTGCATCGTTCCCGTTATCTTATGTGTGCTTGCATTATTGCAGTGCCGTCAAAATTCAAAAACGACACTTCCCTTCATTTAAAATTTTTATACGATTAATTATTTGATAAAATAAACCATCTCCTTTAAGGTGTTAACTGTCAATTCTTGGTGGAAAGATATTATATTTTAAAAAATAAAACACAATTTGTTCGTACTACTTCCACATGTTTAAAATGATCAGTACCTGTTTCGCTCATCACAAGCATTATCAACTGATGATCAATATAGACCATTTTAATACAATGTATTTTTGCTGTGACATATGCTATTTATCTTACTTTTCTTTTGTGCAACTTTTAGAACTATAAATATTAAATAATTTATGTAATCGTTTCTATAAAATTCAATGGCAATTGAAATAATATATTAAATGCATAAAACAACTAAACCTATCAAAAACACGTTATCATTAAATTCCTGCTTGACCATCGGGTGCATACTTAAAAAATATAAGATATCTGACATAGGTAATTTAAATTAATAAATGGTTCTACCATTTTCCATAATCGTCACATTTGAATATTTTTAATATGAGTTCAAAATTGTTAAGCAATTAAGCAATTGTAATTTCGTCCATTCTAAGCTATTTAGGATAAGACGATTAAGTTATATATCTTTATTAACTCGTGGAGAAAAGACATGGCACCCACATCTCAATATGCCTGAAGTGAAAATGTTTACTTGTAAAAATAAACATGTGAAAGAAATTCAAGTGTGGCCAAAGACGAAAACTAATGAACAGTAGTTTTACTGTTACTCAGTAACAGTCGTTTTTCTTTTAATGTTATATACTTACCTCAGTTCGAGTCCATTCGTGTGCTCGAATGCCTGAAGATGCCGAAAGGCGAAACCAGGGTCGTTACTGACAAAATACATGGAAGTGTACAAAATCTCAATAATCCAAATTTTTTATACTTACCTTCATAATAGGGAAACATTTGATTTTATGTCGATTCGATATTATCAGAGATATAATTGAAGCACGCTACTGCATAGAGAAAATTAAATGCACATAATTTATGTAACATCATACGGTACTTTTTATTCCCCTATCGAGAAGCTTAATCTCATATAATTTTACCCACGTAAAGTAAACAAAAATTTGTCAATGTAATCTTAAACTGCTTTTCATAGCTAAATTTATGTTAAGATATTACGAAATATCTTTTAAAATACACCGAAATTATATTTACTATGTATGATATACAATTTTTAAATTGCAGTTTTATTTAAAATGTAATATCTTAACTTTGTTCTACATGCATGTGTAGGTAAATAACGGGATTTATTTTTAGATTGGGGATACTCAATATTTTAAAATATGGCAACATTATTTTTTATTGCTTGCTTACTGAGATTTTGAATATGGAAGATTCTGAATACTTACATATTTCAGATTGCTTAATTTACAATGAAGAGCAAGAGATCAAAAACATGGTGGGTATCGTAAACGACATACTGTATTCTATCTTAATTCTACATTAAACTGAATAATAGTATTAACATACGATTATATTACAACGTGAAGGCATTGAACCCTACTTCCGGCCTGCAAAATTGTTCATCCTATCAGACTTTGTAGTTATCGAATAAATATATCATTTCGTATGCGTCGTAGTTCTTTGCTAATTATAATAATGGTAGCGCAAGTCTTAATTGTTTTATTATTACAAATAAACTTTTATAAAAAAATAATGAATGTCCGATAGCGATTATAAAATCGAAAAATATCCAGATTCATAGATATGTACATTACCACTTTCAAATATAGCACAAAAGTTCTTTTAGTATACTAAGTATGATACTAAGATTTGGGGTTAAAGGGGGCGAATTAAATAGTAATTAGTAACGTAAATCGTGCAATTTTCAAATTATAGAAGTTTTCAACTACACCATCCATACTGTGAGTGTGGGGTGATTGCTCCTGAGATAGTCCTGGCGTTGTCAGTTTTTAACGAACGCTGTCACATTACGGTCTGTTAATCCATAGCGTGTGGTTCGGGAACTTCTCTAATGCAATGAGGTTCTAATCATCCTTATGTTGAATATTTTTAATTTAAAACCTTGGACTGAGTTCAATATCTAAACATGTAATGTACAATAATGATTGAGCTGTGAATTGTTGGTCTCTGTGGTCTATTGGTAAGAGCTTTACCATATCCGATCATATGGGTCTGGGTTCCGACAAGGTCAACATCGAATAAAGATTTTCTCAATTACAATTTGTGATATTGGACATTGGGGTGTGTAATTTCATTTCTCTTCGAGTTGATCGAATGAATTATGAAAATTTCTCATCTGGTTTATATGATGTGCTTTAAAACATTTGGAGCAATTATTATCTGCAAAGACAATCTTTGAATGAATCGTTCATTATGAAGACGTTTGAATATACAAGATATATTCAAAACGAATTAAATTAAGCAAAATAAATCAACTGCTATTTTTATGGAGAGTTCATCAACAAATGAAGAAGTGCTAGAAAACAAATAATATATGACTTTGTACATAGAACTACTAAATCAATTGATAAAAAAGTGTAACAAAACAGTCGTTCCCCGTCAATACGAATTTTCAATGCGATCGGAAACGGGATCAATGAGAAACGATGCTTCACGAGTCATAAATCGTACCTATAGTTGGAATTGTTGGCTAGATCGGTACTCCGAACGTTTAGCTGCATTATCCTACGCTGTTATAATTCATTGGCAGTTCCGGTAACAAGGCAGATTTATTTTTACTTCGTGATTGAAATGTGTTGAAGGGATCATGACCTACCATTGATTTTGTATCATCAGAAAACAGAATATTTATTTTTTGTGTTTCAAATACCCCTGGTCGTATTCTGTAACACGGCAGTTATAAGTCGGACTATGTGGTCTAGTGGTGAAAGCCTTACCCTAGCGATCAGATGGGTTTGTGTTGAGTTTTCAATTTAAATTTGAGATCTTGAACATGGGTTTTTGTCATGTCGTTTCTCCTCGATTTGATCTCGACGGAGTAATTTTATTTTTAGCTATAATGCCGAATATTTTTTTATTTATTTTCATAATTTATTATAAAATTGTGTTTTAAAACTTTTTGCCAGAAGTGTCTCAGGAGTCTTAGTCGTTTTGCAAATTTTAAGCACAGGCTAATACGAATCTTCTCACTTTTCATATGACGCCGCTAAGGTATTGAATGCAATACAATTTTCCGTCGTAGACACTAACCGCACCCGACCGGTCGTACCGTATTATATTAAAATATGATCGAATAAGTGCTTCAACAGCCCTTTGCAATAGCACCAACATAATAATTCGTCACTGTAGCTGAATGGTAAAGTTCTGTAGCTTTCGTTGCACTAGTAGCCCGTTTAATGATTCGAATTCGCCGAATGGACTTTTTCATACTGTAATCATTATTCTTTCTGTATAGGTATTCTGTTGAAATAATTCGTAGTAATCCATAAGCGCTCTAAATTGAGAATATACATAGTATATTATATATTTGTCCGTGAATTCGGTCGCTCTTTCATCTAAATATGTGCATTTATTTGTCGTATTTCAATGATAATTTAATTGTATAACACAAAATTAGAAGTTGATAAAAATGACATTTTTACTCATCACTAACTACGATTAGAAAATTTGATGAACCAATAGTCTAACAAATAACTGTTTTAAGTACAAAATCGTCAATCCCACGCGATATTATAATATATTCTTAAGCCGCATCAAAAGCAAAAGAAATAGTATTTTATATCTGAATATACCACTAAATTAGAAACGATTTCTGCTAATCAGTATGTATGTCTACTTCAGTTGTTGTTTATTTAAATTTATGATGATGAAGTGGATACTATCAATACAAAGCATGCTATATAACATAAACAGTATGCTGTTCGTTGTTGGTAAATTCTTCTTTTGACTGTCTTATTTCTACGTTATTCTAGTATTGTTGTGCACATCCGAAGTGTCTTTTAATGTAACTTTTAACTTAGTACTCGTAAATGTCGGTAGAAAATGATTTTTCGTTTTCTTTTATCGTGACAAAACGCGTAATAAATTATTGCCAATTGCTCAATTGCGCAGCATGAGTGATGGTGAGTGTGTACAACCACAATTGTTTGTTTTGATATCTTAGTTTATCTGATTGATTTTTTAATACGAAGCGTATTACTTTCTGAATTCATAATAAAACAAGATTAATGAAGTCACTCTCTATTTATAAAAGAATTTTGCTGTCAATTGTGAAATTATTCGAAATACTTTTTGAAAATGAATGTACAATGCTTTTAGAGTGATATATTGTCTTCTTATTCTTAATCTATTTAGCAAGTTCCGTCAAAATCTGTCTTAAAAAGTTATAAAACAATATCGTTGAACAATTTTAAAAATATTCCTTGCGACATCACTGTCCTGCTTAGTAAAAACACAGTATTTGGGGGTATGATAAATTGAATAATTTGAAATATTTTACTTAAGAAAAACCAGAGTAAAATATATATTTAGTACTGAAAAAATGTCATAATGTTTTTATACTTATTGAAAATTAGCTCGACTTTGTAAGTATTTAATTAAATATAATTATATAAACCTTTGCATATTATGTCAAAAAATCACTATCCAGATATAGAAAAAGGTAATTTAAAATAACAGAACATGCAAATACTGTGTTTTTATTTAGAAGCGCAGTATAAGCATATTATATTACTTCACTTGGGGTGAAGAAAGAATTCGTTGATAAATTGTTGCGTGCGACCTGACTTGTCAATATCAATAGCGGCCTTTACTCCCTGGCGCGATCGGGTGGTGTGTGTGGTTTAAAAAGAGAACGTTACTCACACTCTTTCTCGTTTTAAAGCACATTCAACCAATGCCCGTGGAAGCGCCTGTGTGCAAAGACGGCTATTATTGCGCTTCGTGTGTCAGCGATCATATAATATAATAATAAAAAGAGATATCGCATGTTGCAGATTGCACTTGCTGACTTGACCTAATCATAAAAATGAATGTAATGTTTTTTTTTGGTTGCTTGATTTAATATCTAAGACAACTTTTATAAGAATTGTTCGTGGTCACATTTGAGATAAAAATAATGAAATCGTGACATAAAAATATCATGACGAATTTTCGCAAACATTTTGTATCCATAAATACGAATTGTCATAGATAGACCTCCTTTCCATAATTACTGTAATCTTCTGTACCAAGATAATTTTTATTAGTATCTAAATAGCATTGTTTCAAGAAATATTCCCTCCATTTAAATCTAAAAAAAAACATAAAAACGTAAACATGCAAAAGGCATTGTTTTTTTCCTTTAAATATATTAATATAAGTAGGTGAAAGTACTTATCCATGACAAATTTTGACAGCTGTGCGAAAATAAATAAATTTTGCAGATTGCGATGGTAATTGAGAGAGACATGTCATAATTATAAGCGCAAATGTATCAGTTAAGTGTATCTGTCGGCAAAATCGTGCTTTTCCCATGTTTTCACTTTTCGCTTGTCACTTTACGATCTAGACCTCACTTAATCATACACTTTGAGTATGATTTGCAGAATTGAAAATGCAAATTAACAAGTGAAACTGTGCTGACATAATCCAGGCGGTATTTACCGTCACGAGCTCAATTTTTTTAATCGTCAATCAGACACAAAATAACAAGCAAAAGCTTTGTTTTATGGATGGGTATATTCCAATGTTTAAATGATGTATAGAGACAAATTTCACTAACTAGTTCTATTTGACAACTGAGAACGTATATTTTTTAATGCTAACATACTAAAAAATATTGCATTGTTAATATTATAAATGTATTTGGCATTTGAGCTAGTCAATTCACTAGATAGTTTTAAATTATTTGAGATAAACTCAATCAAAACTTTAATAAAACATTCGAAATTAAAAGAGCTACATATCCATACCCAATATGTTTAAACGGTTAATAGAAAAAAATATATATGTTTGATAATATAATACAATTATCACCTGAACTTCAGGCTAGAATATAAGATTCGCTAAGCAGACCTCTTACCCATAGTCAATAGTATTTAAAGGCCAACTTGCCCGATGAAAAATCAATGGGATTTAATTTAAGACATCGACTGAGAGTGCTTGGTAGAATTTCAATATCAAATTTGAATTGTTGAAATTTTGTACATTTTCATGCATTTTGTCACCAACGACCCGAATTTCGCCTTTCGGCATCTTCAGGCACTCGAGTCCATTCGTGTACTCGAATTCAAATTTTCAATGAGATTTATTAAATAAACACGAGAGGCAAAGATGTTAGATTATTGAAAAAAAACGTTTCTTAATGAAAAAATAGGCTGGAATAAATTCTCTCATTTATTCGATATATATTATACCTAATATTATATCATTCTTACGATATAATTATAAAAATATATATTTTGTTACTACAAACTGTATAAAAAGTGTTTTGAAGTAGTTCATATCAGCCGATTATTTGCACGCACTAAAATATTACGTTTATGTCTCTTATTCTTATACGTTAAAACTGTTTAGTCGGTACTAAGTTACAATGTATTGGTTTTCAAAATAACTTAAAACTTCGCACGGCGATGTCTTATGATACACCTACAAAATTGTTGTATGTTATGCTGTGTTTTTGTAACCCTAAATTACGATAGTAAATCAAAGGAAATATTAACTTTTCAATTTAATTCTAAATCACAGTTCGAATACTTAATTAGTTACCCATTATGTCTATATTAAGAAGAATGTAAATTTCCATTTTACACCTCCGTCGACACTAATCCAGATGGGATTTGAAATTAACTGCGGTTTACAATAATTAATCGAGTATTGTACTGAGGTTGTGGGTGTCAAAGAAAGTTCAAATTTAAAAAAGAATTTAATATAAGATATATTTGTGGTAGAAACTGTATAGTTATGTCATATGTAATATGTACACTTAAAAATAAAATCATGATAAGGAACATATTGGAAACTGGCCATCTGCTTCATATGAAAATATTATAATGCCTTTTATGACACTGTACATTAAAATAAATAAATTAAGATTATATGATTTACAATTGTGTTTGTTATACCGAAGGTCAGAGACTAAACTGCAGTTGGGCAAACGCGGTTGTGCTGCGTACTGTTTCACAAGACAAAATGTGTGGTTCCTATGTGAGCAGATATAACTAAAAATGGGAAAAAATACAAGACTATTTATCCGTCACTCATTTGTTTATCTCAAATGAACGCATTGTCTATGGCGTATCGATCGAATAGAACATATTTGAATCGCATAATCAATGTTCAATTGTTTTTAGCATTTTTCTCTGCCATAAATGCATGATAATAGACGACGACGAATATTTTTTCTAAATTCGGGATTTAGAAAAATGGAAAATGTGCTTCAAAAGAAAGTTAATGAAAGGTCTCGAAATCAAATGCTACAAATAACACGAAATACCATTAAGTCCGTAATATATATTATTATATCGCTTGACAAATAATAGTCGGCGTCCGTGGCGGCAATTCCTGGGTGCGGACAGTTTCGTAAATTGATCTTTCAATCAATTTATAGATTTTTGTTCGTACTCTGAGTGTTTGTGGTGTCTAAAATTCCCTCCCACCAATCCGATCTTCAAAAACGGGTCGTAACTAGAGCGATTAGCTAACCTACAGTCCTTTCCTAGCCCTATCCTTCTAAATCCCTAATCTCTTCCAAAAAGAGAGTTTGAGCAACTGAGTAACACGCAGTTCTCATAGAAAAACTTCTGTTGAGATACCTCGAAAATGAGGCCATATGCTCCACGTTGGAAGCGGGCATGGTCAAAAAGAAAAAACAAATAGAAATATGTCGTAACACACTCAGTACAATTGGTGGGTTACAGCATATTGCTGGATAATTTGATTGACTTTTATTTCGTTAGTCATTTTTTAATTCGACAAATCTTCCGATTTATTAAATTATTAAGTAATAAATTACGCTTGTGGGCTTCTTTAAATATTCTTTTAGTATTTACGTATATATGCACTATATATTTTTGTTTATTTTAGTAGCTATAAAAACGAAATAAATTTTCCATTTCGTTCAGTAAAGACATTAAAAAATTTGAGAGAGAAATTTTATAACAAATTTCCTACCATACATCTTAATCCCAAAAGAATAATCATCTTACAATGTAGCTTCTCAATAACACTAATCCTAAATATAAATTTTAAAACTCTCGCTTTTTCATTCGTTTAACGAACTGCCCACACATTATTTGATCGTGAGTTCTCCATTTTTATTATACATATGAAAAAATATTAATTTTGATTTTTATCTATGACCCGCTGTTAGAGAAAACTTTCTCAGCCTAATCACCGGCAATCAGGCATCTAAAATTAGTGTTCAGGCCCTTTCGTATTTTAAGTACATTTTTTCCATATTTGATTGTAATTCCCTTTTTGCATTATAATGTTGAGATACTTTACTAAATTATGCAAATTAAGTCTATTGTTAATCATCAAGGTATCGTTATATCAGATGTTGAAAATACCTAATTACCTAATTACATATTTAAAATATTTAACAAAAAAAGACAGCAAGTTTTACTAGAGAAACGAAGGAAAAATGCATAACTGTCTTAAATTACATACTTATAATTTGATCACCTTTTCCTGCTTTATTGTTTTGGTACTGAATTCACTATGTTCAGTTCATTGTATAATAACTCTAACTTCTACCTCATGGCCCATGGCAAACATCTTCCGTTTTTTATAACTTCTTCCTTTCTCTAAGTACAAATTCTCAAAAGTAAAGTTAGTTTCAATTCACCAAAATGAACACACATTGATTTTTGGAATTGTGTCCAAAAGTATGGTGATTATGATATTTTTATTCATTCCCACCGACTGCTGATTAGCTAAATACTATTCTATTCCTAACCTTAAACTAACTTAACCTAACCCAATCCTCTTTTCTTTACCCTCTCTGAAAATATAATTATGTTGAACGATATGCTTTTTGATGATCGTTAAATAATACAGGCCCTGCTTACCTTATATATAATGGCTCAAACTGATCTGTAGACGTTTTATTATTATCACGTGTAGGTATAAAATTTTCTGATGACCTAAGCGTTCGAGGTGTATATAATAAAATAAAATCTTATGCAATGCACACATAGTTCCGACATACTAAGCTACTTTAGACATTCAGTATTTCAATTTCAATACCGTCATCTATGACGAGTACGGTTACTAGTAATATTAATTTGTCGTTTCTGTAGCAGATGTTTCAATGAATGCTGTAAGGCTTTCGTCCATTAGCTTGAACGGCCACGAGTTTCAATTCCGGAATGAAAACATTCATAGGTTAATTTTTCAACCGATGTATTTTTTTTATTCATAGGTATGGTTGTCTGTGATTTCATCTCCCAACCTACCCCCTACCCGATCCTGTAAACAGAACGAAGAGCGAACTAATAGTTCCTTCCTTGCCTCCTAATTATTTCCGTACCATATCTGAAACGAGAAGTTGAACGATTGAATTATATCCATGTCTTTTTTAAAACATGTAATGTTCAATTGCTCCATTAGCAGACCAGGCGTCCGTGGCGCAGTTGGTTCCGTCGCTGGCTACGGTTACGGATGTCTCGGGTTCAATTCCCGGTGCGGACGGTTTTCATAGATTGATCTTTCAATCGATTTATGGATTTCTGTTCGTAGTCTGAGTCCTCCCTCCCACCAATCCCATCCTCACGGTCATAGCCCTATCCTTCTATCCCTACTCTCTTCGAAAAATAAAAGAGAGGTTGAACAACTGAGTGACAAGCAGTTCTCGTAGAAAAAAATCTGTCAAGATACCTCCATTAGGAGACAATATGCTCCACATTAGGAGCGGACATGGAAAATAAAAATACTTCACGTTAAAACATCAATTGTGTCGGTGGCGCTTCACTTTAGAAAATGTATTCACATTATTACAAATGTATTGTTTTAAATCACTTCTTTCGCCAGGTATAATCGATACAAAGTGAATTTACCTACGGTATAATACAAAGTAAAACTTAATAATTAGATTAAACGAAGTTTGTCGATTACAGTATCCGTAATATTTTATTTTATATAAATCCGTAATATTTTATTAAAAAAATATATATTAGTATATAAATCTCGTCTTATTAAGTTCGGTTAGTATTCTAAGCATGCTGGATTAGGCTCACCTGTTATCGATGGATCGTGAATAGCAAATTTATCTACTCGTATGTTCATCTAATAGCAAGTATAAAACCTTATACGGACTTCCGATGTGCTACTATGTGACCCGAACGAGACTTCGAATAAAATATTATGTTATTATTATGATGTATTTTTCCATATTGCGGATATTGTCGCCTCTTTAGGCGCATCCGGGAAACGGAAGATGTAAATACAAAACATCTGGCCAAAAGAAAATTGATCATATTTTCTCATATTGGAACATTAATACCTAATTTATCTGTCTATCAAACCTTTTTAAACAGTATTGAATAGAATTTCAAAGGTGTACGATTATATTTATTTTAAAAAATCCTTGTAAGTTTTTATCTATGGTTTTTTGTAAGTAATATAATAAATATATGTCTTTTTTTTAAATTTACTGTAAAATAGAAGACTTAAATACACATATAAAGCATTTATAGATGCCATGTTAAGTTTGTACTAACGTTGTATAGATAGTATAAAATTAAAATTAAAAATTTAAGACATCGACTGAGGGTGCTTGATGAAAGCTTGATGGATTTTTTTAAACACTTTTAAGGTTTTAACTGTCAATTCTTGGTGGAACGACATTATATTTAAAAAAAATAAAACACAGTTCATTTGTACTACTTCCACATATTTACAATGATCAGGACCGGTTTCGCTCATCACGGGCATTATCATCAGTTGATAGTACAAATGAATTGTGTTTGACTTTTTTAAAATTGAAAACTTTGTTATTCCACTGGCTTTGTAACTAAACGTGACGCGTTTCTCCTCTTTAAGAAGTATCTTCGCGTTACGTTAGTGACAAAGCCAGTGGTATAAAAAAATACCAATTAAAAGTTTATATTAAAAATGAATTTCCACAAAGTTACCGCCGAATCCATAGAAAATGTTGTGTAGATAGATTTGTCAAACCGGACACATCTTCTTCCATTATATCGTATTTATCCAAAACGAGATTTTTATATCCGTAAAGTTATTATATATGATTGTAAATTAAAAAATGGCACAATACATTATTACCAATAAATCAATTTTTTTCAGAGATTGGTAAGTATTAAAGGTGTGGTGAAGGTTTGAAAATTTGTAAAATATATCAATTAAAAAACGACGCCTAACCTAGATTTTAATCCAGTTTGATTAGCACAATTAACAACTACATATATTCTTATTAGCACTTTCTTACAATATTTTACAATTTCTATTTATTACCCGTAAAACTCACCATTATTTATATATTATATGCGAATACACGAAAGCTTGATACGTATAAAACACTGGAGTCGTCGCTCCGGTTGAGATTTATTGCTAAATTTATTTCTGTGACACCATGGTAAGCTCGGTTAGTGGGCTTATCTGTTGTAATGTATCAGTATACATCGCATAAGCAGAGTAATCTTTAAGTTCCTGAGTGACAACTCTATGTCAAGATGGAAGTTACAGAGTAGAGACGCGTGAAACATTGAAAAGCATGTTTTTTAGTTTCCCACGCGGTCAGCCGTAAGTAGAAAACATCGCCGATACAAGGAGGCTTACCTACATAAGATAGGCTGGTTTCTTCGGCTTTTATTATAATATTTAAATTTTGATTATTACATACGACTGGTTTTCCGTTTTTACGAATGGTTTATTGGTTTAGTTATCTATTAAAAAAATATGCAATAAATAGATACGCCTTTCTTGTCGGCCACAAAGGTTAAGTTAACAAATTACCAACTTATAAATTTGTAGTCAAACGAATATTATTTATACTTTTTAAAACAATTGTAAGTATAACTATAGTTCAATATTCTTATTATTTTAAGTGACAGATTTTCATTTAAGGCGTGAACAATTGACTACTGGAAGATTCCTCATTGTTCAAAACCAGTTCTTTATAGACTATGAAAGTAAATCGATGCCAAATATATGCTATATAAATTCTGCATAATATTATTATGATTTATTTATTTATTTATACGTATAGAAAGTATTAATGGCAATACCCATTTTTGCGGGACAACATGCGATGATATATTCAATGATGTAGTAACATACTTCTTATGTTTGGAATAGACATTTTTAATATTATCAATAATAAACTATTTACAAAAACCAAAACACAGAGAATGTAAAGAATGAAACAAAATAAAAGTGAATTTAAATCGTGTTATTCTGAATAATAACAATTAGTAACAACTAAACTATTTGTATTACTAAATTTTCTTCTCGTTTTTCGATTTATGATTCCGATCTTATATTAATAAAAAAAAGATTAATGTTGTTGTTGATCAGATGTTTATCACATGTTTAATATGTTTTCCACCTTTTGTAAAGGCTCTTATAACTTAATATTATTCATGCTGAAGGATACAACACACGCATAAAATTTTGTGTAGAAATATTGTAACGATAAACAGATTGCAGTCCTCTGGCATATTGAACGATTTGAACATACGTTACATAAGAAAGATCCATCGCATCGAAAAATCAGTGAAATAGTGGCAAATTCACATGATATCATCTAAATAATAAAATTGCGATGTATTATTGTATAAATGCTAGAATCTCGATAATACTTCATTTAACATTAAATTTGATTGAATGTATTGAGAAATCAATATTGCTTTATAAAATTAACGGAATTATAACAGTTTGAAATCTTATTATACTTTTTTATTTTAAAGTCACGCATAACTAATAAATAAATTACATTTTCTTTTGAAAATCGGTAAAACACTGCAATCGTGAGAATCTTTTACAAAATCTCTTGTTATTCCCCATACGATCGATATTTTTTCTTGCAATTAAGATTAAGTATCGTGATTGGAGATCACATAAAGTTTATTTATCGTAACAGTATGCTCTGATTTGATTTAAATTATCGATTCACTCTTTTTTAAATGTGTATCAACATTTAATATCTTAGTGATATTCTTATCTTTTGGCAATTTTGTTTATAGAAAGTTTTGATATCGGTATCTGTTAATTTAAGACACTGATTTATGTAATTACTTTACTGAATTGTTTTTTTTTAATAATTTACTGTAGTTAGTTTTAATTTTTAAATATATTACTTTCGATCGACAGTAAAAATGTTTGATTATTTTATTTCACGACGAGAACATTAAAATAAGCAGCTACTTAACTCGATTGATATCAATCATTGATTTCACTTCAATGAAATTTAATAGATAATCAATCGTTTAGTTTAATTGTTGATTTATGGAAAATTTTTATACCATTAATCAACCAGAAGCTTTTGAATAATTTATTTTACAATTTAGTTCAAATAAAAACTGTAACATACGCGTTGATAAAACCTTATATGTTTGAACAAAGACTTGTTTAAATCATTGTTGAACTATGCATTCAAAATATTGAAATGCTTAGCTTATATCATATGAATTTGGTACACACAAATCACCGAGTCTAAGAATATAAATATAAAATCACACTCACAGAGTTTCGAATGAAATAATATGCAGTTGAGTCTATATCTGCGATTTATATAAACATATAAAAAAACTTATTTTAAATTAAAAGAAAGGCCTTTATTGCGTCAGCAACTTTTTCAATTTTTGCTTAGTAAATTTGATAAATAATCAGTTATTAAATTAAACGGTCAGATATTTATATACAACGGGCAGTTTTTTAATTAGACCTAATCTGACAATTTGTCAATTTTTTACAAACCAAGATAATTATTAACCGACCATTTATTTTAATTTTTTTTTTAAATAAAACACAATCCATTTGTACTACTTCCACACATTTATGAGGATCAGGACCGGTTTCGCTCATCATGAACATTATCAACTGATCATCAGTTGATAATGCTCGTGATGAGCGAAACCGGTCCTGATCATTATACATGTGTGGAAGTAGTACAAATGAATTGTGTTTTATTTTTTAAAATATAATGTCTTTCCACCAAGAATTGACAGTTAAAAGCGACCATTTATTGTTTCTTACTGACTATTATTAGTTATTGAACAAATAATTACTTTCCGATGCCGATGTTTTCCAGGCCTTTCGTCGAAGTTAAATGCATTTTTACAATTTGCACACCCGAGATAAATTTTGCTCGTAGATTTATTAAGTTTAAGTTTCGTTTAATACAGCATGCAACGAGTCTTAAATCTTTTTACCACCTTATTATTTCTTCTCATAAATCTAATAACATGCCCAATACAAAAATACTTTAACAACTTACTAACTATGTATTTAAGTATTCGTTTAATAGTGTCCAGCTGTGTAATTTCGCTCTCTTTGTAGCAGTTATTTTGGAATGAAACACTCTTTGGTATTAAATAAATTATATTATAATTAATTGTCAACCTGTCACCCATTCAAATTAACTCATAATTGATGGCGCAACTATCGATACATATTGTATTTTTAGTTATAAATTTTTTTCATGTTTGCCACCACAAGTGTACCAGATTATTATGTGCCGCGGCGTAAAATACGACGACGACTATTTTCTGTATTCAGGATTTTTAGAAATGGAAAAGAGCTCAACCACTGAGAAGATTTAAAAAACGTGAAATATTGCATATAAATGCATAACGTGAAATACTCATTAAATTTTTTTGTAATTCAAAACATATTTTTATTTAGTTAACGAATATTATTGTACATGTAAATATTATACACATTTCATAAAATGGATTTATTATGATCAGTAAATAAATCATCTTCTATTTTTTACATTACTATAAAATTGTTTTATCATCGTTATTTATAAGTTAAGTATTAATCAGGCATCAAAATAGTATGCAAAGCAGATAATTAAAAGATCACATTCCTTCCGATTGGCGTAAGTTTAGTTATGCCACCAATCTCACGTGGATACACCTGAATGGATACAACCCAATAGCGCTGTCGTACTCCCGAGAAAATAACTTTCCGTGACTGGGGAATTGAGGTCACTATGCTCAGCGATACCAGTTTGTGATTCGTGCTCTCCTAAATCATGAATATGACTAGTAAATTGGCAACCGAATTGCTTAATTGGTCCCCTTGTTAGCAGGCGTCTACCAACCATACAATATATGGATGGCAAAACACATCGAGATGTTGATCAAATTTATTGACTTGTCGGAATTATTGATGTTCTGTTTGTTTATGGTATAGAATTGTTGCCGCTCGAAATGCGTATATGAATGTAAATTTCTGTAATTGTATTTACACACTCGGGAAACGATGTGATATATTGATGTGTTATTTAAGCTTTCGACATCATTAAAAGTTACCACTTTGTCTATGATCTTTTTGGCCTTAAAACGAATCGAGAAAATTAAATTTCTCGTGTTAAAAATAATAGCCATTTTAATGTATACTTTCTGTGTACCAGATAATAAGAAAAAAAATACGCAATTCAGTAATAATAATAAATCAATCAAACTTCCAAGTATTGCAATGAATATTATATTAATCACAAGTCACAAGTATAGCAGATTAAGATTAACTCGCCACTATCGATTTCGAAATCACCACGGTTTTATTTAATACATTCAAAGATGAGCTTTTTGAACGAATACTTGTAGTAACAGAGGTATTTGTCCATTTTAAGAGAAACTTCCTGCTTTACATTATTAATTTCTAATCGGAAATAAATTATCTGTTCTTTAATGGATAAAATAAATACACACTCTCCCAGTTACCCTCATATTCGACTACAAAGCTTTAAAGAAACGTTTTTAAATGAAGATAAATATGGTTACAAACGATTACTTAACTAAATCTCTTAATAAACACGAGAACTTAATTTTAAAATGAGACCTGTATAAAAAGTGTGACATTAAAAAAAACTACTTTATAAAATTATAGTTAAATAATGAGGATGTAATTATTTTAAGCATCGTGATTCAAATTTTACAGCCCAATCGAAGATGGGCGCGTTTACTATGTCGGCAGTTGGGTGTGAAAATGCCTTGGGTCAAACCGCATTATGTCAATCCTGCCATGTGCTGGTTTGCATTGATAATCATCGCGCTTACTTCATGCAATAAAACTAACTAATATTATGTTTAATAATGACCCGTATGTGCAATCGAAAAGACGAGATTTTTCTGTTTACAGCATAGACCTTCAATATTATTATGTTACATTATTCCGAAACAAATACGAACTGACATATATTATGTTTTTATTTTTTACATTACATTTAATAAAGTGACTCTTGGAATTTGCATTCAGAAAATCATTTTCGAATCATATATCCTATTCGAAAAAATACGAGTCATTTTTAAGGCACAGCATAAAGATATTACTTTTTTTTTTTTTTACAAAATGTAAACATTTTCAAACTCAATAATTGATGCATAAAAATACTTTCCAAAGGCACTGTTTTTGTTATAAACATGTAAAAAATGCAACTTAAAATATATCAAGTTAATTAAGAAACTTTTATAACCTGAAACTTCACATGCATTCGCTCTGATTGATACAAACATTCGACATCAATATAATCTTAACTAGCAATTATGACTTAACGTTTATTGCCACAACGAATACATTAAAATCGTTGTCAGACTCAAGGACATTTCAATATGTTTGGACGCAATGTTTAAAAAGCAAATACTGAGCGCTTGATAAATAACCATTACTAGTAATTGCATAGTAATTGTTTTCCTCTCTCGAGTATCGTTAATCGTTATGAATGCACTCTATTATTTTTCAATATTATTTATTGGGTTATGGAAATTTATATGACCAATGTAACTCATATTTACTGTCGGGAAATACAAATTATTTTCCCATCAGTAAGTGAAAAATATAGAAACAGTAAATACCAGTACAAGCACCCAGTTTTCAGATATGTTGTTAGCAGGGGTTATAAAACTTATTGCCGTGTTCCAAAGCTAAAGCTTATAGTTCAATTTCGTGTAATTTATTAACTAGATGGAAAATTATACTTAATTGATACGATTCCTACATTAAGGTTAAATTAACAATCTCTTAAAAGGCATCATTTAAACGTGACTGAAGATCAAACATCAAACCGACGAGAGAATACTCATTAGGCTTTCAATATTAGCGAATTTCTACTTCTCATACCGCCCAGGTAGACCACTCGACTGTGCTAACAAACAACCACAAGACTGATCTGAATCACAACCAGCGCTACTTAATACCCACCTGTAATAAATTAATTTATAGTAGGAACAGGTATTCGAAGTTGAACGTTTATTAGTCGCGCTTTTTTAAATATAAGTATCATCGGCGTGGATATTTGTAAATGTAACATACGGCCGCCATAAGTAGCAATTGCAATTCCGTTATTCCCGGTATTCAGGCTATTTTTCACTACCCAAATACCTGACTTGAAAATGCAAAATAACGGTATAGAAAATTAAGCAAAATAGAAATATTTATGTAACTGATTTTGATTTAACATTAAAATTTTTTTTAATGAGCGCTATTTCTATATGCCAACAGACGGCCACTTCTTCTCCTAGTCGTCCTTGTCTTCGATAAACGTATTGACATATATATAAATATATATTTATTTATTGACACACTGTTTTATTAATCACACATACGCGCTGTTTTTATGACATTGCGCTAAGTCACGCGTTGTCTTACAATAAGACAGACTTTTAAAGCCTAATTGTCTAAAATATTCACTCCACCCTTTTCTCAAATATTAATATATCTGGTTTTTCCAGAAAAATAACCCTTATAAGCACCCTTGACATATTCTGTGGTCTCAGGTGACGGCAAATATGCGTCGTTTGAATACGTGATGGTAATAATGCCATTGGTATTTATATAACATATATATGTGTATTTTCATGAAATTTCTAGATAGAGGAATCTTGTGAATTCTTCGTAGCTTCCATATATGGGGTTAATTAACGAGCGATCTCGACGATTGTCAAGTAGGTAAGTAGTGAAAATGGTTAATATAGTCGTATAAGGATAACGTGACTTTAGCTATTTATGTCTCTATTATGTACAATAATTGTAAATCTTGTACTATAGTTATACTTATATCACTGTTTTTAGTCAGTCTTTTACCTGATTTAGATTTTCATTCTTATCGTTTATTTTCTTTTATTTATCACGATTTCTGAAAATCTTTCTTTATGAAATTTACTTATGAATTCAGGTGACAAATCACAGTCACACATAATAGTTTAATATCTAATTTGGTATACCAGAAGTCAGAACTAATACATACTTATGTATGTCTGGTGAAATCATTTTTCTCTCTCCATTGACATTTTGTATAGGTACATATTATTATAACCTTTTATTAAATGTCTTTTACGTCATGTTGGCCACAACATGTATATTTTTTTTTATAAATAAATACTTAAACATTGCTTAGTCCGATAAAATTTAATTCAATTTTAATAAGATTAGATTAACCGCTTTTGCGGCAATTACACAATTAAGGTTAGACCGATATAATAAATATGATTTATTTGCGAAAAACAGTACAATACCATTGGTGTTAAAAGTGTCTCAGTATCGGCCAGGTTGACATCTCTATGGTAGATAAAAAAAAATATTTTTTGACAGATCTTATCTAAACTAATTAAATTTAATTACAGAACAATGTCGACTGATGTTTATTATAATTTTCGCTTCATAAGTGCTTTTTTAATCGCAAAGGGTGAAACAGACGTAAATATTGAAATCATCCTGATTATTCTATGATTTATATAATTATCGTAATAATCGTCAAAAAAAAATTACTGTCTTCCATAATAAATAAAATAATTTAACTTCATCTTGTATTATAATTATAAAAAATTCATTAGATTTTTCATTTTGTCAAGTGTATGCCCATGAACGACGCTATTGATGACAATTGCACTAAACATTTAAAAAAGGTCACTACAAATCGTATATAATAGATTTTAAGTTTTTGGGTATTGAATTGCACGTCGTTATACTTTCATTTCGATGTACATTTTACATACCACACAAGTAATTTTTTGCAAAAGCTCCGCTTAGGGATCAAAATTTTCACATTCAATTCCCAAATACGTTATATATCAAATACTGTTTTGAGATGCTGAAATCCTTGGAAAGGGTTCTTGTGATGTATTTTCTCTTTAAGTTTATGTCAATCTTCTGTACTTTATTTTTTTTTAAATTATTTAATATAGTTCAATCAGTTCGCCAGAATCCAGTGTGCAGGAATAAAAGGTGAGATCTACTGAATTGTACATTGTACGCATCAAAAACATTTTTAAGGGCTTCATATTACACCAAATTTTCATATCGTATTCTTTTACAATAAATGTTTGCAAACAGTGAAATATGGTCAATTTTCCGGTTATTAATTATACGTATCTCTGAAGCAATCTGCCGACTCAAATGAAATGATAATTAAAACTCAGTTTGTTAGACAATTTGAGTATAACGTAACACTATATTATAGACATCGTTTGTGTCATAACATTACTGCTAATTAGGCATTTGCCTGTTAATCCTGTATTTCACGATGAGGAAATCTGTAGATTGATGAAAATAAAAATATTGTTGATTACATTTGAACACAATATTACGCACGGTTACAGTAGCTAGATAGAGGATATCAAATTTGTGCTTTCTCACTACCCATTACGAATTTGGTTTCCTTACTGCGTGTAACCCGGTATATAACAACGTTCAGCACATTCAAATGGTTGTTAGGAGTATCGGAAGACCAGTTACACAAGACTTGGATGATATGAGTTTTTGTATTCTGAAGAAACAGAAGCTTGTAGTAAAAATGCAAGATATGTAAAAAATATGCAATATAATTCGCCTTTGAAGCAACCAAATGCTCTTCCCTATTCACATTTTCTTAGGATGGATCTGATGAGTATCCTCTAAGATGTTAAGTTTCTTAACCTTTTTACATCCGCGGAGTTAAGCAAAGGATCTCCGTTATAAAACAAGTCTTCATTACTACCCAGATGTCATATTGTGTCACCTTTAGTCTGCACGTAGGCGTAAACGAGATAAACCGGATATTTTATAAGACGACATTTTTAATCCGAGAAAACCGGAAGTAGATTTTTGCCGCGCGTTTTTCATGAAGCATCTTTTTAATTAACCAATCAACCGATGAAGTTTTTTCCTCATCTATATTGAGGTTATTATCACCATACCAAGAAATGTGCAATATGTTTACGACACTTTTTGTACATCAATCGTGTATTTATACGTTGACAGTTCAATGTGTTAGAATGATGAATGAAGTTTAAAACTCCTCCGAAAAACGCTAAAACTGTAAAATCAGCCGAATTTTTGCCTCCATAGGCCCGATTTTTATAGTGACTTAAAAAAATAATTACCATGTCCGCTCCTAGTGTGCAGCATATGGCCTCCTAATAGAGGTATCTTAACTGAAGCTTTCTACGAGAACTGCTTTTTACTCAGTTGTTCAACCTCCCTTGTTTGAAGTGAGTAGGGATAGAAGGGTATGGCTAGAACAAGACTAGTGGTTAGCTAATTGCTCCCGCTACTCCCCGTTTTTTAAGATTGAGTCGATTGGAGGGAATTTTACACATCACAAACATCCATGACTACGAACTCAAAATCCATAAATCGATTGAAAAAACAATTTATGAAACTGTCCACACCGGGACTTGAACCCGAGACAACCGTAACCGTAGCCAACGACGTTGACCACTGCACCATGGACCCGACATTTCTTTTAAAATTGATTTAATACAACTTTTTTCAGATGAATATTAGTGTTATTATTGAACTATAATTATTATTGCACAAAAAGTATGTTTTTTTCATAACAGGTTAATACGTTAAATAAATTGTAATTTTCATAAGGTGATCAAACCTTTAGCAAGCATTTTTATTTATGCAGGCATTTCATAGTTGCCGTTAAATTGTGGAATTGATATTTTTATTCCTCAGTTTTATAAAATGCCACTGAAAATTATGGCTTCATTGTATTCTTTAATTACTGAGGATGTAATAATAGCAACCAAGTATAAGACGGCTCGCTAAGCAAGTTAAACCACCAAGCATGACGGCTTGAGAGTTATTCAGAGCTTACTTTTAGATAATTGAGCTCTGTGTTTAATACTTCCAAAAAGCTTATACTTATCCTTTTTTATCATATCCACTCTGAACGTGGAGCATATAAATCATCTCAACATACTGTATTGACCCGACTATAAGGCGACCCTGATTATAACCAAAAAACTGTGGTAATTTATTTTATAAAAAAAGTAACAGCTTAAAAACTGTCATAAAATGAATTGCGCCGGTAATTTGTAAACAATGATATCTGTTGAACGCATTCATTAAAATATACTGTGATGGAAGTAATATAGTCACCTCGTTAATTGCGAAGAAGTGAATTTATTGTTAATTTGTTTATGTCAAATATAAGATGAGCTTTAATAAAAACCTCACTTTATAGTCAGGCTAATACGGTTCTTATGAGAACTGGTTGCTATTCAGTCACCAAGCTCTCTTTGTCGGAGAAGACAAGGATGTAAGGATGCTTTTAGGAAAGCATTTCTAGTGTGTGTCAATTACCCATTACCCATTCTGTTACCTTAAAATACTCATTAACCTATCAAAACCGATCCTCGTGGCTCACGCTAAACCATTTTCCGACCGATGTTTCGCAGATCGGTGCCGAACCATCTAAATTTTCATTCGGTATACAATTGTACTCCGACTGGTAAATTTTTTTATCGGTCCACAGGTGTAAAAAGTTGTGAAACAGTACGTTAGACGATTTCTTCTGTTCAATATACTTGAATGAAATAGAATCTAATGTTGAATACGTCCAGTATGATTCAATCTATACGAAACTCTCGAGGATGCACTTTTTTGGCATATATTACAAAATGTATCGGTTGTCACTCAAATTTTGTGAATTAAAGTAAAATTTTACTGAAAGCATGTAGTTTCTGTAGCCTTGAACGTTAAATGAGTGTTAATACTATAGTTTTGTTTTTTTCAGAAATTTTTGAATTTAAAGATTTCATTATATGATTGTTCATCTGATTTTTTTGCCACAAGGAATAATATGACGTTAAAGATGTATAATTTACAGTGTTATCGCCATGGAAGCAAACTTTTGGAGATTGGACAATGAAGCAATTCATAAATTTAGTCCCATGTCTTAACTAAAAGGAGGTAACTAATGGTATTAATTAATTGTAAGTTTTTTTATGAATTCACACCATTTTGAAGTGTCATTAAATCAAATTTAATAAGTCCTTACTGTTCTTTTGCATATTTTGATAAAGATCTAAGCAATGAAGAAATGAGTTTAACGTCGGAAGAAAAAGACGGATTGATATACTGTTATATTGTGAACACTTATGTTGAACTTTTCATGTACTATGAATTGATGTAATAAATGTCTTTAAAGCCTTATATATATATATATATTCCTGATTAAATATAATTCACAACTCAACATTTTATTTGTGATTTATAGCATGCATGTGTTTTCTGTGGTGTGTCTCAAACGGTTTTCTTTAATTGAGTTTATTTAAAGTAATTGAATTATACAAATATCTGGCATATTGCTACTTTAATATATGGACAATTACAATATAGCAGTGCCTGTCACACTTTTTAACCTCACGGCACACTGGGGAAGGAGGATTTGTTTCGCGGCACACCAAATAAATATGACTTAAAAAATCTTATGTACTTTTAATGAATATGAATAAATAAAATCTTAGTGTAGATAACAATACACAGTATTGATTTATAAACATATATATATAATGCGAGTATACAGAGGTGTTAAATTTATGTTAGTGAGAATGATACAATTGAATTTTAGAAAGAATTATGGCGAAGCGCCTCTGTAAATTTAATAAAATAAACACCTAACTTCTCATTTACAATCTTTCGCCGCTCTCGTTTTTTTGATTTCTTTTCAAAAAACCTTCCTGTAAAACCAAAGCGTTTAAGCTGTGAATTTTTAACTTTTCTTGTCCACAATTCTAATTTGTCTTCATTTGTCGCGGCACACCTGAGACTTCTTGCGCCACACAGTTTGTCAGACACTGCAATATACCTATGAAAGATAGCCCATCGGTAATTTATTCAGTGAATTAAAATTTTGATGGGGTAAAAGATAAATGAAAATTCCATGTCTAAATCTACATTGATTAATTGCTGAGTGTCATATAAAATAACTCGACCGCATGCAATATTTTAGAAAACTGTTTCAAACAAGAAATAATATATTTAGTCCGGTATGTAAATTACAAAAAATGTCAAGTGCTTATCTGGCGCAATAAGATTAAATCAACTTGTTATCTGATAAAAATGAACATTAACATAAAAGAAAAATGCTTTTAAATGAATTACAGAGTACAAAATTTACTTATTCTATTATGCCTGACATTTCTAAGTGTCTCAAATCTCTTTTTCATAAGTTATTATAAAGTAATAAATATACTGGTAGCTTCTATGACAGAACCGAAATGATTTATTGACTATCCATCATCAGGAATGTACATGCGTTTTATTACATATCCGTTAAAGAGCTGAACTTGACAGATCTTTTAACATTCACAATTGTTGTGCTCAAAGATGCTTGCATAGATATTTTTATAATACTCGATTTCTATTGGCTTTTAGTGTCTAAAACAGGCTTGTAGAAGATGGTTCTCTAATCCCTGGGATATTTACATATTATTTGATGTAATAATATCGTCACCTGTATTGGCAGATGTTGGTAAATAACAGAATCGACGAAAACGATGTAAGTGCACAATGAGATTCTTGGATATTAATTATTTGTCAGTATGTGCATTAATTATACCAGTTTAGAAAAATACAACAGTCTATTTTTTCAGTTTGTATATTAATGCAGATTTCTAGGCAAGCAATTGTATTTGTCTATTGTCCCCAACATGATTAGGGTTAGATTGACATAAATCCATCTATAATTTGATATTATAATTACCTATGTAACTAATTTGGATTATTGAGATTTTGTACACTTCCATGTATTTTGTCACTAACGACCCGGGTTTCGCCTTTCGGCATCTTCAGGCATTCGAGCACACGAATGGACTCGAACTGACACACAACATATTGAAGCTAAAGACTTTTTCCTACGAACTAAAATTCTCATTTGCTGTTTACTCAGAACTGTCAATATGTCACTTACCAACTTCTGCCAGTGCGGTGACGATATATCGGTTTCTATTTAATAATATTAGCAAGATGGCGTATAAAATGTCACATTTAAGTATTGATAACGGTCCTGTACTATGTAAAATGATTCGTGAAAGTTCAGGAATCAATGTTTGGTTTTTATAAATCTATAAGATATTCGTATGACACCATTTATTTTAACCTTTTAACTATCGGTAGGTGTATGTATGGCGGTACTTTGCACGCCATGAAATTTTTTCGGTGAACACACCACACATCTCTTCATTGATTTAGATCTATCTTTGTTGTGTTGTCGGTGTGTCGTTGTCGTAATATCGTTGTGTGTTCAACATATTTGTACGTTTTAAATAATTGATTTACGTTATTGTTTAAAGCAGAACGTTCAAAGACGTTCTTGGCAGCCATCCGATTAAAAACTTTAATTATCACAAAAATGACACATTAATTTTGTGATTAACAACTTAACCGTAATATGATACGTATTTCAAGATTTTGACTCCAATATTCCTTGGTTTTTGATACTATTTTATGAAACCTTACGAGATTGTTTCATCTTATCTAACGAAATGTAATAACATAAGAGTTCCATCCCATCTCTATGTAACAAGATAGTAATTTATAGCACGTAATTAATATAAAAGTATACTCTATTACACTATAAATTATCGCATCCGGTATGTAACTTATAAAGAAGTGCGAAGGTGTAATTTTCTTGAAGAAGATCGTAAAGTGTAACTTTAACTCGTCGGTTACCTGATAAATGTTCGTATATGAAAGGTAAACACGATTTTGAGTTAAATGTCCCCTAAGGTTTGTTGCGATTGAATTTTTGTTTGCGTACCGTTTATGAATATTGATTTTCCACATCTTTTATCTGCTTACTTTTCAAGTTTATCCATCGCACAATATTATTATAACAAAATGTAAATTTTTACTTTTATTTAGTATTTTTTGTCGAAAAACAGTTTGTGTAAGTAGACTGTTAGAAATCATTTTTTTTTATATTAATTATGAATCATCAATGTTAGATCGTTTTACAGAATATTCAATGTAACACAAAATATCAAAACATTTTCTCGTAGTAATAAATATCCGTTAATTATAAAATATATAGCTTATCCATGCTACAAGGGAAACAATAATAATTCTCATGTATAATTATTTTCGCCATCGCGTTAAATTCGAAGCGTATCGACTATCACACGTATATTTATTTTCTTTGGATTCTGACGCCGCATTACACCGGACCACAAATAGCTGTTTTCCAGAAACTCATTTAGAGAGGAACTCACGCTGCATCCTTGTGACATTGACCCCTGCAGTTAATTATAGGGCAATCGTAGTTTTATTTAGACATTGTGACTAATTGACAGCGTTTCCGAAACACACTCAACAAATTATGTTAACCGAATCAATGAAATGTAACAGACCAGATTAAGATGGAATTTTTTTAATGTGTGACAGTTTTATTTTGTTATTAGCAAAGTATTAAATTCAACAAGAATTATATTATCTAATTGATAGCGGGTTTGATATCATGACACCGACTATTCCTGTAGAACTCTAGACATTGCTATTGCTTACCTTATTTTAATGTAGTTCTGATATAGTCGATTGATTTGTCTTATTCTTGTTGTGAAGCTAATTACTTTGCTATTTTTACGTTATTATAACAAAGTTATGTCAAATAAATGCCTATTCAATCTTTTTTTATGGTTTATTACTATATTGTGTTACTATAATGCGTAATATTTTCCATTGTTTTTAGATTAAATGTATTATACAAGAAAAGCTCTTTTTCACTTGAAGGCATGTTGCTTTGATTATTTAAATTCATCATTCTTTGAATTCTCTCTGAATCATTAATTTAAAAATTGCCTTTTCGGCATCTTGGCATTGTCCAATCATCAGTTGGACTCCTTGGCTTAGTTTGCTTTGCGTTTTCAGGATCCTAGGCTCAGTCCTAGATTGATGATTTCGTTCCACCCTACCTACATTTCGATCCTGTGAAATAGTCGCAGGGAAAGCCACTAGCTAGCTCTCTAAAATTATGATATCAGTAACTTTTCTGAAAACAGAATTTGAGCAACTGACGTTCAGCCAATTCTGTTAAACAACTTTTGGGAAGATACTTCATAGGAAGTTTATATTGGTAGCGGCCATGGCTAACACTATAATCGGTGTAGGAAAAACTAGTAAAATATTCACCATTATGATTATAAAAAATTAGCTTACACTAAACTTATTTTAAAATTTAAACAAATTAACTGTTTGATCCGACGTTAGGTCCACGCTTAGCATCGGTCTCAAGTCTCAAGTATGGATATTTTTCGAATAAATTTTCCGGATTTAGATGACGTTCCGTCTGAATTTAGGCGCTATTTTCGGAGAATACACCCAACCGCTAACATCGTCTAGCTGGGACGCATCGTTGCATTCCGACAATTTTCAACACTTTTTATTAAGTATGTAAATTTTGGTTCCAATACAGTACATCACATACACTGAAAAGGGAAAGTGAAAATTTATTGATGTCGTTTTTTTATGAACTATGGGATTGATTAAAGGCAGAAAGGGTTTTCAATCAGATACTCGGATAGCATATAATCTTATATTATTTGCACAATTCCAACATATTCATTATTATTGATATTGCCATATCAATGAGAATTGATACACCTTCTATATTTTTATCGCAAAGTAAACGAAGAATGTAAAACATTAAATTGCTCTTAAAACTATTATTCTTATATCGTTTACTGTTAATCATTTCCTTGAAGCCGTTATTTATAGTACATATTCGCTCGTATGTTCACTACCTGAGTGCACACGGTTCCATTTATTAAAAATAAAAACGTTGAATATTTACGATACATCGTTTTTTAATAATTATTTAGTAAAAATACTGTCATATTTATGAACGGCTTTTATTTTTGTCCTTAATTTAAATCGTTAACATTATATAATCACATCATATGTATCGTTATTTGAATCTCAACTACGATACGGTAACCTTCCACTTAACCCACAAATCGCTACCATTCATTTTATCATCCTAAATGAAAATTACATACAAAATTGCATTACACGCAATACATAGTTACTCGATATTTTGCCGCTAGTCACCAATGGTTTGAGAACCTATAATAAATGCTTCATTATAAATAAAGAACGAATTTAGAACCCCGTAATATTGGTATATACAAATAGAAATAATATTTTGAAATTACAGAACATGTTTTGTCTTCTTGTCAAGATTTATCTGTGTATATGTAACACAGCACACACACACACTCTCTGTAATCGCATGTGTAGAGAGAGAGAGAGTAAGTGTGAGAACTGGTTAAAAACAAAATATTAATTTGAGAAAAAACGTCTGGTTTTTCATCATAAGAAACCCGAAAACCGTTTACTATTTTTGTAATGTTAATTGGAAGCCATAATTGCGAGTGATTTTCGCATTATTTTATTGAAATATTTGAGAAATCTTCCATCGTCATCAGCGTTACCCATACGATTTTAGTCTCGAATATTCCGGTATTTCATGTTCGCTACCCGTGTGATTCGGGCATGGATTCCGGAAATTGCAATCCCTACTTTCAACCAAGCAACTAGCACTTTGCTTCTACTCTTATGTATTGTTGATACATCTCAGCTTTCATTGAGCGTTACAAATCATGAACGTAATACTTATCTCAGTCATAAACTCGTAACATATCATCCATACTGATAGTTAGTTACCTAAGACTTTATTTCTACATAACTGTGTTCTCTTGTTCCCTTTAATTCCATATTATGTTGATCGATTATGGGTCCTCGAGTTACGGTGCTTTTGATTATGAGGTATCGCTGCCCTTTAGGCATAGGTAAAGTATATTTTTACATTGTAGACATACCAACTTGCGTATTGTAAGAATTGTATAAATAAAATTTAAATGCATAGTTTTACACAATTTAAAACGAATTATAAAAGGTCTAATTTCATTAACTTCTTAACAAGAAAGCGTAAAAACGTTACTAATTTATAGAAAGGCTATCAATAAGATTGTTTTATATATTTACAAATATGTGCAAAAAACTGGAAAGTTTTAGATTATCTAAAACTCAACGTCCATTGTTATTAGTATGCTCGTTTTAAAATGGGAGAATATTGACATGTAAGATAAAGTAGTTTTCGTGTTATATCAGTGACTGCCGATATATTGAATGAAGAAAACATGAGATATACCTACAAATTTGAGAGTCATTTTGCAAAAATATTAAAAATTCGATAGTGTAAATATAATTTAAGACATCGACTGAAATATAAGTTTGTAATTGTAATAAATATAAGTTTGAAATGAATTTGTATTTAAGTGATAACATCATTTATTTCGATTATATTTTTGACAGCTTTTGACTAGCGCATCTCAAAATATTTCAATTTGGTATATCATATCGGAGAATGATATTTAGAGCAATATCAAAATGTTTTCTGAATGCAACTAGACTCTTCTATTTGAAAGCAGGATTTGTATTTTAAATATAAAAGAAAACGTGTGTCGATTTTATATGACGTCAATTTGGCGATATTATAATATAATAAAATTGGTCTTAGTATTTATCAATCACCTATCGTCACAATATTGATTAAGTCAGTAACTCGATATGTTAGCATTGGTGATGAAATGATAATGCAAAAGATTTTGACCAAAAGTATTAATTGTATAAAAAAACATTTGGTACTTTTAAAGATATTTATTTTAAATATCATACTTTCAATAAATTTAATCTTTCACAATAAAAACGCCTTCAACTAAGCTGCACGCTTAGAAATTTTAACAAGATCAAAATAAACACGGCAACAAAAACATGGAAATATGATATGCTCTATTATAATATCCACAAAACTAAATCTTTGCCCAATTTTATATCTTTCATCACTGACGCATTTGTGAAGATTTCGTGAGAAACACTATAGAAATTTCATCACCGGGTTGTTCTTTGTCATGATTTATTTACCTACGTAATAAGCCAAACAACCAACTATCAATATTAATAGTTCTATTTAAGTGGTTGCTGGTTTACGTACATGAACTTGTTCAAATATTATCTTATCCGCTGGACATAAGGTTATAAATTTAATAATTATACTTACTAAGCTTTCAAATTTAGTTTCGATTGATCACGATTTAAGCATTAAATAATTTAGTATGCTCTAGTTAAATAAATCGTTGACAGTGTTGAAAGTTATTCTTCAAAATGCTGTAAAAAAATGATAATCTAATACATCATTTAATATTCTAAATTCTGTCACTAAGTATATTTATGTCATGATCCTGTTTCTTCTGATGCCCGAAGCACCCTCCAACAATTCCAATTATGCTCGATCTTCTGTTTTACTCGCGGTCGTAACCTAAGAATTCCATTGATAAATTTACCTAATATTTTCCATATGTTTTTGTTTTGACTTGCCAAAATAACCAAATAGTCAACTTACGCACTCCGAAATGTCTATACGTGCCTTTCTTCAATCCGCGCTTGTAACTTATTTCGAAATTATTTGCGATATAAAAATCTATATTATCTGTGGTATAGTTACTAAACTGTAAAATATAATAAATACTAAATAACAAGATATTTTATTTTGCACCAAAATAACGTATAACTTTACGACAGATAAGATATACCACTACTTTGCCATTTAAATGTCTCAATATCAAATGATCATTACGTAGAAATTAGGATATGTTTTTGTTGAGCGGCAAATTATGTTAGCCTGTTTCTATAATAGCTACAAGCTCAGACAAGAATCATTCTCTGATGTAAGCATTTTTATCGTATAGGTAATAAATCTTTTCTCCTCACAGGAAAAGAAAGATTGTGGATATATTAGTTTCTCTAATAGGCTAGATTTTTTGATTTCTCATTCATGGATACACATGATTGATGCTTAAGACTGCTAGCCGTCCACCGAGTTGAGCGACTGTTTTTTTTATTATCAACGTATTATCTGTTTTAGATAAAACACTATTCTTGAGACAAAAAAAGGTTTACTAATATACATGACATTATTTATGCCTCGCCGTTGCGGCCCAGCGGTAACGCCTTGTGCTTCCGTTCTGCATTCCGGTGACGAGTTCGTTGTTGAATATTTTGTATTTTTTAAATTAATTTGTAATACTTCTTCTCTTGTGAAATGCATCACTGGCTATTTATTGATAAACTGATTAGTAGCCCTTCTGTATCCAACTTTTTTTTATGAAGATACTTAGGACAATTTTAGAGAATCTTGTGTTGCAATTTAATATCGATTAAAAGAACACGAAAATTGAAAAAATATGTACATTTTCATTAAATAAAAACCTAATGTTTTTTTATGTACAACTAACATTTAACAACTTGTGGGAACTCCCGTCATAGATGACGGTATTAAAATTGAAATACTGAATATCTAAAGTAGCAGTTCTTTAGTTTCCATACTGATGGATTGATTGTTGTTTGTTTGCCTCGGATTTGCGTCACGTCGAAACTGTGTGTATTGTTTATATATACCGCGGACGCTTAGGGCATGAGAAAATTTCATACCTACATGTGATAAGTGATAATAAAAGATCTACATCTACGACTACAGACCGGTCTGGGCTATTATATATCAGATCCCGATTGAAATTTGTCACAGCATATCTTTCAAACATATTGATATTACTGTTCATAAATGAATCAATATTTAATCATTATAGAAGCTAATACTAACGACTAGATAATTGGCTATACAGGTAGCACTTAGATCAACAAAAAAAATGGAGCTTTGATTCATTATTGTGAATCATAATACGTGCATTCATTATATTAAAACGCAATCTTTTCCAATTCGACATGGACCAAAATCGTGTAGCGCGGTTTCATACAGACTAATTTGAAATGCATTATTTCACATATTTCTCATTCATCTTTATAAATACACTTTCTTTCAAAGTATATGAGATAATCAATGCGACAGGTGCAAGTGCATTGGTGCATCCCAAACTTCATCAATCAATCAAGATTGTGTGAGGAAATCTGACACTACGAACTTGCATTACGCGGGAAACATAAATTCGATTCGGTTATTTAATACTCATTTTGGGCTTTTGGAAAGCGATTTCATTTATTTATTATTATCCCAAGTCGCCATTGTGGTATAGCCCAGACCGCTTGTTATTTTTGTAATATGAAAATTACATGAACGCATCTAATATTTGTGAAGGAAGTGCATGATTTCATTAGGATGAAATTGTCTATTATGTTTTCAGATATTTATTCCATTGTAGAATTTTGTTTAAAATTGTGCTGAATATACTTGGCTATATCCATTGAATATCGTTTTGAGACAAAAAATGAAGTATTATCACGGAGTTTCTCAAACTTTTATTTGATAACTTAGACGCGGCTTACTATTTGTTTTATTACATTTGTATCTTAGAGTAGTTTTTTTTACAGACAGTTACAAAAATATGACTTTGAAATAGCCACGTTTGATCTGCACTGCCCATATAATATAATCTTGGTGAAATGATACTTTATATTAATAATCCATTTCCTCTCTTGATGTCAATAGAACGTTTAATTTCACATTAATACTTTAGAAATGGTAAAATATTCGGAATAGCTCGATCCGGTAGGGGTAAATGCTCAGTCAAAAGAAAAAAATACAATGAAAAATCGTCAATTATTAATTCTGTAATTCTGTGAGCGAAAGGAAAAAACGTCTAATCTAATATTGATATTTTTCAGGAGAGCCAATACAAGATTTGCTTTGCGTTTGTATGAAATTTGTTGTGAAATTAGATGTTTCAACATGAAATAGACTAATTCAGAGGCATTGGTTTGACTGATCTCCTTTCTCATATATGCATAAATGCATTGTAGTTATTTTGGTATATTCAACTTATTTTTCCATTTTAAGACTCACTGCCCTTTTCCTTTCGCACACAGAATTGTTATCTGTATTTGACAACAAATCAATATTGTTTCTTACTCCTTGTACCTACCCTTTCAAATCTTTTTTGTACCGCAGTTTGGGAAACAATGAGTTATGCGATCAATTAAATAAATGATTAAAAATTTTCTGACGAAAAATATTTATTTCGTGACATATCTTTATTAATAAAATATTAATTTTTTTTCAGGTAAGTGTCCACAACTAAGTATTAAAATCGTATCCAACTACGATACGGTCGCACGGCTGGCAAGTATCTTCAATGATAATATTTATTTGAAATCAAACATGCTTAGTTTCTTGAACATATGGCTTTCATCCAACTTATAGGAACATGTATCAGTTAATTTCTATTAGACAATTAGAAGAATACATAAATAATGTAGTATAAGTCATTATGATCATGGATGAAAGTTTTTATTAAAATAGTCAGATTATATCTAGTAGCTATTTTTATAAAAATAATGTAGTTATTTTGTTTTTTAAGAAAAGTATAGTACATGAAATTACAGCTGAAGTTAATGCGCCATACATTTGGCAGCTATAGAGAAAACGAAACAGAAAACGTTTTTCATTGCAACTTTTTAATGCTTTACTTGTAAAATCACCACAGTCAGTTATTTTGGTCATATAACATACAAGCTGAAAGAACATTCAAAACAATGTCAAAGGACAAATTTGGTTTTACAGTTGTTACTCTATTTTTTTATTTTTATTACAACCAATCTAAAGAACAAAATATTTTATTTTCTCCAAAATTTTTTATTGGATTCTCATATCGGCTAGACATAGAGACAAACTATTCATGTATGAATCTTTCTAAATAATTCAACTGCAACATCTTTATGTCTGCCTTTATTAATATTTGGTTTTAAAAAGTACTTTAAGAATGAATTCATTATTTTAAATATTTGTTTCATAGCAGCATATAATCGAAATCGATCTATTTGTAGACCTTATCAGGAAAATTTAAATTTTAAAACATCGGAAAATACCTTAGTTTAGATACTGTTAAAACATAACTTGTCGTTTAATATTGAAATGCATTATTAAAAACGAAGATAAGCGATCCAATCTACGAGGTATTCGACCCACATATGCAGCAATATTAAGTTAGGTATTCTGCAGCGCGATCTCAAACACGCCGGTCTGAATAAGTAAGTGCCCTCGGCAAAAAGTATCTTGACCCCTGATGCTGTTGAGGAAATATGGGAAACCGTTCCACGCTAAACTGCCTTAGCACGACGACGCATATATTTCCAATACTTTGCATTTCATCGAGGAGTTTTTGCGAGCAATCGACGATGGTTTGCCTCAGCCGTGACGGAACGGTAGTAGATCATAGACTGCCCATAATAGTTACCTATCAATGTTATTCTGTATCTGAACTTCACTTCAATGTCAAAGATAGTTTCTAATCAATTGAAATTGTTTAATAATCTTGTATTCCTTTAAGGTTTTTTCTTGTACTTATTTATCTGTTTATAGTCAGTAATTCTTATTATAAACATTTTAAAATTTGGATTATTGAGATTTTGTACACTTCCATGTATTTTGTCACTAACGACCCGGGTTTCGCCTTTCGGCATCTTCAGGCATTCGAGCACACGAATAGACTCGAACTCATTCGAACCATTCGTGTGCTCGAATGCCTGAAGATGCTGAAAGGCGAAACCCGGGTCGTTAGTGATAAAATACATGGAAGTGTACAAAATCTCAATAATCCAAATTTGATATTGAAATTCCATCAAGCACCCTCAAGCAAATTATGTAACTCAATTATTCTGTACAATGTATAAACTTTTATACATTCCAAAAACTCTTTGTAACCAAACGAAAGCCCGACTCATTTTTAATTCTAACAAAAGTAAATCAAACATGTGTAGTTGCATAAAATGGTAAAACTAACTGACACATTATAAGAAACGATCGGTCAAAGAAAAGAAGATGAAAATAAAGCTTTTCAATGTATTTCCAAATAAATATATTTCTTTTTACCATGTCCGCTCCCAATGTGGAGCCGATGGCCTCCTGATGGAGGTGTCTCAACAGAAGTTTTCTACGAGAACTTCTTGTTACTCAACTCAGTTGCTCAACTTCTCTTGAAGAGAGTAGGGATAGAAGAATACGGCTAAGACAGTACTGGTGGTTAGTTAGAAATCCATAAATCGATTGAATGATCAATTTATGAAAACCTTCCGCACCAGGAATTGAACCCGAGACATCCGTAACCGTAGCCAACGACGCTACCAACTGTGCCACGGACGCCGACAGTAATTTTAGACAATATTAATGACAAAGAATAAAAGGATTTTAATTGATTAGAAATAATTAACTGACTTTAAAATATGTTTTGTTTTATAAGTGAGTACAACTGATAACTCGCTTTCAGAATTGAGCTTGAATGCTTGGTTAAAACCCGGGTTGTAAGAAACATAAGTGAACACACAAAATTTACATTATACTTCTATAAAATGCATAAATTGTATTAGAAAATAAGAAGATTATTATATTTCTTTCACTTATTTAATTACGAAGCTTTTTGTCTGCCGAAAGAGATACAGCATACCTGTGGTCCACCTATTGAAATCGGCTTATCATTAATCTCTCGTGTAATTGTTATATTCTCCAATATACATTCATTTAATTGTTCCTTCAATAACATTACTCCGCGATCCGTCGCGGTGATGCCCGCTAGAATATACGTGAGTGCTATTCATCAGCGTTGGATGCAGTGTCACTTTTTGCACGGGGTCGTTTGAAAGCGAATATCCAAGCAACCACTAACCCAGTTCGCAGTTAACACTACTAACTCAATAAACAAACCAACTTCTCTCCTTCCTTCGATTCATCTCTTCGATTGCACGATTGATGCTTTTTATACCCGTCCGCGCAGACATCGCTATCGGTTAATTGTGAATAAAATTACCTTCTATTAGAAGTAGCTTTATCATATTAAGCTGTATATATTGGCAATTCATCTCTTGCAAATGATTGACACTCCTTGTTTCAAAATACTTATCAATAAAAATATCGTTTACTTTCACAACTTTAGGACGCCATACGTACAAAGCTTAATATTACTTAACCTTTTCAAACAATGCTGCTGTTCACGGGTAATAAAAAAAAATGACAGCTGATTTTCGTTACAAAGTTTATTTCGCAATAAAATGTGATTTTAAGATACTCTCTATCATACAATTTGAGCAACATGAATCAAAACCCAGTTATAATGGCACCAAATACATACGATTTTCGCATTTTATTATTTAAATATTTTAGAATACAATAGTATTTTATTTATATTGTTAAAATTGGTAAAAAATACAAAAAATAAAAGTCATAATATACCTTATCATTTTGTATTGATTAACATATAACTCGTCGGCGTCCGTGGCGCAGTTGATAGCGTCGCTGGCTCCGGCTACGGATGTCTCGGGTTCGATTCCCGGTGCGGATGGTTTTCATAGATTGATCTTTCAATCGATTTATGGATTTCTGTTCGTAGTCTGAGTCCTCTTTCCCACCCATCCCATCTTCACGGAGCGTAGCGAGAACGATAAGCTAACCACTAGTTATCTCATAGCCCTATCCTTCTATCCCTTCTCTCTTTGAAAAAAGAGACATTGAGCAACTGAGTAACAAGCAGTTCTCGTAGAAAAATCCTGTTAAGATACCTCCATTAGGAGACCATATGCTCCACATTGGGAGCGGACATGGAAAAAAAAACATATAACCGTGTCAGAAAATGATTTACATTTTTTACGTGATTTTAAATCCATCCAAGATATCGAAATGAATGATTTTCCAAAAACTCCATCAATTAAATCATGTTTTTTCTCCAGTCGACTTACCGTCAATACAAATACCGGACTATTCATATTCAGTCAGTTCATGTTTTGATGAACTTTTTGCATCGCGGATTAACAAAGCATATTAAATTAACATTTCAATAAAAGTGTTGTGTCGATAAAAATCGATTTACTAACATCAAAGTATTCTGCGATAAAAATCTTACATACGTATTCAAAAAGGGCCATTCAAAAAAATATCCGCTCATTAAATAATACAAATTCTCACCAAGACCACACCTGTCTGACAAAAGCCGTCTTACGTTAATTCTTCCTTTTACAATACACGTTTATTGAAATTGTGTTATAGTCATTCATCAAAGTTACTATCAATAAATATGTATTTTTGGCCACTGGGCAATACAATTGTGAAGGCATTATGGAATTTCCTTTTATTATAGAAGTGACTTGATCGACCGGAGAAAGTAAGATAGCTTCTTTACAAAGAGGACCGCTTACAATATTGTACGATTGTTTGTTTGTACATAAACTAGTTGACCCCGTGTCCAAAATATTATTCTTGGGACAACTTCAATCGGTCAATCTGAGTTATAGGGAAGATGAAGAAAGTAATCTTTAACGAAATAGAAATAAAATAAATGAAGACGGAAAGATATTGGGAGAAAAGTTTTTTACGATCATAGTTTTTTTTTTTTGAATAACTTTCGCCTATTGTAACACAGATGTATAAAACTACGTATTGACATGTCAGATGTCATCGACCTAGAACCATCAACATGTTATTAACTGTAACTTAATCACGAGAAAACAATTTTGTGGGTATTTTGAAACTATTTTAAAGAATTAATAATCAATGAAGATGTTACACGTTTGTATTCCGACGAATTAAACTGAAACATTTTTCGTTTGTACTACTTCCGCATGTTTATCATGATCAGGACTGATATCGCTCGCCGCGAGCATTACCAACTGATAAAAATACAAACATAATATGCCTATTTATATAAAATTGAGTGTTAAAATTAAGGTATATAGAACAGATGGTTCATGAACTAAGACAAGAAATTACTGATTATCAAACAAAATCTTTGTATTTTTATCAGTTGATAATGCTCGTGATGAGCGAAACCGGTTCTGATCATTATAAACATGTAGAAGTAGTACAGATGGATTGTGTTTAATTTTTAAAATAGAATGCCTTTCCACCAAGAATTGAAAATTTACACCTTAAAAAGAATTACACTGGCTTAATTCTAAATAGTTTTAACTTAACATGTTAATTTTTCAATTTTAGCATATGTATGTGATATTTTTTAAGTATTTACTGAATTATTTTATCGCATTCTCTTCGGGTGATTTATATTTTAATTAATTACACATATTGTCGTTTTTGGAATTCCAAAATATTCAAAAAAAGTTGTTGTATTCTGATTTTAGTTTCAGAAATTACGAAATTGTAATTAAATGTTAATAAATTCCGCATTAGAAATAATTATTCGTTTTGATTAACGAAAAATTTATTCTCTAAATTTAATTATTTATTCTTAAAATAATTATATAAAAAAAAATGAAAGTAGACATTTCCGCAGTGTCGAGTTATACAAGATTTCTCAGCTATTTAATCAATATATTTTCACAAGCCCTAATCCTATTATGTTACATTACCTTGTCATAAGACTATCAATCTACAAAGTATTTTCCTTCATTCATATTCAAGTATCCATAATACATGCGCTATGATTTGATTGTCCATACATTTACCAATAAAGTGATAAATTGCTTTTCTTATTGAGCTGTCTTGTACTCTGTTTGAATTGCTATAACGATATAAATTGTGTTGGTAGTTGATAACATTACAAGAAATATATTATACAATACAGCAGGAAACTTATTACATGAAAGTTTGATTAATAACACAAACGCCCATTCAAAACATCTTTTAATAAGAAAGGTGTGTACACCTCAAAGTATGTTAGTTAATGAAAAACTAAGGATGTGAAATCAGACTCGTGATGTATGGTATTTTTGCGGAGTCCAGGGTTATGGTATCGTCAGAAATCTCCCATTTTTATTAATTGAATCCTTAATTTACATTATCCTCATTTGAATTTTGTTATATAAAGCGACAGGAACATCCAAAAATGCGTCTGTTCATCACACTAGTTAGTAAAATTACGACTTTTTAAATGGCATGTGAAGGCAGTGCTCGAATGCCTGAAGATGCCAAAAAGCGACACCGGTTCGTTAATGACGAAATTCATGGAAATCTACAAAATTTGATCAATTAAAAGTTGATATTGAAATTCCATCAAGCACCGTCAATCGATATCTAAAAAAAATGTACAACGGTTTACTTGCCAATGTACAAAATCGTTCGTGATATACGGGAGTATCTGAATTGTTTATTTAGCCCATAAAGTATATTCTTCTGCTTAAAAATATTTTTTTTAATTGTTTCGTATACACTGCTATGGAATTTGATAGGTATTATGGAAACGCATACGATCTGATCTAACGTTTCAACGATTTCATAAACAAGTGATTCAGTTGTGGTATATCTTTATCCCAAAGTCGCTTGCCGCTTGTTGCAAGACCACAGAAACTTTGACATCTTTTAAAAAGTGGATGGTATAAATGTCATCTGCGTAGCAACAATATTACAATTTATAACCTTCCATAATTATTAATACCCCGCTGAGTGCCACCGTTAAATATTGTGGTAGAGAATAATAATGAAAAAACGATACTAGTTCTCGATCTCATTGTCCTACGACTCCTTCGCCGCATATCTCTGCCCACTTATAATAACTTTCAAACGACTAACTTAACGGACTGTTTGATTTATCGAAAAAGTCGGAGGTTTCGTCGAAGAAAGCGATCGGTAAGTAAGTCTCTGTATTGCAGCGCGATATTATTGTTGGTCCGGTCACAACAAACACCCACTCGAATGGACCGTTTCAAGCGGCGTTTACACCCTCCCACGCGTCGCTGGAAAGCTCGCAAAGAATCTTTCGAGTCTATCTATGTACATTTCACAATATCTCAGATATGGCAAACTGCTGCCATGTTTATATTGACATTAGATAAATGTTATTCAACAATGTAACGGATATAAAATGTAAGGAATTCAAATGAGTTTTTCGTGACAATTTAAAGCTTTGACTCAGTGAACAGTGAGCAAGAACTTTATTTTGTACAAACGGAACGTTCCAGGGACCGCCGTGGATAAAACCCTCAAATGAGGGTCTTTAATCGTTTTGCCGCTCAACCTTCCTTTTTTCCGAAGAGAGTATGGATATAAGAATACGACTAGGGCAGGACTAGTGGTAAGCTAATGGTTCTCCATGAGAATATATAAATGTGTTATAGATTCCATTACTTCCAGCAAAATTTTATTTATTATTAAAATGAAAGAAACTTTTCATTTTTTTTTTCCATGTCCGCTCCCAACGTGGAGCATATGGTCTCCCAATGGAGGTATCTCAACAGAATTTTTCTAAGATAACTGTTTGTTATTCAGTTGCTCAACCTCTCTTTTTGTAAAGAGAGTAGGGACATCACAAACACTAAGACTACGGACAGAAATCCATAAATCGATTGAAAGATCAATTTATGAAACTGTCCGTACCGGAAATTGAGCCCGAGACATCCGTTGCCGTAGCCAACGACGTTAACAACTGCGCCCTCTCTTAGAAGTTAGATATATATATATACGTTATATATTAATATACTAAAATTATGAAACAAAATGTTCTTCGTTTCTGTCAAACATTATTTCGAAAAAAAATCGATGTGTCAAAATAATAGTTCCCTGGTTGCTGGCGAGCCGAAAACCGCCATGACGAATTAGTTTAATGCCTGCCATTGATTTTATTTCTATAACTTGTATTGTTTACAAATTTGAAATACGGAATTATAAATTTATTTATTTAATGAATTGAGCTAAAATATAACTTAAGTATTCAAAAATGAAGTGAGATTTGAATTTCAGCGACGTTTTTTCGAGGTTTGACTGTATAAAAAAAGTATATTTGAAAATTAAGTAGCTACACGTCTCTGACATAACAGTATGTATTCCACCTTGTAATTTGGAAGGTCCGAGACGTAATTCCAGGCAAAGTGGAATATCAAATATATATATATATATTCTCAATCAATCAGTGATGTATTTTGTTCTAATTTCTCTGTAAAATATTAGTAAAAAAATATTAATTAAACATCTACGGTTAGACATTTCAATTTTTATTTTATTTGTTTTAATAAGTCGTAGGTATTATTGTTTGCGATTTCTGACTTAACTAGTTCTTTTAAATCATCGCGATTATTGCATTACTGTTTTCACTACGATTAGATTTAATATCGTATAGATACGAATGCGGAATTGATTATTCTAGAAAATAAGTACTTTATGTTAATAAAAATTATCTTGATCATCTTGAAGGTGTTGATTGATAAATTGGCGGTCTTTATTGAGAAGTTCAAAGAGCTAAAAGCTTTCATATCCCTGTCAATTGAGCTTTTTTGAGACCACCGCGTGAGAAATGATTCGAAATTGCAGACAACCAGAGTCAGTGGTTCGATTATTAAATTTATAACTCCATAAATAAACTTTTCTTACGGCCATTATTGGAAACAATCACGGTTCGTAAGAATTTTCTCCTGCTCGCCTTCGCTTCACCTACGTGGCAAATGTTTTTCACGGAAACAAGACTAGCTAATTATGTCAAAACATTTTTGATTTATTTAATCGCCTGCTCGATTCAATAAGGGTTTTTAAAATGTGCGTTATGTGGGAAATTTATTGAAAATATAACGTTGATGGCAATCTTGTACATCATTTGATTTATCGTTGTAGGCGGTCGGAGAAGATGTTAACATTAAGTTCAAAATAATTTATAAGAACCGTAAAACTTGAATTCAATAGCGATAAAATTTTAAGTATGGCGATTAAGATAATAAGTGGAAAAAAAACATGTCCCATTAATGGATAATTTTCTTATCATTATGGAAAAGAAGATTTGAATTATTTATGTTAATTGAAAATCTGTATTATGCTAGTCAATATTGAAAACGATGCATTGGTTAGTGTAAAGCTACAGTTTTTGTGACAGTGACATATATTAATGAAACAAAATATGAAAGATTTTTATTTATTTCCGCTATATATGGAGCAAAATTTTTTTGTGGTGTTTTTTTCCATGTCCGCTCCTAATGTGGAGCATATGGTCTCCTAATGGAGATATCTTAACAGGATTTTTCTACGAGAACTGCTTTTTACTCAGTTGCTCAATGTCTCTTTTTTGAAAGAGAGAAGGGATAGAAGGATAGGGCTATGAGATAACTAGTGGTTAGCTTATTGTTCTCGCTACGCTCCCTGACGATGGGATGGGTGGGAGAGAGGAATCAGACTACGAACAGAAATCCATAAATCGATTGAAAGATCAATCTATGAAAACCATCCGCACCGGGAATCGAACCCGAGACAACCGTAGCCGTAGTCAGCGACGCTACCAACTGCGCCACGGACGCCGACAGACTGTGGGTAGGGACCATAAATCCCATAAAACGATACTGTATTTGAGTCGCTGAGTCACTAAACACACTCCTGGCGATTTTTCAATAAAATAAGTTTTTAATGTATTTATGTTTGTGCTCTATTGATAGATCTATCAAATTTTCTATTTGCAAGTTCAAAATTTTCGTCGTCAAAAATTTTCCAAACTTAAAAAATTCGTTTTTTTTTACACGATTTACACGGTCGGTATTGATCCTCGTTTTACACGGTCGACCCACTACGAAAAAACGACAGTATAAAAGAATATTTTACTTTTCCTTATACACTGGAAGATACAAAATAACTTAAATTATATGAGAAGGCCCCGGATCGAAGAGAGGCGAGCGGCTGGTTATCCGGAGTCCTGGAAGGGCTGATCTCAGACAAACACCATTTCAGATCCGGTTCAAAACTTATTTATTTTCCATTCAAGATGCAGTGGTTTAATATTACACAAATATATAAATCTTAACACATAAAATTGATTCTACATTTACATTTACTTAGCAACTGAATTTACTTTAAGTTATAATACAAATAACACAACGAATTTAAATTAAATCCAACGCAAATCAAAACACAAAAACAAACAGTTCACATGTCACCTCCGCTGCCGTGAGACCGCAGCTCGTCCCACTCGGCGGATCGTAATCGACTGTCTACCAAAAATTAAAAAAAACTCCGTGCAAAGTTGGAGCTACCCTTTTCAGTAAAAATGGACTCGTCCAGCGGCCGAAGCCGGGGGCTAATTTAACCCCTGGCAACAAGAAAAAACCTATACTGCGAAATATTGCTGTTTGCCGCAGGCCGATTTCAGTTCAGGACACTAATGACACTTATACTTAAGAAAAACCAGGGTGTGTCATATACTTAAAACCATCATTCTGCTCATAACAGTTTTTCGTAATTTACTCAAAACTTTAAAAACCTTCATTAGCTTGTTTAGCGCTCAGTGACTCATTTGACGTAACGGTGTGGTTCCGGTTCGTTATACAATATATTTTATTTAAGGCTCGTAAGTGGTACTCTCATCATCATTGATGACATTTATGTAAGAAGTAAATCGATCTAAAATAATGAGAAACATTTCACCTGTCGATTCTGAAGCCGACTGAGCTATTATTTTGGCATTTCGCAAATCCGTCCGTAAGTTGGCAGAGCATTTACAATAATTATTACTCTTGTGTTGACTTATTGATCCTTTGGCCTTTTGGTGCTAACTCAAACAGCAAATAAATAGCTCATAATTTAATACTTCTATCTATCTTACCAGTAAAGTTTAATGGTACGTAATTATTTTCAGTCGCATAGTTGTGCCTTTAACCTAGGAATGTGAAATAAAATGATTTTTGGTATTAGTTATTTGAGTATATTTTTTCAATACTCAGGTACTCTCAAAATGATGACGAAAGAATAATTATAACAGCAATTTTTACATATTTTATGAAAACTAGTTAAATTTTTGTTTTCATTATTTAAATAGATGTTGTAACGGTTTAAGCTTAAAGTTCTTTGAGTGTTTAAAAGAAAATAACTTTATTATTTTCTATTTATTTTATCTCATGGTTTACACATTAATTTATCATATTAAAAATTGCAGCGGTGTGGAATAATTCAAGACTTTTTAAATTAAATTTAATCGACTGACAGTTTTATGGAATTTCAATATAAAATTTGAGTCGTACAAATTGTTTACGCTTCCATAAGTGTTGTCACTAACGACCCAGTTTTGCCTTTCAGCATCTTCAGTCATTCAAGGTGCACTCATAAACTGGAACTGACAATTAGATAACAGTTTATATATAAGAAATTAGAAAAAATATGTTCACTAAGTCTATTATTATAGTTCATAGACTATCGCGACCTATAGTTGTCCTGAAATTAAGCACAAAGGAGTCGGTAGTCCTTCGACAACCTTCTAACGTGCTATATTTCACACATAGTTTTCAGGGTAAATTGATTTGAAAAAGGAAACGTTTAAATGTTTAATTTTAATGTCTTCTAGGTCAAATTATCTTTTAGATTTTGTGATTTTGTGTCTATAGCGATGGACTCCCTTCTTAGTTCTCTTATTTGACACGATTATTAGGCAAAATAACATTAGTAATCGAATACTCGATATTCTGCCTAATATATGCGGTACCACTACAATAGCAGCCCAAATCGTTTTTAAGCAGAGTAGGTAAGTATATCATATTCATCATTTTCTGGCATATTGAAATGATCCGGCCATATGTGGGGCAGAATTATTATCGATAATAACTTACTCTCAATGTGTATATAATTAGACTTGTATGATTTACTACTTATTTAGTATCAATTTCCTGGTACATTCAAAGTAATTACATTTTGTATCCACCAATTGTTGTACGTGTTTGGCAAAGAAGTCCAAATTATTTTGACTGCCCTGATGGAAAAATGTACAAAACACTAAAACCTCGCTGTGAAGTTACCGGAGTTTCCAGTTTCCCCGCTATGCTTTTTTTCCATGTCCGCTTCCAATGTGGAGCATATGGTGTCCTAATGGAGGTATCTTAACAGAATTTTTCTGTGAGAACTGCTTGTTACTCACTCGCACAAAATCTCTTTTTTCGAAGACAGTAGGGATAGAAGATTAGGGCTAGGATAGGAGTAGTGGTTAGCTAAGTTAGGATCGAATGGGTGGGTGAGGAGGGAGTTTTATACATCACAAACACTCAGACTACGAACAGAAATCCATAAATCCGCACCGAGAATTGAATCCCAGACATCCGTAACCGTAAGCCAACGAACGCCGACTATGTACGTGTGGTTTATGGTAGTGAAATACAGTTTCACTGTTCACATTTTCTTCCGCAACTTATGTCGAAAAAAATAAAAATATCTAGTTAAGTATCAAATTTATTTATGACGATGAAAGATCGAAGCATATGTCGTCATTCTGCGCTTCAGCTCACATGCTATATTCCTTTTGTGGCTGACATTTGTTTAGTCAATTTTGAGATTTTTGACGTCCGTTTACTCTTGATGTGTCTATTTCAATAGCCTAAAATGTGTTTTACCAACTCCTTACGGTACATTACTTATTTACTGTTGAAACATCTCTTTCATTCAGTACCGAATCGGGCCAAGTATTATTTCATTTTAAGCCTTTCGTAAAAAGTATTGATCTCGGAAAATTTTAACCATTCATATGTTTGATTGAAATACCTTCAGGCATCCTTCGCCGACAGTATATTTTTAGAATATACTATACCCAGCTACGTAACAAGTCTAATGTATATAAAATGTAAAAAATAGATCATCAATCAAGAGAATGCATTCGGTGAACTTTGAGCAGACCGTGTCCGGGTACTGGGTACGAAGCCTTCGTGACTATTAAAATGTTTGGCCGGCTGTAGCACAGCGATGACATGACGGAAACGCTCATGTGTCAAAACACCAACTTCTAACGAATCCTTTCTAATTCCTGATAAATAACACTATGTTCTATGTACTCCTAGAAATGCAGCGTAATGATGAATTGATCTGCGTCTGCCTCTCGGCCAGGGATGAATAATAATTGAATACATTTTTTAAATAATGGACTTAGTGCCAAATGTGATAGTTCAAAAAATTTATTTTATATAATCCCTGTGCTAGAAACCAAATTAAAGTAATTCTTAACTTTTCAGTTTTGTAATCACCCGCTACAGATTTACAGCAAGTTTTATTAGGTGTAACCTGTAACACAACTTCTTTATGCGCTGACAAATGGTTGCGAGGAGTATCTTAGGAGCAACTGAAGACTTGACAAAAATAATTGTAAGAATTGAAATCTTCTACGAATCGAGATATGCTTACTATAATGTGTATGACGTCTCAAATTTATTGAATGCGCTGTGATAGGTTTTCGTTGCAAATAAGTCCATAAGTAAAACGGGCCACTTAAAGCGGTACAGTTTTACCTTCTCTTGTCGGCTTTTAGTAATTTCACAGGCGCTATTCGAAAGATTCAGTTGTTTTTTATTTGGTTTTTAAAATTGATTATACTTTGAACGGGGTCATAAATTCAATATCGCAGATTCATTTTTCATATATTTTCCGTCCCGAAGTTTTGATAAAAAAATATATCTCTACTTTAAATCCTAGTCTGAATACATCTAAAATAAGAATTTATTACAACAAAAAAACATTTTAGTTTATTAATATTTCTTCGTTTGTCTTTGGTGTCGGCGATCAATGCAACATTTTTGTTGCAGTGTTTTACTTGCCGGTTGCACGATTTTTCAATTGCAGTTTGGTTTCTGCAATCATATCTTGTCATATCTTAAATCAACAGGTTGCTCTCTAGTTGAGTATTGAATTGAAACAAATGTTGCCTTTTCAATGTCGATTTTAAGGTATCCCAGATAACATCTCTGTATGATTAATGAACATTAATGTTGAAAAACTTTCCCTTAAATTACGCGAGTTTCTTCGAATGTCTCTAGTTTTACAAACTGCCGACTATTTTGTTATTTAAACAAAGTTTCATATCTATCTAAAGCAATTATACATGTATATTAATTATATTAAAAACATTCTTTCATTAATATTGTCCTACGACAATTAAATATATTGATTTAAGCCAAATGTAATGTCTAATTCAACACTATTTTGAAGAGTATATCCTTCAAATTGTATTTTATGTATTGAGTAGTAAATAATTTAGTTCCACAAGAATTGTAAAATATAACTGATATCTATTTTGGCATTACGTCATCTTACAGGTCATATTACAGTACTATCAGTAAAAGCTTCGATTATAGAGAAGGAGCTTCCAGGCTTAATTCACATTCAGATCGAATATCAAGTTGATCAGTTGATTATGTCAATTCAAGTTGTTTATTAGAATGTTGTTTTCTTCTCTAGTTTCTTAATAAACTCTGCTTAACCCTGCGTGAGTTTGAAACTTTAAAAAAATATCTGTTGCGTCTTTTATAGACTATACATTTTATTTCAATGGGTCAGTCAGGATTTGAAAATCGTAAGTGCCAATACTGTGAAATGTTATAATAAAAGTACTAGAATGTTGAAATCATAGGACCAAATTAATTTAGGCTATCTTTAGTATATTGATATCTTTTTTAACAACTTTGATCTATGAAAAGAACGAAGAATCCAATATTGCAGATCGTCGATTTTTTATTTTTATTCAATTGAATCGTCGAAATACAATAATTGTTCCTTTTTTAATTACACACGCTTCCTAAACTCTCTCTCTTCACGAATTTGGCATGAACATGGGTCATATAATTAAAAAATGACACGAAGAAATTTACTGGAAAACGGAATATATTAAATCATATTAACCCATTAAAACCCGAATAAAAAAAACTTCGATCAGGATCAATTATTATTAATAACGTAGTTAAGTCATATAGTATGTGGCATTAAATGTATAGCATATATTTATATTAAGTTATAATATTATTAGTTGCACCGTTACTAGCTGTAATGTTTTTGATTATGATAATTTAATAAGGATTCAGTTTTGAATTGGTACTATTTCTTAGTCAGATTTCGCAAATTATAAACCTTCCTCGCAAAATGAAAAAAAATGGAAGAGATTCTGTTTTGAATATATCTTTTGATATCTAAAAGTATCACAAACCATAACTCTAACATAGCAGTAAATGTATTATTATTTAACGCAAAAAATTCGAAACATTACAAAAAAAGGTTGTGAAAATATGCTGTTACATTTGGTAATTAATTTTAAAAATTCTCTAATTTTGAAGCAGACGCATGGAATATTTTGCATTGTCTGATCGTTTTAAAATCGCTCAAACTTTCTGCATTTCTAATATGTTTAGAATCTAAGAATGGGCAAAACCAGATACTGTTTTGCTATGCAATCCGTCTTCGTCCATTTTAAAGACGCGGGAAAAATAAGGAACGAGTTAAAAACGATACTTCTTTCTTTCCATGTCTACTACAAATGTAGAAAATATGGACTTGAGCTTCTGTTGAAAATCTCAACAGAAATTATTTTTGAGATCTGGTTTTAATTCAATGACTCTTATTTAGAGAGTGTAAGGAAAGTAGCGTGAAACTACAGAAGACTTTTATTTGCTAATTGCTTTCTCTACGCCCCTATAGGATAGGAGATGGGTGGAGAGGAATAATAAAATCATCAACCATATAATTATTTAAAAAATTAAGCTGGGGTTTTTTATCCATGTGCCAAAATCACAATGTTGCTTAGAAATAACGTCACTCTGCTGAAATTCTTTTGTGAGCATGGCATTGGACATTTTTGCTATATATATTTCGGGGAAAGTAAAAATAATAAACCGGTACTTAAAGTGATAAAGACAGGGTCGGCAGGTCGCCGAATGAAGTCATTCATTAGCCCTGATAATGTTTTCTCTTTCCTCTTTGTTGTGAGTGGGTAAAGGTAGATTTTTACATTTTAAATTTAAAGATATAGATCGCTCACGCGAAGATTTGCAACTCACGAAATAGCTGTGTATTTTTTGCCATCGTTTAAAAACAGTGCCGTGTTTGTCCAAGGATGGCTTACAACTCGCTCTACATTATTTAATTAGCCACTTTTCGAAGATTCATTTTTTTGTCTTATTTTCGCATGTGATTTAATCTCCGCTGTTTTTTTATGATAATAATTTACTAATTGAGCTGTACTCTTACTTACTTCAAATTACTATGCTTATGGCCCAAATGCGTCGTTGTTTTATAAATAATAAAATGATATGGTACCAAGTAAATTTTTTACAACACCAGAAGTTAATATTTTGCTATTTTTACCTTATTACAATGGCGTTGCAAAGTAAATGGCAAATTAATAAAATATTCTCTTACAACAAGTTATATTTTGAATAAAACTGCTTACTTATATTACCTAAATAAAATCCACACAGCTCAGCAAACTTAAATACTATTTACGTACAATAAAACTAATGCTTTAAATGGAGATAAGAAATCCCAACAAAATGAACCACCCAGCAAACATCAAAAACCATTTAAAGAACTAAGAAATTTTCTTTATCTGAGAATACGAGAACAAATACCAATTGAAAACCGTTTTCACATAGTTAAATATTTACACAAGTTCTGAAATATTTACATATGTTCTAAATTCCCGAGATTTTTAAAATACTGAAAAATTACTATCTTACATATCAACATAATGTTTCAGACAGAAAATCTATGAGGTCATTTATTTTACCTATATATAGGTACTCTTTTTATTCTAAACATCTCACAATTTTCTCAAAAATTTTTTTTTATAAAAATTCTTAATAAATATCCCCTTCTGCAAAAACAGTCCCTCATAATCCTTTATAACTGCTATATGAATTCAGTTTTATGCTGAACTTAATTTAGTATTGTGACTTATTTTTCACTTTGACCGTGCAAAGATCTATTTGCTTAGCAAAAAGCAACAATTGAAATTTAATTTAGTAAACACGTATCCTACTATAAATATTATTATGATCTACCAATGAGAGACATGAAAGATCGACAGTTTTAAAAATTGAAAACCAATCTAAATAACAAATTGCCAATTAACTGCCCTATTTTTTTCATCACTTTCACATCAATCTTCACTTTACTATCTTCGTTAAAACATGGCTCGCTCATCACAGTTGACATGATTGTATTTTTTTTGACGGTGTTTCTCGAGAGCTTAACTATTGATACGTCTTGATAAGGTATTATGAAACCAGAAATTTTAATTATTTTGTTTTACGAAATATTGTCTGTTCTTTAAATTACCTTTCTCTTCATTTCTCCTTCGACTGTATTCATACTGTTATATTACGACAGTCTGAATTTAATTTTGAATAGTGGAATATCTTAGTTATTGATTTTGATTAATAAAACAAGTGAACTTCTACAAAGTTACCGCCGAAGCCATGGGAAATGTTGTAGTAGGTACTTACATATTTCTCTAATTCAGCGCCCCTAGTATTCAAACTATGAAAGTTCAGATGTTGGATAGTTTTACCCGCTCTTCCAAATGGGATGAAAATCATAGAGTAGGACTGGAGAAATGCTTTATGATGAAAAGTCACATTCAAGAAACTACAATTGAGCCCATATGCGGGAAAACAGCGTTAGTCCCTATTTGGTTTTTTTTTGTCAACGCATTATTTATCCAGTAAAAGATTTTTTGATCAATAAATTGTGTTTTGAATAAAGCCATCTTCATTCATTAAAGATAAATATTTTCGATAAATTGTATCTCCACAACAACCAACAGCTATTATCTCTTAACAATGTATTTAGGACAACGCTTTTTTCCGCATATGGGTTCAATTTTTATAATAGATCGAATTTCTTTTAATAATATTGTTAAACGCAAAAATGTATAGAATACAAAGACGACACTTGAGGCCACATATTCCCCACCTCTGCCTTAAAGTGTAACAACTCTCTTATGGGATAGAACAAGTTTAAGAAATTGTGCGTAAAGGCATAGAAGTCTTAATTTTTGTCCCACCACTCAAATTATCTTCCGCAGAAAAATAAGCGCGATAATTTAATTTATTAACATTAATAAACGCCACAAATTAGCCAAGATAAATGAATGACCTATGAAGCAATGTATTTAACCAATAATTATTTAGATTTTGTTGGTAAACAATACTCTCTTAAGCTATTATTTTCTGAAATCAGCTCAGAGGTTGCAAAAGTTACCGCTAAAGGGAAAATAATTAATAAGTGAGGTAATTTGATATTTTCATACGATGCATTGTTCTCTATATAATTATGTATTGCATTACTTTACTTTCTACGGTAACAGTGTGAGGACATTTCTATTTTTTCACCATATCCGTTCACAAAGTGGAACATATATTATGGATCCTTATAGAGATTCTCAACATAATTTATTTTATGAGAACTAGTTTTGAAAAGCGTATAGCATTATTTACTTTCGACGATAACTTTGCTAGTACATTTATATTTTTTACACTATAATCGCCCCCAATGAGGAGCATGTGGGCTCCTTATAAAGCATCTCAACAGAAGTTCATTTATTACTTTTAAGGTGTTAACTGTCAATTCTTGGTGGAAAGACATTATATTTTAAAAAATAAAACACAATTTGTTTGTACTTTAACTTGTATTAATTTGTTGATAATGCTCGTGATGAGCGAAACCGGTCCTGATCATTATAAATGTGTGGAAGTAGTACAAACAAATTGTGTTTTATTTTTTAAAATAGAAGTTCATTTATAATTTAAGACATCGACTGAGGGTGCTTGATGGAATTTCAATATCAAATTTGGATTATTGAGATTTTGTACACTTCCATGTATTTTGTCACTAACGACCCGGGTTTCGCCTTTCGGCATCTTCAGGCATTCGAGCACACGAATGAACTCGAACTGAGAGACAGTAAACAGTGTCTAACGTTTATATAGAAGATACAAATGCGACAAATATTATTTACGAGGTAAGATATTATACGTCTGAGAGCCACACTGATACCTGAGTTAAAATTTCGGTTATCGCTCTAATCCTTATTTTGTAAACACCATATTAACAGAGTGGCGAATTGCCGCTTTTCAACTTCTTTTAGAAATACCAGTGATTTTACAATTATAATAGTATTGTGGGTTTTGACGGGATGTAATTCGACGAATGAGTAAATATATACAATCATTCCACATTTAGTGACATCTGTTAGGTGTTTCAACGTATAGGGTATAATAGCGGAGAATTAGGAAGGTTCAGTTGCTCATTCAAAATTGGCAAGGAATTTAACTGGGCTCTATTAATTTCCAAAATTTCTTGATAAAATAATTTATGATCCCCCATGTTTTTATGCAACAGTTTAACCCCATCATGCGCATTAAACGTATGGTTTCCATTAGCAAGTGATTTGCGAATGTTGAAGTTTCTTTTTTTAATCTAAAGGTAGCTAAATGTTCTGATACCCTTATATATAATGTAAGTGTGGTTTTACCCACATAGAAATGTTGGCAATCATTGCATTGTAATTTATAAATACCAGATTTGTTCTTAAAGTTTACTCTATCTTTATTGTTAATAAGTAATTCGCCTAGAGAGTTTTTGCAATAGAACGCCGGTCTAACACTATCAGCGAGTTGTTTTTTAATTTTAAAGCTTGTGCAACCTAAATAACTAATTCTATGCCAGATTCTAGGGTGGTCTATGTCTTTAGACAAGTTCCCGAAATATAGCATCTTTTCTGCTAATTTACGTTGTTTTTTACGTTGATTTACAATTCATGAAAAATATGAAACAATAGTCGTTTTTTTTAAATATACAATCCGATTATATATACAGAACTAGCGAGTACCCGGAATGGTTTGCAATACCACTCAAAAAAAAAAAGTGTTTGTGTTTTAATTCTGTTTTATGAAGTGTTTTTGGATACACAATATTTTTTGTTTTACCGTTTGGTGCGTACACGAATAAATCAGAAGTTTTTCCGACGCGTGAGCAGGCCACATACAGTTGCCCATGTAAGAAGGATGGCTTTTCCTTATTTAGTCCACACACCTGTAGCGATTGTCCCTGTGCTTTGTTTATGGTCATTGTAAATGCGAGTCGCACCAGAAACTGAAGTCGACTGGCATATCTCTCGGAATCATTGGCAACAGTACATCTTCTCCTTTAAATTTTTCATTTACGACCGGCAATTGGAATTTAATAATTAACACCTCTTGTTATGTCACACACGAACTGAAATGTCGCTGTTTATATCTATTTGATTCTTTTTCGGAATCGGATGAATAGTATAGGAACGCAAACGGGTCAAACAAAAAAATATTCATTTATATATATAGATGACAGCTGTTGTAATAGACAAAAGTTATAATATGTATTGAATACAATAATTATAAGTCTTCCCCATCGATCATTGATATTAATTATACGATGCCAACGGGGTCCAATTATCGTAGATAGACAGTTACGAATTTGTGTTTATTTAATATATCTAACTTAGCACCCAGCTAATAAAGACAAATAATAATTAAGAGACTAGCTCTAATACTAAAGTAAAGTTTTGAAATATGAAACGTCTTTTGATTAATGACTTAGAAATGATCGCTTAGTTTGTGAATACATAACAATTATTGTGATTGATGATATTCTACACAGGAAACTTTCTTGCCAATTAAATTTGGCGGCGGTCGTCTTTTTGGTTTTTGCAAACTCTGCAATAATAGCGGGAGAAATGATAAATTTGCATCGAATTGGCGCGAAAGTCATTTCATTGTTGTCTCTCTGGTTCACGTCTTTGTTATAAATGTTCATATCGAGGTCATGGCTATTTTCGCGACCGCCTTGACAGACAAACCATGGTTAGTTATTATTTTTATTTTTCGTACTTTATTGTAAAGTGAATGAATGCAAGCGACATTATAATGTCTCCAATCTTCGTTTTTTAAATTAGCACTTTAAAATTTTTCGAACACGCATCGATTCTCGTTCTACTTTTAAATAGAAACCTTTTTATATTCTCACAAAATGATTCACGAATATAATATGTTTAGATAGTTAAGCATACCGCATCTTGTTTTGTAACGAAAAAACTCTAAATAATTTCTTCACTTAGTTAATTTGATAATAAATCATTGATTATCTATATGTGTAACGAATTGATTACATCAGTTATAGATGCTTGTCTCAAGTACAGTGTTTTCAAACAAAATCGTTTTCATAAAATCAATAAAAAAATAAGATTAACTACTGTAAATATGCATATTAAAATCACGCTCAACTATGATATACTAATAATTATAAATCGTTAGTAATTTGTTCACATTGTTTTTAATTGATAGCTTTCTAATACATATTAATTTTTTATACTTACTTGGGTTAATATCGCAAAGAGCTATTTAATAAGAGATTTTTTCTACTACTTTTCATACTTATATCGCGTGTTAGAAATATATATTAAAGTATACTTCCCATTGAGCTTTAAGCTTATTTAATAATTTCACGAATATTGAAATAATATTGGAAAATATTTCCCCAATTTAATATGATATAGTTTTGTGTGTATCAGTGTTGAGTGTTTTAATAATCATATATATTTAAATTGTAAAAGGCATTTGGCGTTATATGTTATGTCACATCAATCAGCGAATTGCTAAGTGTGAATGAATTCTGTTTATCAATAAACATATATATCACCAAAAATTCTTGTAAAACCATATCTGCTCCCTAGTCGGACACCACACGGTTCCTCCAAGATTCTCTGTCCCCCACCAGTTTCTTTGCTTCCCCCCAGGTCATCCCAGCGTCATATGGATGGTCAACAGCGGCCTTCCAGAGCGACGGAATCCATCCGGGTGGTAGAACAGACAGGCAGCACTCAGGTTCCCCTGGGGTATCCGTAGCACATATCCAAGCTAGGTCCATCGTCGCCTTTTATTTTTGACATAATAAAAGGCTGGTCCGTCCGCTCTCTTACCTCCGAGTTACTAACAAAATCAAACCACCGTACCCCTAGTATTCACGGCAGGCATCTATTTTCAAGGCACAGTATACAGTTACCCTGTGCTTTAGTGATGTGCAATGACTTGCAACCGTAAAGCAGCACCGTCAGAATGCACGAGTTGAATAGGTGGCACTTGGTTCTGACCGAGTACAACCACCAAACATACTCAACGCAATCTTTGTTAAAGTCTTAACACTTACACAAATATCGAAATCGTATATTTTGTGATCGTATATATATATATATATGTATATATATATATATGTATATTTATGTATATATTATAAAGAACTCAAAAAAGTGATGTGAAATACGTGTTACATTTAAACATATAACTCGGAATACATACTCTTAAAGATGTTATTATAATAAATGGTATTTTCTTATAAGCCCTTATTTTTACAATCTGACCGTTTCACTTTTAGTACACATTCGTTTACTTTTTTTAATCATAGGCGATTGCTTTAGTATCAAAGATCAGTGCAGCGCCAAACAATGAGCGCTTAGAATTCCGCCCCGCCTTCACAGTGGATTATATCGTAATAATTTTATACCAGGTGTGAAAAAAATCATCTCATACAATATTATTATCTCCTTAATACGTTCATTTGTTTTTTTTTTTTTTTTGATCACTTTCTATTCTATAGTCAATCAATCGTTTGAAATCTGTTGAGCGTCTTATTTGAAAGCACTTACAATATCTCGATACAGTTTCGCAAGATGACGTGTTTTGCATGACTCATGGATACTTTGATAAATCCATTCTTTTTTATAAATAAACGATTTCACTATAAAACTATTTTTAAAAATTAAATAATTTATACAACCGTATTCAAGTGGTGTCTCTTAAGAAGTTCCACTGCATGGTCAAGGGTTCAAATCAACAAATGGATACATAAAAACATAATTTTTTTAATTGATGTTTTTTTCATTACTGGAAAAATAGTCTGTGGTTGAATCTTGGCTGCCTCAACGAATTCTCTGCACTCTATTTGGTATTTCCGACTTACTACGCTAATCGGTGAACACCAGCACTCGTAGGTCTTGTAACACACCATCCATCTATCTGTCAGTATGAAATCCTGAAAAACTTACGCAGATGATACATGAACAACTATTAATTTCCATAGCATTCTTTGCTATAAAATTCATTCTTTTTTTTATGTGTTTTATTTCTCACTTGAATCATGAAAAAAATTAACAATAATATATAATTCTAATATTGCATAGGTATTCAAACACTTCAATGTGTGACCGTACATCAAAATTGTACGTGGGATATCTAAAAATATAAATATGTCACATTAAGTTTGTATAATAATCACATTGATATGCAAATACACTTATTTATTGCTACTGTTACACGATAATATTGACAGCAAAATCGGCTGCTAAATTGTTCACATTTCTAATAAATCACGAAATAAATTTATAGCGTACTGCTAAGCCCACTTATATATTATCGATCCTAACAAGACCAACAATTAAAAAATACAATTAAAATTCTGTCTAATAGTATGACATATATTTTATTTTATATGAAAGTTCATATTTTGAAATTATATTTTTTTTTCAAACTGGACTTGAACTACTCGAACTGAGTAGGTACTCAATGTTATACCCTTTGCGGATTAACAACCCATTATACTTGGCCTGGGAATAAAATTTAATGTATTTACAAATAATTTCCTCACATGATTGACCTTAAATGTGGCTTAACTTTTGATTTCAGATTAGTAGTATTTGATTTGTAAGAGTTCATAGACATTTAATTTCGTATAATTTCTTTGATTATCTGTAAATTTTTATCATAGCTTTAAAACCAATTGTTTGATATATATTGTATTTATTAACACTAATTTTCATATAAATAGCTTTGTTAATATTTATATTTTATCAGTTGATAATGCTCGCTATGAGTGAAACCGATACGGATCAATTTTAAGAATGTGGAAGTAGTACAAAACAGATTTTTTTTAAATATAATGCCTTTCCACCAACAATAATTGACAGTTAATAAATTGTAAGGGTAATTTAATTAACCATGTTGAATATATCTTTTATCTTTCGACAATGACTTCACCGATTGTGATGTGTAAATAATCTTGGATTATATGTATTTCCATTATTTGATGTAATGCGATTCACCCAAGCATTAACAATATTATTGCCGTGCCAAGAATATTTAGCACTACTGCAAACTTGTTTCCCCTAGATGACCACGTTTATTATATTTCTAATAAATTATTACTCGTTTCGTATGCTTTAATTTATCATACCTTTACGCCAATCTATTTTTTAATCGATCGTATTATTTATGATATAAGTAATTAAAATACACATATTTTTATAAGATTTATTTTGACGACATTCCATATATTGATCGATAATGCGTCACATCCTGCATGGCCACTCGATCGTTTAAAATTCTTTAAATTCTTTTGACACTCATTCCTCCCACCCAATCGTTTATGTTTTAACGCACAGATGTCTACAAGAGTCACAAGTCACAATGCCGGCTTAATTTATGTGCCCACGTTTGATTTTATCATATTATAGTACAAGGTGTATCTCCACAAGCCAACATTGAAAGTGACAGTATCGTATTGGGCCAGAAATGCTGCACCAATGGAGTCCGAGTCATAGCTTGACAGTCAGTACAAAATCAGTGTTCCATTTGAGATATTTTGAGCTATACATGAAATATTAAAGCCTAATTCTAATGTTTAATCTATAAGTAGTTTTCAATTTCGTTTGATTGATATTTCGGACTAAACATACATGTTTTTACTTTTAAGGTGTTAACTGTCAATTCTTGGTGGAAAGACATAATATTTTAAAAAATAAAACACAATTCATTTGTACTACTTCCACATATTTATAATGATCAGGACCGGTTTCGCTCATCACGAGCATTATCTATTGTTTATAATATCTACCATAAATTAAAATCCCTACCAGATTTCCCCGGACGTCCTTGAAAAAAGGACATCTCCGGGAAAATCTGGGCGTTTGGTCAATCTATAAAAGGATCAAAATGTATACTATACAATTGATCAATTCAGTTTACAAATTTTGAAAGTAAACCCGACGAAATGTAAACATTAAAGCTCATTATTTTCGTTTCATATCTTTTTAAATGGTTATTTGTCATTAATTTCAACTATTGTATAACTAAATAAAATTTCTACGAAAAAAAAACTGAGTATGTATGTTGAAATAGACTACGATTTTTCGAAAGCCTTTGGTTTCCCTCCCCATCGAAAGCTGATCTGAAAGTGATATGATATGTGCGGCATTGGTGTTGGAACAGCTCACAGAATCTGCCATATTTGGAATGATCTCGTTTATCGCTCACGGCACAGGTCAGTATTGCCGTGACCATTTAGCTAACACAATTATTCCACTCCCACATCTGAGCGATTTTAACACCGTCGAATGCCATTATCATAAAACTCCTGAGCATTTGCCGTTACCATTCAAAAATGGATGCAAGTTCTTTCAAGACCGTGAGAAAGTTTATCATAATGAAGAATATTTTATGGTTCAGAAGTAAACATACATTTTCAAGTTATATGGTTAAACTGAGAAATCATTACAGCATTACTCATCGAGTATTGGCTCTATCTGTATACTTTGCCTGCAATAATGTGCCACTGTTTTTGAGATACGTCACTTTCAGATTGGTTTATCGAAAGCTCCAAGTCTCAAAAAGATTAATAATTATGTTGAAGAAAAATAAAACGGCAACAAACTACTTTTTTCGTTAAAACGGAAACTTAGAGAAAAAATTCTACAGCGACAGTATTATATTATTTTTGCTGTTAATCGGTACATTTCCTTCTGCGGTGATTATTATAGAGTCGCAATATGATGGGTGGTATTTTCAATAAGAGTCTGCTTTTCTGTTGTGCATGATTTTTTACTAAGAAAAAGTGTGCAAAAAGTAATAATACAAATTTGGACAATCGAAGTAGTTACAATATAATGAGAAGATAATACAGCAAATAAACAATTACCACCAATATGGTTTTAAGATAAAATTGTAGATCTATACCGTTGTCTCAATTTGCAATCTTCATTATGAGAGATATGAAACGAATCGATATTTTAAAATTACACTCATCTTTTTATTTTTCTTAGATCATGTACGCTCCCCATGTAGAGCATATGGCGCCTTAACGATCCAGAGCCATCTTAGCAGAGCAAATCTAAGTTCCACCTAAAGCGTCATAAGGATGTTACTTGATTAACTTCCAAAACACTTCAATTCTACTCTCCAAAATAAGTTGCAAGCCTCTTTGCGGCATCCGTAACTATTAGTAGATACCTACTTGAGTCGATTCCTCACTCCTGGAGTCTTCACAAAGTTAACCACGTTATCTTCAATCTGTTCTCAAAGCCCAGTATACGGCGATTCGCCATCATGAAGCTGTGACTATATTATATTATACAAGCGCTAAAAAGATGCCATTTATTTTAAGCCTGTTACATTTGATATACAAATACACACTGAACTTTTAAATTTATTTAGTTGTATCTTTACCTTATAAAATTCAAGAAAATCCCATTATATCCGCATCCGTAAACATTTTTTCAATAAAGCTTATTAATTTTACACGTAGTAACCCATGATTAATGATATCGTCTTAATCTAGAATATATTGATGATTTATTTCCATTTAAACGTTATCAATTGTAGTTTCTCAATCAATATCTGTATACCACTGTCAATTACCAGTTCCCACACGGGTATCTGAATTGCTTCCGTTTGCAGACGTCGGCTGTCCGTTTATATCATTTGAAAATTCTCACCAGCCACCTACTTGGAGACATTCTGTTTTGCCAATTCCAATCGTCACATAACTCCGGTGCCATAGATAACAATGAACGTCAGGGCGAGTCGTTGAGTCGTTATCGAAACATTTATATGGGCAGAGAAAGCTGCTTGCATGACGCCGATCTGGCCGGTGGAATAAATCTGGATTTAGTTTTTAAATCGCACTTTGAACGACAAACGAAAGTGCTGCCATCTGTTATTGGGGCTTTTGAACGTAAGCTTTTAGATAAGCTTTCCACGTGTTATAGACATCGGAACACTATTATGGATTATTGTCAATATATTTGATTTTATGTTTCAAAGGCTTCTGTAATAAATTATTGAATTTTAATGAGCGATATAACAAGTTTAGTATCGTGATAGCTTAGACTTTTATTGCTGCAATCATTGGACCATTAAAAGTACAAACTTTAGATTTACAAGTCGCTTTTATAGATAAATATTCATATTTTATACATTTATGCTAAATAAATTGAATTGACTTTAATGAACTAAACTATAATATATAGTCGCTATCATGGAGCAAATCAATAATATTTTAAGATTCAGCTAAAAAACGAGTGGTAACGTCATATAACGGATAGGCCTTTCTAATTCACAATTAAATTTTTTTTTTTCGATAGATTAATGAATTTGTATTCCGCAATAATATGAAAATTTTGGTAAAAACTGGGTGTGCAAAGAATGGTTAGCTAAGATATATACATTTCTCATGTTATGTATATCCTTCTCTTCTCTGACTTCCAGCCACCGGAATCTATTTGATAGTTCGCCAAAAGTATCTGTAATAAAATCCAATTTCGTAAAAAGGTTTTGTATTGTAACATTTTTAGAAATGATCGTTTTTGACATTTAATAGGAGGCATGCAAGTATTTAACATTTTTAGGTGACAGATATTTTTCCTTACTGTTACTGTTTCCCACCAAAAACAAATAACCGATAAATCAAGATGAAATTGCCTATAATGTGGCTGCAGTACGGTAACAGGGAATCTATGGTTGTACAATGCACTTAGGTTCTGCAGTTTGCATGTCTAATTGGCGAGATGAACGCGGATAACGGTCAGTCGCATTGAGGAGGGAATTCTTTCCGCTTCCGACACGTTAAACACATTTATACGACATAGCCAACACTTTGAAATCTATTCTTTTTATCGAAACCATACTGTTTACCTATACTGTCTTAACACGTTCATACCATGAGAGTATAGTTCATTATGTAATACTAAAACAATAATTTACATCACTTATATGCATTCGGAGTATAAACACTGCTACTTCAACTTAACTGACTGTAATTGTAATATTGCCACACTGAAAATCTAACCTTGATTTATTGAATAAAAAAATCATTTTTCCTCTAGCTGTAGGCACGTTCTTCAGAACGAATAAAAATGTAAGGGCATTTTTTCAGCAAAAAATCTTTTTACCAAATACATATTCGTGAAATTTGCTTCAATTTGTTTGTTTCTTTTTATCAAGCAAACATTTAAGCGCCTTACAACTTACAGCGGATAAAGAAACAAACATGAGATATTAGTAGATCCAGAACCAACGCTCTTTGATATGATAAGCATACTAATTCACAATAAACCTGGTATTTACAAATTATAAACGCTATTGGTATATTCTGAAATCTCTCGTACGCCTTTCAAAATTATTCTTGTATACGTCATCAAGTGTTACTTGCCATATCCCGATTGCACGACTTCGATATTCCAATAATATTTAAAAAAATATTTTCGAAAGACCAAGAATTCGGCATCCGAGGCTCTAATAGACTGGTCACCGATGCTTCATCTATTCGCCTTCCTGGACCGGGTACATTGAAGATGATACCGAGAATTTGATTTGATCAGAAAGAAATCAAAGCATTTAGAGGTAACAGTTAATCGTAGAGGCGCTGCGCTAAGTATTAGCCAGGTTGATTAGGCTACGTGTCGACAAAATTACAGATACGCCGTCATTTATAAAGCATATTTTTCATTTCCTTTTGTAAAAATACGATACTTAAAGCGAGGTTAAATAATTAGGGTACTCACATTCAAATAATGAATTCTGCACGTACTTATCTATCATTTAAATCAATCTTTAATAATCACCATAATTTAATACTAACGTTTTTTTTCATATTTAATTTCAATAAACTTGTTAAAAAGCTGTTCATTTTTAGTTAATAAAATTAAGCACTTTATTGTACTAATTATATCTATTGTACTACGTACTCACATGTCCAAATTAGAAATATTTATTATTTCGATAAACTAAACAATGACCCCTCGGTGTACAATTTAGTGCTGATGGTATTTATTATACACAGGCATTACTCTCGCACGCAATGTTCCTATCACAAAAATGTATTTAAAAGCAAGTAAATGCTTATTGATAGCAATCACTTTGTCAATCGACACACAGCAAACAGTCAATGGTTAATATTCTACAGTCTATACACTGGCGGATTCTGATGACGATGTTTATTTTATAATAATGTTTGAGTATTTAAGTTCATCGAAGATTATTATTGTGTAAGATTAAGATATTGTGTTGATTAAACCGCCAACAAGAGGGAAAAAAAGCTTCTCCTCTATCATTTATTTATGAGATAGAGTGATTTTAAATCCTCAAAAATGGGGCATTCATTCTTTAAATGTGTAATTTTGATTATTTTTTACAATGTCCGCTCCCAACGTGGAGCATATGACCTCCTAATGAAAGTATATAGACAGAAGTTTTTCTATGATATCTGCTTGTTACTTAACCTCTCTTTTTCGAAGAGAGTAGGTATAGAAGGATAGAGCTAGGACAGGACTAGCGGTTAGCTAATCGCTCTCGCTACACCCTGTTATTGAGGATCGAATGGGTGGGAGGAAGTTTATTCATGACTACGTACAGAAATCTATAAATCGACTGAAAGATAAATATATGAAACAGTCCGCACCGGGACTTGATGCCGTGACATCCGCAACCGTATCCAACGACGTTTTCCAACTGCGCCACGGAGCTAACTTATGATATATTGTTATGGAATCGAAAACGCACTTGAATCAATGAAATTAACTTAACATTAAATATGTGCTCTATCGATAGATTTTATTTTTATCAGCGTTGTTATATATTCCGGCCTTCAATGAACACAAATATAATTGAAACCATTTAACTGTGTACGATGAATATTTCATAATGCTTGAGTCGACGATACTAATTAATAGAAATTAATGTCATCGTACTGTCGGCTTGACTAGTAAAATATGTATGATAGTTTGGAAAAAATATTTGCAAAAACAATGAAAATCTATCATAAATACTTCAATTTACGGAATTTTTAATCAATTTACAATTACTTTTAAGGTACTAGCTGTTAATTCTTGGTGAAAAAGAGAGATTGTATTATATAAATAACACAATTTTATACAATGATCATGACTGCTTTCACTCATCGCGAGCATTTTCTGTTGGAAAATAGTCCTGTACAAAATTAATTCAGTCGAAATTGCTTGCGATGAGCAAATCAGTTTTGGTCACTATGTATAATTGTGGAATTATTATAAAAAATGTGTTTTATTTGTATAAAAATAATTTACCATTAAAATCTGTGCTACATGAAAAATGCAATGTAAAACACTCAATGAAATAAATTGAGTGTTGTCAATTTTTTCGTTGTTCATTGATCTTCTTAAATAATGCTCAATTTTCTTTTTGCTACCTACTTCAAATTTTGACACTGTCTTGTCTGTGTATGGCTGATCGGTACCAGTTTGTCTATGAAGGTGACGCGACGCGACGTTCGGGAAACTGACCCTAATAACTGGCGCGAGGTTGTTATCCTCACAGGTGAAACTTACCTGCGTCCGTTTCCTTGTTATCGATAAACCACCAGCCAGTGTCGTAAGGCTGGTGAAGGAAAAAGAACAGAACAGGGCTTTCAATTGGTCACTGTAATGTATATTGCATTTCAATTGGAAAACAAATATTTTATTTCAAATCAAATTTTTCAATTGACAATTGTTCGGTCAGCCGGTCATATGAGACGCACAAGTTATAAGGACTCGATACATTGTCTATATTGATGGACATATTCAGCGAAGACCATTGGCCGTGTTTTATTGAATATTTTTTTTTGTTTTAAACACATTTTTTGCACTAATTCCACAATTAAATTTAATGACTAAGACATGATTTGCTCATCGTGAGCTGAACATTTTATTATTCTATAGAATTAGTACAAGAAATGTTTTTTATTCGTATATAATACTTTTCCACCAAGAATAGACAGTTAATATCATAAAAGTAAACTTGAGTTACTTGTAAATATAGCATACGACGTATAACATTGCACTTGTTACTACAGTACCAACATTACTTGGCCGCCGTCGAATTTGGAACTAGAATTGTCAGTCTAGAATAAATTTTTGCAATTGTCATTTTATCTAAAATAAATATTTTCTATGGATTCGGCGGTAACTTCGTAGAAATTCATTTTTAATATAAAATTAAAATTGATAACTTAGTTAGTTGATAACCAAGTTGAAAAACTAAGTTATCAATTTTAATTTTATATCGAAATAGATATCTTGTCTACTTTTAATAACCGTCGTTAAAATTTTTGGAATTTATTGAAATTTCAGTTCTGGTTGAGTATGGTAACATTCCTAACGCGACTGTGGTACCCTCACTAGCGGCCAAGTTAAATTGGTACATCTATACACTGATACGTTTTCTGTATGATACACAGAGCGCGTTAGTGTATTAGTATATATAGATCCCGTGATCCTAGAGCAGTGTATGGATCCCGTGTATGTATCAGTATCGATCCTAAAGCCGTATTTGGATCCTGTGATCTTAAATCCTAGAGCTTGTACGGGGTATACTCTACTTAATTATTGTTTTATTAGTAAAAACTTAAAATTTCAAAAATTTTTACAGTAAAAGAAAGCGAATTGGCAACCCTGAAATATATGGCTTTGTACAATGACCCTATCGGCAAAGTTCGATCTCGGCTACGTTTATTGTTATTATTATAATTGCATGTATTCGTATAAATACTGTGCCCTGCACCCGGGTGCAATAATTTTGAACACTGGAAAGTACTTCTATCACACGACTGCTGGGCTTCGATCACGTTCCCTATTGATATTTTTCATAAAATTCTAATCGCTGAATCAATTGAGCTAAAAGATATCCAATGTGACCATTTCTCACGGTAATTATTTACTCTCTCACTTCGCTTCTAACATCAATTGAAGTTATAGTATAGCTTAACCCGTTTGTTGAGCAGAATCATTAATACCCAATACTAAATGATTATTTAATATTCAATTTACCGTATAATGAAGAATACAGAATACTCTGCATCTGTCACGAATTGATAAATTTACTCTGTCCATCTTTCTCTTTTCAAGCAAACGCTTTATATGAATGAGTAGTAAATTATAGATAGGGATTGCAGCACCACTTTTTAAGTTCAGGTTTGTGTATTTTGGCAAATGCTTGGGATCACTGAAAAAAATATACTAAAAAAAAAAACAGTTTTGGTATCTTACAATTGACGTTCTTTACGTTTTTATGAATTTTCAAAAATTTATTATTGCGAACGATAAAAAATCAACAAATCTTTTATATTCACCGTATTACGTTGGTTGTAAGTTTACGAAAGAATATAAAATAGTCAAAAAATAATGCAATTCTCGTCATGTCGATGCGACTAATAAAGTCATAATTAAAACGCATTGCTTGCAATTCGTCCCATGTGGACTAGTGATAAGAACTTTACCCAAGCTTTGAGATGTATCTAGCTTCAAATACAGCAAGGTCAATACATTTTTTTTTCAATTAAACATTTGAGATTTTGTATTTACATGAAAGTTCGTGATATCTTGTCTCCTTAATTTGATCTCGAATGACATTAAAAATAAATCATTGAGTTTATATCGCGTGGTTTAAAAATTAAAATATTTGAAGCCTTGGTTAATTTACAGAATCCAATTTATTAGAAAACATATTATTATGTAAAATGACATTGAATTGGCATACGTTAAACAAAACTGAGTTATCTTAAAATTATCGCTAACTGAATCGTTGGTAAAGTGCTAAATAATATTAAATTGTTCTACAATGTATGAGAGAAATTTTCAAACTTATATTATCTGTATTAGTACTAAGTATTATCTGTAACTTTGTCTTTGTAACGTTTCCAAGAAAATTAATATCAACGTGCTAATGTACGATTGACACACATTTTCAAGTGTTTAACTTCAACGTTTTTATTTATAGATATTTCTATGCCAGTATAAATAAACATTACAGTTGTAAAATAGCATACATACGTAATAATATAATAATAAACTTTAATACTTACATTGAATAATAATCAGGCTGTCTGGAATTTCTTGCTATTGTAAGCTGTCCAAGCGAAGAGCTTTTGTCTGGATTCCTTACAACTTACAATACATAAATACTCGACTGAGTGGTGTTAGTTTTGCAGATTGTAAGTATGCAAATGAGTTGTCATTTCTAACATAATATGTATTCCTTGTTTAGTATTATTTTGTATAATAACGTTGTACCAAGAAAGATAACTTGTTATCATGTTATGGACCAGCACAGAATTATAATACCTAATAATTAATGTTAAGTTATAATTCACTTTTAAGATGTAAATCACTGTCAATTCTTGGTGGAATGACCTTATATTTATTATTTTAATATCTGTGTACTGCCACAATTTTATGTAGTACTTTCAACTGATATTGAATATAAAGTTAAAATTGATACTTTGTTATCAATGGAATAACAAAGTTATCAATATTAAAAATGAATCTTTACAAAGTTACCGCCAAATCCATAGAAGATATTGAATATATTCAATCCGGGATTTTATATTATGTCGGACTAAGGATTAAGTATACGAAACAAGTTTGTAGGTAAAAGAATTTACAGATAATCATTCATATTATAAAGAAATTAAGTGAAATTATCGACAATTAAAATTAATGACATCAGAAAGATAAATAATTAACCACCATACCAATAATCAAAAATTAAATTACATTAAAATTAAAATAAGTATGAAAGATACAATGAATTGAAAAATAATTCTTGAATATTGTATGCAAATGAAAACTTTTATAATTAAATTAAGTCACATAAATAATCTCAACTGAACTGAATTCTTTATTCCCACATTACATTCGTGCTATTTAGACTCACTGTTAATACTTGATATTATCACATTAATTCTTACCTATTGAAATTATTTAAGTATTGACAAACATAATATGAACTGAAAAAATATTTATCCACCTTTAATAATATTATCATCTTCCGGTATAAATATGATCCGTATACATACCTATCGGTAATAGCTATCGAAGGGAAAGCCTCATATCTCTCATCTTTATTTATAATAACACGCCATTACCGAAGTCAAGTGAAAATAATTGATTTTATTGTATCGACAAATCTTTCAACACATTCGATACCAAGTGCGATGTTAATCTATACAAAAAGCAAAATATCTATATCTTTTGAAATATTCACAGTATTCAAAGCACATTTAACTATAGTTTAACAGGATAAATTATCAAGTTCTGTTTAACCAACAGAATCATTTTCGCTCAGCTAGTGAATATTTTACGTTGTATTGACATTATTTAATATAACTCTGAAAGATCAAAAATCATCGACGTAAAGTTATCAAACTACATCCAAATGTTATTTTAATATTCTTATCCCTGGAATCCATCAAAGTGAAATGTATACAAGGGCAACTTGATTAAAACGACATAAACTATAAATCAAAACCCAAGTTCAAATGACATAAACGAAAAGACAAGCAAGTTAAGAAAACATCAAATGTCATAGTTTGACATGAAAAGATTGATTCGTTGATCATCAAAATTACAGATTATCGTAAAATCAAAGATTCAAACATAGGGCGACTCTTCTCGTAAGATCTTCTCTTCTTAGTCTTATGTCATCCAATCCTTCCGACGATCGTTTTTCTTATTAATGTTGTTGGTTTTGCTCCCGAATTGCTTTAATTGAAAGCAAAATAAACAAGGCGTAAAGAATAAATTAGCCCATAATAAAAGCGCGGAATTAATTAATTTGCATTGAATAAGGTTGTGCACGAAGTTATAGATATTTACTGATTATTTATCACACCAATGAAAACACCTATTTTAACAACGCCATTTCGTCAGCCTATTACTTGATTGTTCCAACAGCATTCTGTAAGTATTTCCATGATTTTGATTTTTGATGTGTTCAGTTTTAAATTGTTTCAACCGTATATGCCATTCACGTATATTGTGACTAAAAGTACTACATAAAAAATTAGAGGTTACGGGAATGATACACCATACACAAGACCTCACAATGCTCTAGTGTAAAGTTAGGAAATTGCTGTTGGAACAATCAAACACTCGGCCGACGACTTATAGTCTGATGTGACCGGTTCTCACTGTAATATAAAAAAAATCTACTACTCCTTAAATATTACTAATAGTAAAATAAATAAATAATAAAAATCGCCAACCTTACCTGAGTTTTTCTTAATGTTCTAGATATCATATATCATCAGAGACTAGTCAATGTTTCTATAATTTCTCTTTGTAATAATAATAAAACAGAGTTATCTCTCTTATCTATTTGTATCTCCGCTTATCACAGCTGGATAATTAGATCTAGTTTTTTCTTACGTTGTCCATAGACAGGGATGGATTTAGGGCCTCGGCTAGGGCAAACCGTTCAGTCTGTAATATTAGTTGCACTGTATCTTCAATACAAAGTTTTAGAAGTACTCTCTTTTTTATTTATATATTATTAAATTTGATTGATAGAGGGTGTTTAGTTTCCTCATGTTATCCCACATTACTCATGACTTTAAATAAATTTATTCAAAGGGTATTAAAATCTAATAGCCATAACGTTAGTTCTTCGGGGCTATTGTTATGTAATGCAGAAAACTTTCCGATAACACGGTGAATTCGTAACGTGTTAAGCGAAACTAGAATGAATACGAATCAGGTAAACGCATTCCATGTTATGTAGAAATGGTGTTTATTGAAACTTAGAAGTATAATAATTATTAATATCACAAGAACGCGTTATAAAATAAATAACAATATATTACCATAGTGTCATAAATAACAATATATTACCATAGTGTAAGTATTTTTTTGTCATTTTAAAAAGAAAAACAAAAAAACGTCATAATTATGTATGTCCATATGTAATCAGAGAATTCCCATATTCGTTATTTTAGATATTTTTAAATGAAAATGTGTGATGGAAAAATTCGTGCTATATGACGTCTGTCCAAGTTAATTAAATCGTGCATTGAGTGTTTGTCTTGTCAAGTTGCGGGGTTCAGGATTTGAAACCCTGAACGGACTCATCCATGGATATATTTTGCGGTCGATTAATGGACTTTTGTCCAAACACTTGAATTTCTATGACATTTATATTCCTTCCCGTCCGCCTTCTATAAGATCCTAAAGACAACGGAACGTTGAGGGAGCTATTAGCTAGAAGGGGTATGTGACTGAATTTCAAACAATAACTCCCTCGATGTTTGCTAAAAAACATCTGAATTCATCTCTGCTTTACCAATATTAACCATATCAAATGTACCTACACCAAAGAATTATCATTCATTACTTTTATCTCGTTCTACTGTTGTAAAATGATGTATGTGAGATAACAAATTGAGAAAGCTAGACTATATTTTCTTTCCTATGTTTGCGATTGCTTAATGTAAATTCCTGTGATTGTTTTGAGTTGTATTTTTACATTTAGTCGACTCAATAATTAAAGTGCGTACAATTTGTTGGTAAAATCGTAGTATGTATTTCGATCACTATTTTCCTCCTTATAAACATTTAAGGAACGTATAATTTATTCTCAAGAACTTCTCAAAAGAAAATCCCACGTTATTCCACAAGCTTTTTCTTTAAATTTCTATAACAGTAGGAAGATAATTTTAAGCTAATTTTTGCATGCGGATCGAAACCTGTTATAATACTAATAATATATGCTTTTCTTTTAAATCTTAAATACGTCAACATTTTCTTCAAAATTAATTTAAATGCATATCTATATGTCGATTACAAGAACTAAATAAAATGACATCTGGAAAGTAAGACTTTCGTAACGTATTTTAATTACGGAATATATTTAGGTATTTATACAATCTGCAGTTATTATATAATTATATGACATATTTATTGTTCTCTAAAATTTTTTTGTTCATGTATTTAATTGATAAATAGTTACGATAAAATATTACATATTTTATTATTCCCCTGTTCTGAATTTCCATTGTTCTGTTCTGTCGTGTTCTGTTTTTTCCGTTTTATTGTTTCTCCAAAGCTTGAGAGGTAAGTTATATTTAAAATGAATCCTAGGTATATTTACGATAATGTCCCTACTCTCAAAAAACGTCTTAGCTGTATTGAACTGCGTCAGAAATCATTGTGTAAGTAAGAGATAAAGCCTATTTCCATTAGACACCGCGAATTGTTGTCCAGCTGATTGACCGCGAAAGTTCTCTGTCAAGACCACCAAAGAGTAATCAGGTAGAAAGTTACTCCACATCAAGGCCATGTTGAACAAGTACACTAATTCGATACTTTGCAATTTCCTGGTACCTTTCCAGTGACGTTAGGTCGTTGGGGCAATCACGCAGTATTTTACGAGCTTTTGAATTGTTGGATAAATACGGTTCTACGACAGTCGACAGTGGAATATTGATGTTAATTTAGTGAATAGTATTTGCATAAATGCGAATTTAGCACAAATATTTGAAATCATGTGTACCTTCATTATTTAGACTAGGCTTTAAGGAATAACGAGAAGTGATAGTGTGACTTATTACAGTACTTTTGTTGCGTGAACAAAATAACAATCTGTTTTTAATATTTGGCAGTACAGAAAATTATCAACTGGTCAGATTTTAACAAAAGCATTCAACATCAATTCTATGAGTAAAGTACATGCAGTTAACACATTAAATTGCAAACATTGATCACTTTCAAGGTGTTAGCTGTCAAATCTTTATGGAAAGGCATTATAGTTTAAACAATTGGTGTTGTACTACTTCCACGTGTTTATTATGATTAGGACCAGTTTTGCTCATCGCGAGCATTTTCAATTGATAAAAAATAAATTATAACAAGACTATTTATATAGTTTTTAAATTGACATATTTTGGCACAATGCTGCGGCGAACACATGCATGATTAAACCATATATATTGAGACGCTATAAGCACTTTTTTAATTTGTATTTTTATATATTCGCTGTGCACGCTTCAAACATTTACCCTGCCATGAAGTGAATCTGTAACATTTTGATCGATAAATCACATCCGTCTCGCTCGCCGCTCGAGGGATGACGGTATAGGAGCGGGGAGAAGCGGGGTGCGGGCTTCAACACACTTCAAGGCCCGCGTCCTTTGGGGATAAAGACAAACAAAGGAGAAAACAACGTTTCCTTGTCTTCCATTAAAACCCCGGTCGTTTATCCGCGTACTCATCTGATTTATTTGCAATTAGCTACAGTTTCACAAGACATTAGACACAACAGAATTACATACTTTTAAGTTAAACTGTGTAAGTGGTTTTATAGTAATCGAAGGGATCAGGCCGCGACCTCTCCTCCGGAACGGTCGGGAGCCCACTCACTCGGGCAGGATCGCAGGCGCTTCCCCCCCACTTCAAACTGCAAATCAACAACATCAACCAACAAATCCGACCCCCACCCTTAACGCCTCAGCAGGGGTATTACATTCTTAAATTTTCATTAATAGGAAGAGTCTGCAGATTGGTTTTGAAGACCCTGTCCGCCCCATAAGTACGGGGCGGTGTCAAATCACCACACTCCCAATGTTCAATAACCGTCTGCAGCTCTTCCAGCAAAATATAAAATAAGCTCAAAAATAACGTAAAAACAAACAGGAATGTCAATCATAAAAACCACAAAAATAGAAATGTCAAATTAAACATAAGCACTAAAGAGAAATTTCAACTGAAACACAAACACAGAATGGAAATGACATATCAAACACAAAAACTAACGTTCTAAACTGCAAGAAATTCTGTAAATACGCGCATAAGTCACTAAGCGAAGTGGCGCGTTCGTCGGCGTCGCGACGTCTCATCAGGCGGCTTTGGCGGTGGCGCAAGTTTGCGCAACGAAGATTCCCACTTAAACTTCACCGGATCACTGAACGGCGTATCGGGTGGCTTTGCGGCCGGCCGTAATATCGTCAGCGTAGGCGGCGACTCCAGGCTTATCTCCCACAGTTCGGGTGGCAGGGCGGATGGTCGCAACCTTTTTATCATAGGCGGCGACTCCAGGCTCATCTCAGGCAGCTCTCTAAGCTGCATATCGGGCGCACGCTTGCGTAGCACTTCGGGTGATGGTCTACCAGACGGCCAAACGTCGGGTGGCATCATAGGCAGCGGCTTACCCGGTGTACGCATATCAAGCATGGCCGCAACCAGCGGCGTCGTTATCAGCGGCATTACCAGCGGCTGCGTATCTGGTAGCTGCCCATCCGGCAGTATCGTTACTGGCGACCTCGCATCAGGCACTGTCGACTCAGGCAGCGACATCTCTGGCACTATCTTTGCGGCCAGTGGTGTAACTAGCAACGACACATTGATCAGTGTCGTTACTTGCGACTTCATATCAGGCAATGGCCCCTCAGGCAGTGACATCTCTGGTAATTGCTTAGCGGGTAGCGGTGTAAATAGTAACGGCAAATCAATCGGTGTCGTTACTAGTGGCTGCAAATCAGGCAGTGGCGTAATTGGCAACTGCAGACTAGGCAGTAGCGTTACTGGTGCCTTTTTCGCCCGGCGGGGTGGTCGAACGGGCTTCCAGTTCTCGTCCAAGGGCTGGTCTCCGACCTCACTGTCACTGGTGGCAGCCACGTCGGGAATAAGGGCGGCGATGGCAGATAGTGAATGTATTTCACCGGCGTCTTCCTCTAGTCCGCTTTCGGAGCTAGGGTGTCGTTGCACAACGTCGGGGGCTTGTTCGACTGTCTGGCCATCTTGCTTTCCTTCAGTGTAGACGGGCTGATTTCGAGGTGTGGGCGGCAATTCGGTTTCATGAGCGGACGTCGGCGCGATTCCACTTTGAATCGAACATACGGCGTCCAAGTTTAGTGACGTCACAACTTCGTCATTCGTAAGTACCGGCACGTACGCCGGTGTAGAGGCGACTTCGTTACGACCCGTTAACTCGACCGTTTCGTAGCGTGGTGACGTCATGACGTCATCCACTGGCGTCGCGATGATGTGCGCGGCTTCGTAGCCGGGCTCCTCTTGGCCTCCCTCGTATCGGAGGACGGCATCAAAGAGTTCGTTCAACGTTCTCCAAGAGCGCTGACTCATCTCTCGCTGGTCTCTCGGCAGCATCAATCTGTGGCAGACCTTCGCCAATTGTTCCGAGTCATCACTCGGGCCGGCGTTCAGGGCTAGGTCCCGTTTTATTATCATAAAAAGGACGATTGGTTCGTCCTCACGTTGCCTCGTCGTCATCAGCGCAATCCTGTCACGAGCTCGGCGGTTCTCGTCACTATAATGTTCGATAATAGCAACCTTGAACGTCTCCCAGTTAGCTGGCTTCTCGCGGAGCGCTGTGAACCAGCTTTTGGCCTCTCCTTCCAAGATGTCGGCAGTCTGTGCCACCCAGGACGATATAGGTGTCCCGGTTCTAGGGAGCGCTCCTTCACAATACTCCAGGAAGCGCTCTGCGGTCATCATCGGGTCTCCATCAAACCTCATGCCGGTTTGCGAAAGCTTGGTTATTGGCGGGCGGATGTAAGTAATCTCTTCCTCGTACATCCGGTCATCGTCAGCTTCAGACTCATGTGATGAGTAGGGCGGATCCTCGGCGTACATCCGATCGTCGTCTGCGTATTCGTATGACGTGTCGCGCGATCCGTCGGCGTACATCCAATCATCGTTAGCATATCAATTCGGCTTATAGCGAGGCTCATCGTACATCCGGTCATCGTTAACGTATTCCAAGGTGTCGAACCTATTCGACGTGTACCGCGAATTATCTACGTACACACGGTCTCCATACGTGTATTTCGAAGTATTTTCACGTGGTTTGTTTACGTAATTCCGGTTTACATATGTTTGTTCCGAGGTATTGTCTCTACAATAACGGGGTTTGTTTACGTACACCCGTTTATCATACGATTCAAACTGATTCGGCACATAACGGGGCTTTTCCGCACACATGCGGTCACTATAAGATCCGACTTGACTCGGCCTATATGCGGACTCATTTTTATTCCTCCGGTTCCTTCTTCGGCCGGATGGCTTCGGCGGATATCGCGGAACTTCCTCGCAATTTCGCCATTCGCATTTTCTATGCATTTTTGTATTTCCACATTCACTTTCCGTTGTTGGGCGCCACAGGGAGTTTCACCCTGACTAATTGCAATCTTCCGGCTAGCGTCTCAGGTCGTCAAGTCCTGAGGTATTTAAACCTCCACGGCCCACGTTGCAGGCGACACTTGAGAGAGTAGGGCGAAAACGAACAAACAAACGACACAAATCACATCCGTCTCGCTCGCCGCTCGAGGGATGACGGTATAGGAGCGGGGAGAAGCGGGGTGCGGGCTTCAACACACTTCAAGGCCCGCGTCCTTTGGGGATAAAGACAAACAAAGGAGAAAACAACGTTTCCTTGTCTTCCATTAAAACCCCGGTCGTTTATCCGCGTACTCATCTGATTTATTTGCAATTAGCTACAGTTTCACAAGACATTAGACACAACAGAATTACATACTTTTAAGTTAAACTGTGTAAGTGGTTTTATAGTAATCGAAGGGATCAGGCCGCGACCTCTCCTCCGGAACGGTCGGGAGCCCACTCACTCGGGCAGGATCGCAGGCGCTTCCCCCCCACTTCAAACTGCAAATCAACAACATCAACCAACAAATCCGACCCCCACCCTTAACGCCTCAGCAGGGGTATTACATTTCAAAGTTATGAGTAAAAGAATGTTTTTTTTTTCTGTGTGTGAAAATTAAGACAGTCACGTTTGATAGATTCAGATTTTAAATAATGTCGTTAAAAAATGGATTACTAAAATTAAGATTTATGAAAACTCTAATGTGATGGCGCCACTGATTCACCCCAACATAAAATACAATTTAATTTAACCAGTTTACAGAATAATGATTGTGTTTAACTAAATCTACAACAATTTTCTCATCTCTTGAAGCCTTCTACAGATTACCTTCGCTTTTAATTCTCGCCTTATAATAGTCTGTATAACTTCTAAAGATGAAAAAAAAACACGCAAACGTTTATATATCAAATTCTTACATTTAGCCAAGTGGTCACCGGTTTTGGACTTTCACGGGTTCGAATACGATGTGTGGGTTTTTATCCAAAGGTATGAATGTCTTCATGCCTTCCCAACCAACCCTATCTGACCGTGAAAACGGGTCGTACAGTGAGTGACCAGTCGATTACTAGTACTTTCCCAACGCAATCATTCTACCCTAACCTCTGAAAGTTGAACTGATTTACAACCAACTCACGTTGAACAAATCTCTATTGATATGCTTTATTAGGTGTCAATCAAAAACACTCAGATTCAACTTAAATCAACAAATGTTATGATTGAATTTAATTCTTCAGTAAAAGGGTAAAACAATAAATATATCCTTTAAACAAAAGTGATTCCTTTGCTCGGTCAGTTGATTGAGCTGTAAGCATGCGATGAAGTTAGTTTATGGTAAAACAGTGGTCGGTAAGCTTTTTACTAAGACGGGTACTCCGAATGGTTTGTTTATGACGAAAGCCATTGTAGTTCAATAATGCTGGTCGAGGGAGATGGGAGCCTAATGTAAAACCAAAATCCTTGTTTGTAATAGAAACACATACACTGCCATGAGTCATGAATGACCAATGCATTCATATGGTCGCTCTACTCAAGCAGTACAGTGATACTGTTAGACCGTCAACGTTTGTCTCAAATTCATTATTATATATTATAACTCTTAATATCTAAATATTTTAAAAAATAAAACACAATTTGTTTGTACTACTTCCACATATTTATAATGATCAGGACCGGTTTCGCTCATCACAAGCATTATCAACTGATGATTCATCAGTTGATAATGCTCGTGATGAGCGAAACCGGTCCTGATCATTATAAATATGTGGAAGTAGTACAAACAAATTGTGTTTTATTATTTTAAATATAATGTTTTTCCACCAAGATTTGACAGTTAACACCTTAAAAGTAATCTAAATATTTGTCACATTTTGTATTTGTATAATTTTAAATACATCATACGGTTCCGAAAGATTAAAAAAAAATGTATGTGTGTAGTAGACATTGTAAATAATAAATGTTTCAAAGTACCAAAGTGCCCGCGACGCTACAGGAATGTTCATTATTAAAATAGTACGGAAATCCAAGTACCGGTGAAACGTAAAAGACGTTCCATTCCGTTCTATTGACATTCTAAAAAATAATAGATCTTTCTAATAACAGCGAACGTCATCGGTCATGTTTTATGCAAAGTGCTGAAACGGATATTCCCTAAAAGCTATGAGAAAGTTGATTGATTAACATGCGATCAATAAGCTCTTTCGTGCTTAGAAACGCCATAAACCACATTTGAATACAATGATTCGCGAAATAATAAAATTGACACAACATAAAAAAATCGGATCACGACTTCAATGTTTTGTTTATCACTTCATCACTCCTCTGCAAAAACTAATTCTTTCACTGGATCATCTAGTATTAACACTTTAATGGGAACATTAACGAACCTAATACTTTCGTTTAAATATCCGCATGGACGTACATAGTTTTTAAAACGCCAATCAATAAATTTGCATAAACTTGCCAATGCATAACATTGATTTTAAATATCATTTGACAAACAGCAATTTGTCGTAACCCAAATTTTTTTATTAGTACGATGTGAAATATTTCTGTTTGTCGAATGATGTGCTTCGTATTAATTTACATGTTGGTTTGTAATTTTCAATCTATAAATAAAGCTTGGATGTTTTTGCGGTTTGTATTTATAAAATTATTTTCTTTGGAAAGACATCGTTTTATTAGTTTATGTGATAGTAATCATATTACTGTCGGTTCCGTAGCTGAGTGGTCAAGGCTTTTGTCTTACTTGGATGCTGAGTCTCTGGTTGGGTTTAAAAAATGGAAACTTTTCGATCGACGTATGGATCGTGAATCGAATACATGCATTTATTTTTTTAGAAACCCTTCCCTCCCACACCCTACCCGATTCTGAAAACGAAAAATATAGAGACCTATTATTTAAGTGATTGTCCTTATTGACCTAATCTTTGTATCATTCTCTCTAGAGTTTAAATGACTGGATTTGAACCAATTCTCTCTTTACAAATTCTGTAGAGATTTATTAGGAGTCTGTATGCTCAACATCGAGAGCAGACATTATATTAAAAAATCAAATAATATTTTTTTAAGCCCAGGAATGAAGCGTGCAATGTTTTCGACACACCGGTTGATGAATCCGCCAATCGCTACACGAGTCTATTACATTAGCAAACAAAAAAAAAAGCGTAATGTATCCCGCCGACCAAGTACACATTTTAAGGAGTGATCGTGTACCTTAGCTTCCACCAATTCAATTTTAGGGAAGGTATACTATAAAGAATGATTGAATTAGATAGCATAGAATTTTTAATAATAATATCTAAATAAACTCGTAAATGTAAGGAATCAGATCCTATACCGTCAGTACAATTGAAACGTTCCACAGGATTGTGGATAGTTATTAATGTTTTAAATCATGGTTATACTGAAGATACCAAATTAAAAAATGTAAAATACAAATTTCAGTTTCTTGAAGTGTTCATTAAATTCCTGAAAATCTTATATATAATAGCCCAGACCGCTCTGTAGACGCTTTATTATTATCACATATCACATGTAGTTTCGCTTGACGCAAGCGTTCGCGTTGTAAACAATGCACACACAGTTCCGACGTACTAGCTACTTTAGACATTCAGTATTTCAATTTTAATACCGTCATATATGACTTGTACGGTTATACTAGTGTTTAAAGGTTGTTCTAAAAGCTTACGGGAAAATACATACAACAACGAGTAAAATAAATGCTTTAAAACGGTATTTATACATGTATGAACTATTATTACAATAGGATAAAATAACAAAGTATTTAGTTCTACGAATTTTTTATGAGGAAGTTGATAGCTATTTCGGCTTTTCGCTATCGTCAGAACTATGGATAGGTATAGGAACTATGGAACTACATAGTTCTGACGATGGCGTAAAGCCGAAATAGCTATCAACTACCTCATAAAAAATTTGTAGAACTAAACACTTTGTTATTTTATCCTATTATAATGGAGTTCTACCAAGTAAATGCCAATTCAATCTATTAACTATTATTACATTTATTAGAGTAACTATAAAATTACAAAAAAGAAACCGCCGCATCTATCATACATACTTATTTATTAAAATATGTAGTCTCAACTCTGCATAGTATTTTGATACTTGCTGTTAGAGCATTTTTGCAAATTCTGCCTCATGGTGGGACTGTTGGCGGCAGTCAAGTAGTTTATCGATTCATTTATCTCATTTATGTTTAAATTGTTCGCCAAATATTTTGATTTAGCCACCTACTTATGATAAGAGTGAATAATTTGCTCGTAAACAATGCAATATTAATTAAACAGCTTTCTCCGGTTCACAGTAACAATTTTTTTTAATGTTATATATATCCAGAACGAAATATTTCGATTTTTAATTACACTACCTGATTAAAGTTGTTTTAAATTGATCAGAAGTCTTAATTTTAATCTTTGATTGAAGTTAATCGGTATTTCTCTTAAACTTGAAGTAAAGTTGAATTTGAAATAATGAAAACACGAATAAAATATCAGCAAAACTAGTTATTCTGAGAGTTAAATTCGAAACGTTGAATTTTATTTTTCAAAAATGATGTATTACAAAAACAAATATATCCCAAACAAATTTTTGAACACGTAAAATATTTCCAAGATTCTTTGTCTTCTTGGAGGAACCGTGTTATGGCCATCTCAAATTACAACATTAAATATCATTAAAAGTATACTTAAAATACTTGAATCCTCCCTATGTAAAATCGCAATGAAAATAAATTATAAATTAACACTTAATCTATTAATAACTCTTTTTTTATTTTACCTTGCAAAAAATAAAGAAATGTACTTAACCTTTTGGTTTTCCAAACTCGATATGATAAATTCATTTTTTAAATCATTACAGTGAAATAATTTTCACATACTTATATGAAGGATTGATATTAACCATAAAGTTTTTACATAAAAGGAAAAAATCTGCATAAAATTATAGTGATGAAAACGTTTGAGAAAAACTTTCAGTAGCGATATAAAAATGCATGACAATTATTCTTCCTTTTCATCGCGGTTGAAAGTTATACTTTAACGGTTAAATTAACTAAGACATAAAATAAAACTAAACCACGGGAACTAGCGATTTATTTATAATCGAACAATTTTAATAGCAGAACACAAAACGTTTTTAATTTAATCCAAAGATAATACATCTTTATTGCCGTAATAATTATTTCAGAGTCTGTTGCGTAACTTTATTAAAACAGACACGCAGCGTTTTATGTTTTGGCTGCACCCTGTTATCGGTGGATGCACAAGTTACACCATTTGGCTGCACGGATATGCTACCTGCAATAAATGACGGCGTCATGAAACTAAACTCATTTACTTAGATTACTATCGATAAAAAACTAACCAACGGTGGCAAATATTAGAAATCTACTATGTTTCCTAAAGGACACTTAATTAAACGGTGTATTTTATAATACAATATATTTATAGAAATCATAAGAATTGAAGAAGCACTCTTTCTACGCTACGCTAATTAATCGCCTTATTTTCGAAATTCGGTATTATGACTTTTTGAATGAATTTCAATATTTCTTAAATGATTTTATCACATATTATTTAAAAAAAAATCAAAGCTTTAAAGCGTTCATTCGTGAAAAAGTTTCACACCCTTTATATCGGAACGTTGAACTGCACATTTTTTTTCTAATTCTACGTGAAAAATTTAAATCTTACTTTTATGGCCAAGTTTTTTTCGTAAACTTTTTGGAGCGTCACTGTGCTCCAAAACATTTTTTTTTTATCGTAATTTTGGTTTTTTTACGTTTATGGTCCCAAGTCCTCAAATTATTCCATAAGAATTGTTGATGTCCTCCCCCACTAAATTAATGGCATATTGGCATTTGAAAAAGAGTATGAAGTTTATGCTACTTATTTTCTCACAATTTTCATGAATTTTCATGATATAAATGTAACTTGGAATAACATAACAATAATTTTGTATGGTTTTATATAATTCAACTTTCCTTATAATTCTATAAAACAATGGTCGAATTATACGGTATTGTTTCATACTACAATAAATTCTTTCATTAAACCCAAACGATTTTTAAAATTAAACACAATCGATTTTTAAAATTAAACACAATTTGTTTTGTACTTCCACGTTTGTATAATGATCAGAACCGGTTTCACTCATTGTGAGCATTATCAACTGCTGAAACCAAATGTTTCTAATGTTTTATTTTTTAAATTTAATGCCTTTCCACCAAGAATTGACAGTTAACACATTAAAAATGATTGTTGAAGCTTGTGCGACCAACGATTTATTGAAAACAATTTATATGCTGCTGACATTAACAATAATTTCTTAAATAACTTTTCTGAATCAGAATAATTATGATGGCTTCTGATTAGTTCGTTAATTTTTTTGTAGTGAAATAATTACTTATAAAGTGAAAGTCCATTATTATAACATGTAATTGGTAGCCCTAAAATTACGTTTTAACTTGATTAAAAGCAACGCATTGTGCTGTTATGGCTCTTTTACGTTTTGACATGAATCTTCATTAACTTTAAAAGGGAGAATTTCATTTTTTATTAGTAATTTTATGTTAGGCAGTTACTTAATATTGTTTCTACTTCTCCCCTCTACTTTATAAGTAATTAGGTATATTGTAACTAATGTAATCGCTCTGAAAGAAACAATGTCTTAACATTATGAATAACTCATCTTATCAGTTTTAATTGATATTTGATTTAGTGTATTGCATAAAAGCTGTAAAATTGAACTTTGATATCCAAAATGTAAAGCAATTTACTCTGGATGCGTTTAACACATGATTGTTTCTATGTTTATTCCATTGCTAATTAATTTTATTTCTGGCCGAAACGATGTTATCAAACCCCATTATAATATATATTACGATTTATTGTAAGTCTACATATTATCGATATATTTAATCCATTGTTTTTATTTAGTTAATATTAATATAAGATTTTCTTTCATTTCAGGTAAGTTGGAAAGATACTTCATTAAAACTACGAAATCTAATGCAGAAATTATCAAGTTTGTACAAAATAATTTTTATTCAACATAATTGTAGACGAGTTACACAGTTGGACAGTCCTGCCCAACCTCCGCCATACTTCGCTATTTTTCTCTGACACTTCAATTATAAAGGCACTAATTTATCAATACAGAGTCTTTTAGATCCATCGTATTTCAATTAAATACATCTTAATTACCAGTCGATTATTGAAATTATAATATAACTATTATATTTGTTTTATTTTACAATACAAAAATAATGCAAAGAGCATTGAAGTTGATTTAAATTGAACACATTAAAAATGTTAGTATCTGACGGTTCTTTTGTAGGGTACAAATAAAAATGAATAAAACCGATCATAGTTGAGTGTTATTATAAGTATACCCCCATACCATATATATTGAAGCCAATTGTGAATAGGGAAATACACATTGCTGATTACAATCTGTACAGCCCTAAATACACTAATATTCTCCACATGATATAATTCATAATAGTATACGTAGTCAATTCTTGATTGACGATTAAATTAATCATAACTCCATAATTTTATAATGCCAATTTTCTATATTATTAAAATAGACATTTTCACGCTTGACCACTACGATTATTATGTATCTATATTATTTTATATCCCTATAATGAAGTCCAAGGATCATTTGCCTTACAAAACGTTCAAGTCTTTTACACTGATTCACTTATTTTTTACTTCAATCGTATTTTACATCCACATAAGGAGGCAGCTCAGACGTGACGTCAACAGTCGACGGCGCATGCGCTTCGTAACCCTTGACCTAATACCGTTCTTCCTTTTAAGGAACAACGCACGTTCTTTCAAACTTTCTATGCAAGTAAAATGATAAATTAACTTACCACAGATCAATTTTTCAATTTACTTTAAATGTTCATGAACGTCCTTCGCTGCAGTAGGGCAGCTATTATTTAGAAACAGAAACATTGACAGCTCAAATAAATAATAATGACATTCGTCGGATGAAACAAAACGCTGACGAGAGCATCACATATTTTTGAAAATAGAATTTTGTTTCAAACAGTTGAATGATTACGTTGTTTTTAAAGAATTATTTGAAACTACTTTTAAACCCATATTAATTCATCATACTTAAAATTTAATTTGTATTCAATATGTAGGAACAGTAAAAACTAATATATGTGTTTAATTTAATCACTTTTCTATTATTTCATAGGAAATTGACACATTAAACCAAAGTATTCTCACTTCATACAATGGTATTTATGCGTTTCTTTGCTTACACAAAAACAAAACAAATAAATTGAGAAAAGTCTTTATGTTATGCCGACTAGTCTTAACATAATTGCCAATACCACATTATCTTTAAATGAATTGTTAAGGCATCTCACATATTATATTGGTGAACGGAAAAAACCATACAAGAAAAAAGCGGACACAGAGAAGAAAAAGATTTATTAAAATTTAAAATACTTCTAATCTTTTCGTGAGTTTTTCAGCTTGAAAAAATGTTAAAATCATATTTTTTATTTTAAATAACGTCAAATAATATTTTTCAGAAACTCAGAACATCCGGTTTTTTCCTAGAACCGTTATATTGATTAATAAATATCCTCATGACAGCAGTGTATTTATTTGATGTATGTCACTGTAGCGAAATATTCACGAAATGGGTTCGTAAATGACAATATCATTGGTATCAAGGAAAACGAGATGAGTCAAATATTGATATTCAATATTGGGAATATTTCAATGTATGATAGAAACGAATTGAATTTTACTAATGATGTCTATTAAATGGGACTCAAGGGAGATATTCGTACACGAACAGAGTTTGTTTGAGACAATATTATTAGTGTTATAAAGGAAAATGGAGATAAGTCAAAAGATCTTACAATTTTTTTAAATGAAAACTCATGTTAAAGAAAAGTGGATAAATCGAAAAGTAAACATTATTTAAAAAAAACGGTATTTATTCATTAATAAAAAAACTATGAAAACCACGTTTGTCTTCTTTTCATTATAATTGACTCATCCCTCTTTTCTTTGACCTAAAAACGTTATACCGTTGTTGAAACATCTTAATAACAAACTTTTGTTGAACTCATGAACTTCACGCACCATGGTGTCGTTCCGTATAACGAATAAAGATGCAACCAAAAACAGCCGAGACATTTTGATAGTGCATTTAATTTTTGAGTGCACCTTCGACTGCCATGTTGCCAGTTGAAAACAAACAGCGTGATTCCATTTTCGCGATAAGAAGTGCCATATGGCCCCTGCCTGAGCGCCTATGATTTATCGTTTCAATATAAACGCTTTTTAAATGCCACGGTTATATAGTTATGCTAAGGTAAAAGCTCACGTCACGTAAATTTGCTGATATCGTGTACTGGATGACACAGCTGATAACAGAAAAGAAATTTATGCTTCCGGAAAACAATTTGCAAATCGTTCTTGGAAATATCAATTATGTAAGGATTAAGTAAAGGTAGTTTTAAACTCTTTGGCTTCGGTGGAGCGTTGTATCGCTTTTACGTTTTCACACGACCAAGACGGCGTTGCGAAATATCGCTCCGTATTTTGACTTCAAGCTGCACCGCCGCATGTCGCATGCAAGTTTATACAAATGCTAAATGAACACTATTTTTTGATATGCTCATAAAAGCATATATATACGTATTAATATTTTTATGTTATTTTCTTAAAACATTGAAATTATTTGTATGTACTTATATATGCTTTCGGCCGTATCATATTTAAAAAAGTGGAATTTTTATTCATATTAAATTGACAATTAAATTTAATTATATATAACGCATGCAGTAAGCACTTTTAAGGTGTTAACTGTCAATTCTTGGTGGAAAGGCATTATATTTCAAAATATTTATTTTGCATAAAATTACAATTGGATAAATTTATTCTAAACTGACAATTCTAGTTCCAAATTCGGCGGTGGCCAAGTAATGTTGGTAATACTATAGTAACAAGTGCAATGTTATACGTCGTATATCATATTTACAAGTAACTCAAGTTTACTTTTATGATATTAACTGTCAATTCTTGGTGGATAGGCATTATATTTCAAAAATAAAACACAATTTGTTTGTACTGCTTTCAGTTTATAATCAGTATCAGTTAATAATGCTCGTGATGAGCGAAACCGGTCCATATCATTATAAACATGTGGAAGTAGTACAATAAATGTGTTTTATTTTTAAAACATGTAGTAAGCTTAGGTAAACATTAAATACGTCTAAGTATATCATGTAATTAATTATAATATTGGTAAAATTTAAATATTATCAAACATGGTCTTTTAATGAGGCAACTTAAAAATATTTTACATATTATATTAACTGTTCAGTGCATTGATACCTATCAAATATTTATATCCCCTCTCCTGTTTTTGTCCTGCTCGGTTGCTTAATCTTTAACTATTTGAATTCGGTCAAAATGCGTAATTTTATCAATATAGCTTTATTGTATAATGTTTATATTTATTATATTTTTCTAGGAAACTATGCTAGCAATATTAAATAAAACATTTGAAGTTAACTTAAACACTACTTCATATTTAATAAATTCGTTTGTTCTTCAGTTAATATTGGGTAATACATCAATCTAGATAGAATCAATCTATAAACTATTCATGTATTCGAAAGTAGTTTTAAACATATATTTAATATCTACAGAACGGTTTCGTGATCATAACTGCATAGAAAATACCTTTCGATTTCTATAATATTTTTTTGTTTGTCACTCGTAGATATTTGAACAGGACACCGGGACATGATCGCAACACGCCCTTGGCGTGTCCACCAAACAACACGCATGCATAATAATATCAGACTCCGCCATAAGATGTTCATGATGTCTCACTGTGGTATCTAAATATTAAATGTATGTATACGGTCTTAGTCAGAGGTCATCTAATTTTTAATACCTACAAACCACTTATTTGTCTTTGGCCAAATGAAGGGCAAGATCGAAGTAATTTTTGAGACGGTCTAATTTGTAGAAAAATCTACTCACATAAGTGTATTTCATAGATAAATATATAAAGACAATTTACATTGAATAAATTCCTGCGTCTCCATTGATATCAAGCGATTTGAATGTTGAAAGAAAAAATAAAATGTACAAAAGCCCTCACTGCTCACTAGGGCATCCAATCCCGGACCCTTTTTACGATTCCGAGATTTCGAGATTCAGAATGTGTCAATCCCGGAATCCCGGGATTGGTCATTAAGTGTAATTTCATGTATTAAATTGTACATTTAATTTATGGCCATTATTGCTTGAATTGGATTGTATATATGTTTAAATATTTTTTTTGTGTTTTGGAAGGTTTTAATGTTGATTCAAAATCAGACAATCATTTACAACAAAAGAGAAAATTATTTAAAAAAAAAACATGATCAAAATAATTTTGTATTTTTTTTTTATTACATTGTATATTATATATGGTAGGTTTTACCGAATGGTATCCAAAAAGAGGACATGCCCTTCAATTTATCTTTAAAATAATATCCTCCACTCGATTAAGAAGCGGTCCAAATATGTCCTCGATTTAAAATTGGTTAAGAAGGGCTGATAGAATGAGGAGAAGACTACAATAAATTTATATTAACTATATAAGTTACTACTGCTAACATTAATTCTTCAATCGTCATAGTGGCTCGGTTGGCAGCCACTGCTCTCAATCAATATCAGGTCTTCATGTAATGATATATTTTATAATGCTTTTGGAACTTAATATTCAGCTAGTTTACTACAAAAAGATGATCATTGTTGTGATGAAATATTAAAGTTCCTTATCTCTGAATGACGATCGTTAAATTTTTTTACAGTGCTTTTTGACATTCACATGTCTCTTGAACTCTATTTTAAATTACAATTTTATCTCAATTCATTATTTTATCTATAAGACTTGTTTAATGCATCTCAAATGAATTGTTAATATCTAGCTTATTTTATTTCCATAGATTTAGAAATGTAAAATTTGTACATCTTATGTGAAACAAGCAAACTTTTTTTATTTGACACTTATAATTCATATGTTTTCAATTCTCAATATTTTGACGATATTTGAACAATATAATGTTTAAATAATGTAATCGAAATACAAATATTCAATATAGACTTATTTAAAACAATTATGTCCAACATTTTTGTGAAAACGACGACGAAATATATTGTAGTCAATTATCGAATAATTTGTTTCTTAGCATCCTGTAGAAATGTTTATCCTGATTATAGGTAAGCAAATGCGACTTCATAGACACAATGCACTTATACAAACAGTGTCAACCTATGCCGGAAATGACGTTTAAGTGGCGACCCATCTCGCAGACTTATCTCGAGGATGAATCACTACACTTTTTATTTACCTCCGCACTCTTCGCATCGTGTGAACCTAAAACAACTTCAAAATTAGCCACACACCAAATAGCAATTTTTCACTAACCAATTACGACAATCAAATTTATTCTTCTGGAGGACATTCCCATATTGAAAATAGTTATAAATTAAATTGCGGAGCTGTAACTTAATTTATTATTTCTATAACCGAGGAATATCCATGTTCTGCCGTTATAAAAAGTATGTAAACAATGAATGATATTAAAATAATCAGTTGTATGTACTAGTTAATTGTATCGCTAAAATATCAACATTAAATTATCCATCACAATAATCGTCTTTTTTTTCAAGAGCTCATTTTTTAAATTGAAATAAAATATGTTTCAATATTGGTGGTAAGATTAAAGCGTATTAAACTTCTTCCGGTCTCGATAATTCAACGCTTGAGCTCTCGTCCTACTCGTTTGTACCGTCGAAGATTCATATCCAAAAATATAAGTCTTAGTGCATTGATTTTTCAGTAAATGTATGGATTTGTATCCAAAGACATAAATGTCTGGGATTTCGTTCTTACCAACCTTCACTCTTTTCGAGTGTATAAAGGGTGATAAACTAAGAAGTTTTTGTCTTTTCCGATCTTTATATCCTTACCATACCTGTACATATAGATTGAGTGAAAACCAGGTGTTGTTAAAATCACTACTACTGATGTACGCCATTTAGAGTCAATATGCTCCACTTCGGTAGTGTACATGATTTAACAACATCCCAAAATTGCTGATTCTTCGCAATGCCATTTTTTGTCTCCATCAATTTTAAGCCTCTATTTCGCATGCGTGTGTCGTTTTTTTATATTTATACACTTATTTTGTCTACGGCAGTCCCGGGATACCCCTATAATTAAAATGTATCTTTTAACTGTTAACAAATTACTAAAAATATGGCACTTTTAGCGCACGATTAAAGAAAAAGTACGGTTCACATATTTTTTATCCAGCATAAAACGTTTTCGCTATTTATTAATCGGAATAATTAATAAATCCTAAAGCTTTGATAGGCCAATGTTAACTATTATCTCATGATAATAGCAATCATATTAAACTATGCAATTAACGTTTCACTACTTACTGTCTCACTATAAATCGTCATTTCCTCCATTGCTCAGAAACCACCCAACCAGCTGACAAGCATGTCTGATCTCAGTCGCCAGCCAGTCAATTAAAATTCTATTTGCACTCCTCCTAACTTCATACCAATCTAAAGATATTAAACAAGTATACTACATACTTTGTGTCAAACATTTTGCTTTTCAGATTGTAATAATCTTCCGTCTCACGGCAGTTTGTCTTTCCATCTCTTCTAGTTTTCGTCAACTGACTCATGACCGGTCTGTCAATCATTTTTTTTGTAGATTTATAATGTTATCTATCATACTAGCCAGTTAGCTACAACAACATGTTTTATAATACGTCAACGAAATTCTTTTTAGACTTCTAAAGAGATTGTAATATGGATAAAGGATTAATTATTGTAGTTGCTTTCATAAGACATGAATTGACATTGCGCTTTATTGATCAACTTGTTTATCTGAACATCTAAAATGTATTATGATATTGCACTTTTGATACTAATGTTTTTTTTTGTTATGAGTATAAAAAAAGTGAGAGTAAAATAAAAGGAAGTGTTCCAGTAGTCCTCACAGATAAGGCATCTTGAGTTGAAAGCTAATCTTAATTTCTTTATGCTTAAATTAAAGCAATATAAAATACAAACAAGATGAATCCACAAGCAAGATCCAACGGTGTATCCCTAGTGTCGAGGGTGTATTTGCCTTTATTACGGGGTGCTTAAAATGTATTTAGTTTTACATTTGTCTAGAATTTATAAATACATCTTATAAGATAAATGTTATGTAAAGGAATAGGTATGTATGTATGTACATGCTATGAATTTTTATAGTAAAAAAAAACAATTTCATTAGAACATAAAATAACATCAATAAATTCGTGTTATGGCCCCTGTCTCGACTTGGAAGAAATTAGTACGCCTTTAAAATATAATACATATTCCTTAACCGCTGTTTTAGTGATGAAATTGCCCCCATGCGAACTAATGTTGATATCCACTTTACCGAAGCTTGACCTGAATGCCCATATAATTTACTATTCACCTATGACGGCAATTCCAATAGCTGGTATTGTAGAGTCATTCAATCATCGGAGTGAAAATGCAACAATTTCATCGGCATATTTACTACAATCGGCGTGATATGCGTAAGGCTGTTGTTGCATATAATCGACAACAAAGTTTGCGTTCAGGTAAATCTTAGATTTTCAGACTAGATATCGTCTTAGTTCTGGCAAGAAAAGGAAATGTAGAAAATGTTATGTATTTAAAAATGCATAAAACATGCATCGTTCACGAACGAACGAATTCAAATGACATATTCTTTTAGCGAAAGCAAGTCAGTCGTTTGCAACCACAGAATAATACAATCTTTCCGAATCACTTGATTTCTCACTAGAACACTGCTTTCTTGATAGTATGCAGAATGAAAAAAAAATGACTCACAAAGAATCCAATTAGAATTGAAACGTGAGTCACGTATCTGTATACGAATGAACGAATTGGAGAAGGCGATGGGCTGGAAGAGTTTGCTTCGAGCCTAATTTACTCAGTTCCAATGTATAAATACTCTTATAATTCTTTGATTATCTATGTAACTGAAACGTAAATAAGAAACCTTAGTCTCCAAACAAGAGTTTCCGACTAAGGGTTTTCGCCAGAATGACATTGGTAATTTAATCAAGTCACTAAGTGTCAAGTCTCAAGTCACTACGGCGCAAGTCTTGATATAAAAATCGGTGTGGCAAATAAACTCTAACGGTAAGATATTCATAGGTCTAAGTTTTATAAATATAAAAAAAACAAAATATAAACAAATAGTGTCAATATCGCTTGATGTGTAACATTGCAATCTAGATTCAAATGATACCTTTTATCACTGAGTTTTAGATATATCCAAGAGGAGCTGGCCATAGCTAATTCGAGTTTTTTTGAGATCATCTCATCTTTGGCGATATATTAAGTGAAATAACTTGCGAAAATATAACCCACACCATTTATTTATTAATAAAACAATTCATTTGTACTACTTCCACATATTTATAATGATCAGGGCCGGTTTCGCTCATCACGAGCATTATCAACTGATCATTAACTTCATCAGTTGATAATGCTCGTGATGAGCGAAACCGGTCCTGATCATTATAAATATGTGTAAGTAGTACAAATGAATTATGTTTTATTTTTTAAAATATAATTCTTTCCACCAAGAATTGACAGTTAACACCTTAAAAGTGATTGTTTTTCTTGTTTGGCCACAACCAGATTTCGGCATTTTTTTATCATTATTTAAAGACAATTTACCGATGAATGTAGAAATAACACGACGAGTGTTTAAGCTGGGGACCGTTTGTTGGTGTCTATTTTAATCCGAGATGTGTACTTCGATGCACTTAGCTGCACTTTTGTGGATAGTGCAATAATGCAACTTGCCCTCCATTCAAGCTGCATTTCGTTCAGCTTCAAACACAGAAAAAAGAACGTCTGTTTTATTCATACATATTTGAACACATGTCAATCCTTGACATATTTGACAAATAAAAATGAAATAGAAATTGAATTGCGTTCCAATAAATGAAAACGACAGAATCCACTATATACATCACACGGTTATTCCAAGATTCTCTGCTCCCCGACAGTCTTCTTGCTTTCTCCAAGGTCATCCCAGGGTCCGGTATCTCCACCGAGTACATTATATGAATGATCATCAGCGGTCTTCCAGGGCGAAGGAATCCAATGTCCAAGCCTAGTTCACCGTTGCTTTTTTTTTGACCTTATCAGGGGCTGGTTCGTCCTCTTTCTTACCTTCGAGTTCCTGACAAAGTCAAACCACCGTACGCGTAGCGTTCGACGCAAGGCGCAAGCATGTGTTTTCGAAGCACAGTATACGGTTACCCTGTGCTTTAGTGAGGTGTCATGACTCATTACTCGTACCCGTAAAGCAGCTCCGTAAGAATGCATGCGTTGAATAGATGACATTTGGTTCTGACTGAGTAGAACCGCGAGTTCCAGACTTTCCGCATTGAGTTGAAGGTTTCTCCAGCTATCCCTATCGATTAAACTACTTTATATAAATTTCACATGTTAAAAGCACAGTACGAACTAAACTAACATTTAATTGTAAATATATTTGTGCACTTTGTATAATATTTAACCAATTTTTATTCATATATACTAAGAAGGGTGTTATTTCGTAATAGCACATTGTTACGATGTGTTTAATAATATAAAGTAGCATAATCATATTTTACTGCCAGATCACAAGTTTTTCAACTTTGTGTATTTTTACCTACATTATGGGCTTGTTGATCGTTTCCCTTTCTATCCAGCCACCAAAGTGCTGGTTTCTCATCATCAAACTTAAGTATGGTGAAATAATAAATACTTGTGTGTCATCGTCTTTTCCTCGACTGGCATTACACCGCATGTCGTGTTTTCCCCCTTTTAATTTGTCACATCATGTCCACCGACCACTACCGCTTGCCAGCTATGCGCCAAGCATTCCTTAACAGTAAATAATATTCAATTTAATAATAACGATATCCATATATAACGTGTGATTTTAGATTGTTTTCTAAGTATTCTTAAAACAACTCATACTATTTTCTATAAAAACTATGTTTACTATCTCCTGAACAATTTCAATTTTGAGTGTTACATCAATTGGCCGAAATACCGTCGTTATATTAACAAAATTAAAATATCCTGATGAATCAGCTACGTATTACTAAAAATTTTAATTTAATTTTGAACATGCGTGTTCCTATAAATGCGAAGAAATTGTCGAATACGTATATTACATGTAAATATTTAGGTATATCTCGGTAAAACAACATTTTTTTAAATCAAAAAGCATTTTCCATGTATGTACATACATTGCAGTTTATCAGGCGCCTTACCTGTCATTTCGTATTGACCACGCCTTATCGCCGGTGACTAACTAATGAGCGTCGACGCATTCGTTCTGCGTCCGTTGCATCATTGGTGCATCGATACCTACAAATTAATTCTTCGAACACTGCTTTATATTCATTGCACTTTGTATGTGGGTACAGAAAGAATTTTTCGGAACACAAAGGTATTTAATTAAGGAGTCGAAATCGTGATTTACTTCAAGGAATGGTTGTTATCATATTTATCCATCAAGATTTATTTATTGACTGCCGATATATTTATGAAGTCCTATTGTGTCAACGGTTGACGATATTACGACTGTAAGTATGTGGCATGGGAAAAACTTTTTAAAATCATTAAATTCCGATTAGGTGTTGAAATTGAAGCGTAATGTTATGTCGAAATTGATATGTTTTTCTTTTTAAGTAACGGCTGAACCACGGCTTAAAATCGATTGACGAATTTATAGCCAAAGGCATGGCATGACTGTCTGCGATTTTTTATAATGTACGAGACACAGATGGAAACAAAGTAAGAGCTATGATAACAAACCACTTTTTTGCCATTTTATCTTTCCTCTCTCTCTATAAATTAAGATCGATCGACTGACTTACAAACAGTCTTCAAGAAATATCTTCTAATTAAAATCTTTCCTCTGTTATCCACCAGTCAAAACAATGACCTTTCGTAACCCATCCTTCTGTCCTTTTTGTAATATTTTTTTTTTTTAATAAAACACATTCTTTTTGTACTTCTTTCATTTTTGTATAATGATCAGGATCGTTTTCGAGTATTACCAACTGATGTCAACTTCAGTTTATAATACTTGGGATGAGCGAAACCGGTCCTGATCATTATAAAATATGGACGTAGTAAAAAAATAATTTGTTTTCTTAATGCATTTCCACCAATAATTTACAGTTACTATTGTTACAGTTAAAAGTGGGTATTAATTTTTTATATATTTTGTGTTCACAATAAATTCTCCTTTACGAGTATGTATGATCCAGATAGGGAGCGGATATGTCAAATAATTCAACAGCTGTGATCATGCAAAATCGTACTTATATAATTAAAGTAAACGCTTATCGCACAGATTTTAAGTGCAAGCTCATCTCTCATAAGTTTAGCTAAAGAAATATTTCCGTATAACTAAAACTGTTATTCCACCTTTGCGATTGCAGTTTTTTCACACAATAATCTTCATATACTGGATTCTGTTTGCGTGTATTGACCTCTCGTTATTATTTAATTTACACAGCTAATTAAACCAATTAGTTTTATTAATTTGATTAGCTGCATCCCACAAGTAAACAATTATTAAAATTAAATTTTCTTCGTGAGTTAGAAACGCCCTACAATCCAACGCATTAATTAAGTTATAATTACTTAACTACATCATTACTGAATAATTAATTTAACACAATTAGAATATGATGAAGTTATTATGATCATTGATTTTGGTAAATGTATGGACACAATTCTGTCTCATCAATGTATGCTAAATTGATACATTACAAATTTATTATATTAAACAGTGGTGCCAATATATTTTCAGTTTACAATGTCACAAACGAAACAATTTAATAACAATATTATATTTTTATTATTATGAAAACGTCACATATTTGACAATTTTTTTACGATTTTCTAAACTATGAAAATGGGGATATCACATTGATACTTCACGTCACATATGTATGATATTATAGCGTGAATTTTATAAAGTTTTTAACTTAAAAAAAATGGAGTGGTTTATAAAAATGCATCTTGGTCATCAACGTTCGTGATATGAAAATATATCACTCAGTAAAGGCATACATAGTCCCGTAATATTTCGTGGATTTATAATTTTTAAAAATAAATAAATTTATATTTGAAATCATACGTATACTTTCGCCAAACATGCTGCCCGTGCACACACTCATGAAATATGTGCTCATTGTGGGATAGTGGGCAACGTTGCAGCGTCACGTAGACTATGTCGCGGGACATTTGGTTCCCTAGTGAAGTCGAGGCTTAATTGTCACATTAGTAGACATCTGTGGTCATATTTTCAGATTTATTAGTGTCCGGACGCTTACAGTGCCCGGCCAGTAAGGCTCAACACCTTTACGCCGAACGTAATGATTTTGACATTTTCTAAGGAATCGGCGGTAATTTTGTGGAAGGTAACTGTGTGGTGTGGCAATGGTTTTGATTTTGATTAATTGATATCAAGTATGTAAAATAAATTATATGTAGGTATATTTCGCAAAAAAATGTTGCACATTTAGCTCTTGTGATACAAAGTTGGGTGACCATTGACCTCTTTCATGTAAATCACTGATGGCTATGCTAAGTGCCAGCCCATGGTAGAAGGATAAAACTACAAGGGAAACGCATCGTTGCAATGGAAAATATGTGACGTCACAACGGGCGCATCGTAATTTTTAGTTGTTTGGAAAATTATCGAAAGGCATGATTTGCTTAGTGATCAAAATTGAAATATTTTTGAATTCTATTATAAAATATATAATTTAAGACATTAACTGAGGGTGCTTGATGGAATTTCAATATCAAATTTGGATTATTGAGATTTTGTACACTTCCATGTATTTTGTCACTAACGACCAGGGTTTCGCCTTTCGGCATCTTCAGGCATTCGAGCGCACGAATGGACTCGAACTGATGTTCGAGTCCACTGTCAGTCGAACTGTCAGTTCGAGTCCATTCGTGCGCTCGAATGCCTGAAGATGCCGAAAGGCGAAACCCTGGTGGTTAGTGACAAAATACATGGAAGTGAACAAAATCTCAATAATCCAAATTTGATATAAAATATATATTACGATCATAGTTTATGTAACAGTTATTATTATTTTTTTTGCAAACTTTTTTCTGGTTTCAATCCCTTATTTAAATCTTAATTCTAACATGCATCCTAGATCTAACAAGTTATAGTTTTGCAGTTTCAGAAACTAAGATACTTTCGTTTAAACGATATTTTAAAAAATGATCTTCCGTGAAAATTTTACAACCATTATTTTGAAATATACTTTTTCTAATTCTAAAATATTGGATAAGAATTATTAATATTTTGGGAAACCGATGATTTACGCAAAATACGAATATAATACCATTATGAAAGAGCCAACATAATATTATGACAAATGAAATTTCTTAAAACAAACCATATGGCATATTTGAAATATGGCGACGAATTTTCGTAATATTTCGTTTTTCGCATAATTTATTGGTTTCATTGATTCCAGTGTTAGACTTTTTGCCAATTTCTTACCCGCAATAAAATTTCCTAGAGAATGACATTGTTTTGTCAAAACAGAAAAAGAGTAGCGTGTTGTAAAGAATATTTACCAAAATAAAATAAAATCCAAATAATATACTGATGTTGGATTCTTCTTAATCTCACGTTTCTCACTCAATATAAAAAAATATTTTTTTATATGCCATGTCCACTCCCAATGTAGAGCATATGGTCTCTCAATGAAGATATCTCAAAAAATGTTTTTCTACTACAACTGCTTGTTACTCAGATGGTCAACCTCTCGTTTTTCATCAGAAGATGAAGATCATGGATATACAGATATGAATAGGACAGGACTAGCGGTTAGCTTATCACTCTCGCTACTCCCCGTTTTAAGAATTGCATGGATGAGAGAAAATTTAATTAAGACGTCACAAACACCCATGCCTCACAAATTCAATTCTGTCCGTATTGGAATTTGACCCCATGAGCACCACAACTGAAGCCAACGACGTTGACCACTTGACCACAAATCCGACCATTAGGAAAAGTAAAAAACTTTTCATTTTTGTTGATTTTTTTCATGTTTCAGCTCTTACAAGTTTTCATTGCACATTTCGGCATTGTTATTAATTTTTTATCTTTAAAATAATAAATTTGGATTATTTAGATTTCGTACACTTCCATGTATTTGTTTTGCTTAGACAAGAATGTCTAAATGTTTTATTTTAAACTCTATCACACTATTTATTTTATATATATATATATATATATATCTTTAAAACCTGAATCAAATATTTATCACCTCTTCAAAACAGTGTCGCAAACAAAATACTTTTGAAGTTTAAATATTGGCACGTTATGACGTCTTTAAAAATAAAAATGGCGATTGTCAATTGTTTTACAGCTCACCTTGTAGTTTCTATCCTTACACGATGGTGCCAGCCTAAATAACATTACATAGACCAAATACAAAAGACATTACTTTCAGTGGAAACGTATTGAGCCTTATTGACTGAGCTCTGTTAGTGTCGGAACACTAATACATCTGAAAATAGGACCGTATTTGCACTCACTGTAATTTTACTATTTGATATACCTATAGCCTTTACCTTTAGTAGTTTCTATAACACGAGAAGTCAGCTGTTTTGGCACTATGCCTTTCCAGCTGTCATAAATATAAAGTAAAGTAGTTCCAATTATCGCCAAATAAAAAGTCCACGAGTTTCCACTTGTATTCCAGATGATTTCTATTGACTAAAATAAGTCTTCAAGAATGAATAAAAGATTGACCCTTGACCATTTGACATCTCATCAACTCTATTCGAGTACAGCACGATGTCTTATCGCTGCATCTTAATTGTGATAAACAAGTCGAAGGTTATTTACCTAATTAGAGTGCGTTTCATTCAACAATGCAGGTGACAGCTCGGTCCTTCTTTAGTAAAATACCTTTCCCTGCTTTTACTTGGGGTATAAATCATATGGCATGTTTGATTTTCTCTTTTTATGACTCGCACCTCACATGTCGAATTAAATCAATTGGTTAAATCACTTAACGCTCACAGAAAGTCAGAGTTTATTAATAATGTTCTATTGATAGATATAACATAGTCGCGTTATAAATTTCATCTTACGGATGGATTTCGCAACATGTTGGATGTGGTTCTGCCTTATAAACTGCTTTTTTATAATTCTATTCTTATACAGAAAATGAATTTGAATCGAGGACATCGAATTTTCGATGTTTCACACACTTCATGTAAAGTGTATTAGTATATTAAGAAATATACATGGATTTATGAAAACAGATTAAGCTATAAATTAATATGCGGTAGAAAATATTATGATGTTATTCAATATTATGTGGATTGATTATTCGGTTTGGTGACTCTTTGATTAATATTATTAAATGTAGTTAATTACTTATATAACCAATCAATTAGATTTCGTGCAAAGCAGACTTTGCGGAAACCAAAGTGAAAATGCCATCTTGTTGATACACAAACGATCTTGAGAAAATCCAAACAAATTGACTAGATGGGTAGATACAGATACAATTTTTTATCAACATTGCTTTAATCTTTATGGTGACATGGTATTAGGCCAATGTAATATTTTGATGACGAAATATTCGCATTCATATTGTGATTGTGATCGAATTGACTTCAGCTATTTAATCTCCACGAATACCGAATAAAGCTTTTTATTATTGCATTGCTCCGCAAGTGGCGTACGAACACATCCGAGACTTGTCAAACTTTTTAGCAAAATATTCCAGTTTCACTACGCAAAAACATGAATTTTTATTCAACGTTTTACGATGTATTTCTAGTAGCGTTATTTTAAAGCACTAAAGGTGCTTCTCACTAAAATAATCATGTAAGTATTGCATCAGAATTCCATTTCTATTTCTTTTTCGTTTCTCTATTTCTCTAGCCAGCTTAATCTAGTGAGCTTAATCTTTAAAAATTCCTGGCTAATTTAGTGCTTGTGTGATGCCAGGATAATTCTTCACATCTATTTCTCACGTGTATTCTCAATCGAAAGATTCTGTCAACTGAAGAAGTCGTGCGGGGAAAATAATTAATTGAAACCCCTTAGTAATACTGACTGAAAATTTAATAGACATACAATATCAATAATTTTGACTTCAATGTAGTCGACTACCTCTACTATGAAAGAAATTTCTGAAACAGAAAGGAAGAAACTGTATAGAAAATTTGATATCGTCTAAACACCCTGAACGATCTTTTTTGAGGTCTTATGATTTTTGATTATATACTTAGCTTAGTGTTTCAGCTGCATATTATTAATATAGAAAAAGGTTTTCTTCACTACGGGAGCTGGTAAACTTAGCTCCTCGCCTACGTAAGACTACAAATTATAAAGAATATAAGACTTAACCTTACTAATACAAAAATTAAGGTTTATCAAGATTAAGGAAGAATAGAAATTTCTCTTAGATGACGAAAAAAACTTACAATCTTCATTCGTTTTTCTGCATATATCTATGTTTTATGTAATCCGTAATCAATATACAATACTTTATTTTGACAGTGCAAACTATCATTTCCACAGCAATGCTCAAGATGAAAATCCTATGGAGTAAATGTTGAGTAAGTGGCAAATTATATCTTATCTTATTTGTGTCTTCTTTCCCAAAAAATTCGGAAAGTGATGCGTCATAAGTAATGATAACACTTTGAGAAACTCTGTACACGAGTATTGTATTGTGAAAGATGGGTCCAAAAAGAACGCCATGTTATCAATTATGGCAATCAATTGTTATTGTATTACTTGCATCTGTAAGTAATACTTATTAAAAAAATATTTACTTTAATGATCATGCTGTCATTGAAAACATTACCTACGCCTTTTAGACAAATTGATTTAAAAATATAAATAATAATCATACGTATGCATAAAATATTGCATTATAGTATCTTACTATGAAACTTGTGCTTACAATTCGTCCTTTAATTAGTATAATTCTGTGTTTAATATTATAAAGCCTGGCGTAACGAAATAACTCGTTTTTATAACTGCGTGTCCACACGTTCTAGTAAACATAGCGCGCTTATCCTGTTTCGAGTAAACGCCTAATAATGCACGATATTGCTAGTGGCGTAACTTATTAGTGAATACACTCTAGCTGCAGTAGGGGGCTCGATAGTAAAATGCTGTATTTCTCAATTTTGTATTATTATAGTGTAAGAAAAACATTTAATAATACTTAAATTTTTTTAAACCAAACAAAAAAATAAAAACATTTTCGATTTTAAATAAGTAATAAATAGTTTTAATTTTATTCGCTATAGTACAATAGTAAAGTACGGTATTCTTAAAAAAACATTTTTTTCCTTCGCGTCGAGTGAAAACAATATTGAATACTCTCTTGACTACCACTTTATATTAAGCCTAGAAGGTTCTATATCACTGGTTTGGTCAATATTAAACGTTATTTTTCATTATTTCAAATGTTGGGTGTGGTCGTTTGTGATATTTTTCTCCCCGAGTTGATCTTGAACGACGTTCAAAAATGTTCGTTGAGCAAAAGTATTTTAGACACGTGCACGTATGGAAAAGTCGATGCTGGATTTAAGTAAAATAATAAGCCCTTTTAAACGAGGCCTGTATAATTTAAAAATATTATTACTATATGCTTTTTAAAATTAAAAACTGGTAATTACCTACCTTTATCACACAAAATCATCTCTATATTTATGTCGAGAAATAATGACAATGTATGAATATTCTGTACTTGTGGACATGGCATAGTGTTTTGGTATAATAACACGAATGTTTGTGTGTAACATTATATGTATATTATAGGTATTCCGCGACCTTGTGCTTCCCAGTCATTCTGGATGGATACCTAATAACTTTCATAGAAGATTAAAAAACACTTTAATTGTTTACAAATTTATTATCCTCTCTATGGGTGGCGAGATGAGTTTTTTTTCTAATGTCAAAGTCATGGCTATAGTGTTAAATTTAATCGAAACAATTACGTACTGCTCTATTATGAATTTAATAAACACACTGAATAGTTATATATTTATTACTATAAGTATATGGTATATATATTTAAGAGAAGCAAATTTAGTGTAGAAAAAAGAACGCCGAACATTCTTTTGGGTTACTGAATGTGTTGATAAAACAATGTTTTTAAATTTGGAACGCTGATCTAAATAATTGATATTTTAGAACATTTATTATATAAACGTTCCATTTTTAAATATGTGAAAAATTTATGATGTTTTTAATTATCGGCTATTCAATTTGATTACGTACAATTCAATACGTGTGTTAGCAGCTACCTATAATGTATTGTTATTCTGATATATTATATTTTGATGATAATTGTAGAATGCTAAGTATTCAATGACTTATAATATGCTCTCTTATATGGAAGTACTTATATTCACGTTCCTTGTAGCATTAAAAAAATTTATGTATTTTAGAGGATTTGTTGCTAGTATACTTAATATTCGAAATTACAAAGACCACTTCTAAAATATATTTCGCATTAAGTATAGATGGATACCTAAAATGTTCATGTATTTTAAGCATCTATATATGCAATTCATCGGCGTGGATTTATCTCTATCATTATCACACAACCTCACATGTATGTAAGTAAATATATATAAATATATTAAATGCATTTGCCAATCGGCATTCGAAACAAATATCGTCTCAAAGAATAACTGAAAAGTTACATATAGTAACACACTAAAGATTATAGGTACCTGAATGAAATATAGTAACACAGATTCACAAATGTATTACTGAGTTGTATTAAATGTGCAAATAAATAAACACAATTGAGGAAATACCTTCATGAAAAATCTTTATTTCTAAGGTATGTATATGTATGGTTTAAATAAACTATAAATAATAAAATTTGATAATCATCGAAAGAATTATTATTATGTCACTGGTTTCGTTATATAATAAAAGTTATCAATTGAAAATAACGTATATTTCTGATATGAATTTAAATATAGTTTTGTCTTGTTGTCGGTGGTCCAAATTCTACTATAATTGTTTATGATTTCTCTCTCCTGGATTTATAGAACGTCTTCATCGGGGATATTCCAATACCGTATTGCCAATCGCATGAAAAGCATTTGCTAAAAACCGTAACCTTGCTACTTGATAACCAAAATATATTATAATTGTTGCTGTTTACATTCCTGTATTCTCATGTGTTTTTTATTTCCCTCCCTATATAAACAGTATTCACTACCTAATTGACCGAAGCATCAATCTTTTTCCTGGTATAAAAAAGTATTTTTCCGCATTTTTATTTTCGCCGTGATATCGGATGTAAACATAATAACATGTTTACAAAACGCATGCGCAGTGTCAACCAATAGCGTGCACTGATTTTAACGTCGCTCATTTTGTTTCAACCAAGCATTTCAGTCACGAATTATCTCGCGTATAAAATACCACTTCTAGTACAAAACGTATTAAATTTGAATGGGAATAGAGTATGATATCTTTTTGAAGTGGTATTTAATACGCGCGGTGGAATTTAAGATATCTCGTCTGGTTTGATGCTTTACGATTGTTTCCTATTTTGCCGCCACGGTCGCTTCATTCACGTTCGAATTTCGAACGGTGAGGCCGTGTCTTTCGCGTCGCGTTTCTTCCCGTTGAGTTAAATAATTTAATCGTGTTTTATAACAATCTTATGCGTTTAAAAACTTCACTTTTGTGCACCGATGCGTTTCCTTGAGCGTGTAATCATACTATTTCGTGGTATAAAACAGTGCAATGTTACTTAATATATTTAAAAAAAAGTGTTAAAACAGTGCCAATTAAATAAGACATATTATACATAACATCACTACTTTTTATATATTATTTTAGTTTACATTTTAACTTTCGAAGACATACTGTTTATGCCTGGTTTTGCAAACAAAACAGCATTGTTAAATGTAAAACGTAATTCACAACAGAACCTAAGTTGATACAACAATTAAGTGAAACATAGCTTTTGAAAAGAAACCAGCTCTTGAATTTTTCACCGTTTTACTACCGTAATTTTACTCCAGATTGCGAAAATAATGTAAATAAATTTTATTTTTATAAACTACGCACTTTTGCATTCAAACTTGTTTTAATAAAATGGGCATGGCTTGTTAGTTATTAACATCATTGAATTTTAGTTTTATTCGATATATTTTTTAAATAAGTACCATGTAATTAATTATAATTGCGACGTATTATAATTGATAGCTAGCTATTTCGGTATAACGCCATCGTCGTAATAATAATGATAAAATAGCTATCAACGTTATTATTCTTGTGGAACTAAATAATTACACCATTAGTTCTAACAAGTTAATCCCAATTCAATCAATCAGCAAGTAGTGAGTCTGTCAAAAATCTCATCTAGCCATTATGTCAGTCATTTTTATTTGAAATGATTCCATTTTTAAATTCGACACAATTATGTATGTATTTATTCCATTTAATTTCAACTTGAACTTTCTTAGTATCGTTCCAAAGAAATATCGTTTTATCATGATTGAGTTTTTCTGCTATTATTGATTAGGAAATCATGTTTATTAAAGCGACCAACGTGAAAAATAAATCTGACATTGACTTGCGTGAATCAAAAGTATTATTCAGTATCGTTTTTATTTAAAACTTTAAAATTCGAACAAAGTGCAAAATTCACTTGTTTCAAACTTTGATTTCTCAAATTCAGTTTATGAACGTATGTGAATATATCATCATACATTTATCTATGAATATATTTAAATATACACATAGCATTAAAGTGGCACAATATTATTTTAACTAATATTATTATCAACTGAACATTATCATAGTTTTGTCAATGTGACATCAATTATTACGTTGTACAAGATTGGATAAAGAAAAAAATGATCAACGGTATCAATTATTGTCGTACAAAAACGCAAAAAGCTTGCAATTCGTAAAATACCAATCGAAATGAAAATTTTATAAGTAAAGCTTAGTTGTCTGTAGAATATTTAAGAAAGCACATTTTTTTAAGTTTTATGCCAATTTAAAGTAATAAGTACATAATGAGTGATGGATTATACAAAACTTACTATAAAATAGGGTTTTTTGCATTACGTTACGGGCTTTACGTTTTATTTTTAGGCTAACAATATAATTTATAACTTTAAACTATCCAGTGAAATTATAAATATTTAGAATAGTGAGAATATCTTGTTTACTGAACATAATATCATAAATAACTGAATAACAGGAATGAAGCATGGTCGATTAAGCATTCCGATAAGTTTGTAAATATTTTTCATATCCTGTCATTTCCGGGCCGGCGAATTCAGATTTGCCGCGAATTTTATAACAACGTGATTGTCTTAAATTATTTTCTAGTTCGAATTGAAATATATTTCCTATGTTCCTCCATTTTTTTGATTCGATATAACAAACAGTGTGTTCACATATGCACCTTCTTTTGCGTTACAACTCACATTCCAATTGTTTGAATATGTACGAATGTAAAATGATTTCGTAATATGAGTTCTAAAATGATTCTAAATCAAATTTGGATTATTGAGATTCTAAATGTTGTCAACCAGTGCAATACGGAAGTGTTTCCGGTTATTTTTTTCGGTGGAAGTGACATTAGTGTGTTGTGTTTTTTTTTAATGTTTTCTTATTATAGTATTACCATGCCGCTAGCTGTAATTATACAGCTATTTGCTTTACTTACTGATCAATCGCAACGCATTTTGGCAAACTTAGACCAGGTAAGGAAGGTCCACTAACTGGCGAAAATATAACGGAGAGAACATTCAATAAACTTATCTTTACATTGCCAATGTTTTCAAATGGCTAATTCTTTACTTATGTTTTGAATTCCTGTTACCAAAATGCATATCGTTTTATCTAAAGCATTGATTGTTTGCATATTTGGTGTCAAGAAAACATGAAATTACGTAAACGATTGCCCATCACGTACCCTCAACTTATGGAATCGTTTGTAGTTTAAATTTGATTTGTCTTGAAAAGCTAAATGGTATTAGTTTTAAAAAAATATAAAACCATCATTTTTGATTTTTTAATTTATCCAATTAATTTGATTTTGTTTAGGCTTAGCCCGAGTAACTAACTATCTTCTCTTTGAAACTATATTTTATGTTCAATACCTATGAAAATGTGGAATATGAAATGAAATGCAAATGTTCCCTAATATACAATAATTTATAGTTTCAAATTTATCGCCCTTGTAAAGCGTATTTGCGTGCGCTTTATGATTTTTCTCGCATGAAGTTTTTGCTTTTCTAGCAACGATTAGTGGAAGTTATATAAACCAATTTTGGCTCATATTAACTACAATGTTTATATAACACTCAAATCACGTCGTGTTTCCTTCAAAAATGATATTCATATTTTTATTCGCGTTATATAAAAAAGCATAACAATTTTTTATTATCTTATGGCATGTCCACGATCTTAGTAAAATGTTAATATTTTAGCTTCCGTCCACAAAACACGACTTCCTTGTTTTTGTTTCGATGCAATGTTGCCAATCAACTTGATATTTACCCCGAAGAGAGATGGCTAAGTCATTGTTCTCATATTAGGTTAAAGTTTTCTTGGATTACAATAAAAGAAATCCGTACTTCGTATCTCCATGATACCTCTTTTGAAAATAATGAAAGATCAGTATTTTCACCGCGATTTTATGTCAAAAAGCAATACAAAACCAATTTAACCGCATTAAAAAAAGAGTTATTAATTTCTAATTGTAGAAATTTTAAGGCGTATTTCACGGCCAACACAAATCGATTATGATCCATCAATGAGGGTATTCCTTGAAATCAGTCAGTTAATTTGAAGAAATAATATACCTAGTATGCCTTTCTGCATGCAAAAAATGTTTTGCGGACCATCAACATTGGAATAAAATAATAAATATTTATATAATTGATTTTTTATTCAAAACAATTAATTTTGGAAAACCGTATGCTGATATAACAATATTTAAGTATATTAAAACAGAGAGTAACAAATTTTTGCGGCCCACCCAAAAATCTTCGCGGAACACCGGTTAAGAAACTATTTGTTAGAAGAATAGATTATTTGCATAGTTGAATTGATTATCTTATGAATACCACCCCAGACATATTTCTGTGGCGTGATAGCAGAAGTTATTAAGTCAGTTTTACCTTACTTTACAGTAGAATGCATGTAAACTTTGAATATGATCTGTTCACTGTGTTTTATACTTTTTGCAGAAAGTGTGATTTGCCAGAGCTTTCCACCCTATAGTGGTTAAAGTGATGCTGTTTTCGTCTGATGCCAAAAAAAAGTTATGTTAAATAACATATTTTGGCTTCTGATCCTTTTTAATAAATTGAAATATTTTACGTCGCTGTTCTGGAAGAGAATTGAAAAAATGACATGTTGAGTTATCTTTAGCAAAATGTTTTTATTTTAAACCCTATCGTATGGAATTCACAAACTTATTTTTATGTTGAGAATTCCCCGGATCGAAGAGAGGCGAGCGGCTGGTTATCCGGAGTCCGGAAGGGCTGATCTCAGACAAACACCATTTCAGATCCGGTTTAAAAAACTTATTTATTATCCATTCAAGATGCAGTGGTTTAATATTACACAAATATAAAAATCTTAACACATAAAATTGATTCTACATTTACATTTTTAGCAAAACTTTAAGTTTTAATACAAATGGCACAACGAATTTAAATTAAATCCAATGCAAATCAAAACACAAAAACAAACAAACAGTTCGTCACATCACCTTCGTCGCGACGAGACCTCGTTCGTCCGACTCGGCAGCTCGTCATCGACTGTCTACAAAAATTCAAAAACTCCGTGCAAAGTTGGAGCTACCCTTTTCCGTAAAAATGGACTCGTCCAGCGGCCGAAGCCCGGGGCTTCTTAAACGCCTGGCAACAAGAAAGAGCGTATTCTGCGAATTATTGCTCTTTGCCGCAGGCCGATTTCAGTTCGGGACACTAATGACACTTATACTTAAGAAAAACCAGGGTGTGTCAAACCCCCATACTTCTAGTGTCCATGAACTGAGTTCGGACAGCGTAGCAATAATCACACAAAAACAAGATACAATATACAATAAAGAACACAAAAAAATCAAGTCTTAAAAACACACGCGTGGCAGCGCGTCGGTCGTCACACACGAGGCCACAACACAGGTCATGTCGCGATCGGCATCACAACGGGCGGTGGTGCAATTTTCCTACGCCAACAGGCGTCCTGTTCCTATCCCAGGAAGGCATCCGCAGCGTCCTCGCTCGGCGGGGCAGGTGTGTCGGCAGCATCTCCTCTTCACAGGCAGACGGCCTCATCTTCTCCCGAGAAGGCATCCGCAGCGTCCTCGCTCGGCGGGGCAGGTGTGTCGGCAGCATCTCCTCTTCACAGGCAGACGGCCTCATCTTCTCCCGAGAAGGCATCCGCAGCGTCCTCGCTCGGCGGGGCAGGTGTGTCGGCAGCATCTCCTCTTCACAGGCAGACGGCCTCATCTTCTCCCGAGAAGGCATCCGCAGCGTCCTCGCTCGGCGGGGCAGGTGTGTCGGCAGCATCTCCTCTTCACAGGCAGACGGCCTCATCTTCTCCCGAGAAGGCATCCGCAGCATCCTCGCTCGGCAGGGCAGGTGTGTCGGCGGCATCTCCTCTTCACAGGCAGACGGCCTCATCTTCTCCCGAGAAGGCATCCGCAGCGTCCTCGCTCGGCAGGGCAGGTTTATTAGCGTCTTCTCGTCTTAACAGGCAGCTTGGCAGGCAAAACGGCCTCCCGGGTCGCAAATCTACCAGCCACAGTAGGCCTCACTCGTTGAAGACAAAACAGGCACAGCAGGCCTCACAGGTTGCAAATATAACAGGCACAGCGGGCCTCACGGATTGCAAACAAACAGCCACAGTAGGCGTCACTCGTTGACAACAAAACAGACACAGCAGGCCTCACAGGCTGCAACTCTAACAGGCACAGCGGGCCTCACGGATTGCAAACAAACAGCCACAGTAGGCCTCACTGGTTGAAAACACAACAGGCCCAGCAGGCCTCCTAGGTCAGCACGAACGACGTCAAGAGCGGCCAGTCGAGAAATAGGGCTTCGTGAAAAGTAACAGAGGCCAGGCACCTTTCACCGACGACTCCCGCCAGTTTCGCTTTTGAAGCTGGGGTTTCGTAGTAAGACGCCGGGAAGCTGACTGGTTGTCTGGTCCCGATCTTGAAGTCCACCTTCAGGGCAGGGTCCGGATTCTTAGTGTGCGTTCGGCGATTTGAAATTCTTGAAGTTACGTTAAAATTCGGTTGGGCGCCATGAACCACAGTTCAAAGCCACTGCATCTTCAGAGCATGAGTCGTCAGGGGTGAATCCTGAGGTGTCACAAACCGTCAATGGCCACTAAGTTGGGCGACAAAATGAGAATTCCCCGGATCGAAGAGAGGCGAGCGGCTGGTTATCCGGAGTCCTGGAAGGGCTGATCTCAGACAAACACCATTTCAGATCCGGTTTAGAAACTTATTTATTATCCATTCAAGATGCAGTGGTTTAATATTACACAAATATAAAAATCTTAACACATAAAATTGATTCTACATTTACATTTACTTAGCAACTGAATTTACTTTAAGTTTTAATACAAATGGCACAACGAATTTAAATTAAATCCAATGCAAATCAAAACACAAAAACAAACAAACAGTTCACATCGTCACATCACCTTCGTCGCGACGAGACCTCGTTCGTCCGACTCGGCAGCTCGTCATCGACTGTCTACAAAAATTCAAAAAAACTCCGTGCAAAGTTGGAGCTACCCTTTTCCGTAAAAATGGACTCGTCCAGCGGCCGAAGCCCGGGGGCTTCTTAAACGCCTGGCAACAAGAAAGAGCGTATTCTGCGAATTATTGCTCTTTGCCGCAGGCCGATTTCAGTTCGGGACACTAATGACACTTATACTTAAGAAAAACCAGGGTGTGTCAATGTATTAAACTTTTGCTTAAAAACAGTTCTGTGCAAATAAACAAAATGAAAAAGGTATATATCATTTCAAACATTTGACAAACTTCAAAGTCAATTACTCAAAACTGATGTTTTTCAGTTAGTTTCTTCTTCCAGAACAACGGGAAAAATATCTTTTTAATGGATAATGGCTGACATCAAATTTTGTCATCACATGCGGAGGACTATTTTCTATAAATCATGAGAATAAACGCGAAATGTCATAAAGCGTACGTATCGAATTTTGCCATCACGCCGGGTGTGCATTGCATAACATTTTATTTTTTTATGCCCCACCTCCACCCGTTATGTGTATGCAGCCGCTGTTTCACGGCCGCCTTCCATAACGCAATAACTATCAAGAATAGAAACTAATTTACTCCTCATATTCTTGTTGGAGAGCTGCACGGGACCTATCTTTTAACCACGCATTATTGTACTTAAGAAAAGATAGAAAGAAAAAAAAAGAATAAATATTATATGTACACCGCAAACGCTTAGGTCATGAAAAAATGTTATGCCTACATGTAATATGTGATAATAATAAAATGTCTACAGAGCGGTTTGGGCTATCATATATAAGAATTTATCATTACTCGATCATTGTCGATGATTGAGATATTTCATATTTTTAATTATATATTAATATGCTTTCATTTTCCAGGATTTATCGTTATAATTCTTTAACACAGCATTTATTACAACAGAAATCTTGTCCATAGACGAAATTTTATTTTTATGATAAAGTGATATTGCTATTATTATTAATTTTGGAAAATTTTGATGACAAAATAAAATAATATAATATCAGTTATTTGACTCTAAATGGTCTACATAGGTAGTAAGTAAATTTCTTGTATCATAATACAATTGCAGACTTAAAAATTTAATAGAAATCGACCTCTAACTTTCTTATCAATATTTTGTATTTCAGTGTTAGCACTGTTTTTTTGCAATGATAAATATTCATATTATATAATGTCTACCATGAATATGTATTCTGGTTTTTGACGATTCGTTTGATGCGGTCATAGATAAAAATAGTTAATTTACTTTTTGTCATACGATTAAAAATATTGGTTTGATAGTTTATTATTGAATTATCGTTTGACATTTGTTGAACTGGTATAAAAACTATTAATTAAAGTATGTATTGTAATTTTTTAATAATCATAATTGGCAGCGTGCTATGATTTATACATTAGTATTAGCGAAACTTATAAATATTGAATATCCACATTTTATATGCAAATTAATATAAAATATTAAAGGAATGTTTTAATAAGATTTTGTAATTGTTAAAACCAAGAAGTTATGGGACTAATTCTAAAATATATTTTTTTATCTAGATAATATTCTTTATTGAAGTAATGATAGTTAATTTACTATTAAGCTTTTAAGCTAGGTAAGATTAATTAATGAATATTGTTCAACTATCCTATGGTTTATTGCTAAAAAAATTGAAAAGCCTTAATGTTTTATAACTTTCAATATATATTTACCTATTCATAAAAATACAAACATAACAGGGCTATTTATATAAAATTGAGCGTTAAAAATGAAAATATACAAAACAGTTGGTTCATGAACTATGACAAGAAATTACTGATCATCAAACAAATTATACATAAACCAAATGAAATAGTCTACAATTAAAATGTTAAAGACCTCTTACAAATCAATAAATATTAATCTGAAATCACAAAATATAGCTACATTAAAAGTCCATTAACTGAGCAATTTTTTTAATGACATTACTGATGCATTAAGCAAATAGCAGATTGGAAAAATTTTAAGAAGAAATTAGTGAACCATTTAAAAACAGTGAAATATTAAATGTGTAATTAATATTAACAATAGCCATGGTAAGTGGAGAACGCAGAGCAACCAAGAGCATCCAACATTTTTTTTTATATCTGATGCTTGTTGTCGAACACCGTAACCGAGTGACATCACTTCGGTATCTTCGGTCAATGGTTCAAATTTTTAAAGGGACACGTTCAAACATTGCCCTTTCAATCGATTTTGTACAAAATTGTACAAAACGTTTTGTAAAAAAAAGCGGTGTGGATAAAGATTAACTAACGTTATTATCTCCATCCTTTTATTCTTACCCTGTCGTCTCAAAATATAAGTTGAACACATATCTTACAAGTTATCTAAACACCTTCTGCCGAATGCTTCATTAAAAGCTCATGTGATATACATTGGTATGGGCATCGAAAATTTCTTGCTTTCATGGTGTATTTGTTTTTTTATGTCACTTCTTTTTACCTTTTAATCGCCTGTTTCACGTTCAGATAAATATGTCAAATAACACCACACATAGATAGTTTGCTTGTTTATTAGCAAGCAAGATTATTGCACAATAAAATATACGTTTTACGATCGCCGTGCTTCAGTGATAACGCTGTAAAGCTTCCGTTATATTGGAAGGGTACATAAATTTATCCTTTTAGCGATTTATGCAGCTGAACCTATGTCTTTTAATCACTATCCGATCCCGAAGACGGGACAGCGGCAGCGATCAGCTGATACCGAATGTGTGAAGAGATGATGAAAACATATTTGAATTTCGAAACATCGAAATCACTCGACATCCAACTTGATGAGAAAAGATATATTTTTAAGGTGTTAACTGTCAATTCTTGGTGGAAAGACATTATAGTAGTAGAAACGAATTGTGTTTTATTTCAGGAAAAAAAGAGAAAATATACCATAAACCTGCTTGACTTAAAATCTTAAATGTCTTTATTGAAATTGGAAAAACGAACATTTAAAATTCGAAAAGTTGAAATATATAATTCGACACGTTTGCTCTATATTAACGTAATGGCAAAAGTTATTTTTTTGTATTTACATACGGTAATATTCTAACGATGATAACATGTTGACATTTTATTCATTATCTCAATTGATTCGCTGTGCTTAAACTAACTGCAGGCGAATTAGATTTCTAGGAAAATGCTCGATGTTATATCGCCTTATGTCCTCTTTGGCTATCTTCATTTACGTGTTTTTAATTAGATAATTGTTAGTCGTTATGGCAAAGCTGTTAAAAGTGAGCGGTCATAAATATGGCCGCTGTTACTAGACTGTCGAGTGTAACGAATTTATATGAATTGTGTGATTATCTCCTCATTTTGTACGTCGAGACACGAATTCAGCATGGGAAAGTGTAAATTATCGCCATGATTTGTAATGGCGTCTTACTATGAGGATGAGCGGCTTCGACAGCAGTCTACAACTCGAGAGCAAACGTTTTTTGAAGCAAAAGCTACTTTTTACAATTTACGTAGTAAAACTACTGCTCAACAATTATTTAACGTTTCGATTATTTAATAGGATGATCAGAATTACCTTGGAAGATAAAAAACCTATTTATAATGTTATTAGGCAGTTTGTTTAAACTTATGTGTATAATAGTAGCGAATAGATTGTGCACGCAACCTTCTGGCAGGAGGTTCACACTTCATTCTCAAAAGTCATTTGGGAACCGGGCAATATAATGTAAACTGTTCATGTTTAATATCACATTGAGAACAATTTCTAATAAGAATTGAACACTTTTGGTAACTGAATACTCACAATCAGTATTCATAGTTTTATTAATTTTTTTACCATTCAATGCCCTCAGCTGACAGATTTTTTTTAATACAGTACTTAGCTTAGAATACATGCGGGAAAGGGATATAAAGATTTCTGTTCGCAAAATATAAATAAAACTTGCCAAGAAACTGAGAGCCCACTTTGCAGGCTCCACATAGTTTCATTAGATATATATAAGTAAAAAAAGTACATACACGGTTTTTCAACAGTAATGACTATTTCATGTCATAAATAAACATCCATATTTTGAATTTGAATTCTTAAAATAATGTTTAGTGTTTGTTCGTATTCCAGTAGATATAGTTTATATTTGGGATAAGAATAAGTTTTAAATGTTTCTTTCATGCGTACACATCAAATATAAAATTAAATCAATGATGAGTATCTTTGAATTCATTGGAAGAACATTGGCCATACCTGTCTAAGGTGTTCTGTCATAGAGTGAGTACTTTGCCTATTATAAAGGAAACTGCAATTCGATGCGATGTTGTTACACTAAATGGATTCAAATTCATATTGTTATCAACTATTATATAATCTTTGAGACACTGACTGTGAGATTACTATTGGTACACGATGTGAGATCAAAATGGTATTTGATTAATTTTCAATCATAAAACTCAATGTTTTGTGCGTACCATTTTGTCCGGCAACCGTTTCACTGAGTCGTCTTTCATTCATGAGCTTAAACAGTGTTTAATATTGTTAATTCTTATGCATTTAGTAGGGCTAATGTTTTACGATTGTATCTAAATCTATACTGATTTAATTAAATTTAAAAAATATCTACTGAGGGTGCTAGATGAAATTTCTATTTAACTGGGCTCTATATTGATTTCCAAAATTTCTTGATTAAAACAATTTATGATCCTCACGTTTTGATTTAATTTTAACCCCTTCATCCGCATTGAACAAGTGATCCTCCGAAATCAAATGGTTTGCAAATGTTGATGTATCTTTTTTAATCTAAAAGCAGAGCTAAATGTTCTGATGTTCTTATTTTTAATGTATGTGTGGTTTCCCCACATGGAAATGTACAAAATTTCAACAAGTTTTATTCTATACTGATTTATATTGATTATTTGTTACATTGAATGAATTTAAACTATGGCAGGTCTTAAGCAGCAAAAAAGCAATACATAGTTAATAGCTGCACTGCAGTGCCAACAAGATTTTGCAATAAAACTCCATTTTTAAACATTTCTTACAAACATTGGTAATGAGGGCTTATAGAAATCTTTTAATTCTTTTGATTATCTTAACTGAAACTCCAGTGAGTAATTTCCTAACACCATTATTTTATATCAACCCCATCTGAAAAGAAAAGTTGAGGAAGTTATTTACAACCAGGTATCACTAAACAATGTCTGGTTGATATGTTCTAGTAAAATATCATATTTTTTATAATATAAATGTGACCGACATTGGGACTGGATATGATTTAAAAAATGTATCCCCGACGAACAGTAATATTGATCGTTTCCCATTGTTGCAATTGGTGATTTACGATATTTTGCTGTTTGTTGAACGACATAATATTGTCAAATTAACCAGCAATTTTATAAGTGAAATCAATTTTTCCTGAATTACCTTTAATTTATTGAATTCTTTCCTCGACCTACTTTTCCAAAATAACGCATGCATATTACCTTGTGTAGGAACAATAAAAAGTAACAACCATTACTGTTATTTGAATTCAAAGTTTGCATGCCAAAGCACTCCTTCGTGTGTTCATTATTTTGCTTCCACTTAGAAACAAATGCTAGTTTCATGGAGACATCTGTATCAACCTTACCCACTTCATTTTACTGTATAATTTTATTTAACGCATATCCGTCAATTAGACATTTTTTATTTTTGGAAACTTAGCCAATCAACCTCTGAATGTTTCTCAAGCGCCGGCGATGAATTAAGTATTAAAAGTATAATTATACATATAATTCAATTTAGGGTGATTGGTGGAATTTCAAAATCAAATTTGAATTGTCGAGATTTTATACATTTCCATGTATTTTGTCACTAATGACCCGGATTTCGCCTTTCGGCATCTTCAGGCATTCGAGTACACGAATGGACTCGAACTCGACAGACAGTAAAACATAGTGTCTAACGTTTATATATAAGACAAAAGTAAAAAATACGGGGTTTAAATGTTGCATCAAAACAAGGGGGATCATAAATAATTTTATCAAGAAATTTTGGAAATCAGTAGAGCCCAGTTAAATTCCTTACTAATTCTGAACGAACAGCTCAATCTACCAAACTTCCCGTTGGTGTATCTTTTACGTGAGATGAGATCGTAAAAAACATGAATTAACAATCAAAATAATGATATTCCCATATTATTAAAGTCATCTCATAGTCACCCAACAGAACTCACTAATTTGGAATGATTGGGTATATCTAACCTTTCTTCAAATTGCATTGTTTTAACCCACCATTCTATTATAAGTGTAAAATTGCTGGTAATTATAACATTATTTGGCCACCTGCAATCGCTATTGTCCTTTTACTTTGTTAATGTGTTTGTTTTCCCAACAAGGATTAAGGTTATTGTTGGGGGTTTTTTTTTGGATTAATTCAGGTATCAGTGTGGGTCCTAGACTTGTCGTATTTGTATCTTATATATAAACATTAGAGACGGTTTACTGTCTGTCAGTTCGAGTCCATTCGTGTACTCGAATGCCCGAAGATGCCGACAGGCGAAATCCAGGTCGTTAGGGACAAAATACATGGTAATGTACACAATCTCAACAATTGAAATTTTTAATTATACATACCTTAAAGGTGTGTTAAAAGATATTATCAATTCTATAGCATTTCATAATGTTATTTATTAGTATTATTCTTAATCCAAAATCGTTTACTATGAGAAGCTTTTGATCACCATAAGGCAAGCATCTTTAAGATTTGCCGTCACCCTCCAATCGCTTTGCTTCCTTTGTCATATTAGAATAATTGAATTCCTGGCTCACCAGTCACAGGCAGGATTAAAACTCTCCCGAGGTATCTGCTGCCCTTGCCAGTTGCATTGTCGCTTTATGAATCCTGGAGCAAGGAGATGTGTCTTCTTGGTTGTATCTTGTATACATTACCACTTTAAATAAACATCTAATTATATCATATTCTAATACTATAAACGTTCCGTTTATTTCTTCAATTATATTTGTTCATTTTTTTGTTCATTTTTTTGTACAATGAATTGTTGAGAATCACCATCCGCTGTTATATGAAGTTCGTGTACAGTCGGACACTGACTTCATATAGTTCAGCATTGCCACTTCTATCAACTATTATGCAAACTCATTAATTCTATTAACGTTATGAAACTTTGCGATGGACACACGAGCCGCTACGTAGCATAGAAAAATACTAGTCGAAAAACCTAATTGAAATGGCAGCATTGTATGAACGAACGATTGGTGTCGAGATCTTCGCGTAATGGATGGTGATAATTTGTTCTGTGATACGAAATGAAAGAAAACAAAAACACTTGAGTTAAGTGTCTTATGAAATTTGAATCTGTATCTTTGAATGATTCCTCCTAGAGGCCTGCATGGGCCGAAATTTCATAAAATTACCCGGTCCGAACCCTCCATCTTCAGGCCTGACCCATCCCGAGCCCGAGTGTCAATATCACTCTTGCTACCCGAACCCGACCCGAAGCCCAGATTTATTTTTCTCAGTCCGATTTTTTTTAATATTCATTTATACTTTTCAAACAATATATGTTATTGTTTCCATATTTCCAACGATATTCATAGCACATTTGAAATAAATTATTTAATTTATGAATACTGTTTCCTTAAGGCTGACTCATGACCCGAACATAATTTGAGATATTGTTCTTAAATTTAAATTCCTTACCCGGCTCCAGCCCGAGCCTGAATCTGAATTGTTTTTACCCGCTCGAGAATAGCCCACGGGCCAAGCCCGGGCCCGTGCAGACCTCTAATTCCTTCGCACTATTTGCTTGTATTATGTACCATATATATAACAAAATAAATGAATTTCTTTGTATCGCATGGTGTCTTACGGAATATATTCGTAAATAAAAACTTTAAATCTAATAATAAGCTTAGGTTTTCTCACATAATTTTCATATAGTAACGTAAGAAATTGTTGTGGTTATAAAAGCATTTCTGTGTTATTATCAGATGGTTCTCTCTCGCTTAACTCCCCACAATTGTTGTAGTAAGCTCTTTACTACTTTTTTTTTATTCATCAGTTTTGGGCAGAAACGAACTTAATTCTGTTATATTTTCTGTTACAATACATGTTCACAAGTTTAACTTTGAATTGGGAATCTTTATATAAAATTATAACTTTATTTAAATATTTTATTAAATAATGCCATTGTATTGTAAAATAATCAATGGCAACGTTGTACGAAACGCGAACGTCCTTCTGCTTTTTCGGATGTTACGGCGATAAAATTATACCAATAAATACCAAATGCTCACGTAATAATTGGTAAGTGTAGTAAAAAACTTCCTGTTTCATTATGAAACCCGAGTATGAAACATATCTCGGGCAAAATCAAATTTTGTAGACATGTTTAATTTAAAGAAAAAACTAATAATGAAACTAATACGCGACATAAATATTTTTTTATTTCAAAATCTACATTTTCATCACTAACACAATATTTTCATCTTCTTCGCTAGCCCATCAATGATTTGCCAAACCATTTTTTTTCGGTCATGCATTGTTATTATGATAAATTGCCGCTGAAGTGTTTTGCAATAATCGAGCCTTCGTATATATTTTTTTAAATCATGTCCGCTCCCAATGTGAAGCATAATATATAACCTCCTAATGGAAACGTAAACTGCTTGTTACTGAGTTGCTAACCTTTATTTTTCGAAGAGAGTAGGGATAGAAGGATAGGGTTAGGATTGGACTAGTGGTTGGCTAATCGATCTTACCACACCCCGTCTTTTTAGGATCGGATGGTGGGAGGGAATTTTTAGAAATCACGCCCATTTATGAATAGAAACCCATAAATGGCATGGAAAAATCAATTGATAAAACTGTGCGTACTGTGAGATCCGTAACCGAAGCCAACGACGTTGACGACTGCACCACGGACCCGGCATAATGTAGACAGTACTTGAATATACTGTTATTTCAATCGATTTACGGATTTCTGTCAAAAGGCTGGATGTGGAATATTCTCAACTTTCAATTCACTAAATCCGATGCTACTGTCTTTATGTGAGATATCTACTAACTCTTTCCTGGTCACATCCTTTTATCCTTATCCTCTGTAAAATCAGAGCTTAGGGGACCAGCTTACGGACAGTAACTATTTTCATTTCCTTACACATAATATACTTGTATCCTTATGCACTATGAAATACGAGGTTGAGAGACTGGCCAGTTTTCGTTAAATACGTTTAATCCCTTATGTTATGATCAGGCAAATACGATGGTTTCCATTCCTTCAGTTATTTCTTCCGGCTTTCAAAAAATACTTCCGTCAAGCTGTAAAGCTTTTTATTGGATTATTTTCTTAGTACCGTTAGATACCGTATGATAGATTATGAAAGAATTATCCGTTACAATAAACGCAAATCGAAGCGTTTTATAAATAATATTTTCTCATGTGATATTATATTTCAGGATTATCTTTGAAATATTCCAGCTTTAGTCATTGACATGTGAACTAATCGTATTAGTAAACATAATAGACCCATTCAAGCAAAGTACGGACTTATTTTCTTTTGACAAATCTTCCACTTGAAATCAATACGCTTTTTTAGTATCGGAATTATGAACATAATCTCGACTTAATCTCATTAAGATTTTTATTTTTAAGTACTCGAGCTTGTTCTGTTTTTTTATCGTTTCAATATTTACTCAAGTATACACTACCGACAAAGGTCAAAATTTGTAGAAAAACCAACACACAGGTGATTAAGTTAGTCGGTTTTTTGTAGTCCTCAATAATTTTCAATATTTTCGTACTCACTGAAAACCATTTTCTATTCTTAGATAATATGTAAACTTGATTTTTTGTGACATGCACTTTAAAATATTGATATTCACTCGGTCAATAAATTGAAATCTATAAAAAGAAATAAACTAAAATGATGCCTCGAAATAACGTTTATCAAAGGACCCTGTGCTATTGTAATGAGTTTAATGTTGTTTATTGCAAAGCGTTAGTAAAATTCCCCTTTTTAATTATTATAATATAACGAAATAATCAGTTGAAAATTCAAATAATTAGCCATTTGTACGTTTATCATTATTATCTTATGATTGTGTTCAACTTTAAAAAGCATAATATGTATAATATAATAATATAAAGTACGTTTGCTAGTGGCCATAGGTAAACCACAATAATAATACATTCTATATTATGGAGGTTTAAATTAATTAGTGTTCTTTATGTTTTCAAGGTAAAATTAAATTATAGTTAAATGTTTTTATGTTAATTGTGTACAAAGTGTGAACTAGTTAATTTATTCTTAATATTGGATAATATATAAATCTTATTGTGTTTGTTATGATAATGGGCGAGTGAGAAATATTGTTTTGTTAAGTTTATTTTTAATACTGGTGCAGTGATATCCTGCCATCATGTTTCTGATGATTAGGCGGTGAATATTTCAACCAATCAAATGGATGGATTATCAAATGCAGAGGTATGTATTCTTTACGGTTTATTTTATTCTCTTACGGAAACTAATTAAAAACAAAATAATCTAAGTTGATCCCCTACTTTTTGACAATCTTATGCAAGTATTATTAGTCGATTCATCAAGATGGCGGATGGGGAATAAATATGTAATAATAAGCTATTAAAACCGCACGATTAGTCAAAAAAATATTGCTGACTTGAAAGCCTTTTTGAGAAACTGTAGATTTGCGATTATCATCATCAAGTAATATGGTATTTCCGATGTATAGAATTTTAATACATATTCTATAATAATAAGTGTTTTCACAAGTCAATATTTCGATACATCAATTCAAAACGTTTCAAAACTATTTTAGAATCTTATTTTTGGATGTTATTGTTTAATATAAATATGTTGACACCCTAAGGACGGTCATATTTACTTTATCATTTATGAATTTCAAATGACCAATGTTATGTTTTGTAATAAGATGATAACAGTACATAATATCATGTTAACAGTTTGAAGTATACTTAATTTTCAACCTCAGCCAGAAACAATATCGGCACGTTCTGAAAATCCCTGGGACACACGGACAGAAATTTTAAACATATTTTTCATTGAAACTACCTCTTACTAAAGTTCTGTTATATAGGGAAAGTGTTCCTAAAGTCAGCCGTCGCCAGTGGTCGGCCTTTTGAGCTTAAAACTTAAACAATAGTGGATACATTTAAAAATACAGATTTTTTAAATTCGTGTAGGTAGTCTTGCCACTTGTCAATGTATATCTGCACTAAACTGACCTATATGATGCAATACGCAATTAAAATAAGCACATTTTTACTTCGCAAGTTTTGACAAACTCATGTTGTATGGGGATTGCTAACAAAATATACTTTATATTAACATGGTTTTGCATCTTTATGTTTTTTTTTGTTCTGTCTACTCTTCCTACACTCTTTCTCGATATGTATGAAGTTTCATAGTGATGGCCGAACATTAGATTCTGGGGACAACCACTGGGGGAATTGGCATTTTTTTGTAGACTTCTATTATTTTATACTTAATACAATATTAACTTTTTTATTTTTAGTTGGTTGCATTATTTAATCCCTGTTTAATGGAATAATAGCGAAAAAAATATGTATTTATCATTCATTGACTAAAAATCTCTTTTGAAAGTACACCTGCCGCTTAACTGGCCGACCACTGGCGAAATGACCCTAGGTACATTATGTTTACCTCGCATATTTCCAGAATGCCTCATTCTCAAATGTGTAACGACACGACCGTATGAATGAGTTCTATTTCGCAGTTTTCAATATCAACTCAATATTCAACGGGGCTTAATTTTATATTTTATCGAACACTTCAGAATGAAAAAATATTCACATAGATAGAAATATGTACTGATCTGCGTGTGTTGCATGTCATGCTTGATTTAACGGTTAACATTGATAGTCAGATAAAACATAAATTTTATAAGGAATATATAAGCATAAAACTAAGGTTTATTCTATTTCTTGATTGTATCGTGGCTTAAACGAGCTGTCGTGGGCAGGAATGCAGAATAGAATGAACCCAAAGTTCGTTCGTCGGTATTTATTACATAATATTGGAAAACACGACTGAACGTTCGCAGATAGCCGAAGAAAATCGCTAAGATCATATCTCGTATCGGCTAGCCTTGATAATGACCAGTTAATGCTATCGCAATGTTAACGGTTAATTTTACTTGTAATCCTTATGCGAGTTACAACAAAGTGAATTAACCCCAGATAGCATTAGGGCTAACTTTTAAATCATAATTTAGTAGGCGTAAGCAGTGTAACCATTACACAGAGCATTGTAAAAATGTAAATTGCTTGGTCTCTCTAATACCTACTGCTCTGTATTTTTAAAATGATATTTCCGTCCTCAATTCTGAAACACAATGGAACTATTTATACAGAATTAATTTTGAGGAATCCTGTTATATTATAAAACATTACATTATAGATTCGGTGCCTTAATCACCTATCACAGTAGGATGATACCGCAGAAGAGACACGTGGGGAACATGTGGCATTTTGAACGAATCAAAATTTTTCATTACATTCACTCATTTATGAAATAATTAAAATCCATTTTTAAGTATACCTAATTAAAGTCTTGAATGCGGTCTTATTACATTATATTAATGAATGTGGCCTGCTGGCATGAAAGGTTTCCCACTGATCTAGAGCGTTACCATTTGTGGTTCATTTATATTGGTAAAAGTAATGTCAGATAGCTAAACCCTTTCCTTTTCAACATTATATTATGCAAAAAACTTAGTTGGAAGTTACTTAGCTATCCTAGTTTCAGTTACGTATTAAATTTATTACGCCAAATGACGGCGAAGGTATCATATTATATTTGGTATATCTCTTTTTACTTCTCGTGCTTCCAATTAGTATAATGAACTGCAATTAACGTATTGCAATACCCAAATTGTATACGTAATGCACTTATGCTTTATCTAGTATCTAGTACAGTGGTCGTCAAACTTTTTATACCTACCGCCCATTTTCGCATATTTTTTACATAAAATTTCCTCACCGCCCATCAACATCGCAGTAGTTCAACCCAGTGTAATGATAATAATTTATAGAAGACGAAACATGTGAAAAAAAACTTTTTAAAACTATCTTTTTATTTATTCTACAGAAATAGTATATTAACATATTGGAAGAAATAGTATGAATTGAATTGAAAATTGAAAAAAGTGACGTTTACTCACAAATCTGTAGTTACTATGTTTACAAACAAACAAGTCGAAAGTCGACCGCTAGGTCAGAGCAGGACAAATATTTTGTTTTATTCAGATAGGTATATGCGATAAAAGGTGAAGATAGAGAAAATGAAAAAATACCCCATCTCTATGCATCCCTACTCTCGGCTGTCGGGTTAGCATAGCGAATTGTCTTCAAGTAAACTTAGCCGCGAGTCGAGCTTAACAGATGGTTTCGACAAAAGCAGACAAAAAAAAACTGAAATACCCACCGCCCACCATGGAGACTTTAACCGCCCACGGACCAGGATGACGACCAGTGATCTAGTAGTACGGACTTAAGTACTGGACTTAAGTCTAGTAGGATTCGACAGAAGTTAATAATTGACAATTTCCTTCTTGTATTTATATTGTTAGCGATTACTTTCTTGATAGTCAATAATTTGAAACAACATTGGCATGTTAACCGATCGAAGTACGCTTGCATTATTTATATGAAGCGCTTATTAACCATTTTTAATTATTGCAAATTAAATGAGATGTTTTGTAACATGTTAATCGTAGTATAACGTTCGTAGGCATGCCACATATGTGCTGCTTGTTCATTTAGAATTGTATACTGTTACTATTTAATATCAACTACTTCATTCTCAAATTGCGTTGTTATATCATGGATGGTTGTGAGTTTGTAGTTATTTTGCTTAGATTTTATGTAAGTAAGCAATAAGATACATTGTCAATGGTTTTAATTATTTTGAAAGGAAAAGGACGACAAGACTTATGTTAAGTTAATTGAATTTATTAAAACAACTGAAATGCACAGATGCGTAAAAGATAAAAAGGCCCAGTCGAATATACGCTGTTGAATTTTTTTATAGTTAATTTCACATCGGAACATCACATTTATTTAGAACAATTACAAAAACTCAAATCTTGTTTAAGCTTTCCTGAAGAGTAATGATTTTAGACATAACGCCCCTTTTTCTTTGCACTCATAATTTCTTCGTGTAGTTTCATTTACCTTCGTTGTTTGCAATGCGCATTTCTTTCTAAATAAGAATACAAAATACTGAGCAACGCTGAAAGTTTTCAAACTGTATTGATGAAGTAGATACAGAGAAAATGTCAATTTAATCAAAATTTCTTGTATTGGAATACTGTAGGGCTAATCTTTGTCGGGACCGTGGTCGAGTGGTCAGCGACTTTGCCTTCCGACACGTTGCTCACGGGCTCGAATCCCAGTACGGATAGTTTCATATATTGATTTTCCAGTCGATTTTTGGATGTTTGTGATGCTTAGCGAGAGCGATTAGGTAACCACTATTCCTGTCCTAGCCCTATTCTTTTATCCTTCCTATCTTCGGAAAACGGTTGAGCAACTGAGTAACAAGTAATTCTTGTATAAAAAAATCTATTGAAATACCTTCGTAAGCTCCATATTGGCATCGGCCATTTTTTAAAAAAATTACAGCTTAAATGATCTATCGATATTTTCAATAAAATAATCACACCATCAAGTTTATTTCATTGAATCTCCTACATTACTTATTTATTATAAATTCGTGTACGTCTATTCCTTACATTGTAAGCTTACTATTGAGCAAGCTATTTAATACAGAAGACACTCAGTAAATCTTTCCGGGATCATTCGCTTCAACAGAACCAAAGAGCGGAGAACTCTTGCAATTATTAAAGTTATGCCTTGGAAGATTCCGGCTATGGCTATTATAGAAATGGCGGAAGAAGATTAATACAATTCTAATTAATTCAACAGCATTGCATAGTATAATTCGAACACGTTGCCATTTGTAAGAAGTATCATTATTTATTCGTACCTCCTTGGCAGAAGCAGATAATAAATATGTAATTTTTTCTCATTTCACACCAGAGACTTCTAAATATTTCCAAGTAAACGCTGTATTTGATGACATGCAATGTTTTTAGGGGCACTATTTACTAACAGATTATGCCTATGACGAAATGAAATCTTTCATGAATGTTATAAATTTACTATTTTATGAGGTATCGACGTGATAAAAATTAAAAGTGAAGGCGTTGTCAACATTGTTGTCATTTTCAACGATCAAACAATCCCACTCATTTAAGAAAATACTGAAAATTTATAATTAAATCGTTGATATATTGAGTTAGTTACAAGTTACGTACAAAAACTTCAAAGTCCAATTACTCAAAACTAGTATTTTTAACTAGTGTCTTCTTCCAGAACAATGAAGATGTATTACAACAAAATCTTTATCTCTTATGCCAAATCACTTCGTTTTTTTATGAATAATAAAATTTACATCGTTCATTCTTACACATGTAACTCTTTTGACCCAGTATAATAATTCGGTAAATATGCAACGATTTCTTTTTTCGATGCATTCCCTACATAACAAACGCAATTACTTTTTGTCATTTGGGATCCACTGATCGATCATTTTCAGTTTTTTAAACTTCAAATTCATACCTAATACATATTATTTTACAATAATTACATACAACATTAACGCTAATTCGTCAGCGTTCTGTAGAATCCCACAGTACTACTGGCTATGCATGTAAATAATAATATGTAAGACTATTGACATTAGCTTATTTTTACCCTATTTTCATCGTTAATTAAAAAAATATTTGCACACATAAATATCTCAATTGATATGTCATAACAAAATGTGTTTGTAAAAGTTAAATAATTAAAATAATATCAAGGTTATTATTATTTGTTATTTTCACACAGGGATACTAAAGGGAGAATGCTTATTTATATTTTCTAAAAAAATTTTTTTATCTCGATGTATCAGTGCAGAGATAATAGTTTTTGAACGAATAATTAATAGCTTTTGGATTAAATTATTCATTTTATGATAGGCATCTCGTTAATGAACAAATAATACTACTTTTATTGCCCAATAACACGCAGTTATGAATGTAAATACGGTGTCATTCTCTACACAAATTTATAATTTCCTGGATCATTACAGTAATGATGCATCTACTCTTTTTACCACAGATTTAAATTGTTGCTGTTAATGTATTATTGAATGTAAATAATTTACTCTTATGTATATTTTTTCGTTAAGTTAACTGGACATACAAATCGTACGGTTATAAATCACTACTATAAAAATTAGGAAGTTATAAAATGTTATAAGATGAACAGGCTATATTGCACAAACATCAAAAATCGCCAAAAGATTTTAAGGCCATGTAAGATCATCTCAAGCATGATAATGTTGAACAATCTGATTTTTTGATTTTCAATTTATTATGAACAAAAATACAGGAAATTAGTAACCGGCATAGTCAACGTTCTAAAATCTTCTCTGATCGTAGCAATACAATTTTTTTAAAATCATGAAACCTTGCACTCTTGCGAACCTGAACATTTTTTTCCATTTAAACTATAATATCGACGGTGCTTTGGCCAATTGATGTAACCCTCAAAATTAAAATTGTACAAGAGAGAGTAAAAACTGTATCTATTGAAAAAATATATGGTAAGTTGCGTTAATGAATCTTTGAAATGCACTCCTGTAAATTCTCTTGTTTGCAGATACGAGATTATACGTAAGAAGTGTCAATATAATAGTGCCTTACATCAAGTCGCCGGATCAGAATTTTTAAACTTAAACCCCATGTAAAATGATGTTTTCCTCCAAAAAGTATTCAATTTATTTTTCTAATTAACATCATTCGACCGAGACCTGCTCTGTCGTCTTTTAAATGAGATCCAATCTTTAACTAATTTTCCTGTTTTTCGAGGGTTACATCAATTGGTCAAAACACCAACGACATAATCCTTTTCACAAGGAAAAGTCTAAATATCAGTAGTGAAATGAAACGGTGAATTATCACGCTGAAATTTTATTCCTTGGTATGTTAGTCTTTATTAACGCTTTTAAATTCAAATGACAATACTTTTACGTTTTCGGTAAATTCTTACCGTTAAAAATGAAAGAAATAACGTTTCTCGTCATCATACATAATACTTATGAATTGTATATATCTATGAATTGATCATACAGTGAACTTTGAATCGTTAACTGTTAATGATTCACTTGCAATATGGCTTTCTTGGACTATTGACGGCAGACCTTTTAAATCTATTAGAGAACTTAATAGTTTATTAAAATCTATAAAAGAAACAACTTCAAGTATCATAATAGAATAAACTCATCAGTAATTTTCTTCTTTCTTGTCGGCTTACTATGTAGTAAAAATGAAAAGCTTTAATGTGTTTTTTGGATCATTTATAATGAAACATCTCATTAGGTAGTCAGCCTAATATCGTATATAAAGCAGAAATCGAAGTGGTTTTAATATTTATTTATTGAAACACTGCAGACTATTCAGTAATAAATTTGCATATTATACACAATATAACCAAGTCCATTACTTTATCATAATAAATTATTTCGAGTCATTGGTAAACTAATATTAACATTTTATAATTTAAGATATCGACTGACTATACTTGATAGAACTTCTATACCAAAATTGAATCTTTCAATTTTGTACAAGTATTATAAATATGTCAGGCACCAGAATTAATTAAAACAATATGAATGAAAAAACTTTTACCTAAATCGGATATGTGTTGTTATAAATAATGGTAAATCTGACTTTACTAGTACTCAGTTATACAGGCGGTAGCGCTATACTTTCTAATTATTTAAATAAAATGTGTTGCTAAATTCGTTTACAACGATAATTCATATCGAAACACCATCGTATGAATATTAAAATTCGTTTGGAATTTGTATTAAGTAAGTTTATTTCTGAACAATTACGTGATGTTATCACTGTAAAAACGTTCACTAAAAACATTGCACTTCCATATAAGATTGAAGATATTATGTCGTACATAGATTAAGATTTACAAAAATATATTTATTTGGAAAATAAAAAACAGCTAGGACTGTTCGCTTTTGTGTTAGCACCTATAAGGGTTTCTAATTTTCGAACGTTTATCATTGCTATGAGTACGGGAATTAAATACATGTTTTATTCGTTACTGATTTGAAATGTTTGGAATAGAAAAAAATGAATCTTAATTAGTAACAAGCGCATGAAAATAACAAAAATATAGTCACTGATACGTATCTTATATTTTAAAATGAATGGTTAATAATATACTATATTTATGTCAAAGATATCAACAACATTTGTTCGAAGTTTTGTAATCAAAAAGCCGCTCAAAGCTCTTTCTACTTTCAAAAGGATGTGGGTGATGTTGTTAATAGAGCTTTTACTGTGATATATATTTTATTGTCGTAAGACAGTGTCAACCATTTTACCTCACACACACACACGGCACACTGGTGAAGTAGTATTTATTCCGCGTACACCAAATAAAAATGTCTTAACAAATGTAATGTTATTAATACACATGAATAAAGAAAATCTTAGTGTAGACAACAGTACAAAATATTATTCAATGAACATATGTAATGTAGGTATACAAAGGTGGTAAATTTCTTATCAGTGAGTATGATACAATTGATTTTCATAAGGATTTATCTCAAAATGTCTCTAAAGTTGATAAAACAAACACGTAACTTCTCATCTACCATCTTAAGCCGATCTCGTTTTTCCAAAAACCTTTCTGACAAACCAAAGCGTCCAAGCCGCGAATTTTTAACTTATCTTATCAACAGTTTTAATTTGTCTTCATTTATCATGGCACATCTGAGACTTCTTGCGGCACATTAGTGTTCCGCTGCACTCAGTTTGGCAGACACTATCTAAGAAGTTCGAGTGATTTGTCTTTAAATTTAATTGAAGGATATTTATATCTGCGGGGTAGTTTTATCGATTCTACCCACTACCTACTCCTTGAAGAGCAATTTGGCTATATGTTTTTTCGTCTATATATTTCACCCAACTAAAAATTAATAATGAAAAATGCAGTAGACATTGTTATGAATTCACGGTCAGCGAAAAGTGTTACATTGTCAGTTTAACTTTGCTGAACTGTCAGTGTATATTAATGGCCGTGACGTTGCAACTTGCAACACTGTGCTTTGTATAATGTTAGAATTGATCCGATGAGACCGCCCTTACTAATTATTTGTAATTACTAAATGTATGCAAAATACGATAGAGGCGCCACTTATTCATGTTTTATGTGAATTTGAGACCAATAATTCTTTGTCTGGTCCGTGGCTCAGTGGACAACGTCGATTTCTGGTCGATGGCATGGATGTTTGTTGTGACTAAAATTCCCTCCTACACATCCAATCGTAATCGCTACTATCAAACGTAGCCAGAGCGTTAGTCTAACCACTAGTCATGTCCTATCTGTATCCATATATATCTATTCTCTTTTGAAAAAAGGGAGGTTGGGCAACTGAGTAACAAGCAGGTTTCGTAGAAATCTGTTCAGATGCATCCATTGGGAGGCCACATGCTTCACATTGGGAGTGGACACGGTAAAGAAAAAAACCTATTTAACAGTTATTTAAAAATGTCATAATATTTCATTAGTGAAACATGCATACCTCGTGACACCCAAAATACTGAAAACATATATTATTAAAGATGATATTTTATTATATATGTTGAATAACACTCGTTCAACAATTCAATTCAATATTACAAAAAAAGAAAAGATTTGTATGTCGTAAAACTACATTCTCCTATTATTGTTTATACAAAAACAATGACGTGAATTTCAAACTGTAATCTAACAATAAAGTAATTATTCAGTGTTAACTCTTCTATGTATACTCTTCTCTTTAATATTATCTTTGTGATTTAGAAATTTACGTCAGCGTTGTATTTTCAAAAATATTATTTTCTCCTATTCTATAGTCGAGCTCTGAAAGATATTATAAATTGAAAATATTTTTACGCCTAAAAATGTTATTGTATGTATTCCTTATTCCCTTTATCACTTTACATATATTCTTTTATTTTCTAAATAATGTGACATGAACCCGATTCGCGAGTCGTCCTTCAACTTTGACATTTCTCCAAAGCAATAACGTTATGGCTGACCTCAAATCACAATGCCCAATGTTTGTATTTCCTATTTACGACCTCAAATAATAATTAATTGTAAAGACTGTAGAATGGATGATATTTTTTGACTGTCGCAATGCAGTAACGTTGCGCAAATATTGTCTAACTCTCACACATTAAAATTTACACTTTGTTGAAAGTTTTCAGTGGAAATATAAATAGCACACGAGTGTTTTTCCTCAACTATTTTCACCAAATTACTTTCGTTTCTACTTTACCTGTGCATTTACAGAGGTGGCCAAGGGAAGATCTAGATTTTCTATTGGTCTTCTAGTTTTATAAAATCCGTTTCAGTGACATTAAAGTTTGATAAAGTATTGGTTTATCTATTGTTTTTCGTAAGTAAATCGTTAGCTTAAAATATTACGTTTGAAAAAAATGTAATATTCATTTGTAAAAGATATTCGTATAAAATAAAATATAACTTTAAAGTCTCTTATTATCGGACAATAATAAAAAAGCAGTGATGTGAATTTTCGAAGCTTTTTAAAAGATTTGAACGTAGTAATTATAACGTTATTCCATTTGCGCTTTCTTGTAAATCTGCTCTATGGAGCTAAGTGCTTTGCACTCTTAATCCGACGACATTTTGTTGAAAGAAGACCATTAAAGTCACACATATGCGTTACTATTACAATCTACTGTTTTAATTTGTACCTCTAGTTTGTATGTGAAAGAAAATTACAAAAGAGGTGAAACAACAATTTTTGGTTCCTTGCTGTTTTCAATCGTCAATTAGAAATACATGGAACATTGAATGGAGAATGATTTTACAGCCAGAAGGTCGCAACCAGGGATTCGAGACACAGATTTTACAACATGGAATCAATCAACCCTTCGAGTCAATTCGTCTCGAGTTGTAATTGTTTTTCTTTTCTGGAAAAACATGTGTATCTATTTCATATTTTGACTAAGTTACTAACTACTACTAGATTTCGTATAAATTTTCATTAAAAAAGTTTTATCGTTATGCCTTACTTACTATAATGTATATTATTTTTGATCGTAAAATATCTGACTGCGTTTGTTATCTGCTTGGATACAATTTATTGGATAGTATGAAGACGAGCCTGGAGTCCCTGAGATAGTTAAAACGCCGAATAGTCTTGGAAATGATTTCAGACTCTTCAAAACTTTTCAAAAATTAACCGAACTATTTTCACCTTTCTTATGTGATAAATACACGCATAAATTGTTATTATTTGCATAGGTATTTTATTCATGTTTTACTTGCCACGCTTGTTTTATCCATTTATGGAATAACTAGACAACTATGTCGAAACGATTTTGAATACTTACCTAATAATATATTTATTTTAGTTTAGTACCAGTCTCTTGTAGGCATTGCGTGTGACTGAATTTATTATGACTTCGCATAAATTACTTTACAGTGCACAATACTTTGACAGAAGTCAGTTTTCAATACGAATATATTATAAATCTAGTGAAGTAAAAATTGTCAGTTTACTTAACTGTTTTGTCAATATACTGGTTATTTGTTTGATTGAGCGAGGAATTTATACATACAACTTTTTACTTAAGGCGTTTTATTTGTATCAACTGGAAGTCAAATATTAAATTTAAAGGCCCGGGATTTAAATATACATTATGTCAGAGAAATGAAATCGAGTTTTAGTCAGCAGTCATGATATGTAGCGTAGAAACCAAATGAAAAATAAAATAAGTTATTTACTTAAGTGACATAAATATTTGTTTGTATTCTTTAGAAATGTCTAGAAATTAACTAGTCATCCGATATCAACTGGAGAAAGAATCATGAACAAACATACCTACCCCTAACCTCAATTCAAATGATAAGCATTGTTTCTGGAATCTTGTTATCACTAATATGTAAATTTCACATTATATTTTTATCAGAAGTCATTTTATTCTTACCAAAAAAAGTTGTGTAAATTTGTATACTGATGAATTTGAGTGATACGTCAGCCCAGCTCTACGTTTTGATTCGAAAACAAAACTAAAATGTGTACACATTATTTATTATTATAAAGATGATTGTTCAATTAATAACCTGATTCGTATTCTAGAAAAGGTTTTGCTTTGAGGTTAATTGCATTTATAACACCTGCTGTCTACAAAAATACTTTATTGATTTCTAAATACGTCATTACGATAATAATTAAATATTATATTACTAAAATTCGTTCATGTTGAATCTTATATGAGCCTTTTATGATATTTCGAACTATTTACACAGTGATTTCAACTTACAATCAATAGTAAGCGGCTTATAATAATATTACTTCGACCATATTGCAGAACAAAATCAACATTGTTCGAGCTATTTAATTGCAGGCATGCTTGTGTTATTCATTTGCAAACTTAAAAGCTTCTCAGGCAGGTCATTCGTTGACATTTATAAAATATGTCCCAATAATTAATTTACGGAGATTGTATTTGCAATGCGCCGAGTATTTGTGAGAATATACAGTTTATACAATTAATAAGATTTTTTTACATCCAATTTTAATGAACTAAAATAATAATATTCATGTTCGGTAAAAATTATACCCATTTGGGAGTATTATTCGTAAAGCTTCGTTGCCAAACAGGGCTAACTTGAATCATCGAATGGACTTCGAATAGATTTATTGATTTTTTCACAAAATTTTGCCAACCAGGATTGCTTTATTTTATCGATTATGCTTAGAATCGCAATGTGCAATATAAAAACTTAAGAATTTAAAGAAATTTGACCCATCACCGCAAGCTGTTGGGTTTGGTTGTCGTAGATTTTGCAACCACCGAAAGCGATTACAGAATCCAGTCTAATATGTGAAGTACCCTAATAAAACCAGAACTTTGAGTGCTTAACAATATTTTAATATATTTTATGCTTTGAAATATTTTATGCTTAACACATTCGCAACGGAGGAAATATGACCAAAATATCCGCAGCGGCGGGGCTGATTCGCAGGAAATTGACAATAGGTCATGGAAAAAATAATATGAAGCTGACTAACTGACAATTATGCGAAAACAAGTTTGGATGTTCTCCTAAAGGTGTGTCGTAATAAACTAATCAAATTCTTTCAATAATATTATGAATCAAACATGAATTATTAGTTATGAGCGATTATTGTCGCCTATATCGAATGACGCAAAAAACGAGTTCCCCGCCTCAATACGAAAAACTTTGCGACGCGGAAAACGCGTCCCCCGGAGCAAACGTGTTAAATCATATAGATTTTTTTGCTGTTACCAGAAAGTTTAATTACGGCATGCGCGCTAGTGCAGGAGTGGCACCTATGGATGAAGAAGCACAAACAAGGAGTCTCCTTTTCTTAACTCAACGTTCAAACTTTCAATTATTTGTGTAGTAGTTGAGCGTGTTATTTCGATATTTTGAAAACCAGGCATAACGGTGGGGCCACCGACAAACTTCCTGTTACATTGATAGAAAATCTGATTATCGAGTCGAAAGACCTCGACCATTTTTTAGTCCATTAGAATTCCCCTCCCTTCCACTTGATGTATCCGGTCTTATCAAGCATTTTAATAATTAAGATTTAATTAAGTATCTAAAATGCTAAAACATAATAAATACACTATGCATTGCTTTTTGACCGATATTTTCAAAAGATCAAATCGTGCTAGCTCAGGTGTTTTTGTTCACTTTCAAATTCCGTTCTCGTCGACCATTAAAGGACTCGCTTTGCTCGATTTTGACAGTTGCTGTTCGACAATAATTATTATTATTACGACACTCGACTTGTTACAGAGCTGCGAGAAAGATCCCACCGGTACGATATGGAATACAAACTATTGGGTCAGTGGTGTCCAATGAGCATGGTAGTAAAATAAAGAACGTGATATTCACGCGCATTTCAAATCTGATCTGTTCTCGCGTCACAATACCTTATTGTATATCATGTATGGTTTAAGCTTGATAAAGCACATTCAAATATAACATATTCACGCAATTCGTTCACTGCACTTAAAACAAGTCCACAAACTGGCAATACATTGACGTTATGGGTATTTATGATGTACCTTCTACACGTGGTGATCTTGATTGAATTTAATAATTTTCATCGATCTGCTGTAATTCAAAATATATTTTTAAAATTATTGTTTTACTTATTAAATCCTTTTCGAATGAGTGGAATGAATCTCATCACAAGCATTATCAACTGTTGAGATTTATTTATTAAAATATAATGCCTTTCCACCAATAATCGACACCTTAAAAGTTATTTATATTTTTATCAATTTACTTCACTGTTTTTATTTTTTTTCAATAGTTTTTTTTTGTCCATAAAAGCAAGCAAATAGATTTTATTTCAAAAATAAACATTTATCTAAAGAGTTAATATACTCTTTTGTTGTGAGAGAAATTTTATTGATAACTCTTATGGTTGATATGAAGCCAAAGTTGTCAGATTTCTTCGCCGAAAAGGAATGTTTTTATGTCAGTTACGATTAATATCGCCAGCGTAAAAACAGACTTCGCTGCCCCTATCAGCAACTCGACTAAACTTTGAACACGCAACCACGCTTAATTTATTTGTCCAACAATGTAAACCTATAGAATTGGGTAGAAAGTGACATATTTTCGTAAAGAGCGTTTTTAATATGCGAAAATACCATGCCTTTTTTTGATATACGAGTCGAAATCGTATTTGCCGTTAATTTCATGTTTACACTTATCTATGCTTGAATGTCAACATGTTTGAATCTACAACTGTTCCCTTCTTTCATATTATGCCAAGATTACCAAATGGAAATGGCACGTGGACAAGCCCGTATTATCATTCTTTTTATTGATGAGGTTGGGTGATTGGTTAAAGATCTGTAATTTAATGGAAGGTACTCATCTAAAACCTACTTACACCGTTTGATTTCGCAACATTATTTTTTTATCTTTGTGCGTAGATAAAAAAATGTTGTCGATTCTTCATTTTTTTCATACATCTGGGCAAACATTTTTGTTTAAGTGCCACATTAAAAACTTAGAAATAACTGGCAGGCCGCAATTAAAATACTATTTTAGATATGCATTATCAATTATCGAGAGAAGAGAATTTTACCGTGAGTCGTTCTGTATATCAAAAATTTTATTGACCGCGTAGTGGGCTACAAAATAATACGCGTCGGGCCGTAGTTTGGCCAGACCTGGACTTTAATAATTATATTCCTGCTACAGTTTTCATGAAGATTGCGAACCGTTATTGTTCGTCATAATATTGTCACTTTTCTAGAAGAAAACACTAAACCGAAAAAATTACATATTCAGTTAGTTATATCTAAATTTTGTAAATTATACTTTTACTTCAGAACAGTTTTGTACCAACAAACTAAATGAAAAAGATATAGCATTTCAAACATGTGTGAAACTTCAAAGTCCAATTAGTCAAAACTAGTATTTTTGGGTTAGTGTCTTCTTCCAGAACAACGAAAATATACTGATATTTAATTGCATACAATTATTTTATTAATCTTTCAATTTGAATTACTGATTATCATACAGCGATGATATGACATCAACACCATACATTCGTTGTTTTGAGTATTGATTGTTCACTCAGCCACTTACTTTTCTTTGATTAATTGAACATTATATTATTATGCAATTTTGTGTTTTAATATTACACTATCATTGTGAAGTTCGGCTTTGAGGAAAAAATAGCTACATAGCACGCCGCTGTAAATTACGAAATTTTATGATCTGTGTTCCTGTCTAGAGATAATAGATGTATGCGAACTGATATTGCAATAATTCAAAATATATCGATTTATACATTTATTGTTTGAAGTCTTGCTTAAACATACGTCACAGTTTTTAGAATATCTGTTTTAGACAACTAATATATTTATTATGGCATATGAAAATCCTCAAATTGGGTTCAGTTATATCTATGCGTCAGAGCAAAGCGCCACCCGTCGTTTTATAATAAATTTAGATATTCTACAATTGAATAAATTACACAGTGGTGTAGTATACGCTGTATACCCTTAACAATACCCATAGTAATATCGAATACCCTCTGGTAATTGTGAACACAAAGAGTACGTTGCCGTATACCTTATGCGAAGTTATTGACTACAGCACTGGAAATGCATTAATTAAATGTATATTTAACCTAACAATAATTATTAAATATAGTAAATGAATTTCTTTTGGTATTTTAGTACTTCAAAGTAAATTAACTGGTGGTTCAAATTAACTGGAAGTGTATTGATTGATTTGACATTTACTCGGTAGAATTCTATTATAACGGGATTAAAATATCACAGTAATCATTTACAGTTTGTTGATAGCTATTTCGGCTTCATGCCATCGTTAGAAGTATGTTAGAAGTTAATTAACTTAAATATGTGTACTGCTTTAGAAGAGATAGACGATATTATATCATCTCATTTATTCCATAATCATAAATCATTATATAATATTGTCCACTTTTAAATAATAGTACATATCGCAGAGCTAAATTAAGTTTAAACATAGTTCTGACGACAGCGTGAAGCCGAAATAGCTATCAACGAACTGATAAAATTTTGTAAAACTGAATACTTTTCCCTGTAAACTGACATAAGCTTAATTATGTTTTGCATTTTTTCTACAATAAATAAACCGTTTAATAAATTATAACAAATTATTTTTTAATTGCGGTGTTCTTCATAAATCATTTTTATACCACTTCTATTCACAGAACTATGAAATATTTCTATCATCTTTCCGTAGTTCCCCGCAGAGTGGAATTTCGTAACAGTCAACGACGGATTATAATGAAGATAATCACGTTGAAAAATCTTGAAAAATGTCACATGAATCGCATTCCGAGAACGCGGAGGACTCGGCTTTGAAAAATTCTAGACTAGTTCTGTCGTATTTAGTCCACGTCAAAATCACTCGCGCATTTTCTCCCGGTGTACAAGTTAAGTGGTGCATAATTATATCAAGTGTCACGAACTGAGATCAGGGAATTGCTTCCTGAGCATTATAACTTGTAAGATTGCGCTGTAACTATAATAAAAAGTCACATCTTTTTTTTAATGCCACATAAGTCTTCGATTAAACGTATGAAAGCTGTTAGGTTAATTCTATTGCTAATAAATCGTTTTTGCGTTTGCCGTATAATATAATAAAATTTCTAACGCGTTTGTGTCCAGTCATTTTCTTCACCTAAATTACACGGTGATAAGTAATATAACGGTACGTTTTCTACTTTACAATAATTCGTGTCATAACTTCGTCAGCAAATTTATGGTAGCGTTCGAACACATATTGAATTCCCTTGAAAAAAAAATGTCGTAATAAAATAAGCTACATCTTCTGTAATTCAATATATTTTGAACATGATCGTTTTTTTAATAATTAAACTACACAAAACTATGAACAATGTGAATAAACCGCCAAAACAAATATTGTAGAACTTTAAAATGGAATAGTGAAGCAATGTTTCTTACAAATGTGTCCATTTATGATAGTTATATTCTTTGCATTGTACATACAAATACTAAAAAATGGACTACTAAAAATTGAAACATAGAATGCTGGTTAATGAAGACTATTTCAAAATGTTAAATATTCCCACAATCTTATTGGTAAGATGTTCTAACATTATGAACATTGTGAATAGAGAAACAATATTTCTCACAAAATTTCCGTTTATTAGAGTTGTATTATTTTGAATTGTAAGTAATTTTAAAACTTTTATTGAAAAATATAATGCTGGTAAAATAAGACTATTTCAAAATGTGAAATATTCCCGGTGCAGGGTTCACGGTGTTTAAAAGCTTCCTTATGATGCTAGCTCTCTTATGTTAAGTGAACAGGTCATTACAGTTGTGCTTGAAATAATTGCTGGTCATTAAATACGGCATTCGGCTTTTTATTCTATAAAATTTCGTTACCCTTTGTGAATTAGCAGCCCTACAGCGACATTTTATGCAACTAAAACTAATGCCGTTTTCACATCTGTTCTAAGGAGCACAGTAGAAAATCATTTGTAATGTTGCGATATAATAAATGGCGATAAAATAACTTCCACACTTTTTTCGACATTTATAATTGCAATAATTACATTTCTAACGGTTTATAGATATTGTCGACCCCATGTTGCTTTATTATCTAACTATTTCCATTGATGAATTGAAATGTAGTTTTAAATTGGTTCGGGGCGAGCAATGAGTGAATCGATTCATTTATATAACTTCATGAACTATAAGAACGGTTCTTGATCTATTGCAAAAAACATCATTACACGCCGCTTTCACAAATCATAAAATGATCCAGATGATTTATGGACAGTTACATATTGTTTATTTTTCTGTATACATATTCGGTTACCTTTCAGAATTAGTGCCACATCATAAATCATTAAAAATTACAGCTAACGTGTAACATTTTTCGAAAATAGATCTCCATATTGTTACTGAAAACTTAATGAAATTATAATGTTATCAATTACATAGTCATGTTATTTAAACTGAAACAAAGTTATTATTTCTATATAAATATTATTCAACAAAATTCTCATATACACATTCTCAAGATATGGAATCATCTCCATTTTAAGATTAGCCTTCAAAACTTTGTTAATTAGATTAATTAAACATGACTCGCTTTATTAAAGGCGTAGTTATATAAAGATTATTGTTAATATAATTATTCACAATGCAAAGGGTTTTATTACATTTGGCATTACGATAATAGGTATTTGAACTTGTGTAGCAAAAGGTCGCCAATTCGTTCGTGCATATTATTATTATATTGTCCTCGCGAAAACGACAAGTAGGGTCATTTCGCCAGTGGTCGGCCAGTTAAGCGATAGGTGTACTTTAAAAAAGGCATTTTTAGTCAATGAGTGAAAAATACATATTTTTTCGCTGCTATTCCATTTAACAGGGATTAAGTAATGTAACCAACTAAAAATAGAAGTTTACAAAAAATGTCAATTCTCCCAGTGGTCGGCCCCCAAAAGCCAATGGTCGGCCTTTCGTGGCCCATTGTTCGGCCATCACTGTAAACCTTCATAAATATCGCGAACAAATTTACTGAGAGTAGACAGAACAATAAAACACATAATGATGCAAAGCATGACAATATAAACTATATTTTGTTGGCAATCCCCATACAACATAAATTTCTCTAAACTTGAGAAGTAAAAATGTACTTTTTTTATTACGTATTGCATCATATAGGTCAGTATAGTGCAGATATGCATTGGCAAGTGGCAAGACTACCTACACGAATTTAAAAAATCTGTATTTTTAAATGTATCCACTATTGTTGACCACTGGCGACGGCTGACTTTAGGAACACTAGCCCTACTCGCTTAGGAGTCTATTATAATACGGTAATACTTGACCGCTGAACCGGAACACCGGATTGCCTATTTCGTTTCAGATATCCCATTGTTAAAGTGGATCTTTGCATAACTGAAGCAGAATTTCCATAATGGATTTGATTCGACTTGAAGTAAAGTCGAATTAATTTTTAGATTAATATCGCCGCCGTGGTGATCGAACCCATTCAGGACGAACATAAAACTAACTGAAAATAGCAATTAATTAGATTTTAACAGTGAAGGAATTGTCGTGCCCAGTATATAGGAGAAAATATTACTTAAAAACATTCCTTTTATCATTGTTAGATAAAATATATTTTATGTGTATTATTATTTCTGAACACACAACATGCTCTGTTCTTCTTATTTTTTTAAAAATTAATTAATATACTCTTCATTAGTTATTTATTTCAATTTGAATGTCCAATCCTTTTTTAAAGAATTTTAATTACATAATAAACGATACCCGTTCGATGTAACATTAAAATATATCCCACGAAATCAGGTTCTCAGCACAAACGTGTACCGTTGATTAAAGATCTTGAAATCAATATGTCATAAAAAAAAATCATTATGCTAAATGTATTGTGTCCGGACATCGAAGTGTAATTATCGCCAGTGTTCCGCACCCAAGGGTTATCGACCCAATCTTTTTTCGGCAAACTATCTTCGCCCATTATTTATAGTATTTGCTTTATTAGGTCGGCACTATTTCTGAATCATTTAGCCATCGCCATTTATAGTGGCCATTACAGTTATCTATAGAAGTACATCGATAGACACATAGATTCGCCTGTGGGTATCGGACGAATTCTTCCTTGTGTCATTGTTCGAATACGTTTTGTAATTATTTCCCTTTATTTTCTCAATTCCAATCAAAATAATATCACTGTCTTCACTATCAAGTCTTTTCTTTTGGTGACGAATATTTCTTTTATTAGTATTTTTTTTTAATATTTTTAAATATTAGTAAATAATAAAGATAGCATCGGAATGACATTTGTGAACATAGCGTCTTGCAGCTACAAACGTATTGTTGTCCAGTTCTATCTTTCTGTATTCTTAACTATTGCTTATCACAGTCTAACTGGGAATTGTCGCCTTTTAAACTGGACTAAAAGTAAACGACATCGAACAATGAATCCTGATAATTAATAACCGTAGATACCACCACTGTGAACTTTCTGTTTACTGATTTATTTAACTGAATTGCAGCTTATTATGTCTTCACAGCAACGCAAACTATGTTGAATTCCTGTCAACGTAAAATTTAAATTTTATAAATAATCAAATAACATAATGATTTTGTAAACATTTTTCTCGTCATAAATATATTTAATACTATGGGCTGCTACTCAAAATATAACAATGTTTATTTTGTTTTATATTTTTTTTAAATTGGATAATGTGTCATCCTTTAGAGCAGGCACGTGCAAACCGCGGCCCGCCGCGTATTTTTCTGAGGCCCACGTGCGATATTATATTTTTGAAAAAGATTCACGTTTTTATCTTTTAACGCCTTTTTTCATAATAATAAATAGTATATATATAAAAATAGTACTCTACTTGCGGCCCGCCTCTCATTTTGAATTCCTGAATTTGGCCCTTCATCCGAAAAATTTGCCCCTCTCCCCTGCTTTAGAGGTATACGAGGTAAAATATTTAATTATCGTGAGATGTGTACCGTAGCCAATTTGGCGTATTTGATGATTTCAATTCAAAGAATATATGTTGTAATATATTTGCGTACCAAATGCATACTAAATGAAACATTTGACTCTTGCGTGGTCATCGAATTACTTACGACCATTACCGTTTTACTCGTCGTTTTTGTAAATGTTTGTTCAATTTGCCGCAAAGGTAAAAGCAACTCTGATTATGATGAACGATGTGTAAATAGTCAATATTTTTGTAACGGAGATTTGGACTTAACGCATTTACGCGTATGATTGATAACTCTACTGAAAAGTTCTCAACCGATTCATAAATGTGTTAATGGCAGCTTGAAATGTCGGATAATTTCCTGCTGTCTTGATTTATATTTTTTTAATTTAAATAATAACATAAATAATCAATACATTAATATATAAACAAACCGTGTAAATCGGTTACGTATTCTGAAGTTATTGTTCAGTATGATCTAATTTATAATAACAATACATTCCTTACGTTTTACCCTTACAGCGCGAGCCGTTTTCGCAAGATTTTATTTCAAGTGTATTCATCTGTTAAAACGCTCATTATGGCTAAAAATAGAATTGTCTGAAATATATATTAGTTATCCCAAATACATCAAGAAGTAAACTAATGTCGTCACACTCTCGCTAAAATAAATCAAAGAAAATGAAGAAGTTGAAAAATATTTAATCTACGACTTTGCAAGCAGAATGGCTGCGGCCAGTCTTCATATTCACCGACAACACGCACACAAGCTAACGCGCAGTTGAATAAGTATGTGTAATACATATCGCTGACGATTGATGCTGCGTATCGGTAGTTAAAAGCTGAAATTCGAAAGACTGAATATCGAGAGCTTATTTAAAAAATACAGTTCCTTGTCTTTTACTTATCATTTTCATGATTTGTTGCCTAATTTCTCTACCTTGCCTGTTTCCTTATAGGTTGGCCGGAAATGCGAGATAAAGTCTTGGACATATAAATATGTCCAGCGCGTTCATCGGGTTAACCTTCCGTTGTCGGATAGTGGTAAAATACATTCATTTTGATTTTGTGGTCCTGGATATCTTTGGTTAAATGTATTGATTTTTTTATTTTCATCGTATGTTATCTGAAGTTTTCAATACTAACTTCCAGTCCTGAAGAATCCTTGAAAATTGTGCGTATTGTGGTAATTTTACCTACCATTGTCCCTATCCGCATCTTTCTATAATGTATCAGTCCTATTTAAAAAGGAGGGTGGAACGATCCAATGAAAATAACGTATGGTATTATCAAACAAAAATTGAATTTTACTTTTTGCTTCTGTATCAGAAGCTTTGTGTTTGATATGATACACAATTTCCAATGTTTATATTTTGCTAGTTAAAAAAATGCATAGCATCGTACTGTTATAAAACTTATTATCGGAAAACCACAATAAAGAACCGTAATGCGATATACACAATTACTTAATAATAGTTTTATCTTTAAATTAATTGCTCGAAGTACCGCACTATTTTCTCAATACAATCTCACCATTTATCTATTGTTACCTAAAGTTCTCGCGAATTCCCATAGATGCTTCCGCAACAATGTAATCTGCTATGTAATGTTTATGACCTGTGTTAAAAAGCTGTAAATCAACAGGTACGTGTGCGGGTAGTTATTTCCGATAAGAACATAGGGTCAGATGTGCCGTTTTGGATCACATCTTTAAACCTAATATGAGCAACAACACTTGCATACTCTTCTTAGTTCATCGGACACGCCCAGTCAACAGTGACGTCCAGTATAATTTATTTTTTAAATATACACTTACTACTCTATTTTATCGAATTTGTGTAACGATATGGTAACCCACTGCTGGAAATCCGTGAGCTTTTAAGTTTAACAAGCTAGAGGCAACGATATATTATTATGATGATTATTTCTATCAATGCTTAATATTAGTAAATTTCTTCTTCGTGAATTTCTCTTTTCGTGCGGTGACTGTATATTATTTATTTTGATAAAATGGAAAAAAATGCATTACAGCTGACGCCAATGCAGGACAACTAAAATATATTTACAAAATCTCAATAATTCAAATTTTAAAATGTATGACATTTTGATACGCAAATATTCATCAAAATAAAATTGAAAAAAAACAGCAAAAATTATATTTACAGATAACAAACACATTTATACATTGATCAGACGGACAGCCCTTGCAACTAACGTTTCATATCAAGAAATTTAAGGAAAAGTTTTAAGAAAAAACGATTATGGTCAGACAAATACAACCCAGTAAATTTAATTTATACTGTCAAGTATCTCAGAATTGTAAAAGAGAAGTAGGGTTTTTTTGGAAACGGTCTTCGAAATTCAATATACTCTAGATATATCACAGTCAATCACCTAAAGATGTGTTTATCACCTTTTATATCGTCCATCTACTCCCTTCCCTGCTGGAACACTTTTTGTATGCCACTGATCCTACACTAAACGCATTCATATTATTCCAATGAATGCCCTGAAACTGTTCAATTTCCCTTGATTTGCATAGTAAATGCGTGCATCCATCATCATTACCTCAGGAGGATTCTCTTGGTGCTGTAATGGTTCATATAAGTGCATGCGAACTAGACACCATCACGGCTGTTATATAATATCAATTATTACATTACAGCCAATTATGACTCATTGGCTGAAGGTATTTTACATTACAATATCTGTATAACATTTGCAATAAAATAATATTTAACATTTTCTTTATTGTTTGTCAATCTCCGCTCCCTATTTGAAGCATGTAACCTCATTACAGTGCCTTTAGTTTTCTCTCGATTGCCCTCAGCAGATTTTCCAAATACAATTGTATCCTTTCCTGAGGGGAAAGTTACTACAAATTAAAATTAATTAATTACCATTATGGATTAAGACATTGTATTCTCAAAAAAGTGTTTGATTTCAATTTTATTATGGAATAAGAATATTCAATGTGTAACTGAATGAAACAAGCTACGATATCGTATTGCTTAACTGTATCATGGCAAACTCGAATCCGGTTGACAGATACACAATGGTAAATCGCTTATTGTTTCTCGCTACGCTCTTTCATATAGTATGTATCTCCTTCATACAGAAATAAAATGACAATGTGTAAACTCAACTTGCGTACAGAATAACCAACCGAGTAACCTGTCTTGCGCAATGTTGGGTGTAAATGATACTCTTGTATTTAAAAGAGAATTCCTGTCAGCTAGAATGCACATACGACACAATAATAAACTTGTGGCTATGTTAAGAAAACTTGAGCGACGCTTACAAGGACAAACCCATAGGCAAAATACATATTCTTAAATGATTGACTGGTGCTTACGGATTAGTAATTTCAATACTACGAACCCTCGCGCTATTTTTTCTTATTTTGCAATATTCGTTTGAAAACATAAAGAAAAAACAAGATTACTGCATTTAAAATCGTAGTGAAATACAATTAAACACAATAAATTTTTTCATCCTTCAGCTTTCAAATATGATAACAAATTTCAAATTTATGAATACTTCTTCTCTGATAGAGTGTTTTATAATGAGTATATAACAGAGTCTTTATTGGTAACTAATTAGTTGGGCAGTAACTAATTCGATAGTAAATAATTGTCAAATTGTCAGCTTATGTTAGATAAGCTTAAATTTAATTAAAAACTGACCATTTTATATAAATTACTAACCATTTATTAAATGTACTGACCAAATAAATGCAGATCCTTTTTTATTTAAACAGATAACAAATTATTGGTCAGGTCTCTTACTCTTCTTAAATATTTTGAAAGATTTTTTCAATTAATCAGTGCATTTGGCAGTTCTTTGTTATTTCCATAGACGGTTGATTGGCTTAATCTCGAAACGACTTATTACATACACTGATAATAATTAGCTGGTGTACTTTATCAACTAGTTAAAGTTAAAACAAAATAAATAAACTTAATTATACCAACAAATTAAAAAGTGACTAATTTATGTTTATACCGAGATTATTTTTGCTATCTCTATATACACTGTTATTTTAATACTTACTGTATGCCTACATGAAAATAAACCAGTATTGCCATCCTTAGTGTTGAAATTCTAGTTCTGTAAATGCATTGTAAGAGATCTTATGATGGTTTTGAAAACTGAATTTAAGATTGCTTGGGCGATTGAGGTATAATTTAAATTAAAACTCGTGGATAAAAGCATATCGTTACTGTCTCAGATCCGTCTATACAGCCACGCAAAGAGCGTAAAATCTCATTGAAATACACTTACATAAATATCGTAGTAATAGTGATAATATATATGTCCTTCGTATTGTAATGTCTCCGGCGACTAACAGTATGCGCATGTCATAGTTTAATAAAATAATAATTAACGCGAACACCTGAGCATAGATGTTTTTTGGCGCCTTATTAGTATCGGCCATGTTTGCTCTAAGGCCATGCGATCGCTGGAATGATGAAAAATTATGGCCCCGGGATACTTGGCTCAATAAATGCTCGACACAAGACTACGTATTTGTTTATCGGCTAGTGAGATAGTTGGACATCTTACGTGTAAACTATTATTATCACCACATTCGTTATAAGATAGTATCAATAGGTATTCAAATGCGGACCTTCTCTTCGTGTTTTATTTCTTTCCAAGAATTGCAATGTATAAATATTAATGATAGAGAAATTCAATGGAATTGCAATTATTAAATAAAATTTGTCATCTAATACTAGAGGTTTGCACGGGCCGGGTTCAGGCGAGTAAAGGCAATTCAGATTCGGGATCGGGCCGGGCCCGGGTTAGGAATTTAATTTCCAGAAAAATACTTAGAATTATGTTCGGGTCATGAATCAAACATAAGGCCATACATTTCATAACTTAAATATTTTCCCCATATGTAATGAATATCGTTAAAAATATGGAAATAATAATAAATATATTGTTTGAATTATAAATGAATTTCTGTTTTGAAAAAAAATCTGGCTTTTTTCGGGCTGAGGAAAATATTCTGTGCTTCAGATCGGGTTCGGGTAACAGATATGATATTGAGACTCGGGTAATTTTATAAAATGTCGGCCTGTGCAGACCTCTACCTTGGACGTGTAGATAGCGTAAATTAAAGCGCGAAAAATAAAATTATTTTAGCGAAATTTATTTTAAAGAATTTAGAATTATAAAAATAAGACCATACATTTTTGATTTGTTTCACTTCTTTGAGAAGCATTAATTTTACTATTTTAACGCGGGTACTAAAACTAATTATTTCTCTATTCATAAAAAATAAACTTTTATTTATTTAGTATTACAATTATTAACAAATTAATTAAAACGCCGGTTGTCTCTTTCCTCTTTAAGAGATATAATAAATACACACGTTTGATAGGAACAATAATCATAAATAAATATAATTACTGGCTATGTTAATTCATATTCCGTTATAAACTTTTCTATAAAAATTATACCTATTTACTTATCTTTTATTCTTTTGTTTAGTATTCGTTGAAAGCGCTGACTCGTTGAAAAAGCGTTCAGGTACATGAAATATTTTGTTTTCCTTCACATGTTTTCATTATATCCTATACAATTTAAAGAATTAACGAGCCCAGTATTTAATTCATAAGCTGTGTAATTTGATATAAGGACAAATGCAACAAATAACAGAAAGCAACAAATAACAGAAAGCAACAAATAAAATGAAAAAAAAAAAACTATTTTGCTACTTCGTAAAATCGATTGCAAAATTGTTGTACTCTTCACAGATACTTCATATCATAATTGATTTTATTGAATAATAATATAAAATAATATGATAAAAATATCAAGAACATTGTAATTATGACTATTAAAATGCTTTATTATTATTTTCATATTGTAATTTGCGGTGTATATTCGTATTGCACTTTTAGATATGCTTCGATTCACATGCGGCCAATAAAGTTAACCGCATCACGTTTTTTAAATACAAATATGGTTATCAATGTTTTGTTTACATATATGATCATTTTTTTTAATTTAAGAGTTATGTAGGTATTTGGTTACTTAAAAACTTTTTGCACATTCGATATTCACTTTTATTATGAGTTAATCTTACCAAAAGATATTTATTACTTCATAGAATATGTCGGCAATGCGTCAAACGCCATTTTTTTTATCTTATCTTATTTTAAGTAGAATAAATATGCAATTCAATATTTTTATCACAGTCAAATTTTAATAGACGCCGACAAAAAAATATCTTTTGCAATTTGCAACTTTGCTCAAAATGCCATTTTGCCTACCCTTGCTTTAAACTTTAAACTATCTTAGCTGATTTTTACTGATGAAGATTAGTTTGTGTTTCTTGTATTCTCTTTAACACTAATCTCTCCGTTTCATAAAAATGCAATTCATATAAATAACAATATTAAAAGGACCGAGCATTATCATCAGTTGATAATGCTCGAGATGAACGAAACCGGTCCTGATCATTATAAACATGTGAACGTAGTACAAAGTTTTATTTTTTTAAATATAATGCCTTTCCACCAAGAATTGACAGTTGACACCTTAAAAGTGAATATAAAAAGGAATACGATATACCAAACACAACTGAACTAAACATGCTTTTTATCCAATTGAGCTGTTTTTTTTTTTAATTGATTTTATATGACAACCTCTTTTCTTTTTCAGGTAAGCAAATTCGGAAATGTCTGAGAAAATCTGTATATCCATCTTTAAGAAGTTATTGTATGTATGAAAAAATGTATAACCACCCAATTAAGTATTATGAATACTTCTAATATTATCTAGGTTATTAACCATCTGTAGTAAATATTGTTTTAATTAAACGTCACATTAACTATCGATACACGTTGTTCTTTCCAATATGTCGTTTTTTGTCTTAACTAATGAGATTTTATCAACTCATTTAGCGTGGGCTAGTATTATTTATATGGTCTCATTGTTTTCTAACTGGCTGGCTGCATTTGTTATTGGGAAAGCCTATCAACCCGTGAAATTGAAACAAACGCTGCACAATGGCTGAAGCAGTTGGCGCCATAAATGTCACACCCACTGGACTTCTGTGAATTATGATTCTTTAAAAATAGGTTTAATTGACTGCGATTTCGTTCATAGTGATTTTGCTTTTTACTGATCGGGAAAAAATTCAAAGCATGTAATATAATTCTGTCAAATAATACAAAATCAATATATTTTACTACGGAGAACAAAATACTATTTTGCTCAATATAAATACTATGATATAACATTAATAAATATATCTGGTAATGTCATGTAGCCGAGTGATCAACGATCTTGGGTATTCTTCCAATTCGCTTGCGGTGGCAACTAGTTTAAATCGCTAAACGGACGCTTTTATAAATAGATTATGTATTTGAAATCTTTTGATATTTATTCAAAGACATCAATGTCTATGTTAACATTCCCTTCTACCCGTGCGAGTTTTTGACATGTTCATTATCGTGGGGATGTAACCGAGTGGTCAACGTCGTCTTCGGTTGCGGCGTTCACCGATTCGTACCCTAGTACGAACAGTTTTATAAATTGATTTTATATCGATTTATGAAGACGCATGAATGTATGTTATATTTAAATTCTTCCACCCATCCGATCCTAAAAACAGGGGGCGTAAAGAGAGCGATTTGCTAACCCCCACTATTGTCTTAGCCCTATAGACGTTAAGTGACAGAATAAAAACAAATTTTGATTGAAGCGGACATGGTTGACAAAAAAATGGTTTAATCAATACGGGAAAATGCTATATCGATGAACCTATCTTATTGATCAACGTTTTCAATAAATCATTACAGTATTTTTCATGTATTTTATAAATATTTGATTAAGAAATATAAAATATTAAAAATGTTTTATTATTAGAAACCACATAAAATTTTGCTGCTGCTATTTCTCAGTATCCGAAGGCTGTACAGTAAAAACACGTACGATCATATTATTTATTATATCTGCTTGTATAAAATTTTCGCATTTTTTTTTGTTCTAACCGGTTGGCATTCTATAACCGAGTGATAGTGTTATCATTAAATGCCGAATATTGGCGAATTGGACCACTTTCCTCGTAAGTCGGTCGCTTGTTCAATTCGGCTGAGATTTGATCTATGAGTGATTTGTTTCTAGTTCCAAAGATACGGCATGTAATTAATATTATGCTTACTTTCGATAAACGTGTTTGGCGAATCCTGTTTCAAGTTATTAATGCGGAGACAATGGTTTTGACCAAGTATTTACTCGACAGTCGCTATCTTATTCTATCAATCGTCAGGTGCCTAAACGAAGTATTGGCATACTGAAGAATCATTATTGTTATAAGTAACCCGTAAGTATTTTTTTTATACATATAGTATACTAGTGAGTAACTGGCATGCGTTGCAATACCACTCATTGAAAGAAAGTATTTGTGTTTTAATTCTGTTTATTGAAGTGCTTTTGGATACACAATATTTTTCCGTCTGGTGTCGCTGTTCGTACGTATTTGATTATTTTTTTTTTGATTTTTCTTTCAGAACCCTTCACGGGTGTGCGCATAACAACTCACCAAAGTTTCATCGAAATCGTATGAATTGTGTAGGAACGCATAAGGGACAAATAAGCAAACATTCATTTTTATATATATAGATTTTAGACAGGACCCTGGAGTCGTTAAAAACGCGACTCTTTTAAAGTGTCGAAATGAGTTTCTTCTTTAGAATATTCTATAAATACTGGATTTAGTTTCCATTTCGTACTAATTTAATATTAATTGACAGATCAAAAAAACAGTATTGATATAGAAATAGTTTGTCTCAGATTTACATTCATTTTTTTTTTGTTATAAGTAAGTAAAAAAAGCTCAGCTTTTATAACCCCTCGACTCCGACTCCACATCCCTGATTTAAAATTAGAATTGTATATATCTTACATTACATGTAATGCGCAGAATATTTTTGATTTTTTCAAGTCACGCGAGATCACGAGAGATAACCAACATCTATGGCCAAGTCTTACATGTTAAATTGTAAAACTTTGAATTTGGTATTGACCGTGCCGAAACCATTTAATTGCTACGGTATTATAGCTCTTATCGCTAAACGACAGAGGTCAATATACTATAAATTTGCACATCGATTACCTTATTTCTTTTTTTTTCCAATTGAGGCGTGGCAAAGACCTCTGCCGCCTCGACATCTAAGGGCGATACTATCAAAATTCCAATCGTGCACCAATTGTCTACGCGGACTATTAGTTAATTACCATTCTTTCCCGCATCTCTATCAAACTCAGCCTATTACAGTTTATATTTAGCTGCCCGTATACCATTGTATTCCGCTTAGGAATTAAAAATTAGACCGGTAAACCTACACTAAGTCTAAATCATTATTTAACCGCTCATAAACGTGCTCACAGTTTATACCAATTTATTTTTCGTTGCAGTATTCATATATTCGACTATTTCCGGTGGATTTCTTCATTTATTGTATACAGTCGACCTTGCGATGGTAATAAATTCTCATTTTATCTATAAGGCACCCATTTAATCAGATATCGTCGATAAAACAACAAACGTTAAACTTTTAATCATTTGCAAAATTACGCGTTCGTGCTTTAAATTTAAAATAATTTTTTTTAAATTGTATGAGTAAATGACAATATAAAATATTTAAAAGAAATCACCCTAAAGTATAGAACTAATGCGAATCAAGTAACACAGGTTGTCCTCGACTTACTACCGAGATACGTTCCTGAAATTTGGTCGTAAGGCGAATCGGTCGTCAGTCGAACTCCATACAAAATATTGATATTAAATATTCTTCGGATCGTTCAGTTTTAGCGGCGTCAATTTCATTTGTGGAAATAAAGCAACTGCTACCAAAAATAGTACGGATACCTCTTAACACATCAGAGGGCGTTTTTCATCTCATTCATTTCTGTAATCGTAATCTGTCAAACGACAATCACAATATTATCGCAAATTGGCGAGCCGATCCTCTGTTTTTAAACAGAGAATTAAACGTCAACACGATTTTAATTATTTTCCTTGTAAAAGAGTGAATGAAATAAGTTTATGCCAGCAAGAATTGCGTTAAAATTCCTTTCTGACTACAATATTTTTTCTTCAGGAATAATATTCACTTTAAAAATTAAACGAACAATTTTAAAATTCATGTAAATAAATATCCAAATTTTTAAATGCTGTTACTGATCTATCTTCCCATATGTATGAACCGTTGGCAATGGTGCTTCGTGATGTAGTAAAAAAAATGTTTTTTGGTCGTAAGTGTGAATCGTCGTAAGTCGAGGACTACCTACCTGTACATATTGAAAAAATAAATGCTGAAGACAGAGGTCGTCTGACGCGGTCAAAGGATGGCTTGGGGCTGTGATGAAAGTGATGTATCTCTTCGTTGCAGGATTAATTTATTAGAAAAAGTCTGCATGTCAATTAACCTACTTTCAATAATTTATTGATATGTTTAGCAAAAAATATTATGCTGAGAAAGTGATGTGTACGCTATTCATTAGGGATTGCATATTTATTGAGTAGTCGACTAACCGGTTAATCAGTAAAAAATTAGCGAATACCGGTATCTGTTATTTGTTTAAAATCTTTACGAATAATAATAATTAATGGATATAATTAAAATGTTGGTCCCGTAGCCGAGTATTACATACCCCTGGGCCATCGTCCAGTGGGTAGCGCAGTCAAGGGCTTTAATCCCCAAATGTAGCTATATATATTATTACTTTTTCAATTGAATTATCGCGCGTGTCAGTGCGTCGTTGGCTCTGTGATACTGAATTACGCGAGGTTTTAACATCGTGTAATTCGTCTCCTATGACTGATACTGATAGGCTTTCTAAATATAATTTTGTCCGAACATGAAGAGGTCGTGTCAGTATATATCTCAACACCAATTTTCCTTACCTAAATCACCAAAAAATTAATTACTTGTGTTGTAAAACATTAAAATAATGTAGATCAAAATATAGCAACATTACCGATAGATTTTTTTTTAAATATTTACCAGTAAATAAGTATTGCGATCCCTGCTGGGCGTTATTTTTGCGAACGTTCTTCCGACTATGTCGTGCTTTGACTTCACTTCGCACCATCATTATTTATTGCTAAATGCTTATAACGATACTAAAGATAGTACAGCCTTTAAATTATATGAACAGTAAATCTGGTTATCTTAAATCTGCCTCCTTCATTATAATCATATATATATTTGATTATCCTACTATAATAAATACAGTATATCCGAATTTTTACGCAGGGATTTTCTTATACGTCATAAGTTTTCTTTTTCAATATTTCCTGTGTATTGTCAATCCACAGAGTTTGAAGGAATGATACAAACGCATTAACACACTTCCCATGGAGATCTCTAACTCACTCACTGAACTGGACAAATAAATATGCAAGGATCAAAAATATGTATTATATTTCAAATGTTCCGAAAAAATATACAAAAACGATCGAGTGAGTAGTACGAAAAATGAAGTTTAACTTGAACGATTGATGCGAGAAAACTATAGAACGATTCAAAGTAGGCAAAACCATGTTATGCTTAATCGTATACCAACGTGCCAAATATTTATTACAACCCGAGCTGTTTAAAAGCATTCCAGTCGATCAGATGCCATTTCTTTTGGAAATGAATTTCGACAATGCGGAGAGGAACCTAGAAACTTTTGACCCGGATTTTTAATACTTAAGTCTTAAGGTGAACGAGACGACAAGATGTTTTCCACATTTAATACTAAAAAATGTAAAAGAGTCTCCGTGCTATTCCCCACTTCTCATTAAAAAAATATCTGGACGTTTGTGTCGATATTTTTTAAAATTAACATACCTTAAAATTAACCTTGTTACACTGCATTTTTAAAAATGTGTTTTATTTACAGCTAGTATATTTTTTTTCCATGTCCGCTCCCAGTGTGGAGCATATGGTCTCCTAATGTAGGTATCTTAACAGAATTTTTCTACGAGAACTGGTTGTTACTCAGTGGCTCAACCCCTCTTTTTTCGAAGAGAGTAGGGATAGAAGGATAGGGCTATGACAGAACTAGTGATTAGCTAATCGCTCTCGCTACGCTCCGTGAGGATGAAGTGGGTGGGAGGGAGGACTCAGTCTACGAACAGAAGTCCATAAATCGATTGAAAGATCAATCTATGAAAACCATCCGCACCGGGAATTGAACCTGAGACATCCGTGACCGTAGCCAGCGACGATACCAACTGCACCACGGACGCCGACATATATTTATCACCTACATTTTACTAACAATAGAGAATAATAGTGGGAGTTCTAACAATGGACTTAAATGTGTCTATTTATTTAAAGTACACTGCAGTAATTGATAATTTAATCTCGCTGACGGTTACTTTTTTATTAATTTAATGTGAAATCATTACAAAGGAGAACAATGGATCATTTTAGTTAACGATGCGACATTCTGCTTCTAAACAGATGGTGTGAGTGCATTTCAAGTAATTTTGAATAAGAATTACAATAGATGAAATGCATTTTCGTGTGTAGCATTTATTTTGTCATTACTTCATATAATTTAAACAACTGGGAATGAAGTTTGTCATGTTGTGCTTTGATTAAAACAATTTTACAGGTTGTCCTCGACTTACGACCGAGATACGTTCCTGAACTTTGGTCGTAAGTCGAATTCCATACAAAATGTTAAAATTAAAATGTATATGCTCGGTTCAGGTCAGTTTTAGTGGCGTCACTTTCATTTGTGGAAATAAAACAGCTACAATCAAAAATGGTACGAATAAATTTTAACACATCAGAGCGCACTTTTCAAATCTTATATTGTAGCTGTCTAACGAAAATCGCAATGTTATCGCAAATTGACCCGCCGATCCTCTGCTTTTAATAAATAAAACACAGTTAAAACCTTGTAAACACAATTTTATTATTAGCCTTGTAAAACAAGTGGTTGGAATAAGATTATGCCTGCAAGAATTGCGTTAAATACAATTGAACGCATGTGCATGTTCTCGTGTACTACTTGCTAATGCAGAAGTTGTGTGATAGAGATAAAGAAAAACTCTCCGCAGTCCGATGGTACATATGATATATATTTATGTAAATAAATATTCAAATTTGTAGATGCTGTTACTGATCTTTCTCCCCGCATGCATCAACCGTTAACAATGGTACTCAATAAAATTGTATGCAATAAAAACAATGTTTTTTAAAAAAAATTGCGAACCGTCGTAAGTCGAGGACTACCTGTATTTATAAATATTCGGATGACTTAGTACAATAAAATACATTTCTATAGCGACATATTGGGTAAAATGACGACTCAATCAATTAAGGGATCGAATAAAATTTTTTATAAACATTTTAATCCACATTCCCATGGAAATTGTGTTGTCACTTTTGCAATCCAGAATAGGGCGAGTGTTCCTAAAGTCAGCCGCGCCAGTGGTCGGCTTTTTGAGTTTAAAACTTAAATAATAGTGGATACATTTCAAAAACAAATTTTAAAATTCGTGTAGGTAGTCTTGCCACTTACCGATGTGTATCTGCACTATACTGACCTATATGATGCAATATGCAATTAAAAAAAGCACATTTTTACTTCGCAAGTTTCGACAAATTCATGTTATATGGGGATCGCAAAATATATTTTATATTGTCATGCTTTACATCATTATGTTTTTTATTGTTCTTCTCTCAGTAAATTCGTTCGCGATATTTATGAAGTTTCATAGTGATGGCCGAACACTGGGCAATGAAATTCCGACTATTGGATTTTGGGGGTCGACCACTGGGAGAATTGGCATTTCATTTTCTTGTAAACTTCTATTATTTTATGCTGTTTAATGAAATAGCAGTGAAAAAAATATGTATTTATCTTTGATTGACTCAAAATCATTTCTGAAAGTACACCTGTCGCCTATCTGGCCGGCCACTGGCGAAATGACCCTTTTGATTTTTTATGTGTTTATTGCATGTACTCTACTACGATTCATTTAAATGTCATATGTGTTGTATTAAATTTGTAGCAACTCCATTATAATAAAACGTGTTCAGTTCCACACGCAGTTGCGGATTGTGTCTCAATTATTTCAGTGAGAATTTTGTTATGAATAATAAGTATATCTTCTTAATGCAAATTCACTACACCGATCCCCAATAGATGTGATTCATTTCTTAACTGCTATACTACGATAATGCAGTTTCACACGACTGGGCAATATCATCAGTCACCGATAAACCTCTCGTTGTCACGCATCTGCGTCTCACGCCCCCTTCCCACATTGCACGTGTAATACAGCGACGCGAAACTGTTATCCGACACGTCGGTGTGACAGATAGATCATAATGCAATTATTATCAATGCTCAATGACCACGCGTGACACTTCATTACAGTTGCATTCTCACGAGTTTACTGCACGTATTCGTATAAGATTACATGCATTTGCTGTAAATTGGTCTTTATTTTTGAAGATTTGAGCATATAATTTCTATGCTAGCATTGTAATTTCAAAGTATTGGCAAGTGTTTATTTTACAAAGCCGTATAAGCTAATGCTTTTCTGTTGTGGAAGTTTTCATAATTATGGAGATGCGCGTACATACATAACGGATGGTCAGACCACAGTTATATATCGTAAAGTAAGTTATATTTATCAAAGTTCTATGTGATTTTTCGATAAACCTCCCTCCAAGTTGCCCGTATTAGATCCCTCAGCTTCATTTATAAATTTACCAGTGACAAAATAGTGTCTAAATTTTTGCGTCCAGATAATCCATTATTCTTCCATTTTTTTTTTAAATGGTTTCTTAGTGTTCCGACCGGTTTGAATCAATGGGTATTCGTCAGCGTCATTAAGGTCACATTAAATTGTAGAGCATAAATTCAATATACATATACATAATTTAAGACATCGACTGAGGGTGCTTGATGGAATTCCAATATCAAATTTGAATTATTGAGATTTTGTACATTTCCATGTATTTTGTCACTAACGACCCGGGTTTCGCCTTTCGGCATCTTCAGGCATTCGAGCGCACGAATGGACTCGAACTGACAGACAGTAAACGGTGTCTAATGCTTATGTAGAAGATACAAATACGACAAATATTATTTACGAGATAAAATATAGGATCGACACTGATACCTGAGTTAAAATTTCGAGGTATAAAATCTCAATAATTCAAATTTGATATATATATATTGATGATGAATCAGTGGTGATGAGTAACGTAGTTTAAAATGTATAAAATAAGCCTCTAACTATTGCCTGTTTAAGTCTTAAGTAGTAGTAGTGAGCAAGTAGTGTCTATAGTAGTGAGCAAGATCTCCAGTGCATTAAGTGTTGTAATAAAACAATTAAATAAACAGTATTATTTTAACACCAATAATGGCACGGATCCTTCCAAATGAAATACATACTTAATCGTATTCAATATTCTATTATAAAATTTATTTTACATCCATTAAAATAAACAAATATGTGCGACCATTTGTGAAAGAGAAAATATTAAACATAATATTAATTTTAATGAAATAACTTTATTTATTTATTACTCAGATAATTTACAGTTATTTGAATAATCCCACCTGTTAAGATTCCCGCAATTTTTTAGTCAAAGTTTTAATAACTGATTCTAATTTGTAGATAAACGCAGGCAGTGACTTTGTCGGCGATTTCGTCTCATGCTGAGTACGCTTATTTATAGAGTTCATCTGTTGAATAGCGACCTCTTCAAATTTGAAACAAATGATCCTAATTAACATTCAGCTAAGTGTGAATGTTTCAAAAACTTAACCTGCTGTGCAACGCGTTATCTATGGCGGCAAGAGACACAGATGTGCATATTTTTCTTACCGAACAGACGGTGCATCGATTTCAACACATCAGAAATCGACGCAGCGTATATCACGGCTGTACCCCCAGGGGGAATAATGTGTAAATTTTCAATGAGACTTGAATATACAAGTAAATATAAAGCTTACAATTAAATGCACTTTTGTTTAGATGATATTCACTTTCGTAAAGATAGTTTTCACTTATAACAAATACATTCCACTAAAAACAAATTATTTCACTAAAAATAAAGTGATGCCACATAAATAAAATATATTTAAACATTGAAGAAATATGTTATCACATAGACAAAATAGTTTTCACTCAATATAAATACTCACACTTTGAAATCGATAGTTTCACAACGCTGTAATGAAATGTCACTTATTCTTTACTACTTGCAACATAGGATTTTCCACCATAGACTAGTTTACTTGTCGCAACTCTATATTAGGCCGTCTATATTGTCTTTGCTCCTCGCATTAGAATTTATTCACCAGTATATTATAGGAGTGGTATTTATGAAGAAGCAGGGTTCTAAGTGGACATGCAATATGTTAATATAATTTATTTCAATGTCCATAACATACAAAATTAAAATAATCCGTTTCAAAGTCGAGCTATCAAAATTAGTCTGTGTACTTTGTTAAAAGAATCCGTTTCGAAGTGAAAACTATTAAAATCAAAGTTTGAGTGTACTAAGTTAATAATACTTTCTTATACAAAGTGCAAACTATCGAAATAAAAATCCAAGTGTACTAAGTGAATACTATCTTACACAAAGTGCAAACTATCGAAACAAAAGTGCAATTATTTATAACCCTAAATATAATACGATTATCCGAAAACAGCGCGGCATATTTATTATTGAGCGTCCATGATAAAACAATACCCCATAATCCAAAACTTTGAGAAACATGATTTTTTAATATATTTAGCTTCACACTGAAAAAACGCGCGACCTAGCAAATTTTCACATTCCAGAAATGATTTTAATCACTTGTTTTTTATGTTAAAAAATAAAAGCAATTAATCGTAAGCCGCCGTTTTTCTTACTGTAATAGATACAATAATTTGTATCCCACACATAAACAGAGCACATGTGAAAATTATGTTTGGTAAATAATAGACAATTTTTTAATGGTCAAATAAAAAAAAAATACGAAATTTGATACAACTATAGTGTTTTTCACGTTTCCTGTAAAAGGTCTCGTGTGGTATACGAGGTATTTTTTATCATGAGTGTCTTAAGGGTACAGGGTGTAATATATCATACCACCTTGATCTTCTCAATGGTGTATCTACAACATATGGGTTGGTTAAGGAGTTAATTCACACAGCGTTACTCACTATTAAAATATGTACTCAAGAAATTTATATCATCGCAATATTGTAGTGCGTAATTAAAACTAGCATAATGCAGTTTCGCTGATAAGATATCCACGTTGTCTAAAAGAGGTAACCTAAATTATTATAAGCTCACTTCTATTTAAAACCGGTATAGTGATCACCTACCCATTATATTTTTATTTACTAATTACTAACAGCATTCATTTTATTTCATACTCAAGAAGTCTTTTTAACATCTGCTTGTTTGCGTGAAGCATATTTCAAACGAAAAAATTGCAGTTCGCATAAATGATATTTCTCATATTATTATAACATTGAAAACGTTAAATATATTCGAAATTTCTTTACCAAACCGCTATTTTCGAGTTTTGGTGAGTGGTCAACCCTAAACCTATTCGGAGTTGCAGTGTCAGAATTTCATCACGGACATTTTCATAAATTGTTTTTAAACATTTTTTTTTTATATTTTTGTTCAAATGTATGGGTGTACGTGATGTTCATATCCAATCCCATCCGTCTGATCCTAAAAACAAGATGTAACGGAAGCCATCCTTCAATCTCTACTCTTTCCTAAAAAAGTGAGGTCAAGCAACTGAATACGCAGCAATTCTAAACTACATTAATATCCTACACTTTGCGAGCGAATACAGTTGAAAAAAAATTCAGTATGTATAAAAGTTACTTATAATCCTTGTGTATATTGTAAATGTTGAATAAATTATTTGCACGTATTGTAAAATCAAATTCATTCAAAAAAAAATTACAATATAACCGTATTCCTATAAGAATTCTCAACCATGTCACCTATTTACTATTTTCAAGCATGACAAAAATTATGACATACATATAAGTGTTGTCCGTATCATGATTAGTCAAATACATATTTAGCTTTTTTCAACTGATTATACAGTGTGTAGCTCTGGTATACCATGTACAGAAATAATTCAACAAACTTGAAAAAAACAACATTATTCAATGAAAAACGCAAGTTAAATATTTTTCTCATTTCAAATCTAGTCAAATCTGAATCGGTCGACCACATTCACCAACAGTGTCACATGGCTGATGAATTGTAATAGGCGAGTAAAAACTTTGTATTATAGGTAAACAAATCCTCATGATTTTGTTTCAAAAGTGATCAAATCCAAAATTAAATCATTAATATAAAAATTACTTAATATTAATTAGTTGTTCGTGTAAATAACAGTTGCTTTACTTAAAATGTTAAATAATACATAAATAAAACTTGTATTCATTTTTAAAAAGTTTTTTCTATTTACCTCATTTCTATTAAAACGGATTTGACCACTTTTGATACCAGACAGAACATGTATGCATTTTTTATGTTCCTTTTTAAGATTATCTTCTTAGTCTAGCCGAGTTGATATTTGCATACTTCATATTGATCAAACAATGCATTAGCTAAACCAATTTATCGCATGTCGGCATTTCGGGGAATAAAGTGCATCGTATTCTTTCGTGAGTCAACTAAAAATTATTCAACTTTGTAATCATATTTCCAGGTAAATATGCCATCACCGTTGTTTAATCGACAGGTCTAAAGTTTGAGTTTTAAATATTTTTTATTATGTTGGCATTTTGTGATCTTTACCTCTATAAATATTCTTTTATTACATACGGATTGGCATATGAACGTCATTCATTGCTAGTTTGGCTTACTATTGTGACATTTTAACTGTATTAATATTGTCCTCTAGTTTCTACAAATCGCATCGCATTTCTGAATAAATGAAATAATGAACTGAAGTAAGCTCTTACTATCAATGTTTCGTTATTCTCTCAAATATATTTCTACGATTCCCGTCACTCACTGATGTAGGTCATCATGTTTGTTTTTTTTTTGAAATAATTCAGTTGATAATGCTCGTGATAAACGAAACCGGTCCTGGTCATTGGAAGTAATACAAAACAAATTGTGTGTTTACTTTTTAAATTATTCCATGAAGCACCCTCAGTCGATGTCTTAAATTATAGTAATCATGTTTTAGTTTTTAAAATACACGTTTCGTGTCGGGTTTTATTTGAATGCCAAAATGTCGTTTAATGTGTATATTTGCGGAAACACCTACCATATCAAATATTTTTTTGTTTTCACAGTTTGTAGGTAGGTAGTTTTAATCACTCGAAGAATCGATGCCAATCCAAGATTCAGCATCATTGTTTAAATAAACATTTAGAAAATTTATAAGCCATTATCTATCGTTTTAATCTATCTCCAACTTTTTTAATACATACATATTTTCACTAGAAAATGGACTATAATAATTCGATTTTTTTTCCTTTTTGTTGCCTGTTGTATACCGATCTATAATAATAATCGTATTGAACTAATAACAATCTTGTCATAACACAGTTTACTCTTGTCGGTAGAAATCACTTAAAAATTTCAAAGTAACATTGGTTATAATAAATCTCGCTATCATAACATAATCGATCATGTTAAAAATCGTAAGCGCGCTGAACTTTTCTCACGGGTGGCGTGATAACACTGCCACATAGGGATGAGTTCGATATTCAGCTACGTTGGACTCAATACTTGATTACAATAGTTACATGGTATTAATGTGCTTTGAAAGTTTTCTATAAATCACTGAAAAACTTTTTGGTTCCACAATAGCATGTATTACTAGACATAATATTATCACTTTTAAGGTGTTAACTGTCAATTCTCGGTGTAAAGACATTATATTTTAAAAAATAAAACACAATTCATTTGTACTACTTCCACATATTTGTGTATATTAAATATGTGGAAGTAGTACAAATGAATTGTGTTTTATTTTTTAAAACAAAATATTATGACAACTTGCGTAAGCTTGGTACACAACTGGGCATTTTTCACTTCTTGATTTATCAATCAATGAAACAGCGTGATATTTTCAACCCATAATAACATTAATTGATCAGTGGCGTGATGTTTATTCTGTGTATAGTTTTTATTGATGTTGTAATGAAGTAAGTTAAGCATCCTGATTCCTGATTATTAGATGCTTTGAAACCTTTTAGAAATGATATGACTTTAGATATTTATTTACTGTAAATTTAAAAAAATTAAATCCATGGCATTACATCTGCGCCAATGCGCCATGCATTACACAAACATAACAACAGTAACAATAATAACAACAATAACAACAATAATGAAAATAAAAAACATTTTTATTAGATATTGACTTGAACGTTTCAAATAATTTTTACTCAAGGTTATGTTTACTTTAGAAAAAATTGTATTTAGAAAATGTTAGCTTTTCTTATTTTAACGAAGAATAAGCCTTCCCGTGTTATGCATTCGAAGTTTTTGTGAATTTTGAGAATAATTTGTGACGTCAAAGCTTGTCATCGTAATTTGTCTGTATTAAGTGATTGTCGAATATATATAAATAATAACACTTCATAAATTGTACATAAAAAAAACATGTTAAAAAGTTTGCCTGATAAATTATGAAATTATGAATCGCGAAGAAACAAAATCTTTATATCGATAGCACCAGTATTGATTTATAGTATGCTATAGTTTTCCTCGATCCCCCAACTCTATTTGCAAGCTGATAAGTCAACGTTTTAAATAATCATTATCTATTGGAAAAGTGAAACACGAACCTAAAACGGTTTTTTCTTCGTCTGTGTTTTGCATTGCGATAATAGCCTAGAAAATGAACTGTAAATTTCGTTTGTATCTATGATCGTCGTCGAAAACTGCGTGCCTTTACTTTTCGGTATCGCTTATTTTCGGTTCAATAGGTAATTTTCATGTAAGCAAAAGAGTACTTAACCCAGATTTCTATATTCCTATCTCTTTATTATGACTTAATTTTATAAAAGATACTAATATTATTGTAAACAGGTTACATACAACTATTGTACAACGATACAATTTTTATTGTCTACTCATGTCTGAGAGCATATGAGTTCTGATGGATAACAGAAGACGTTTAGCAAGAACTGGCTGTACGTCAATCGCTCAGCGTCTATTTTCAGAATGGATAAAGATAAGAGGATGGGCTCAAAACGGGATCAGTATTTAGGTTACCGATCTCTATCTCCTTTTTCAGGATCGGATATGGTGGACAACATCTTAAACAACTTTGCCTATGTAAACAAATCTATTACAAAATGAACATTCGGGCACTCTAAGCCGTGTCAATGCAATTCAGTCGAATAAAAGCTCTGGATTGGCTTCGGTATCTTTTATTGAATTGTATTGATTTATGTTTGACTATATCAATAATGATATTTTTGAACAAAATAAAAGTGAATATTTTTCGAGAAATGGTTCATGTATGTGCGAACATAATCTTTTTAAATGTTACCAGCAATGCAATGTCATTGAACATACCAAATGTAAATTATTGGTGCAATTGTTTTATTTTAAAATTATAAATATTCAGTTTTCATTGCATTGGTGCACTTGGTGCATGTGTATCGACATCATCATAGAAATCAACATTTCTTATTTCCCAGATCACTGTTTTAGTACCATCGTTTATTACAAAACAAAACGTCTTACAAGCACCTTCACATCAACTATCTCATGCATAAAGAATTAACGATATAGTAAACCAAACATCAGTATTTAAATTTCATGTTTTAATCCATTTGTATTCCTTTCACGGCCGATGGATAATTCCGATTCAATCACCTGTCGAATTATTTTTAAAAACAAATTCTTCGGCGCTTGTTGAGGAATGCTGGAATGCAATTTGCTTTGCTTACAATGAGAGTTATATATTTTCTTCAAGTAGCGTATGACACCGAGAAAACTTTGTAACAGAGAATTTAGTGTAGCGCCGGGACATTGCTAACAACACTTTATAAATACACGCCTAATATACTATACTGATTACAGAATAATCATTCAGTGAACTTATATAATATTATAATATATACCGGTTTTACTGAAATTTGTTTCAGTTACGTTTTGAGTTCTCTATACCAAAATGTTCCCGTGTCAACACCGTCATCAATCTGGCAAAATAATACTTATTCTGTTTAAAAACAAATATTTAAAAAACCAACTAGTCGTATGAAAATATTATATCGACTTTGAAGGGAAAAAGGAAATAACCAACACCAAAAAATATTGTGTATAACTCACACACAACATGGTAATACACTATATTTATATATAAATATATAATATATCAACGGTAGAAAGGCAAAAAGACTTTTCTTCCGTCTTTTCAAAATATTTGTTTTTCGATAATTACAATGTATACAATTTAAAATACGTTTTTTGGGCTATACGCAATATTTTTCGTGTCTGGGTTACGTCCTTTTTCCTTCCACTGTCGATATTTAATTTGAAAGAAAAAACTTACAACTTGTTTCACATGTATACACATAGCCCTTTGACATTTAAGCTGTACATTGTTTAATTATTGTATTAGATAAACAAATCAATATTCAAACGTTTTACCTGAAAAGATTTTATGAGTTTTCAGGATTCGATATTTATTTATTCTCATATTATTTTTATAGCGGATTGTGTAATAAACGCATGTTTCTATTTTAACTATCCCAGCCCGGACAATTAACAAATGCACTGGTTTCAATGTGATTTCATAAAGGGAATGAGTATATATTATGTGAATTTATAATTAAATATGATTGCTTATGAGACAGTCATTCTCACCTAAAACTTTGTTCATTGCCCATCATAAAAAGTGGATTTAAATTTCCATTTTGTACCGGCCTTGGTATTATTTGCGTGGTTTCTAAATATCTACATTCTTATCAATGATTGAATATTCACTGCAGGATAAAAACTTATTTACATATTTTTAAGATCGTATTATTAATTTTATACTGCAAATTTGCAGAAATCTATTTCGATTTGGGACGCGAAGGAGTGAATAATTTATGGTAATCATTCAATAGTCAACACACTTTTTACTCACATTTCATACGTATTCATATACCAACTGCATTGCAGTATTCGTCACCTACCACCGCGAAGTCCATTTTGAGATGCAAAAAAATGCATTCCACACCATGCACCACAGTTAACGCAAATATCCCACATGCACTTTATTTTGCATTTCATTGCACTTACGACATTCGAAAATTTGTTGAATTGAGATTATTTTTATTGAAAGTTAAGTACTTATTAAATTAATTTATGTTATTTGTTTTTTGATTAATTTAAAATATGTTATATAGCTATCAACATTAATAGGCGTATCTTATAATACTTGTAGGACTAAAGACTTACTTTGCTATTTGTACCATTTTAGTAATTAAGGGACTCCCGAAGGAAACACGATAATTCTTATTTAATAAAATGCATATTTTTTTGAATAAATTAATTTTACAGAAAAAAACGATGTCACGTATTCAATGATGAAAAGCTTCCGTTATATATAAATTTATCAATAAATCATAATGATGCGATAAACTTTCTCATGTGACCTCTCTTATTTATGTATACGTTAATATACGCCGATATTAAATTTAACGGAAATGATAACTTGTCAAGCAATTGACGATAAACTTCATAGTGCAAAACATATATTATTCTATCATTAAATCCGTAATGTGTTTTATTAGAAAACCTTAACCAACATTAGACGGAAATTTATTTGATAATGGGGACATGCCGATAATAATTTAAATTTAATGCAATATAAAATCGTTAGACATTTTTTTAATACACTCATTTTTAGAGGAATATATATATATATATGAATATGATTCTTACTCCTGCAGATAAATCTCTGATTAACCTATATGCAGTAACTTATTATTTTTATTAACTTTATTACAGTTATTTATTATTGTATTGACAGTTTTGTCGATTGTGATGAGAAATTCGTTAATAAAATAAATAAAGTTATTTCGTCCATCCACAGAACATCTATTTTTCCACTTGAATCTTTCTTGACCTTTCCAGTAAGCATATCATGTTTCGTATTATGTTTTGGTAAACTTTCATTCAGAAAAATTTTCAGTTTAAGTATCATGTATATTAATATAATGTATATTATATGTACATATGTCATGGTTAATTTATTTTTAAATGATTTATCAGCGCCATATCATTTTTTAGTGATCTGCGTGCAATATGATTTCAGGGATTTTAATCGAACTTAAAGTATTGATGCTAGTAAAATACCTTTAAATGCAATAAATTTAGACATTTCTGAACGGGAGGAATATTGAATAATTTGAAAAAAACTGAAAATCTCGTAAAAACGAACTAACGTGAGATGAGAGGACTTAATTGTTTAATTTCAAAATTAAAATCTAATCATAAGAAAATTAAACGTAAAACTGCACTTCAAATTAAGTGGAACCTCAACAAAATTTCACGATTTCACTGAATATTTCATACTTAAACTACTGTCATAAATCAAATGACACTAAGAGCCAATGGTTTATTCATCAACTAAAATTTAAACCTTATTTTTTTACAGAAATTTACCGGTTTATTTAGTTTTTATATGAATCAAACTTCTTGAATATATCCCATTGGCCGTTGAATCTTTCTTTACGTATTTTGGTATTACAAATGTCAAAATTCCTCCAAAGGTAAGTTTTAAGCCCGAACGGAAAATTATTTCAACAACAGATTGCGAATTGCGACCGATGATTATTTTATTTTCAAACATAGGATTTTAGAATGTTTTGTAGTTACTAAGGCTTCCAATCCTAGGATCCGTGATACCGGTCAATGATTGGATCCCGTAATCCCGGGATTGTCTAAGTATCAATCCCGGATCATGTATATCAATAAATATTTAATCATGTATACATTGAAGCAATAATGGACACAAATTATTTTTTTTATTTAAAATTTAACACATTTAAGTACACTTACTTAATTACAAATCCCGGAATCCCGGGATTGAGAAATTCTGAATCCTAAATTCCTGAAATCTTGATGCCCTAGTCGTTACCCGTTATCTTAAAACATGTCAATCCGACTTTAGATACAGAATGACATTGCGGTATTACCCACGTCCCACGCGAAGTGCATTGATGGCTGTCACCTGTATTGATGCATTTGACCCTAATTGAACGCGCATGTGCATGTGTGTACTCGCTCTTAATAGTGAAAGGATACTCGTCGATGACCTATCTACCTTGTATCATTACATTGCATCGTTCAGACAGCCTGTAACGTGTGATAGATGCAACCACGCGAATTATTGCCCGCAGTGAATACCAACACGTCATTCGCTAAGCAGCGATTAAAGTTATTAATACAGTAGGCACCAAATAGAAGTTAAGTTTCCGGTCAAATTAGATTTTTTTAAACATCCGGCTTATGTTATACATTCAAAATTAGAACGTTGTTACATTGCTGCAGCAGTTTTAACGCGTGCTTATCATTGATTTGACGTAAATTAAACCACACTCCTACATACTATTATGCAGTAAATTTGTGCATAAACGCATCGTCTTTTTTCTATTGTATATTTTTATAAAAATTTGTTGTTAGGTATATCTGCGTCTTGCATTTATTAAAAAAAACTACTTCATTATATAATAATCTTTAGGCTATAACGGACACCCACTCGTCCGTATTTTTCCATTATATCGAGGTTTTAGTATACTTATACAATTATAAATGATTGATATGAATATGAAATCATAATGAATTTGAAGTTTTATGCCGAAACTCAAAATATCTTCTCAATATATGTAATTGTGCTGAGAATGTGAATTTGTTATATTATCTACATTCCGGCAATATTGATAAAAAATATATTATTTAGATTCATAATTCTGAGACCAATTTTATAGTGGTATTAGATTTCCATACAAAAATCTGTTTCGTCGTTGTGGACATAAAATTTCTCTTAAAGAATCATTCAATTTGTATTGATACCAGATTATTGAATATTTCATGTTGAAATTTATTTTCCAATCAAAGATGGATTCGAAAAACTGCGTAATGAATCATTGTTTTCTTAATCAATAGTCATCAAAATTAATTAAATATCGCTTTTTGTTATAGAAATATTCGTCTATATACTCTACATCCAAATGTCCCAATCATAAAATAGGTTTGCTTAATACCGTGAACATAAAAAATCTATTTTACGCTACACACTTTGAAAAGCGTTCTTAAGCTTTCTCTGTACATCAATGATGACAGGTTAACGTTTGATTTTGCTGCACTATGTCATTCACTTACCGCCTACTGCTTTTGGATTTTGTTTATCATTTCATGTACATTTTTATGCCATTCATTATGTTTCTACCAAAGACATACACAATTCTTATATCAACAAAAATTACTACATTAAAAACATCTTTTTCTGAATTACTTTCTATGACAGGTTTTGAGTTTATATATGTAAAATTTTAAAGTAATGATGTATATTATTATGTTTTATACAGAATCTAAATAAAAAGAGATTGCAAACATTAAACTTAACTTTATTATTGCCTCAGATCCCACAGTGGTACTTCAATATTTTGATTCATCCACATTATCAACGCTTCTATACACTTAGAAACGCTTGTGACTAAACGTTATACAATTTTAACTATTGGAATGTAATAAATTTATTTTTCCTGACCATGTACACATACGGTGTCGTAACTTAAATTTGGGGCGAAATATTTGCGGACGACATAATGATTGAAATTATTATATCGTCGTTGTTCTGGAAGAAGACACGAACTGAAAAATACTGGCTTTTAGTAATTGGACCTGGGCGGACGAATATATCCTCTAGTTACATAACTGTTATTCTTATTATTACTACGCTCATCAAATCTGTGACATATGGCAGAAGTTGATATGTCCGTTTTTTTTCATTTTGGTTTTATACTCACGATTTATAGAGAATATTCGTCCGAATGAGGTGGCTAAATTTGATAGTTCAACTATAATCGACTCAAAAGATATATTTCGTTTTAAAAAATATGTCAAATTATTGGAAAGGATGAAAAACCAAATAAAAATTATGTAACATATCTTTGTTAGGCATCATGCGAATACAGCATCATATTTACTACTATAGGGTGGCAACATCTGGTAACTTACACTTTCTGTAAAATGTTTGAACGCTGTGAACATATCATATTCCATATATAAGTTTATTCACTTTTAAGGTGTTAACTGACAATTCTTGGTGGAAAGAAATCATATTTTAAAAAATAAAACACAATTCATTTGTACTACTTCCACATATTTATAATGATCAGGACCGGTTTCGCTCATCATGATGCTCTTGTTCGATGAGCATCATGCTCGTACAAATGAATTGTGTTTTATTTTTTAAAATACAAGTTTATATTTCTTATCCTGTTAAGTAATGTAGAACTGACATATCAACTTCTGCCATCACGCTACAGAGATAATCGCAGATCATAATACCCCTGTTTCTCAACGTTTACAAAAATACAATATAAGATTAAGTACTAAAGTACTAAAGTAACAATATCTCTTAAAATTTATCTTAATCATTTACTTTCACCACAGTAAAATTCACTATTAAACGAACGCGTTTATTTTCATGAGAACTATTATATTTATGAAATCCTGCACAAATTTGCTTTAAATATTATATTACTTGCACACGATCGTGCGTGCCGCGCATTGACAAGGAAAATTTGCGGGAAAACTCTTTATCTTGTTAACTTAACCATTCTAATATGCCTTTAGATTGCATCAAATTAGCCTAGTAAATAAAAGCATTTAATGATAATAGGGTGTTTATAATGTTGTGGGTGAAAGAGAAATAATAACTGGCAATTATTGTTAACGACAATGCGTAGGTATTTAGTGTTACACGATTGCATTGTTAATAGAACTGTAACTGGCGATTGTTACAGTATAATAATTGGAAAACTTTGTCATTGTGTACGCATTTCGATATAAACTTTTAATCGTGTGGGAAATGCTTTGTATTATGAAAATAATACCTTTGAATGAAGGTTAATTCTGCATATTAATATGGCATATATTTAATCTGTTAGTGTGTTATACGTTTTGAATAGATATGCAATATATCTATATATATTGAAACCGAAAGACCGAAGTATAGATAAACTCATATTGACGCATCAGATAATAAAGTGAATCTTCATTGGTTCTTTCTTAGTATAATACAACGTCGCTGGCTTCGATTGCAATTTTCACGGGTTCAAATCCGAATACCGGCAGTTAAATAAATTGATTTTTCAATAGTTCTTGTAGAACAACTCTTGAGATAATCCGTATTACGAATCTACAATGCTCCACATTGAAAGCAAACATGGTTACAAAAAAACTTTTAAGTGTTCTTTAAAAGTTCAAGTCAGTTTTGCTGAACCTTCCAGTTAATTTATGTAGTCATACGTGTCAATAATAAAATGTTATATAGATTTTTTTCGCGAAAGTAGAGAAAAACTTTGACTAAAAGATGTTGAATCATAAACTTAATGTAGATATGTCAGCTGCGCCCCATGAATTCACATAACACCGTTCTTATTTGGAAATAACGAGCGATATCTGTTATATATTTTTCCTCCTTCAGCATAAAAACATAATTTTAAGCAATTAATATATTTTTCTCACGTAGTATTCCACGTGGACTAGCGTCCTTCAAAATAATGTAAGATCCTTCAAGATGAAATAGTGTGTTTGGCGGAGCTTACGAAGCTGTTAGCGGTGGTAGAGCCAAAGATGCTGACGTATTTTAAATCTTACATTAATAAAGAAATCAAAATTGATTATGAAAACTTTTCTGTAAATATTTGTTGTATTGTATTTTAACCATTTATTTTGTGGTATGTTTGTATTTTGGAAACTGTTTTATCGTGTCCAGGAAACTATTAAGGTTTACAATATAATAGATACGTACGTTATTAGTTTGGTTTAGCGGTGGAAAATTTCGTGTCGTATTTACACCTTTATATAAAAGCAATAATATTTTTTTGTTCTGGTTAAGAATAAATAAGTAGGTAACCTGTCATATATAACATTTAAATCAAAGTATGAGGCAGATTTCAGCTAGTTGCGGTCAGTACTATTTTATAGATGTCTGAATTATTTATCAGCAAAAAAATGGAGAACGGCTAATTCGCCATCCGTTTGCGGTCATTTAGCGAACTGAGTCCATTGGACATTGAATAGAGATGTGATTAAAAAAAAAACCACCTGTTGACCTTTTTATTATATTATTCTTATGGAGTTTCAAAGATTAAGATGTACATTGGCCCGCGGGTGCTAAATGTATTTTTATCGTTACAAATTACAACTACACAATAATTATACGTTACGAATATCCGTTTCACGGTGCAAATAGAATTATAATATTGAATCCGCTAATATTTCACGGCGGACATTTTCAATTACAGTGTAACGAATTGATTAATCTATCCCTGTGCTTATATTATATTATATATAAGTATTCATTATACTACGATGCAACAGAGCTAAGCGATACACTAAAATCAGCTCTACTATAACTTAAGGCGAAACAGTTAAGTTTAATATTATGTGCTAGCGACATTTATTGATGATAAAAAGTAATAATTCATTGAAATCATAATGTAAATGATAAAATCCAACCCATTAAACTGGTTAAAATAATGTCTCAATTTATTTAGATATTACTGTTCCTCTAACCTTCTGTTCTTACCGTTATCTATCACAGGTTGAACACCAAATAATACATTAAATGTCTTTATCCTGAAATAGTTTTAGACTGTGGTCACTGTCTTGTACATTGAGTCACTGGCATAGTTTTCGAAGCCCAGAGATACTTTCGCTACACTTTATTTTTAATTGCGGAAAATTTTCTTCAGTATTTATTTTTCGAGTCACATATTTGCCAGCCTATGTTTGCATCATTTCTTTTCATGGAGCGTAAAGTAGATCAATAGAAGTTAGTCAATTTTGAATCAGTCATTAGGGCAAGCACGACTGAGAATTGATTTAACTGGCTGTCATACATCCTACCAATTATGACTGTTACTATTTAGAGCGATTTTGTATTCATAATTTTATTAATTATAATCATACACTTGTTCTGGATTAAACCAAGAACTGTGTGGTCATGTGTAGTAGGAAATAATTAATATCACGCCCCGTTTGTTTATCCGTTTGAATTTCTACGACATCGATCACAAACAGTTGGCTCAGTGTATCCAATGCGGTTAGTTTCATTAAGAATATTGTTTTAATATATTTATTGTCCCTCAACTCATACAATATTCCTGTTTACCCTCTCCCAACTCTCCCGCTCTTCTGTTATTTATATGTCAAAAGTGTTATTATTAACATTGCCGATACGTAAGACTGAAGATACTTTGTAAATGAGCAAACGCAGGTTGTTTGTTTTGTAAGGAAATTACTATATATGCAATAATAAATTATATATTATAGCTATTTTTTTATTTTAGTAACTTCATTATTAATTATCCCAAGCCCGGTAGTCAACTTCCTTCCTTAATGAATCGTATGAATCTTCCAAATGTATGTGCAGTTTTCATACCTTACAATTCAATAAGAAAAATTGGGCATGCAGCGAGCTTATCGATAAAAAACACTTCCTCTCCTTACTTAATCCTTCTAACCTTACCCTCTGTAAAAATGGGTGGTTAGTAACATGCATTTTTAAGAAAGTATAATATATAAGTCGACTGTGCTTTGGCCAACTGATGTAACCCTTAAATAATACGAAAATGAGTTAATGATTGGATTTCATTTTAAAGACGACAGAGCAAATCTCGGTCAAATGATGTAAATTAGAAAAATAAATTTAGCGCTTTTGGGTAGGTAAACTTCATTTTACATTGCTTTTAGATTTAAAAATTCTGACTCATCTTCTTGATGTAAGCCACTATTATAGCGACACTCCCTACGTACAATCCCGTATCTGCATACATGAGAATTTACAGGTGTGCATTTCAAAGATTCGTAACGCAATTCACCGTATAATTTTTCGATAAAAACAGTTTTTCCTCTCTCCTGATCAATTTCAATTTTGAGGGTTACTTAGTTCAATTGGCAAAAACACCGTCGATATGCACGATCTCTATCAAGTATCTAGTATGATATATTATGTACCGCTTTGAGAATGGCACGGGGAAAAAATCTTTTGCCTTTAATCATTTGTGTTGGCTATGGTGCTTCAATTTAAACAATGTATCTATAAAATATAAGAATATTATCGCCCGTACATTAATCTAACTGTCGAACTACATATATTTTTTTGTACAATTCATGCACCATAGTTTTTTTACTCCTGAATAAACATGATTTGGATCGTCATGATGTATGTGGGATTTACTGATCCTGAAGCAATATCTAATTTTATGCTTTGAAAATGGTTTTACGATTAACGATTCACGGCCATTGTTATCAAATCAAAAAGTTTTGTAGTACAATAAAATTGAAATATTAGCGTTGCACATTACAAACACCATGTAGAATATCTTGCTTAATATATTATTCAAGGCTATTATATCTACCAGCTGTGTTGTAGATTCATGAATGATTTGTTATATGTGCCATAAAAGCCTTAATATGACTCAATTATTGATCAATGTTGTTTTAAACAAGACGGCTGACGGGTTGTCAATAGTTTATTTCAACGAGAACTGGTCGTAAACCATTCGTACAACCTCATTTCAGACAGGATAAAGAAATAATGATAGGAATATTATTTAGTTAGTCGCTCTTCTTGCAAATTTTAAAAATTGAAACAAAATTTGCCACTTCACCTTACTGTTTGATTAATGATTTTTCAATGTCTGTACATTCAAGCGAAATATTTATAAATTATATACACTACACGTATGGGTAATTTTGTTTAAAATAAACAATCTCTCCCAATAGCTGCGAGATAATATTTACTTCACATCTTTTTTTGTAACCATGTTCGTTACCGATGAGAAACATATGGACTCCATCGGCGTGCGGTGGACTTCTCACTATCTCTATCTCACAACCTAATTTGGGTATGAGCAAGAAGGATACAAGAGCATGCGCCGCCTGCCCTTGCATCTCACTTGCACCTTCACTTTGCGTGTGATTGAGCGAGAAAGAGACAAAGACACCGCACGCGCCTGATGGACTCCTAATGAAGCTCATCTTAACAGAAGCTGCTCATCGGAACTGTTTCATACTCCGTCGCGCAACCTCCCTTTCTCGCAGATAGTAAAGATGGGACTAAGACAGGACTAGTGGATAACCAATCGATCTTGCTACACCTCGTTTTAAGGGTTTGGATGCATGGGAGGGAATTTTAGACATCACGGATATCCATGCCTAAGAACATGAATCAATAAATCGATTTAAGAAGCTTCCCATACTGGTATTCGAACACGTAAACACCGCAACTGAAAGCAACGAAATATATCGTGCTTTGTATTTTGTTAACATCGTATTTAATTTTATACCATTACAGTTCAATATAAACAATGATTACAACTCAATTCCGAAAAATATATTAATGTGACAGTTATATCAAATGGTACAATTTATCCTCTCGTACAACTTAACACACTCCCACTTGCAATAATGAAAATGCTCACAAAGCGTTGCTTAACTCAATTATTGCTACATCAATTTATGTTACATTGATCCTCAAAGGCTGTAAATAAATTGGCGTCATCACATTAAATGATGAAGTTATTTGCGGGCCACGCCACAAGATGGCAGAGCGATAACCCTCGCCTGACCTCCGCCTATTTCTTGGGGCCCTGTGTTGTTTCTCTTATTAGGTTCTCATGAGTTTGGAATATTAACATTATAATTTCTTAATAGCGTAAAATCGTAATCCTCAATCCCTGTCAAGGTGTCTCCTATGTAATCGCAATTATCTTATAACGAATCTATTTAAGATTCATGTTATTTTTTTGACTAAGCGGCTTATGCTAGAGCTATGAGATGTTGTTTTAAATATTCATTTTTCTTTTCATTCGGTCATCAATCAAAGTTCAAATACATATTGAAAAAAACATCCCGAAGAATTAATATGATTCAACTCGCCACTGAATAATTTCATATCATTATCAAAACATGAAAATTTTCTCTTTATAAAAATTGCAAACCCTCAGTATTGAAACTTTTGTGAACTAATTAATATAATCATCTTAGATCATATTTTTCGACGATTGGAATAAGAGTGTTTGAATAAATATTTTTTTTTTAAATTGTGAGCTCGATGTGTACTGCTCGTGTCCTGAGATGCAACGCTCATTGTAAACCTTTTACATGCCGTAAAGTATTAGTATACCAATACACGATCCTTAAATGACATATTTTAACGTCAAATAAACTTCTTAAGATTGCTGTATTATTCATAACATTAAACAGTCATGTATTATTATTTCAAGACATTGTTTTACAGTATGTTGAATATCATTTAAAACACTACTCTGGACAATAAAATGAGTGTCATGCAAAGCTCGTATCGATGCTCATTTTGTATGACCGGTGTGGCGCGGTTGCATACAGAAAGCGCATAACGCGATTGAGACACATGAACTGTTAAGTCGAGAGCGCATTCCCATTCCTCGTCTCTCATAAAAATGCCTATTTTAATAATGCTTTTAAGCAAAATGCCATATCAAATTTTGGAAAACAGCTCATTGTCAAGTATTAAAGAAAAATCTGATGAAACATCCAACATCAAACTTTTGATAAATTATGAAGGGTTATAAATAATTGAACTTTGTGTTAGATAGTATTCACTTGGTACACTTTAACTTTCATATCGACAGTTTGCACTTTGGATTAGATAGTCTCAACTTAGTACACTCAATCTTTGATTTTAATAGCTTCCACTTAGTCACGGATTCTTTTAATAAAGTTAGTTAAGTTGTAGTAGGTTATGTTAGGGTTGGTCTGGTTTGGTTTGTGTAATGTATTCTAATCCGTGGAGCAAAGACCTAATATAGGACAGAAGAATAGGTGACATTTTATTACAGCTTCGTGCAACTATCGATTTCAAAGTGTGAGTATTTATATTGAGTGAAAACTATTTTATCTATGTGAACATATTTTTTCGTAAGTGTAATAATTATAATATTTTTTATTATGTGGGATCACTTTATTTTTAGTGAAAGAATTTGTTTTTTGTGGAATATATTTGTTATAAGTGAAAACTATTTTTTTGAAAGTGAATATAATCTAAAAAAAAGTGCATTTAATTGTAAGCCAATTATGAATGCTTCAAAATAATATTCTGTGTTAAATATACATTTTATATTTAAAGCATGAAAAGTAATGCTGTCTTAAAAGGCTTTTACTGGGATATCAATATCACGTAAGCTCCATACGTAAAACTGCGCACAACTTTTAGTTGCACCATATATGGGTTTCTTTAAAGTTATAATCGCTAAGTTAGATGAGATCAATCTTATATCTTCACGTTTACGTGCTTGAAGTTGAATTTTTTACTTTATAAATCATAACGAAATATTCAGTTGTACTTGTTTTTTTGCGTTGTTATAAATAATCCTTCATTATTATTATAGTATGAAATATTATTATTATATAATTGTAATAATATTGCTTAATTATTACTTAGGCCTGTTTATGTTTTGCGAAAAAAAACTTGTTTAATATTACGCATATACACGGTTAATACACACATGTTTTCACGTTTAATTGTAGGAAATAATGCATAGTTTTACTCGATTCTTTTTTTTATATTCATGTTATCATTTTTGATGTAACGTGGACTAGTTTTAATTTTTCTATAATATTAGTTGTAGGTATCTATCTAGTTATGAAAAATAAATGTTTTACTTAGTTAAGTCGAAAAGTTTCCGGTCTAAACCGGACCCTTGTTAGAAATAGTTTTTACGATATAAGTTGAGATTATTTTTTACTGGTATGGAAAAGTTAATTAGCCGTTCCAAAAATGTATTGAAATAAATGGTTATTATCAGGCGCGGCTCGTCCATATGCACTGCGGAACTGCAGCACCCCCAAGCAAGTTGAGAAAAATGTAATATTATTATGTACTTAAATTCATATATATTATATGAAAATATCACTATTATTTAAGCGTGTATTAAGCTCGCCCGCGCACCGATACATCCAATTATAATCATACACCGCGGTACTAATATCAGAAAGTGAGGCATCTTCATGATTTTGTGCAGTATGGTTTTCCCTGGAATATGCTCGAGTGGTTGAAGGAGATGCGCGGGAGGGGGGACTCGCAGCTAGATGTTTGATCTGAACTGCGAATTTTACAGTATTTCGTGTTCTGCATTTGTCTAAATAGAAGCGATATTTTTCAAAGAAAAAAGACAGATGAATCAATTTTATAATGAAGTAAAAATACTCGTAATGTTTAATTTTAAATATTTTGATGTTAATAGTAAAATATAATCCAAATAACCATTTTTTTATTTTTAATCAACCGCAGCACCCCCAGATATCCTATCCATTAGCCGCCACTCGTTATTATATCGAATAATAAAAATGATTATCTGATTTTATTACCTCTTTTTACCATGAGGTAGGAAACTTTTGGACCTTACTTGAACGGATAATATGACACGGCCCAATCTTATTTGGTGTGCCACAGCCGCGAACTGTGTCAGAACTGTACTCGAATCATCTCACCAAGATAATTTTTGCAGTGATAATAAACGACACAATTGTTTCCATATTGTGTTTTTTTTTTATTGTTAATTCTTAAGTGTATGTAATAAACTAACTGCAATAAATATGACTTTGACTGAACTGTCGTGTTTTGACTGAAGCAAAAAACATCATTATCGTCAACACGCTAGATACAAATCGGAGCTTATGAACGATTACAAATTTTGCAATAGCTAGTCACTGGACTGCTATCAGAACAATTATAATTATAAAGCTAATGTTTCCCGTTTTGTACGTTATAGTTCCAGCTTTCAGCATCCACGTTTATTTTTTGACGTTCATTACTGGTCCATATCATTGTTGTTTAAACAACGTTATTTTTTAACTGAATTGATTTCTGTCATACAACATACTTAAATCAATAAGATAAGATTACGTTCGCCTAAAACTTGGAAAAGAATTAAAATTAATAATTTATTACTAAAAAGTGAGAATAGTCTTACTGAACAATGACTGAATTATACACATTAAATATTTTGTATAATATTTCGTCTGTTTATTAAAATAACTCAAAAAATGTATCTTTGTATATTATTATTATAATCAGATAACAATCAGATTTTGATTAAGCCATTAGTAAATGCATTAAAACAAAAAAAATACCTAGCAAAAATAATAATTATTAAATCATCTTATTTTAATTGGTTGACCTGCTTCCACAATTTTACTACTGTGTATCACTATATTTTTCCAATTAATACTTAGTTAAAACAAATTTTAATATACATAATAATATATGTGCATATAATTTTATTCTTATTCTTTGAATATAATTTTGTAGGGTTTTTCTTAGCTTTAACAATTGTAATATGAGCACGTGTGTATAATTTTGTATTAATTAATTAAAAAGGTTTTACTTTTAGGTATGAATTGCTTTATTACATTTAAGAATGGTAATTTTTCATATTTTTTCAGTACAATTTATTATACTACTTCAGTTAAACCTGTTGCCCATTTGGAGAAGAATGGGCTTAGAATAATAACGTGAATCATGAATCAAATTACTTTTTCGGTATGACGTAGGAATAAGAATATAAATATTTATTTAATTTTCTTTTTGAAATCTCATTTCTTCTGAAATGTTGTCACTTCAAGTTTTGATTTCACAGCATATTATATCAATTCGATCGCAACGAAATCTTATATCGAGCTTACATCTATAATTATTATATTGAATAAAGAGGGTTGTGACTTGTGACATTTAGGTTTTCCCAGATATCAGCAATCGGCAGAAATTCTCTTCTTTAATACAATAGTCTTATTGGAATGTGGTGGCTAAGAGTTCTGTATGGTGACAACTTCTTAAAGTTCTCTTTCGTTTAATCTATTGTAACCCTCGAACCAATTATTATTTATATTCTTCTCGCATTTGGCCAAATTCTTGAGCAATTAAAAAAAACAGCCACTGAACGTTAAGTCTCTTAAACCAAAGATTTAAATCGTAAATTGGTGAATGTTTCCATTTCTTTTAAAAAGAGGTACTGGGAAATTAGACAAAATACTTGGAGTATATATTATCGTATCGATGTAGAATCATTTATGGTGTTCGTGAAATTTGCGGCTTTTCCTTACACGCTGCGTATTACATCGGATCATACAACTTGTGCATGTGTAAATACGTGATCAAAATTATCCATACGAAATCTGCATGTACATGTTGCCATATTGGAAAACGCGCAGCCGAGACCTCTTTATCAAGGTCAAAGTTAGCGATTAAGTTTTCTGCGATGAAAATGATGCCATCTGTCGTAATCAATTTGAAAACAGTCTATCAGGCACGTACTGTCGATAATTTTATTTGCTGTGCGGCGAGGGTTAAACATGCACTAGGATTGGTACACTAGCGCAGTGAAATTCAACATTTTTGTCATCTTATTACTTTCTATGATATAAAGGTAGATGCTGAACCCATCCTCTAATCAAATCATTTCTTGGACCGATTGGCCACTCTGTCTTGGTGGCTAATAAGGCAAACGGTGAAGCAAAAAATGCTTCGTCATACGGAGAGCGAGTATACACAAATTCATAGAAGCTTTGCGTTTATATACAATCTACAGGAAATGATTTTCTCCACACTAAAGGGCAAAGCTACCGAGTCTTGAACAGTTGCTCCTGAGACAATCTCGGTCAAAAGAATAAATATGTTTATACGCTTAATGTTTGCATCTCTGCCAGATATTACCGTTTAAAATTAACCAATTGGAAATTATTCGGGTCGGAGGGGGGTAAGTAATGATGCTATTTTCATTTAATACAGTTTCCAAACGGAAAATAGCGACGAAATTAAATGAGAAAGTTTGTCGGACAATTTTATTTCATACATTTTCTCTAATAATTGTCAGAATTATCGAATAACTAGTGATGATTTAATTCATATGTGGACAATACGTTGCAAAATATTTTATTTCTTAATGCCCATGTGCGTTAGTTGAATCTGCATAACTGTGCAATTTTCATAGTAGTCGACAAATAATGCAGTTGTTCCCAGCATTCATTTAAGTTTTCTGAAGAGTTGGTAACCATCTGTTTTATATACAAAGCCAGTTTACTATAGCGCTGACATACAGTTGCATCTTTGATTGAACGTTGTCGAAACAATTATTGTACCATAATGAATCTATTATATTTATAGTCTAAAAAATCTAACCTTTTTTTTATCCTGATTATTTTGCTTAACTCACTTATAATATATTTCTTAGTAGTAAGCGATGTTGAATAAATATTTATGTAATTGAGGTAATTCATTTCGAACTATAATTTGAGTTATTTAGGAAACAATATACTTACCTAAAATGGCCGGACAACCAAACTGACAGGTTAGTTATTATTGCCGAAAATATTGCGAACTGACAACTTATCGTGGTTAACAACTACTGTTTTTCAACTATTTCATATCTTAATTTGCATCTATCGGGATATCCGTTGTACGTGTCCCCCATTGCCAATGCTGCAATTAACTCTCTCGAGATGCCTTCGGGTGCACAGTGCGCCATGCACCTACTGCACAATGCATTATTTATTAAAAGATATTTGCATTGCTGTCAAGATTGAATGTTGCAGATTCTAACGCCGATTCTAATTGCAGCATTTGAATATCTGAACAAGAGATAAAAAGTTACTTTCGGTTTATTTGATTCTCTTTCTCTTATTGCGTACCAGGCTAGTGGAGTCGGTCTACATAAAAAGCTAATCCCCTGCTTAGCATGAGAGATGGTTGCATAATAATAACACGTTAGTTTATCCTTAAATGAAAGTTAGATGGAGAGATCGCTCCGTGGCTTCATGTAAATTTACATACGTGTGTGACTCCATTGCTACCTTTAGCGAATCATTAGAGCGGACCTTCATACTTTCATAATGTCAACGGTTTATATTATTTTAACATTATATACATGTATCAAATAGATTTTGTGTATTTATCTGATTTTCTCTATATTTCTGGAATATAGTAATTCCAATATGTACACGTGTATGCTTATTTTTAATGGCGGTACTGAACGTTATGAAGGTTACTGAAGGTTATCCTAGTTATCAAGGCATCATTATTTTGAATATTAATCACACAAATGTTTTTGAATCCTAGTGACTGCTGTAAATTTACCCTATATTCTAATAGAAGTACCTCATTTGAAATAAATTAATAGAGCCGTATTGTAACATGATTCAACTGCTAGTATTATTGCCAACATCAAAACTATCCTAATTATTTTTTACAAATAAAACACAATTTGTCTTGCACTTCTTTCACAAAATGATCAAAATGGTTTCGCTCGTGGCAAGTATTATCACCTAGTACAAAACAAATTGTGTTTTATTTTGAAAATACAATTCCTTTCCACCAAGAATCGCCAGGTTACACATTAAAAGTCATCTTCATTAAAATGTCTCCAACGCCTAAACGCCTCCGTATTTTCTTCTCCGACTTTCAATCATGATTTATTTTATCATTGAACAAAATATTTTCTGTGTCTTTGCATTCACCTCGTTAATTCTGCACAACCCAGAACTGAATCGGAGTAATTTCAATAGGTCTTACTAATATTATAGCGGTATTTTTTATCCAGAAATAACAACTTATCCAGAAATATACTGAAAAGATCAAAAGCATGTAATTGTGTAGTCCGAATTTATATTTATCGGAGGAGCTCCAAGTTATATCCTCGTCCACCCGATAAGAATAGAATCTCGTTATAATGGGCGTTTCATATACCACAACAGATTTTAATTGGTTGCCATGCCTGCCCCAAGAGTATTTATTCGCACTAAAGTTTCTTTAAGATACAGAATGGCTGGGTCTCGGTGATGCTTCGAAAATATGAGTGTGGTTTAAGTTTTTATTTTTTTCCTTTTGGAAATCATTTGAGCTTTCAATTCAAATATGTAACGTCGTTAAATTGTACTGTGCAACTATTCTATCGGCCCATACAAAAGTATGTATTTAATTTAGCATTCTGAATGGTTAGCCAAACCTTTTTATCATAAACTATCTTCTCATTGCTAAAATAAAATCTATCCTTATATTTGAATGAATACGGGTATTATTATAGTCCCAGACGTATTACTATTTGTGCGCGCTTACCTTTCTTAACCCCTAGTGTCGGTTGGAGTCGTTTGTTGCCAATTAGATTAATTGAAATATGTCATTTCAACCGTAAACCATTGACAGAAAACAAAAAAGGCGTTGTGTAATTATTGCCGATGCATTTTTACATGGTTGCATGGCCAATTATTTTGAACTCACTAACGGAAATATTCATTCATCATTTTGTAATCATTTCATAATACTCATACCTCCTCACCGACCTCCGATCCAATCCTGCATAGAATGATGAGCTAATTACAAATCCTTTGCCAATCACACCCTGTTTTCCAAAACCTCAACGGAGAGAGAGTGATGAAACATTACCTTTGATATGTTCAAAAAGTAGTCTATGTTATGCTACACATTGCATGCATATGTGGTTAAATATGTGATTTTTTCGTATCGGACATTTCGTATGCATAAGAAAAATAATAAACCAAATCGAGACAACTAAATTTTAACCCGCATATCATTCAATTAGTTTCAACTTCACTAAAAAACGACGACATTAAATTTGTGTATAATTCAGCTCTGTGCACGTGCGCAGATGGGTGATATTCTAAAACAGTTGGTTGGCAAACTTTTATCGTGAATATCGAAAGTGAGGTTCGGTCGCAGTGCAATTTAGTTGTCGCACTTGCCATTTCCGTGATATTTGATACAGAATTAAATATGGTAATCAAGATCATTTGCCTTGTTCCGCATTGTCTCTCACTTTTGTTAGATACTCCGACTCCACATTGTCTGTGTAATTATGGCGAAACCCCTTCATTCACACTTCTTTTCCATTACATGTATTGTTGTTATTATCACATCAACTATTCTCTACCATGTTAATCGCAATTATAGTATTTGCCTATTTTTTCGACCATGCCACGTCCAATGTTGTAAATATAGACTCCTAATCTCAAGAGAAGTTTGGTTGCGAGAACTGGTTGAATTCAGTGGCTTAAACTCTCTTTTTGTAGAAAGAGAAGATGTATGAATTGGGATAAGATAGGATTTTAGCTAATCACTCTTGCTGCACCTCGTTTTCTTTTAGGATTGGTTGTGTGGATGGAAATTTTTAGACATCACATACATCCATGCATTTTTCGAACCCAACTCCATAAATCGATTGAAAAAATAAATTGTTCCTACCGAATTCGAACCCGATGATACTGCAACCGAAGAGGATGACGCTGACCACTCAGGTACATGCCTGACTATTAAAAAATACAGAGAAAAATTTTAAAAATAGTCAAAATAAGCTACTTAGGACATGAGTTAGTTTTCAAATCATTAAGTAATTCAATTTCTACATTCTACGACTGTTGTGGTGCGCATTTATTTTAGTAAATATTTGTTTGTATTGTTTTATTTTTCATAAATTTCATTTATTTCAAAAGAATGTTTTTTCTTTAATACATTATACAGGTATTCACATGTTTTTATAAAAACAGATTATCTAGAATTCGAAATAACCTCTATACATAAACATTGGACTCAAAAACTACATTTTCAATTGAACACTTTAATAATGCAAAGATCACGGACAAAATTTATTCTCATTGTAAAGTTGATCCACAAATCTCTTCATCAAATTTTCGTTTGATTAATAATGCCCTGCTTTAAATCCCAGCTTAAATTTGACCTTTCTAAAATGTATAAGTAAGCATTATAAATCAAAAATAACTCAGAATCGACCTTTGCTTTTAACAATTTTGTTTGACAGAAATTGATTTAAAGGTAACTTACAATCTGTTATCATTTGTTTGATGGTTTCATTACTTAGATTGAACTACTTTTAAATGCAATTTAAATGATAAGTAACTTAGAAAGCTTCTAACGAGCTTTAAAACATTCACTTTTACTTCCATTCTTGCTATTTAAGCTTTTATTAATAGTATTTCTTTCTTTTCTTTTACAGGTAAGTGAATTTGAGCTTGAGACGAAACAAATGACCAATTCATTTCCAACTTATAATCTTTCAAGAATGATTGTAGTAAGTAAAGAAAGTTTTTTTAGATCTTATTTAACAAAGATGCAACTTAATTTTACTGTGGGTTATAAGCTATCTATATAGACTATTTTTTCGTTGTATTAGTTTGATCTTTCGTCAGTTTTTTTCTTATGTCTGTGTAGTTTCTTCTTGTTAAATTCGATGGCAACAATAAACAAGAGTTGTCTTCTCTTTCTCGCGACATAAATGAACTTAAATTGAGACAAACGTCAACGAAATCCAAACAAAAATCAATATCTCTATGTCACCACAGAGTAACCAACTTTGTGACAGCTGATTTTTTTGTCATTTAGACAGTGGAATTGTGACAATTTTTTAGAAACACTGATGTAATACGATGCGACATGTGACATGCGATATATTTCCTGAACTGATGGAGGCCACATTGTAGCCCGTGGGCCGTTTATTGGACGCCTCTGCACCGTAATGGTTAAATTAATATTGAATATATTTATGATAATTATTGTTGATCTTCCTAATGTAACAGAACTGTTTTGCTGCCGACTGTAGTATCTTTGAGTCGCTTAATAAAATTATTCGATTTGCATTGCTTTATTGGGATGTGAAAATATTTACTTTTTAAATTATTATTATCCGATATCAATCGCCTCTCAAAGATCATACATATCATTAGTATATTGTTTAATATAATTAATAGGTTAATGGCTGCGGACTCATATATGAGTTCTACGTCATACATTCTATTATATTGAAAAATTATTAGGCTATAATCGAGGTTGATTTCAAATGTCAACAAAAGATGGTGGTATACACATCAATGCATTATTTAACAAAACAAAAAATATTTTTACCACACAGTTTTGTAAAACTACCCTTAGGTGGTACACGGTTACTTTTACTCTCTGGTAGTATTGGATATTTATTATTAACAGATTGCGTAGTGATTTATTGAATGGGCCATATGACATTTTTTATTGTGCTCGAGTCATTATGATAACCGTGTCCTGTCCCGAGGTGACTTGTAACATCTGCAACAGGGATTATATGAGAAGCAGGGATTTTTTAGTAGATTTAAGTTTTGTTCACTAAACTACATAAGTATGCGATCCACAAATATAGAACCACTGCTCTAACGGTATTGATTTATGCGACGAAGTATCTGGAAGCAATCAAATCAAATTTGGTTAAGATATCTCAATTGGTTTACAAATTTAAAAAAAAAATGCGAAAAAACATGCGGCCATTAAGCTGTTTTAATATACAAGTCTACGTCAGATACATTCACCTTACAAATAATCATATTCATTGGACAAATCAACTATAATTATAATTTCTTTCTAGGGCCAAAATGAACAACGCCCACCCACAATAAATACCTACATAACTATGAATCATTCTGACGAAGTTTCTTATTTACATAAATTATAAATTAAAATGAATATTCATATTTTAAATAACCTTGGTATGTCAATTTCACGTAATATTATAAGTACTAAAGCATCAATCACTCATACCAACTTAATCACTCAATCTTAAATTTGACACATTTTAATGAAATATAAATGAAATAATATTAAATGTAACTAATTCTCTGAAACAGACTTGATTTTGGTTTAACACAGTTAACATATGAAACTGCTTAATATTTTTCGAACCACTGGATTAATAAAACCACCCATCGCAATTAGAGTTGCTATGAGCAAATTTGTAACTATTGATAGTGCACTGATTGCGTGGTAGGTGAGATAGACAGCTTGGAAAAGTTCAGGAAGATTTGCTTATCAATGTATTACATATCTGTCTATAGACAAATGATGATAACCCAAGATCCGACACCTGTTTTTCCTCTCAAGCAATTCTTGGTTATGCAAAGTGGCTCCACTTTCAAGGTATTTCACCATGGCCAGTTGAATGAATCGCCATGTTTAGCTGGTGCAGAATGTGATTTTGGGATGACTAGTAATTCTTAAGCACATGTGTACGTTAAAAACCAAATCTTGAGTACCTGCCCTTGATACTCTAGTAGTAATTATTTGAAAGCACTAAACTCTTGTGCGTTTAACTTTGAATATCCTGGCAATATAAAGATTCGGTAGATTATCACCAAGCTTATTAAATAAATCATGAACTATCTTCATTTATCAATAGCGAGAATTGAACATTGTAGGATTTATAAAAGCTTCACAATACATATCTTGATAAGCCGAGTAGATTAACATCCGTTTCAATATCATAATATAAATGACTCAACACGTATATAATTCAGTTGGTACTCCATAACACGTTTCAAATTAAATATGTAGCTCATATTACAAATTACAGATAAAAATAAACGACACTGCAAACCTTTACTTCATATTCCATAACACAGTGTAGCATAATAATATATCTATCAAATTTCGAACCAAATAATATAAAAATATTTCTCTACCATAAATAACACTACTCATACAATCACTATAAAATTGATCAATGATCCTAATATCAATAATTCATAATAGTTACAAGCTACAGCGACATCGAAATTCGTAAACCTTCATAAAATTCAATGCAATTTGTTATTTTCCTGCCGTGTTGTAATCCTGTGGCTATCAATTCGTCTTTGAAACTAGTTTTAGGGCAGCCCGTATCAATTTGTATTGACCTTCGATATAATATTAATAGTGACATGTTTTTTGGTCGACACATACCTGATTTTAAACCTTGACCAACAGAGTTTATTAAAAAACAACTTGATGCAAAGAATATGTATATTTTTATTTTTTTTGGCTTTATTTTAATCGATTAGTCTTTGATCTCTATCAAACACATCGATCTTCCATGTCCACATCCAACATTTATTTATAAATGAATTATTTTGCTTGGCCCCTTGAGGTTTTTTTTTTTGTTTCATTCTACGGGTAACCTTCTGTTAAATGAATATATTATTTAAACTGGTTCAAAACCATCGCCATTATCCATGAGAGACATTCCAAATTATAATACAGAACATGGGGTCCCGTAGAAAACTCTGGGATTCCGTCTGTGATTCAAATCGCTTATTAAATATTTATTTTATTTATTATTATATGTATTAATTTTCCAACATACATTTTGTATCAAATTGCGTGGTCTTTTTGTAATAATTTGTATCCTAAGGCTGTTCAAAATGGTTCATATAGCGATGACGGTGACTGCGTACCTCTTCTCGCCATCTTTAATTTTTCGTAAATTAAACGTTATTATCTAAGAAGAATTTTTTATTTTGCACTATAGGCATTTGAAGATTTCAAAACTTTTGTGGTTAATCCAAAATAAGTCTGGATGCTTTTTAAGGTGTTAACTGCTAATTCTTTGTGGAAAGACATTATATTTAGGCTATTTGCTTAGTGCATCAGTAATATCATTAAAATTCTTTGCTCAGTTCATGAACTTTTAATATAGCTATATTTGTGATTTCAGATTAGTATTTATTGATTTGTAAAAGGTCCTTAACATTTTAATTGTTGAATATTTTATTTGGTTTATGTATAGTTTGTTTGGTAATCAGTATTTTTTTGTCTTGGTTCATGAACCAATTGTTTTATATACCTTAATTTTTAACATTCAATTTTATGTAAATAGGCCTATTATGTTTGTATTTTTATAAGTTGACAATGCTCGTGATTAGCGAAACCGGTCCTGATCATTATAAACCTGTGGAAGTAGTAAAAAAGAATTGTGTTTTATTTTTAAAAATGTAAGTCTAGATGCATTAACTATTGCTTTATATATAACTAGTACTAAAAAATGAATAGAAAATGTGCATTAATAATCTTAAAAGCACAATCATATCAGATTTGTGACAGTATTTCAGTTAGAGTGTCAAATAATGATCATTGAGCCTAGCGTGGAAAATTAGTAATGTTTACTTAAATAAACGAACATTAAAAAACAAAGTTCAAAAGCTTATGAAAAATACATTACAACCACGTGGGATTTAAAAGTAAATTAAATTAACTGAACTCGCTTAAAATATGAGTACCAAAACCAATTAAAAAGAAAATGTGTTTCCTAATACACTATATTTATAATTCTCTGCTCAGTATAGTAATATTTACAATGTATTTACATAAATATATCCTTTATATGTATACAATCGCGAAGAAACTGAAGAAATGTTAATGAGTAAACTATTCAATTAAAATTTATTACCATGCTTTTAGACAGCAAACTGGTTTTCTTGTGTAATTATCGATGCTCAGATACAAACTTGAAAACTGTTTATAGTGGTCATCGCAATATTCAGTATTCACACGAAATAGTAAAGTGTTTTTGAATGTAAAAAAACATTTACGAAAAAGAGATTTACATATTATTACTGTCAGTAATCATTTGACATGTTGAATCGTGTTGACGTCGTTTGTATATTTGAAAAAAAACAAACAACAACTTCAGTGGCATTCTTGTATCATGCCTGATAATTAAATAAACATTCAATAAAGTAATGTAATTCAAGGTTTTTTTGTAAAACCTTTTTATACAGTCATTTAAAGAACACACAGAGGTTGGAATGTCAAAAAGGCGTAAGAAACATTTTGGCCTCTTGTCAAAACAGCGCGTGAGCCAATGAAATTTTTTTTTAATACTAAGCACAAATCATTTCAGGAGTTCGTTAAGTAAATATTTGTTTCCAATTTACCTTCCATATTTTTAGACACATTTGCATTTTACAATTCTAGTAATTTTATGATTTAATACAAATAAATCTCTTATTAGCCAGACGAAAGAAACCTTCTTTATGTACAAAAAATGATCGCGTTTTTATTTTAAATTCTTTGCTCAACTTAATTTACCCGAAACTTAAATACTTTTGGCAAAATAATATTATACATGCCACTATTATATATTATTATGTTTATAATAGAAAGAACGACATTGGAAAAAAGATTTACTAAATGTTCGTATCTGTATTTTTTTTTCATTGTCTACCGCACGCTTACTTCACCGTAAAAATATATACTTTCAATAATATACTATAATAAATAGAAAATCAACGCATTTTTGAAGTTACTTTGTCATATTGATACGTCACTGGGTATCGTCGGCAAAGCTGGATTAAAATGACGGATAATGCCTAATTTCTGCACGAATGTTTAAAACGTATATAGTTGGAAACGAGTTGTTCGTAATTTAATAAATTCATCACACGTTTCGCGCCCAAACTCACACACACAAGGCTGATAGTAATATACTTTTGCCAAATCTAAATCAAGCTCTTGAATGCTTAAAACCGACAATACAATTCAACAAAAATACATGCTGTTACATTACCTTTTGCATAGATTATTGTTTATGAGATATGTTACATAATATTGTAATGATGAAATAATCGTGGTTTTAGTTATATGTTGCAAAATGTTTTACTTTCAAGCTCTCTGAAACTCGAATGTATTCTTTTGTTCACAATTATAATTTTTACGACATTTAAACCTTACATTGCTTAATTCAAAGCATTTGATGAATGCACAAATATAAAATTTGTAGAATAGAATCAGTTAATAATGCTCATGATGAGCGAGGTCCTGATCATTATAAAAATGTGGAAGTAGTACAAAACAAATAGTGTTTTATTTTTAAAATATAAAGACTTTCCAACAAGAATTGACAGTTTAACTCCTTAAAAGTGAATAATAAAAATACAACGAAAACAGTAGTTTTATTTGGAATAATAATTTATATTAGTTTAAATGTTCTTTATTAGTATTGCAAAAACCATAGCAGAATGGTATCGCTTTGTGCTTCCATTCTTCAGTCCGCAGTTTATATCCACAATTGGACATTTACGTAAATATATAACTTATTCAATATGTAAATTTACGAATAATTGGTTTCAGTGATGTTTTCAACCCATCCGCAATTGAATATATTTACTAACTTGATTAACTTAAATATTTATGTTTTTGAAATGATCCACATGGTTGGACAGTAGGGATTTCAACTCGAATGTTATCGAATATTCCACTCTTTTTTAACTATTCGAATATTTGGGCAACTATTCAAATAGTGTTCGTAAAAAGAAATATGTTACTAAGTCGACGAAAGATCACATCACAATTTCTCCAGATTTCAAAACAATAAAGAATATTCTAGGTAGTGGTTTTTTTTCCTTCACTCAACGCAGGCGCTTTCAATATCTTACCATAATACTTGAGTTTGCCGTATGACTCGAGACTAAAAAAAATCTCTAAACATGCCGTGGCTTCAGTAATTGAATAAATACCGTTGCAGTAATCCGACGCAGCTGAAAATCTTTTATATTGTAGTACAATTGAACGCTATTGGAATGTGTATTCGTATAATTTTATGTTATTAATTATTCGAATCAAATTATTAACAGTATTGTCATAATCGAATATGTTCGGATATTCGCTTAGTTTCAGTTTTACTATTGGATATTCGAATAGTTCGAATCTCTAGTGCACACCGTATAATATAAAAAAACACATCTTGTATTTTCGGAATTCGTAAATAAGAAGTTTTCCTGAATGACATATCCTCCACAATTATTTTTTAAATCTCTCTCTTCAAGATACGAATGTGCTTAATTACTCAATACCTTACTATTATAAAGCAAAATCCAAGAATTCTACAATACTAAAAACAAATATTGCATCACATCTAAGTTATGCGAATGTACATATTTATTTAAATACAAACTACTGTAAATTCGTAACCAGTTTAGTGTCGGCAATGTCGACATCCTTTTTGTCATGCGACGTTTACTTTTTTAATATCCCACTACTAAGACCATTATCGTGTCTCATCTTTTACCATATTCATCCAAAGGCAAATATTGCAGATTTATGAGCGGTTACGTATACAATAGATTGATTTCATTACGACCCACGCATGTACAAAATTCATTTCTATTGTTACAGTCGAAGAAGTCGTTTTTTATATAATATAATGCCTATGTTCCTCTTTAAAACATGCACAAGACATTTAATTATACAATATAACGAACATGCTATCTTTCTTAGCAATAATATTTTGTTTCGATCGTAATATCAGCTACTCTAATTAATCAATCATTGAGTACCTATTTCTAGTTGACAAATCACAAAAGAAAAATTAAATTCTATGTTTCAAATTATGATACAGTCTTTAGAGATCTAGTGACAGATGCTTTAGGTTTCCATTAATGTGTGCTGTTGTAAATTCATCATTCCCTTCATATAATTATATATTATCTACCAAATTTTTCACTAAATTCGACACTGTTGAAAAATGGCATAATATTGCAGCACTTATCGTTGTGAAAATATTCGTGTAAAATGACTAACATTTTCTATTTTATAACATAAAATATTTAAATATCTTAGTCAGGGTGGATGGATGACCTTCAACACTTTGACTGAAACCGGTTGATTCATTTCATTGTTTTCATTCATTTTAATGTATTTATATTAAAATTAACTTATTTTTAGTGTGGCAATTTTAGATTACAGGCAAATGATTGCAGCCTTCCTACATGACAAGGTGCCTCGCCCTTGATTTATATCAAAATTCAATCAAATCGTTGGATTTCACAAGAGCAAACAATTGTGCAATACAAGCGATTGCTTTCCAGTTATAAATGAAAATGTCGAACGCAACTGCTAACCCAAGTTTGACTTGTCATGATATAAATATGTGCATATAGAAAATCAAAAAATTCAACAGACGATTTTGCTTTTCATGAACACATTGTCTTCCAAAGTTAATAAGGCTAATTTATATTATTCAATTATTGTGTTCGGTGTCTTACTCTTGTTGCCAATCACAGTTTTTATTAGTGTACCTTTCAGTTCGATTAGTTTAAATGTGGTTTTACAAGCATGTCCAGTATGCTACCTGTGCATCAACAATATCTACACCATCATGGCTATAAACATGTAGATGCGATGCCCATAATAATAATGCACGTATTTTAATCTTTTTACTACACATCCTCCAGTCGAATGAGCAGGTCCTTGACTTGCCGTTTATTGAAATTTACACATGAATATTAAATAACATCTAAAGTTGCTGTATCTCACCTCAACACACGGCTGTTTGAGTTTGACAAATCAATGTTCGATTTTTGAAATTTCTTCAGTCGCCCGCTTTGCCGCGGTCTAAATGGGTGTGTTTTTTTACATTGGCATAATCGTGTTTGACGTAACATCTGTGTTCGATTTTAAAATTGAAATAATTAATTGCCGCCATTGCTATTCTTGATTCGCGTTGTTTTTGCTGTTCAGTGTCTTAGAAAGTGGTCAGTAAGAGTTTTAAAAATTACATAAAAACTTGATTATACTTAATCAGTCGTGAGTGATTGCAATCAATAATTATTTTTCGCTTATTACAGATTTATGTAACTTGTCATAAACGTTTGACAATCCAATTAGATTGGCTAGTAGTGAAATGCTAATTATATAAAAGCAATTCGTTTTATTAATGTGTTTTTTTTTAATGTTGACGGTGGAAGTAATTATGTTGTATGCATGATTATGTTTCTACATTGATGATTTTTCAATGATCGAAGCCAATTTTGTTTTCATTCTATCGCAATTCTATTAGCGGTACTTGTACTCATCTCTATGACCATATATAAAATTATACAAACGTACAGAGAATATATCGTCGGCAGAGTGGCTGAAAGCGTTGAGTCGAAAATCGGGTGTTTTGAGTTATAATACAGTACGATAGGTAGTTTTCCATGTATTTTTTTACATAATTTGAAGTAATCAATATGAATTAAGTCACTTTCGTTCATAGTTATTAGTGGCAAAAAATTGTAAGGTAGATACATATTTAAATATAAGACTTCATTAAAAGTCGATTATATCAAACCTAGGTTTTCTTTTTACTTGTCACATTCTGTCACTATATCGACGATATAGTAAACATAACTATCATGCTATTTTACAACACAGCACCTCCCCACTTCTGATTATTTAAATTATCTACGGGTTAACGCGAAAACTTTTTTTATAAATAAAAACTATTTTAATTTTCATAATTATATTTCGATAATTAAATATTAATTATGAATACGGTAAGATAATTTTGTAATACCGAACAGATTGCCAAAAAATTCAAATATTTCCGAGTAATTTCATCTAGGTATATTATTCTCATTCCTGTTTTCGATTTGTCCACATGCTACGCTAAAATATCAATTAAAATACTGCTAAAGCACCGGCCAATAAAAATATAACACTGTGCCGCCTGACCACATACAATGTACCTGCATACTTAAATTAATGTATCATCTAAATTCCTCTCGCATACCGGTTTGTGCGGAAAACACAAGGTGACTCAATGAATAAGGAGAATTATTTTAATATTCTCATTATAGTGAAGATTGTCTGAGAAATCTATTCCTACCTGCCTCTGGTATGGTTAAATGCAGTCTTGAATAACCATGTATATACCTTTACTAACGTAGATAAGATTTGTAGATTGACCGAAACTATGTTTTTTTTTATTAAAACGAACAAACAAAAATGGAACAATCGTTATATCGACATTCGCGACGAAATAAAGTAATAGGTAATTCATTTTTAGTATTTTTTTAGAAGAGCGAAATGAAATGAAAAAATGGGAAACTCTTGATCGAAAATGAATAGATTGGAATTGAATATTATAGGATTCCTAGAAAATAATAAAAGCATTGATAGAAATCTATTATTATAAAATAACATTTAACTTGGCTCTCCTACAACAGGACCCAAGGTGAATTACTGTTTTTATTCGCAGTGGTTGTCAATATCACACGAAGAAAATTAACATAAATGTTTCATTTTAACAAGTGAAATAGTAAAGTATTTGGTTAAATGGGATTACTCTTGTAAATATAGCTGTTTCGGTATTACTCTGTTTCCAGAACTATGCCACATAATTCTTGTTTTGATATACCTCGCTTCATTTTACGTTTTTATAATTTAGTTCTGCCAAATAAATGACAATCCCGTCGATAAATAATACATATATATATAAAACTTCTACTATAACATCTACTATATATATATATATATATAACATATACTATATATATACTTATTTAACGGAGATTATTTAAAAACATGGCATCTGTTAATTACTTTACTTTATAAATCTATATGAATAGCTCACGCATTAGTGGCACCAATTGTGCATTCAGAGAATCATTATTTATTACTATTGTACGTACCTCATATTACATTAGATACGTTTAAATTCGAATCATATTATTTAATCTGCTAAAGTCAGCATTCTTAAAAATACTATTTGTGTATATTGTTTTATTTTTAAATAAGATGGCGTGCTTACAATTCGGTATACATTTTATATGCATCATTTTTCAAAGCAAAACCGTAATTGCTACTGTCAAATTTAAGCAACCACACATGTAATACATATTTAATACTAAACTAAAAATATACACCATTACCCACTTCGGTAATAATTATTATTGAGAATTTTGGTAATAAACAATTCATTCAACCTTTGAAATTATTTAGATCGGAGTATTTTTTTAGTATCGGCATTTACGCATTATTTTTGCACTAAGTATCATGATTGAACTAAAACTCGTTTCAACTTACTAGGTTATGATTAGAATAAGAAGCAATTCAAGGCCTCTTTTTCTCGAGCTAAAATTACAATAGTACTACACATGTAAATACAGACAATTATTCATTTCACTCAACAGAACGAAACGAAGTATGTAATTGTTTTTAAATGTATTTATGCTCATTTTAAAATATGTTTTTGAATATATATTTAGAAATTACAGTTCGTTATCGCAGCAAAATCTGTCAACATTCATTTATTTACCAATATGCATGTATTGACGGTCCAATCTGCAACTAGCTAAGGCCAACTGCATCCGTGCAAACACGTCTTCGCCCGGAAATATACGTCAAATGACACATTTTCTTAGAGTTTTAAACAGTATGTATATAAAATATGAAGGAGCATTGATATTGATCTGATCGTTCGTCATCCTATGTTTTGGAGTGGGTATTGAATATGCATACGAAAATGACTCAAATATCATAAAACGTTTTTAAAAAATCAGCCTATAACATATACAGCTCTGCTATTATTCCAGAGAGCCGATGTCCAGATTCTTAGCATCCATATTATTTGTTGATAAAGAAGCCTGTATTCATTTTATGCATATTACCTTATTCAATATACTTATGTTATGATAATTTTACCGTTAAGGATGAATTTATTCTGATATATATGAAATAAATAAAATGTTTGTCAATAACTATATCTTAGTATTCAGAGTTTAACTGAATGTTTCCGTGTGTGTAAAAAAGTGAAAATGAAGTGTTTTAACCTTTGAGCAGTGAATTAAAATTCTGAGGCACTCAGCAAAACAATGTTAATGTGAAACAATTTGTCATATTATTGTATGCTTTATACATAGACACTTTAGTGTGTTTTAAAATTCTAAAGTTTACTAATGACAACGCAGTTGAAACATCTCGCGACTAGAGCAAAAAGCATTTTCCTTTTAGAAAATTCTTTTGACCGTTGTACAAGTAAAAACATGTAAGTATTGTGCAAGTCTGTATTCATCTCAGGTGTGTTGTTTGATTTACATCGCAATACATTGTATTTCTTAGTATGTTTATTCTCTGCCATCGCCGGAGCTAACTTTTTTTTCGGACATAGTATGTCACATTGGAAAGCTCACGGCTGATTGTTAGATTCTTGAATGAAAGATCACTATTTATAAGTTTCAGTTGATGATTAATATCAATACACTTTTGACGCATATTATACAATTGAACAGTTGTGTGATAAAAATACCGATATTTGAAGTCTTAAAAAAGTTTTGCGTGCTCTATAAATTAGTGTTATCAACGATTAACTTACACAGTCTAATGAAGTTATAATAAATGGAATAATCCGAATCTAAATTTGAACATTAATTTAATGAAAATCGTAAACGTATGAAGAGATCAGCAGTTATTATATATAAAAAAAGATAGTCAGTAGTTCTATAATAAAATATCATTTAGTTGTGTTATCATTAAAATTATTTATTGTTATTTTGTTTAATATTTTACGATTTTCAGTATCATTCCAATGGCATACCGGAATGCAAGTCTTTCTTCTTGTAACAAAATATCTATTCGATTTAAATTTAAAATTTTGGTTAGTTAAAATATGTATCATAAATAATATTTGAATCGTATAACATGCATGTTTTTTTTCAAATGTATACGAAATCAGTACATTATAATTTGTCAGAAATATTTGGCATCACAACGCTAGTGTAATATTATATATTGTATTGTGCTAGTTACTAAATTTTAATGCAGATTTTGTGTGTGTTCTATCATCCGAATTCCGTTCTCAATAGAAAGTAAATGGCGGGCATCGGCCCGCTTCGCACAATGGCCGACGCTGCCTACCAAATAATCAAATAGTCGCTCCAATTACGCCGTCACGATGCTCTTTTCCGTTTCACACAGGCCATCACTCTGAACTTGACCTAAGACAAGATAATCTTACACGCACCTATCGGTTTTAGGGCTGGCATCAATCATCAAGATAACTCGCGTATTTAGTAATAAGTGAATACTACTTACTGTATTGATAGAATTCCATTAATTGTCGGAACTCCGTTATAGGGCTAAAATAATAATGTATCTAGTTCTGCAAGGATTGGAACATATTTTATAATGCTTTTTCTGTGTTACGCTATCGTCAATAGTATAGTTATTTTGCCGAAATACCATATTAACAGTGTTTTATAATCCCTGTGTAATTTAAAACATTTCTTTTACCCTATTTATAATAGTACAGTAAGTTATTGATCGAATCAAATCGTTGTAGGTAATGATATGCTTCAAAAATATACAGTAGGTGCCGTTTATTGTTTACACATTCGCCAAGTGATAACTAATTTAATAGGTGGCGGTCCTAAAACCGAAATAGTTTATAACGATGTTTTAAAACTGTCGATAATGTTGATTGCGGAATACTTAATTTGACAATCGCTTCTCTTTGAGATTTATCTTTATTTATCATAGTTTTCAACAAGACGCAACTTGTTTTTTCAACTCGAATCGACTCTTTTTTTATTCGTGGCCATAGTAAAATTTTTACTCGACAAAAAATCAAACAAACTTTGCACGCAAAAACGCACTTCAGGAACACCACACTGCATAGATCGCTCTGGGCGACTGACTTAACTAGACGCGAACGTATGCTCTGTTGTTCGGTTGTTGTCGGGAAAAAATCGCATGTACAACACTCGACAAAACGTTGCCGTATTGATTCTAATGTCCGATTAAAACAATATGAAATTCACTACTTTGAATCGGTTTTTACACATTTGATCCAATAATGCGGCTGATTCTAATAACTAGTGATCACATTAAGCTGCACCCACTGTATTTACCTTTTAAAGCGTACAGAATTTTTTAACCGTAATGAAACCGCATATTTTCGTCGGCGTATTATGCTTAGTATGAATATAATCAATGTAATTCACTTTGAATACACTCAAAGGAGAGGTTGAGCAAGTAGTTCTCGTAGAAAAACTTCTGTTCATGTAAGCTATATATTCTCCACATTGAGAACGGCCTTGGTAAAGAACTTAAATCATTTTTGATTCAATTAGCAGTTAAACCTTTACTTAACCGTGTAAAAATCAATTAAATGCATGCAATACACTCAATTTCAATGATTTCATTTCCCTCGTCAGTATTTTTTCTAGCGTTAAGTCGACGATTTTTAAAACGTTTTCCACATTTATTTTAACATTCGGATATGTGTTTCTTAGTGAATTAGCATTTTCAGCAGATCAGACGTGTTTCTTTTAACGTATCCTGGAAAAAGAATAAGTTGTATCTGTACATTCAAACCCGTATCAAACCTCAGTTTTAAAGTTATTAATTTCTTAACCATGCCTATCTATACCCAGCGTTTATAAAAGCTATAATACTGTAAAATAAAATTAAGATGTGAATTCCCAGAAGCCATGCATCCTATTTGCCTCCATTAACCTAGATATTCGAGAGTAAAATCAAGCTCGTAGACATGATAAAACTCGCAAGATTTCCTAGCCGTGCATATAACTAACTATTAAAAAGATAAGAAATATGCTTCCACAAATTATTATCATATTTATTAGGATATAAATAATCTGCGTATATTATTTTACATAGCTATAAATCATTTTTATACCAAAATATATAAAAAGAACCATTCAAATATTATGCAATGTGAATAAATCTCTGAATTTTTATACTTTCACCGCTTAAATCTATAAAATTATTATTTTGCGAAGACGTCGTGTTGTGTTGTGATCGTCGTCGGCTAATTTTACTACCGATCAAAACGCGGCCTCTTTTCACAATATTTTCTTTATGAATAAATGAATAAATCTTTTTGTGTGCTGACAACCCTGTAGTAAATTTTACATATCACGTTTTTAATCACGCCCTTCATGTTTGTACAGTGGTGCTTAAACACCTCTTTATAGAAATGCACACGACCTAAGACTTTTTATTCAATAACATAGTGATTTGAAAAAGTCGAGTGAAATTTAATTCATTTTATAAAAACGCTCTTAGTAGGTGTATGTAAAATATATACACGTAAATTTAATGTGCCTTTTTGTGTTCAGAACTAAACTCGCAAAATATAATAAAAAAATTCTTTAGAATATGTTACTTGAGAGTTGGTGTAATATCTATCTTTTATAAAAACTATTAATTTTTATTTGTTTTTAAGTTTCATCGATTTGTATGTAAATTTCGATTATATATTTCAATGGTGCCAAATAAAACCATAATAATATTTTTATCACTATTACGGAATGAAATAAAAGTAATTTGTAAATGTATAAATCCAATTATACAGACATGATTAGAAACACCAACGCAAAGTAAGAAATATTCGTTTTCAAAATATTTCTGATTGAAAATAATATATCGGACTTCGTCAATATTTTATACCTTTGTTTTTTTGAAACCACTTGATAAGGAAAGGATGCCTAATAGTTTGACAGAGATTTGTTCAAAGCGGTGTTTATTTTTATCACGTATTCATTTAATAAATTAACCGGATACTGAAAAAGACTGCGAAAAATTTATTTGGACTGCAATGCCAAAGTGGCTGATGAAAAAAATGCTAGTTTACAATAACAAACAAAAATATTACTTCCTGGCGCCTCTATTTTGATACGAATTATATTACTGAACTTGTATAAGGGCCGCCATTTGTTTTTACTATTCAATACACTGATAATAGATTGCTTATAGTCGATTTTATTACAAACTTAGTCCTCTCATAATTTTGAACATTCACTGGGGTAAAGCGCAGTAAGGATTCCATTAGATTTCAAAATTAGATCGTATGAAAAATATAGTGGTCATCACAGGCTTAAATACATTAAAAGAATACATGAATCGAGTCGATACTTCTTTTAGAAATATTTTTATTCTTCATTTTTGGTAGCATAATTACATATTGAATACATATTGATACGCTTATCGTTTTTTATTTTGTTTATAAAAAATGTAATCTTTATATACAAGCCAAACTATTCTTGTTGTAGAATAGAATTTAATTGAAATCTTTCCACATTACCCACGCATGTCTGTTGAAATTTCTTAATTTGAAAAGTTTGCCAGAAGCTCATTATTCAATAAATATAGTTTTTTCATTACGGTATTTAAAATACTAAGTCATGTATTATTTAAATATTCAACGATGTTGTATGACAAGAATAACTAAATATAATTATCTATTTATAGTCTTAGCGCTTTGACAATTTTCATTAAAAAATAATGTAATATAGACACGTACATCTCGATTTTTTTCCTGAAGACACTTCCATTGTCAGGGTGAGTAAAGGAATTACTTAGTAATATGTTTATTTAAATTCCATCACATACTGCAACTAAGCTCATTGACTGTATTATGAATATAATTTATTTAACTGCGTAATTGGTGTTGCTAGATTGAATTTTATTTCAATTGACAGAGAGACAAATCAATCGCCAACAAATCCCAATTTCGTACGGCGGTTATTTAAAAATCAATCAATTCAAAGTGGCGGGAACCTGGAGAAATCGACAAGACTCGAAGGCATTTTTTAAATTACTATTTTTATATACAAAAATATATACGTCCTTTATCGTTTATCAAAAAAGGGTAATATCTTAACCATCTGCACCCTGATTAATTTACTGGTTATCTCAATATCGATTAAGTAATCAGTATGCTCGTTTTGGATTTGTTAAAAACTCAAATAGAAACTATTTAACACCACTAATTCCCATGTAAATATGTTAAATGGATATTGAAAACCTACTGTCAAGTCGGATTTAATTTACAATATTGATTTTACGTCTATCCATTTAAATAATATCTACCCACAACATTATCAAGCAATCATTTAAAATTATTGTGAATCTATGCATGCAAAATTCGTAAGGTGTTGATCAAAATTAATTTTCCCACAAATATTTTTTACCTGACATAATTGTTGGTTGACCCATATGAATGGCAGAATGACAATAATATGCCAAATAAAATCTTTAAGTTTTTAGCCTTTCTGTTTTAAAGTTCAAATAAATTTTATTAGTTGCACACACCCTATTACTTACTTTTAACTTTGAAACTCTAAGAGACCACTTAGCTTCATTTACTGAAGATTGATATTATTGTATCTACTAACTATCATGTTACAAATCGCTAATTATCACTATTACCTATTTCAGCAGGTGTATACAATTATATTTCACTAAATTGGCTTTCCAAATCGAGGAGGCACTAACTAACCTTCCACGCGCAATGTGTACCTATTTAAATAAAATCGGCCAATTTTCCATCGCTGTGTTTTCACTTATCGCGTAATTAGTTGTTTTTGAATGAACAAAAAACGATCACTACAATTTGTTTTCCGGTCAATTAAGTTTGTTCACTTTTTGCACCCGTACGTTTTATTGAAGTAACATATTTTTAACGATTTTTTAATGGATTTCTCCGCTGAGCCTATCCGATTTTGATACCAAGAAATTCCCGGAAGCTTATTGAAAATTTTGTTCCTACTGTATTACTCACGACTTTTTTACGTTTAATATCTCGCTTTGCTAACAATACAATTAATAATTATTATAAAATAAAATGCGTTGTAATTTCGAATGATTATGTCCGTTTATATAGGTATTTAGTTCATTTTTATTTTAAAGTTATCTTATTCAGTGTAATCCCGATTCTTCCTTTTTCAATGGTCCCTAAAAAAAATATAACTACGGGAAAACGATGAATGCATTTAAATTTTTTCAGTCCTGACTTAAGTCCCAAATTTCTTGATAGACGACCGTACATTTTAGTTATAAGATGTAAGTCAGAATAATTCACGAGGCAAAATGAACACTGACCGAATCGGTGAGACTACTGAGCACAGCACTCTGTAGAATGGGTGTTCAATAGGTGAGTAATCAGAGGAAATATGAGCTGGCATCATAACAAAAAGGTGAAGCTTGCAGACTAGACTCGGTCTTTTTACGGTAGCGGTTGAATGTGCACGTGTTTATGAGTCATATGAAAAAAAAAATGTCAAAAACCAGCAACTATAAAAAATGAACGATACATCCCGGACAACGATGAATGCGAGAACGATAGATCGGGCTTACACCGTATACATAATTGCCCATCGATAAAATTGTATTCTAATAAATATAACTCTTTCTATCTAACGGCAAAAACTAATGACACTAGAGCTCTAGACTCTAGACTTTTTCCAATTTTAAATCTGTATAATGATATTAATTTTTATTATTTTGTGTATGTTTAGTTTATAAGTCGTTAGTTTTTTCAACTGTTTTACATAAATATTGAAGCATTATAAAAAACAACCATACATGGTCCATCAGCTACTATTTTGGCAGTCATACTAAAAAAAAGTGCCATAAAAACCATTGACGACTTTATTCTAAAACAATTTTTTCTGTTTTTGTTGTAGAAAACATAAAGTGAACATTTTTTATACTAAAATATGCCAATATTTTTGTGCTATTCTATTTTCACAACTTAACGAACAACTTCATAGAAAATATATTTTTTATATTAATGGTTTTCAATAAAAAATATGATATTAAATTAACATATTAACATTTCCTCTCCAGTTAAAGTAAAGTCGACCTTCTTATTAGTGAGAGTTTGTAAGAAGAAAAATTGTCACTCACACATTGAATTGAGTGAATCATATTCAGTTATTATTGTGTTAAAAAAACAATTTCAAATTTAGAAAAACACTCGCATGACATAATATTATTATAATATTTAAAAAATTAGCGTGATTGTCATTTCTAATATTCTAAATTCAAATCTGTTGATTTTGATTTCTAGCAACATTTTAATACGGCAATATTTAAAGCGAATATACGTGAATATCTATATAATAATATGCAAGAGAAGAGTGCAAGTGAGCTAAAAATAACCCTGTGTTGTTTTAAGTTTCCTTTTGGCCATTGCACTTCCTGTGCATAAATTGTTTCCATGTCACACAGTGCATTATGATAACTAATGCATATACATCTTCAATTCAAGGAATACTTCTTGACTTCTTTCGTTAAAACACTTTATATCAAAGGTTGATACATAGTTAATTTACACTTTTAATGTGTTAACTGTCAATTCTTGGTGGAATGACATTATATTTTAAAAAATAAAACACAATTCATTGTTGATAATGCTCGTGATGAGCGAAACCGGTCCTTATCATTATAAACATGTGGAGTAGTACAAATTAATTGTGTTTTATTTTTTAAAATATAGTTACTTTAATCGGTGGGTTTTAAAATAAGCTTCTATTCATTCATTAAAATTTTTGTGATATATTAAATTTCATATATTATTTCTTTTAATATTAAAATGAAAAATACTTGATTAATTTATCGATTGAAGCTTTCATCGTAAGCAAAATATGCTCATAAATTGGTGCATATTATGAATTCCTATCGGAGTATTCTTGATAGATGGTATTTATCGAAAACTTCTTGGAAACTGAAAACAGTATGGCTATCAGGATTGGGCTAGCGCCAGAATTGTTAGAAAATAGCTTTATCTACGCCCTGGACGTTGCTGAAAACAATAATTCTTCCAATATATCGTCATAATAAAATAGCACCTGTGATTGAGAAAATTGAATGGCCGTTTTCACAAATCTTTACGCTAACACTATCGAGCTTAGAATAACAATGTATTTCACTGCCGTACTTAACTAGTGAATGTAAAACAATTCAGATGTATCTGAATTCGTATCTATCTTGAGATACGAATTCGTTTTCATATTCCGATGAGTGATTTTCAATCCATGTAGATAGAATTCTTAAACTTGACTGCTGAAAATTACTCCGTTTCAACGTTATATTACTAGGAATATACTTCACAGTTATATAGTAATTAGTATTTCCATTTCCAAATGTATAGACAAGTTAATGATTGAGGTATTTGGAGACATATTGCAAAAGCGTAATGTTCTATACCACAAAAGCCTTCACGATTTAGCTCGACGGGACATTTTATTAGAATGAGTGGGGTTGGACTAACTATTTGTCACATTAAATTCATTGTCATGATTTCAAGTTATATTCAGCGTACCCATAATTTAATGAAGACTTAAAACTTTAATGAAAGTTTATTAAGTTAATTGACAGTGTAACTACCTATATAGTTCTCAATCTATCCCAAAAGAAATCTCTACCATTGTACTGTTGATATTTGGTTCCGTTGAATCATTTAGAGAATTAGAATCATTGTTTACCTTAAAAATAAATAACTTTGCGATATACTATTGTACATCGCAAGTCTGTTATATGTTAGTCTGAAGATGTTTCTTAAAGAAGCGAAACGCGTTACATTAGTAACAAAGCCAGTGGAATAACTAAGTTAATTTTAATCTTATTATATGACTACAGAGTTTTACTTGTATTTCGATTTTAAAAGCAGAATTAAGTAAGCATTTGGCTGTTACTTGTTTGTGTAAGTTATAATAAAAGCTAATATTACTTTTCTTATTTCAAAATCGAAATGTCGCATAAGTATTTAATCTAATACGTTAAAACAGATAACTTTGGAATTTGCTTAATTATAATCTATGTCAAATTTGGATTATTGAGATTTTGTACACTTCCATGTATTTTGTCACTAACGACCCGGGTTTCGCCTTTCGGCATCTTCAGGCATTCGAGCACACGAATGGATTAGTCTTAAATTATATAATTTATGTGTTGGGCAACATCTGGGAAGTTTGTCGCAACTAATCTGGACACCTGTAAATGTGAAATATTGATCGAAAATTAATATTAACTTTGCGTGAATAACAGCAATCATAACATAACCCAGAGTGCTACATCACCGGAACGTGTCCGCAGTGAAAGTGCTCACGTGTCGTGATAGTACTGTATGCATGTCCACAAATGCATTGATGCGGGTCCATTGTGCATCTAATGATACCCTAGATTGTATTATTTTAATGTTTACTGATATATATTATATATCTTTGAATTGCTATTGTTACCGTAAAGCGACAGACCGTTTCTGTTCGCAATGCATTTGGCGAACATTTCCACGAGCGGAAACGTCTCAAAACTTTAATGCTCGGGACACTGCTCTGTCGACGCAAATTGCGTTAAAATTCTCGGCCAGTAAGTCAATTTGCATATTTCACGTATGAAAACTTATTCAATTTACTCGGTGATGATGCACTTCGGTGCTGCAGTCTGGTGTTCCCCGAATTCTCGACATGATACTGAATTTTAGACTTAACGCAGTTTTACATTCGGCGGTTACTTAATTCTACTATAATATTAAAATTGCTACTTTTCAAGAGAAGATTTATTGAATTATGGTTCGGCAGCTTATCCTGAAATTCCGGTAAATATTAATGCTATTCGGTTAGCAACCTTATGATTACCAATAACCCCAACCTCATTATTACTCGTGAGCAGTAAAATTTATCAGGAAATTCACTATTGAAATATTTCATGAACACGACAGTTTTTCTTACTACGTATTAATTTGTATGCATTGTTGACCTTTAATAGAGCCTTAAATATGTCCAGAGACTAGCAACTGAAAAGGCTAAGGCTTGGTTTAAGGAGCCAGCAACGACGATAATTCAATGTTGCATCGCGAAAGACGTATAATATTTACGATCCCACGGCACCTAAACATCCGTACTTTATATGTATATATTTCTTGTTTTACTATTTAAGGTCACCTTGAAGTGAATCCGGTTTATCATAATAATTTATAATTCTTTTGCAATGCATATCCTTACTGTAAAGTAATAGAATCGACTGACTCAATAAATTAACTAACATACATCTTTTTAATCAGAAAGTTAGTTACTAATGCTATACCGAATAAAATGATGATAGTATTCGAACAGTTTACGATTCATTGCGCCGTGTTAAACTGCGGTTTAACATTTCTGTCCTAATGAAACGTGCAGTGCAGTAAATTTATTTGCATACGCCTCAGGTTGAATGGATTTCCACTTCAATTGATTCGCCGTATTGGATTTGATATGAAAATAATCTATTATCTAGACCTCAAATTGCTAGCTTTCATAAATCATTTCATTGGAAGAAAAATGCTAAACGTTCTTACTTCCAGTATACAACATGCTCAAGCGCTTATGCGATTGTTTCATATTCATAAATTTTACCGATATTCCTTTATTTTTCATATTATTTAACATATTGTTTGAGCAATCCTTAGTAGAATGACATTTGAAGATACAACATGAATTCTTTTACGAATATAGATTGTAGCATTTTTGGTATTTTTCCCGTTGAAACCTTTATTGTTTTTGCTAGTGGGTGATTGACGATTATGACACATCCTGAAATCTGTAGCTCAGTCAATCATTCTTTAACACTTAGATAGGATCAGTATCCGTGTTATAGGATTTAAGAGATAGAAAAGTTAGAAAATTTGAGGCTATGTTTTTTTTTGGTTATTTATTTAAATTACACAAAATCAAGAAATCAAACATTTTCCTGCAAAAAACATTTCAAAGTTCATTATTTATAATTCTATATATTGATAATTATGTCTTTTTCCATTGAAAACGATGCAATATATTTTTTTAACTCTACGTGTTTATTATCTTTTTGTTTAGGTCACTTACCCCTCCCATATTGCACTAAAATTTGTTATAGACAAGCGTGTTATAGAAGTTTTAAAGTGTTAACTGTCAATTCTTGGTGGGAAAAGCATTATATTTGAAAAATAACACATCTCTGATCCGAAACATTTCAGCGAATCCGGTCCTGATAATAAACATGTGGAAGTAGTACAAAATAAATTGTGTTTTATTTTTAAAACTAATATATTTTGGAAATGTTGACATGTTAACTGAAAGCCGTGTTTGATTTTATTCTTAATTCCAGTATTATTAAGAAAGTGTTTGTATTTAGATTAGAGGTCTGCACGGCCGAAAATTTATTAAATTACCCCGTCCGAGCCTGACATCTTCAGGCCCAGTTGGGCCCGAGCCCGAGCATCAATATCAAACTTATTACCCGAACCCAACCCGAAAATCAGATTTATTCTTTTCAGCCCGAAAATAGCCCGATTTCTTTCGATATAGAAATTCATTTATACTTTTCAAACAATCTTATTGTTTATATATTTCCATCGAAATTCGTAACACATGTGAAGTTATGGATAGTATTGCCTTATGACATGACTGACTCATGACCCGAACATAGTCCGAAATATTTTTCTGAAAATTTAATTAATTATCCGTGCCCGACCCGAGCCAGAATATGAATAGTCTTTACCCGTCCGAACCTGCCAACGGGTACAGAGGGTTTATGTACGTATTTGATTCCTTTTTTAGATTTTAAATTTTATTTCTTCAAACCTTCACAGGTGTGCGAATTCCCCAAAGTTTCATCGAAATTGGATGAATAGTAAAGGAACACATAGAGGACAAACAAACATTCCTTTCTTTGTGTATAGATTGTTAACTTCTGCACCCTTAATCGTACCCGTAAATTTATGAGTACTTAATGACTATTCCATTAATCACATCATTAAGAATCTTATATTATCAGTAGAGTACACTATTATGTACTTTTTAGGACCACCCGGATGACTTTTAGTGCACGCTGACAAACAGGGGTCATAATAGACATCGTTAAGTGTTTTTTTGTTACTCCCAGAGTATGGGAATTTTTTGTACTGTACCAAAACTCATTCAATGTTGTGTACATGGTCATCCGTATCGTCATATTTTATTTTCCTCTCAATTCGGTAGATAAAATAGAAAACTGTTTTCAAATATAAAAGTCATAAGTAAATTGAAATGAAAATAATAGACTTATGGGTTTGAATTCTCTGAAATGGAATTTTTCGATGCATAATGTATCGGTCATGGTTCTATAATTTTGAAATTCAACATTATTGGTCTCGTCCTTAATTTCGAAATCGAATCAATTCATAATTGATGGACCATATCGAGTTTAACGAAATACAATTACGTCAATTTGTATTATAAAACCCTTTTGTCCTGCGGTATAGTCAGTACCGGGTGTTTCAAAAGTTTTCATACTATAATAAATTTATTGTATTCACGTTACTATTTCAATAATACGAATGTTTTACAACAATCTTTATATCCCAAGGTAAAAATTACAGAAATAAGTATTTAAGTTAAACCTTCCACACTGGAAATTTTCAGTAATCAATTTTCGTATTGGTTGAATAGCTATTTATTCGGTAAAACTCCATTGTAATAAATTCCTGAACCTAAATACTATCACTTGAAAAAACGTATTAGCTTACGTAATAAAACGCTTCTTTGGTATCGCAATTAAAAATTATTTAGAAAGGCCATATTTATAACCTTATTCACAAGATTGTTTGTTTAGAATGCAAATTTGACGATTTAAGCCAATTCTCTACAAGTATTTCCCGCTGAAGTAAAAGTTACGTTGATTCAAAAAAGTCCATGATCTTTTGCAAATTTCCTGCAAACCAGCCCCGCCGCTGCGCAAATTTTGGTCATATTTCCCCCATTGCGACTATGTTAAGACGCTATTGGTAGCCATCCGGTTAAATATATCTTATTGACGTTTCTTGAATGCGACATTTCCACATAAAAAGACTCCCCACTCAACGCAGTTTATTTATATGTTTTGAAACGTAACATCCATTTTTCTATTAGTATTTTTCACTTGACTCGATTTGATCCCTGCGTAAAATCTGGTATTACTTTATTATATATTATTATATATATATATGTATCCCACATGCTATTTCGGTTATGAAATGTTTACCATTTGTTATTAGTATGAAACATTACTACCACCCTGTTTCTATAATACAAAGTACACCATGTCCTTTTATTCTGTAGTAATTGATTTCGTGGTCATAGCTAAGATCCTGTGAATCTCATATTTTATCCTCGTATATGAGTTATTGCGGTCATGCAGCCGCAATATTTTGATTTTAGGTAATTTGTATCTAGATGCAGTCTCTACATTACTGGGAACTAAGTAATGCTACCTTTTTAGGTCATTATGCCATAAACATATAAACAAGACATTTGTTAGGTTCTATATTCATGATAAGATTAGTAATTTGAATTCAGAGAGAAAGAAAGAAGACGAATAATAATCAGTCATTGAAATACACGAGTTATTATGATATCTGCAGCGGTTTTGATTTTAATTGTCCGTCTTCTAGTCTTCTATATGTTTGCGTCGTTTTGTCTTTAGTTTGTTAAATAATACTTTTATGTAAAAAAACTTTGTTCCATGGTTTTTATTCTTACGAAGACTGATTTAATTCGATAACTCAATTAATTCAATATTTTTTTTGTTGTTGGAATTGCCCTACTCAATGAAAAATTGAAGGAAACAGGCACCCGTGGAATCAATACAATAATTTTCAATTGGAGAATTTGAATCCTGGATCTTAGAACGGAAGGCCAAACCACTCGGTGAAGGCGATTATCATGTGCATTTACCTAATTAAGTTCACACCAGATATTTGGATTGATAATATATACCTAGTGTTTTAAAAATAAAACACTATTCGTTTTGTACAACTCCACTTTTTAAAATGTTCCGCACCGATTTCGCTCATCGCGGGCATTATCAGCTAACAAATATTGTGTTTTATTTTTAAAATATATTGCGCTTCCACCAAGAATGACAGTAAGCACACTACAAGATATAAATGAACAGATTGCGTTCGGTTTGACCCTTGAAAAAGAGGCAATCACCCAATAAACAGTTATTTCAAGTCTAAGCGCCTTCAATCATAGTGAATCTTCAAAGACAATTTTAAGAAAAACCTACAAGCAGCGATGCACGTCGTCACATTGACGAATTTGTTCGTTTTCACTTTTCAAACGACCGCCCTACTTTCTTTCGCGCCAATTTTTGCAACGTTTTGCCGCATTTATAGTTTCCGGTCGTTACGTAACGCGCTAACATGGATTCCTCCATTCTCGACGGAGTTATACAATGCATTAAAAAAATTAAAAAGTTCCCCGCTCGCCTCGGAACGGGTTCGTCTCCTTCATTTGAATAAACTGGTTCTCTCAAGCGCAGCGCTTCTAACAGTTTTTATTCTTTTTTGTAAGACCGAATATTGACGTTTTTTTAATCAATAGTACCGATGAATGGAAACAAGATTTAACTTACGATACTACGATGTTTATATCAAGTAAACTGTTTGTGAGAACAACAAAAATAGTATTTTGAAACTGTACGCGCACTATTTCAAAGTAAATAAATCCAGGTGTTGTGATATTTACATATTCCTACATCGTTTATTTGGACCAGCTTATAAAATAATTCCATTCAAAGAGTCCTTAAAACATTTCTCATTTTTTTATAAACAACAATTATAATGATGATGTTACAACTCTTTTGCTTCTCGTGAATAATAATGTTTTTAAACATTTGCCTATTCTTCCACCTTTTAAAGAAATATTTGCCGATTTACATCTCATGATTGTAGCCGTCTAGGAATGGTTTATAAAGCAATCGATTAGCAAATTCTCTTCTTGTACTAAATCTAGGCAAGCTCTATGAGTAATTTATAAATTTACAATACTTCCTGCCGCTTAGATCTTACTTCAAGCAAACCATTATCTCTCATATTTATAAAACAATAAACAATAATCGAATTTTGTACGTCGGTATCTATTACTTCCGGTAATTTTCGTTCATTATTCAATTGGCATTTTTTTTAACATCCATATATTGTCTTTATATGTATGTTTTGTTTCTTCTTCTCTTGTTCTCAACAGTTAGTATTTCTATCCTAGAGTAGACATCATCTATCTGTAGTCTGCCCTCAATTTAACTTGCAAAATGAGTTAAAGTAATTCGTATTTGTTACAATTTTAATTTAAGTATTCAATAAAATCTGTATTATATTGTCTTTATTTTTTTAATATAATAAATACTTAAAATATATCTTTATCGTAAACAAAATTATTTTATTAAAAAATGTTCTAATCATCGTATTAATCTTACATTAAATTATTTTATTAAAATGTTTGGCAACCGCTTACTTACCATATGTTTGGGGCAACTAGTTGATTTATTTGACAATGTTGCCATATTCAATTACCCGTTAATCATGTTTTTTTAATAATTACGTATTCCATTCTCTTTATACGTTTTAAGGACTATCCAGTTCAAAACAATTAGTCTCATGTTTGCCCCAATTAAAGCTCAAAAAATCGATAATTTTTATACTCAGTGTGCTGTATAAGTTTAATGAAATTTATTTGCATACACCTGACCAGTACATTGGGTATACAATATTTTGCAAATCGTTAAGCCAAACCGCAGATATCCACCGAACATTTTTTTAACCTCGGAAGTAATTTTAATGATTCAATAATGACAGCCTTCAGCAATATTAATCTAAAATTTAATTTTTTTAATTGTATGGCTACCTAAATACAAACAGAGAAATTGAATTTCTTTGACATGTATTACTTTCATTGTGGCATTATGTATAATTTAAATCTAAATTAAAAATATGATTTCGGTTAACTATTGCAAAAAAAAACAATCCCAGATATATCAGTAATACTGAAAATCGCACGAACTGAAAACAATTTTTGAAAAATCTCAAACCATTCGTGCAGGTTACTCAATCTTTCAATGTTTCATTATAATACAACGCGTTTAAAAATAGATTGATACTTAACTAGAACTCAATTCTGTTTATTGAGCCAATGTGATCTAAATTTTAGAAGTGTTCTAGTTATTTTCTTTTTTTGCATACTTATACTGAGATAAAATGAGAAATTATAATTGTAAATCTTCACACATCGGAAATTGTAATCGTTTTAAATTGAATTGGTTGATGGATTTTCAATTAACGTTGAAAAAAATTTAAGAATTTTATTTTGCCAAAACAGTTCGACTTATTAACCCGATGAACGCGCTTGACATGTTTACATGTCCAAGACATTCTCGTATTTCCGGGCAAACTAGAAGGAAACGCTTGTGGATATATGCTTAAATAATAGCTGAAACCTTTAGGTATGGAAATTAGGCAACAGCTCTCGATATTCAGTCTTTCGGATTTCAGTTTTGAACTGCCGATACGCCGCATTAATCGTCAGCCCTATGTATTACAAATACTTATGCGGCTACGCGCTTGCTTGTGTTCGTTTTGGCGGTGTATATGAAGACTAGCCTCAACCATTTTGTTTTGAAAGTCGTAGATTAAATATTATTCAGCCTCTTCAAAATTGATCTATTTCTAGCCGCAGGTCGCGTTTTAACAGATCAATTGACTAAAAATACATTCTTGCGAAAACGGCTCGCACTGTAAGGGTTAATGATTGAAATGATTTATTAGATATCTATTAATGTTAAACTAACATATTATATAATTTAAGACATCGACTGAGGGTGCTTGATGGAATTTCAATATCAAATTTGGATGATTGAGATTTTGTACACTTCCATGTATTTTGTCACTAACGACCCGGGTTTCGCCTTTCGGCATCTTCAGGCATTCGAGCACACGAATGGTCGCGAAGTCAGTTCGAGTCCATTCGTGTGCTCGAATGCCTGAAGATGCCGAAAGGCGAAACCCGGGTCGTTAGTGACAAAATACATGGAAGTGTACAAAATCTCAATAATCCAAATTTAACATATAAGCTTTATTGTGTTATAGTTTTTCTCGGCCTGCAATTCTTCTCACCCTACCGGGCAATCTCACTAATTTAACGGACAAAAGAGTATACTTCCATATTAGTTACGACAGAGATTATAAAATATGTTGCAAAATCGAAAAATATAAGTAACATCTTCATCATTTATCCTAAATTATAAGTAATCATTTAAAAAACGTTCAGTCGGAGATTTCTTTAATTTCATTTCTAATCAAGGCGTGACAAAAAATTCTAAAGGTATATTACAGACAATTTTCTTATTTCCTTAGTCTGTTGTGTGTGTCACATTTTGGATTTGAAAGTGTTTTCAATACTATTTTCATGCCAAAAATCACCGGATAATCGTGATGATTATCCTTAGTATTTCGGGAGAAGAATATACGGATTTCAATTCATAGTTACTTCACAGCATTTCAGCATTATAATTTTTGATGATTGTTAAAAAAAACATGTATTTCTTAGATGCCTTGCTCATAATATTAATATTACGGTTATTCGACACTCTTCTTTTTTGCATTAGGTAAGCCGATTCTCACGATTTTGCAGACGTTCATTTTCAACGATTATTATTTTTGCTTATACCTTATCGTATTCATTTTGCACATAACGAAAGTTTTTTTTTATGCAATATGGTGTTTTGAGCAACCAGAGTTCGTCGGTAATTTTTTTAATTGGTATAATTTTTTAGGCTGATGCCATGATGTAACATCAGTAATGTAATAAATATGGTAATATGTAATTATTGAGAATTATTATTACTAGCCACCTCACATATTTTCATTTATACCAAGTTAAGAATATGTATTTTATTTTAATTCTACATTTTATTAAACCACATTTTCAGATGTAATTTAAAAAATGTTACCTGTACCTTGATAATAGTTGATGTTATTGATAAAACCTCGAAAAATTTCATGATAATATCGACGGCGTTTTGGCAAATTGATGTAACTCTCAACATTTTAATTGTTCTATCAAAGAATCGACCATCGAAAAGTGAGTATTGGCCGGTGAAATTGACCAATATTTGTTCAGATAGAAAATATACATGGGATAGATAGTTAATATTCATCTAAAATCTAATCATTTGCGTTTCGTTAACGTGTATTTACATATAATTCGTAATTTTCATATGAACATACAGAACTGTGAGCCAAGTGTGTTTATGAATTATTTAATTTAAATTCAGGAGCATGGATGTCTGATTTGTTATCTTATTTGACATTCCTTTCTACCCATGTCATCACCACAAACTGTTTCACATTGACGGTATTTTGGGCCAATTTTTGTAACCCTCACAAATGAAATTGTTCAGGAGAGAGTAAAAACTGTTTTTATCGAAAACATTATATTGTGGTGAGTTGCGTTATGAATCTTTGAAATGCACGGGCAGATACGGGATTATACGTAGGGAGTGACGATATATTTAATAATCGCTTACATCTAGTGGATGGGTCAGGATTTTTAAACCTAAAATCAATGTAAAATTATGTTTCCCGTCCAAGAATGGTCAATTTATTTTTCTAATTTAAATCATTTGGCCGAGACCTGCTCTGTCGTCTTTAAAGTGAGATCCAATCATTAACTGACTTTCGTATTTTTCGTGATGATCGTAATGATTGATTTACACAGTATGTCAATGTACCAACATTTAGGGATTCTGTGTTCACAGTAAATGACTGAAATTAAATTTTATTTTGCTATTGGTTAACACTTTTTATAACTAATAATTTAAGGAGATTTTTGTTTCGAATATATTGTTTTTATTTATTTATTTTCATTAGATTAATTTAACCACACAGTTTTCTGTTCAGTATGAATTATTTTGAATCAGACAAAACACCGAGGAAATAATTCGTATGAATAACCACGATATAACAATCCTAGTTATATGCATATTGTACTTATTCAAAGTACAAACTAAATCCATCTCGATACTTCTTTGAAGTATATTTCGTGCTTTTTCTAAAACGAAAAAAGGCATATACCTTCTCACGTATTTCGTGTAATTGTATAACGTCAGTCATTCCCTTGGATTTCTACTTTTTCTTTTATCGCTGACAGGATGGCCTCCGAGGAATGAAAAAATAAAATAAAAAAGGACCCGCAGTCTCCGGCCTCTTGAGGTCCACCGTAATTCTATAGACATGTAATTTCGTGTAATTGTGCTGTCGATTATGGCCGAAAGATTCCCAGAGATAGTGAACTCTATCTTCTGCTTGACTAGTTTGTAATGCAAGGAGTAATAGGTGTCATTATTTGTGTCCATTTCATGAACAGGCGTTGAATAAATTTTAAACAGGAATGAAGAGCATACTCAAGTTGCAATATATATACTAAAAATACCAAATGAATATTTTACTTCTTTAACCTGCTCTCTTCTTCTTTCACCGTTTTTTTTTACCGATTCAGTATAGTTTTTATGTCTAAACGATGGTGATGGTTTGCCAACACATTTCCCATCAATTACTACATTTAATACAACTAAAAAATCTTTGATAGTTTTCGTTATTTCGATTTTCTAAGATCCCCTATCTGATCTGACATTGATGTAACAATAAAAGCTACATTCATTAGTTTCCGGAAAGTTTAATATCTCTTTTTATTTAAAGGTTTTTTATTATTATGCAATGGTAAACAATAAGTTTTAAAAAATACAAATACATACCAAAGAGCTCCCTAGTATATTACGTCCGATATATTGTAGTTACCATCAATATTTTAACATAAAAGTTTCTAGCTGCTATTTCTTTATTATATTCACAATTAATGAAGTTGTTGCAAATAACGTTTCCCATTATTAATATATTCAAAACTGTTTTCGGAAATTTTTAGCCTAATTCAGTGTAAAGAAAGAATCTTGGTTGCACGATAATATATTATATATTATGATAATTGAATGTTGCATTTTATTAAGTCATCAATTAATTCGTCAAGTTATAACAGTGATGAATGAGGCAGTGGTATTTACTTCTATTTTAAGATCCTATAAAAATATTTATGTACCGATCATATTTTAATAAAATTAATGATTTGGATATAACTACTGTCAATCTGTAATCATTAATAAACCTTATTAAAATATAAACTTTACAGTCAGTTTGTCAGTAGTGTAATGCTACTAAGCATTTTATATTTTATCTATGACCTGTGTTAATTATCCAGAGGGACAATCATGGAGAAATTTTACTGCCGCAATTAAACGTTCAGAATTTATGAATAAACGTTTTAATATCTGATGCCGTTCGTTTGAATTTTGAATGAATGCATATTATGTCTTCAGTAATGCGAGATACTGTGAGGATTGTACGATTTATTTCATACTCACAAAGTTTTTCTCTATTGACTTTGCTTATGTATATGAAAATAATAATGCAATATTATTCAAAATTATTGCATTTTGTTTTTCTACAGCTATGACGTTATTTTAAAACAACACTTTCGAGCTTTGATGCCAAACCCTACCTATATGGTCTTATTTTGGCACTGTACTGATATATTATGTTGCTTAACTGACTCAACCTGTTGCAACTACTCGTAAAGAAATAAATGTACTTCTTTATAGTATGCTCTGGATTTATTTATCTAGAATTCATAGACATTAACAGTAGGGTTGTCAATCCCGTTCTCCCGGGATTGTCTAAATATCAATCATATGATTTCGGGATTCACTGTAAAAGCTAAAAAATAATTCATTTGTCAAATTAAATCTTCATTATTAACTACAACGTTTACCTCGTTTTGTTTGTGTTTGTTTATAGTATTTTATATAATTAATATAAACGTATTGTGGTTCCCTCCTTCCGATATTTTGTAACAGCCGATTTTGAATTTCAAATATAGAAAAAAATTAGGATCGCTTTTTAATTTGACGGAGGACAAAATTTGAAAGTCGAATTGAAGGACATGTCCTCTTTTTGGATACTATCTGGTAAACCTACCAATGCAATAAATAAAATATAATGTAAAACTATTTTGATCATATTTTTTTTTCTCATTTTTTGTAAATGATTCAAAATCAATAAAAAAAAACCATTCCAATGCCCAAAAAAAAATATTAAATCATATATACATTCCAATTTAAGCAATAATGGGCACAAATGAAATTTTGAATTTACACTTAATGGACCAATCCCGTGATTGAAAAATTCTGCATACCGAAATGATAAAAAATGTCCGGGATTGCATTAATTAACTAATTTACTTAATTAACTGTCACTAAAAATAAGAAAATAACAATTTTACGTTTTATTTATATCGATCAGCCTAATTCATCGTTCGGCCTATACCAGATATTCAGACATTCGTTTCACACTCTTTTTTTTTAAATACCATATCCGCTCCCAATCCCAATGTAGAGCACATGGACTCCCAATGGAGTCCTAATCTCAACAGAAGTTTTCTACAAGAACAGCTTGTTACTCAGTTGCTCAACCTCTATTTTTCAAATAGAGTAGGGATAGAATGATAGGGCTAGGACAGGAATAGTGATTGGCTAATCGCTCTCGCCACGCCGCGTTTTTAGTCGAAAAGTTTAAATCGATTGAAAAATCAATTTATGAAACTGTGCGTACCGGGATTTGAACCTGAGACATCCGAGTGTACGTAGTATTTACCACATTAATTAAAAATTATTAGTTTGTTATGTGAAACATTGAATTATTGGGCATCCTTCATAATTATTACAAATCTCAATAAATGCTTAAATGTCGTGTCATAAAACCATCACTTTTAATACCTCTCTCACAGAACCTTTAACGCACGGGCGTAACCAAAACTTGATATCAATTATTGACTTCATATGAGAGATTTTGACTTTTGATTCCAAGACAATTAATTTTTGGTGCTTATTTTCAAGTGTGTATCATTTGTAATTCAGTTTTTTTGATTGCAGATATGGAATATGTCTAATAATAATTATTTACGACTCAAATTCACAACCGAAACAATTATACTTTCATTTTAACACATTATTGAATTTAAGTGTTTTATTATTTAATTTATTGAGTTAATTGAATACATATATTTTTAAACTTTCATCAAAAAATGTACTTTATTGTAACTCTATTAGCTACTTTAGAGATAAATAGTTTGTCTAATTAAATTTCCTTATATTTTTATAACATATTTGGGAATAGGTAGCCAAAAATTTAATAAATATACGACTTTTTACAATATTTATGTATATTTTTCATTTGAAGTTTAATTTATTTAATGCAAAATAATATCGTATATTTCTTGATTTTAAGAACATTTAATCATTTCTTTGAAAATTAATACCTACCTTCAGGGTTTTGAAAAGATTTAATTCTTATATCTTTCTTTAAAAGATAAAACCATGTCAGCTTAAAACGCCTGTAAATGAATTTCCTGGGGAGCAATTAGTGATTAACCGCAGTATATATTATGCGATAAATAAATAAAATATCCATCGATAATAATTCTTCCGTTAAGAAAACACAACTGTATACCTGTTGTATTTAATTAATTTATTAGTTTCTTTGCAGATTTAATTCTTCAATTTTTATGCTAAATTCTCTCTGACTTTCACGCATGCACCACAATCTTAAGATAGCTCAGATTAATCGGTGCAAATTCGAGTCCTGATCATATCATTTTTTTAATTCAACATTTAAGTATTAAACAAGGCAAACTGATCTAATTTATTGTTATTTGATCCAATTAATTGAGGTTTTATTATCATACAAACATATATCCATTTCGTATAGTTTACAGGAGAGCAAAAAAAAACAAAAACAAATCACTTTTAAGGTGTTAACTGTCAATTCTTGGTGGAAAGATATTTAAAAAAATAAAACACAATTCAATTTCTTCAGTTGATAATGCTCGTGATGAGCGAAACCGGTCCTGATCATTATAAATATGTGAAAGTAGTACAAATGAATTGTGTTTTATTTTTTAAAATATAATGTCTTTCCACCAAGAATTGACAGTTAACACCTTAAAAGTGTTATGTATCTATCTACCAACAGTTTATGCTGAGATTAAAATCTTTTTAAGACATGTTTTATAGTATGTTTTGGATTCGATATTGTTATTGTATGTATTATGTAATTGTGAAAAAATTATAAAATACCATTGCTTGGTACATCGGTTCTTATAATAGTTAACCCTCGTAATGTAATGTTGAATACTGTAAATTCATACGAAATTCTGTCAATCTGTCATTATCAACCATCCACCATTTTTATCGACCTTTTTTTTGTTTAATTAATAAACCATTATCCATATTACATATAGTTATGTACGCCGTAAATTGACATCCCATCCGAATTGATGGATTGTTTTAATGAAACTATGGTTTAGGGATTCTTTAAAAGCTAAAGAGAAATAATAATGTTACTAGACAACAATTTATCTTCCATGGATCGTTAAAATTCCTGTACGTCAACAAAGGATAACGAAATAATAAATGACTAATTTCATACACACTGTACACGAATACCTAAATCATATCTATGATTTGTTTATAGTAAGGTATTCTTAATTTTTTTTATATCCGAACATTACTTTTTAAATATTACAGGCTAAATATGAAATTTGGTTTTTCCACTAGATGTGTCACACCTGTATAAGATGATTCAGACCTAGTAACACGAAGTGTGGAATAGAAGTGTTTTTTATTAATTATAATATCCATGAAGATACCGTCGAATGCATCGAAAATATGACAAATTTAGTTTTTTTCCTAATTTATTATTCACAAATCATTGCATTATGCTAAATTAAATGTGTCGCTACTTTTCAAAAGCAGCCATATCCAAAACTAGAGAAAAACACTTTTTTGTTTCTTCGTGTACACAGTCACAATGTTGGAAGATTATAGAAATAATGATTTACTTGGTATTTAATAGCATTTGGGTCATTTTTTAAATACAGAAATATTAAAAGCAAGTAGGTCGATAGTTTACCAAAAAAAGCGAAAATACCTAAACATGGATATGGCAGCTTTTGAAAAGTAGCGACACAAATGCAACTCAAATTAATTTTTAAATTATTTATACGCATTAAAATTATTTTTTTTTTTATTATTTTCACTAGTTCATCGTATTCACTTGCGGTGGCCACAAGTTCGAATCCCAGAACGGACACTTTCATACATTTCAATACGTATTGCTTAAATTACCATGACGTTTATTCAAAAAAAAAATTGCAAGCAAAGCTTTTATGATCGTTTCATTGATATAATATTAATTGAAATTTTCACAAAGACAGTTTACAATTTCTTCTGATTAAACAAGTCTATCCACATTGCCTATATAAATGTATACCATCATCCTTTCAAGGAGAAGTAACAGCATCCTTGGGCGAACAAAAAACCTGTTGAATCCTCAGCTACCACATATTAAATGATTACAGATTACTATCTTACATACTGAATATTAATTAGCGCTCACCTGTTGCGGCGCATAAAAAGCCTTTTTCGGTTTCTTGCTGGTCGCTAGATGTTTGTTTGCTGCCTTGTCTTGTTTTGCTCTTATCTCATTCCCTTTTAGAGTGCAACCAGCCTCGTTCTATGCGCTTACGACCTGCATCCTAGATATCCGATGTTAAACTATGTGCATTTTTAACGGGGCACACATTGCTTTTTATTGATTCCATCGGCCATAAGCTTCTTTTATATGTTGTCGTTAAAATTCCACTTTTAAATTAATTTGTTTTTTTTAAACGTCCATATTTACTAAGCTTTTATTCGATTACCATGCAGTAAACAATGGTACTGTAGCCGAATGGTGAACGCTTCTTTAATTTCTTCTTACACAGTTTTTTTCAGCTTCATATGATATCCTTACACTGAAAAAAGGATGAGTTACTGAATGACATCCACTCATATTTGGAGTGGAGATGATTTAATAAAAAATAAGTTTTATTAATCTTAATTTGAGTAATACGGAAATAAGGTTTGTAAGCATACAGAGAAACATTGTTTTCAAATCTATCAATTCAACCCTAAAAACCATTTCTAGGTTACTTGATTGAATGCTCATTTACTTTGTTGAAGTCCATTCTTATAATAGTTTGACATTTGTACATATCACTTTGAACATAGGTGATAAATTATTTTCAATTTTACTTTCAAAACAATAGTGAAATAATTTTATCTCTAGTGGTTATCTGACTTTAATCATTATTTAAGTGGTAAATCTTACATTTAAAAATTAGCTGCTTAAACTGTTGATCTTTATAATGTTTAACATTAATTATATTTAGTTGTATTATCATTGTATTTTTTCTATTGTTTCAGGTAAGTCGATTTGTCTCAATCGCCGCATATAGAAAGAACTCAAACATATAAAATCACATGCACCACCAGACGAATGAAAAAATCGTAAAAATTTAACAAATTCGATAAAATTATACTTGGAATACTAACGACATAGGGGATTACATTATCAAATAAGTTTCACTTTTTTCATCACTAATTGCTTCATAGATAGCAATTTGTTATTTTACCTGATAATAATTTTCAACAACAACTAAATTGATTTAATATTTCAATACTTGTGTAACCGTCAGCATAGTAGACTTTCGTCCTGCATTGTTTGCACGGACGAAACTATGGATCTGTATCCTTCTTTTGTTACATTTTCTTACACGAGTTTTCTTTAAATATCTTTTTTCATATACATAATGCACATGATGATAGTGATTATATTTCTTTCTGATTATACCTCTTGCATATTATTCGATTTAAGCCTACCGCCTGCATTATAGTCGTATCAACGGCCCCATATGTTAGTTTATAGTTCAATAACAAATAATTTCTCAGTTTTAAGTTTATTAGAAAACAAGATAGCAAGATTATTGCGTATGTGGATCTCTTAATAAAATATACGTTTTATGACAGTCATAATTGGCGTGATAGGCGTAAGGCTTCCTATGTAGTACGGTTACACTCTTGGATTACAGGGTTGGAATCCACGGCTAGACTTTCACATGCAGAAATCTTTTAATCGATTTATGAAAATTGCATCCATTTGTTTAATCCCTGTGGAAATGATAAAACGGGACATGAAGCTAGGAGTTAGCCAATAGCCAATATGAATAAAATGTATCGCTTTATTACACATTTGGTATAGCAGCAAATTTCAAGCCATTTCAGAAGAACTCAAATAGAATGAAAGATTTACTGTTGAAGTCTAGCTGATACGACATCTGACGATGTCATACAGCGGACTAGCTATAGAAAACTTATGTTTCATTTCGAATTGAATACATATCATATTGTTAACTAAACATTTTAAATTTAAGCCCGAAGCAGTCTTTTATTCCGGTAATCGCACCTGTGATTTCATATTGCAGCATCTTTCCGGATGCCCTGTTTCCTTGCTCCGTTTCGCTCGGAAAGAATTCTCGGCGCATCACCATAACCCGTCCGCTGACCCGTCGCCGGTGTCCGAACGAGGACATTCTTCCGTCGCGCTCGGGACACTTCGCCTCTGAGCTGCGACGGAGAGATGTTATGATGGCAATTTGTTCGCCGACCACGTTCGACGCCAGGCTTGTTACGTCGTCCACCGTGAGCGGAATCTTGAAAGAATATTTTTGCTCTGGGCTTTGATTTTCAATATCTGTTGTCTATCCGATAACATTACGGGGCAAATTTCTCTAGTGCCTGTGGTCTGACAATGAAGAAATGGTGATGTTTAATATAATTATGTAGAAATAGAATTTTTCGAAGGGAATAGTCGCTTTAAAATTGAAAACCTTATGATTTGACACTCTTGAAACGTTTATTGAAAATCAGCTTTTGTACTTAAAAACGAATGTTGTACTTAATAGCTGTATTCCACTAGTTGTGTTAATAATTGTGACACGTTTTTCGCTTCCCCGAGCAACATCTTCAGACAAACGCTAACGTAAAAAAATATTTATATCGTATAAATTGATTCTTTCTAAAAATAAAGGTGGATCCTTTCATTCTACTGAACCTGGACCCCGGGAGGGGGGCTAGACACAAACAAAAACAAATACCAATTACAATAACACTTCTAATTAAACAAATAATTACTCGTGCTTAAAAGGAAAAATCCGATGAAAAATAAATGTTATTGAAAACTTTATTTACTAATAGTTTATATCTGTTAAGGCTCTCCATAAACTCTAAACTGTTTTAATCCTTTATTATTTTCTCGACGTACTATTTCTACATTATTAATTGTACTCAAATTGTGATCGCAATACCTGCGTTATTGAAAAATGAAAGATTTATTCCGTTGTTAAAGATCAAATTTAATAATGAAAGAACATAACGTGTTGATATTTTTCCAAACAGATTTCGATGAAAGTAAACAGAAAGATATATCTTGTTTGTTTTCGTGTTATACAAGTACTAGATAAATAACATATTTCATGCTAAAAGTTGAATTCCAAACACATTGAGATCGCACTAATCACATATGTTTGTTCAATAAGATTTACATGCACTTTTGTTTTAAGGTTCATAACTTAATGTGAATTGTAAACATTATAGAGAAATCTTTGAGTACCATAAATATTTATATTGCTCTTTTCAAAACACTGTTGGTAAAGACCACTTCTTGGCAATGTAATAAAAAACCCATTTTACCAGCGTTTTTCTTCGCGCCATAATTATCTCAAATGTCAATATTATCATCGTAAATATAAGTAAGAACTTAGGAAAGACACATAAACTTTTTCGCATGACTTGAATATAAAGGTAATCAAATAATTATTGTTTAAACGCATTTTTTATATCAGCAAATATCCAATAATAATGTGTAGTCTCAGTGTATAAAAAGAGGGTGAGAGGATATTTAATACTCTCAAGAAATGTTGCACCTCACGTTCGGTCATATTTTTATCAATTCAGTGGATTAATATTACATTTATTTAAACATAACAAATATCAATCAGACAGTTGCTACCTCGATAATTAATAAGCTCGTAATGTCTAGTGAAATGCAAACAAAAGAAATGCGACCATTTTTTTTTCAATAGTTTGCGTGTTCATTGACGTGTAGCATATTATTGAAAAAAATATATTAACTCCAACGTTCCTGGTATAATAATCTTGCGGATTTTATAAATTATTCTGCCATGTACATGATCTTTGATTTCTTATTATTTTCATTATCAAATGTCAGCAGGATTCCACTTTGATATGGCGTAAAATTTTATAAGAGAGAGCCATTGTTGTATTTTCGTTGCAGCCATTGTTAATGTTTACCTTATATGTCAAAAACATCATGGCCGTGCATGAATGACGTTTGATCGCTTGAATAAAAAAATATTTGTAATACAACAATGATCAGTTCAAAGGTTGTCTATTTCCGAATATGTCCATTATGATAAATCAGAATTCACGTTCTATAAAAGATCGAATCTATTCTTGAACTTTGATCTTTGTTTCATAGTTTGTCGAAATGATTTCCGATTATGTTTTTTCAATCATGCCTTATGATAATTTGATTCATTTCACTTTATCTTAATCTAAAAAATACACCAACGAAATTTCCTCAATAAAAAGCTTGCAACAATTGAATTAATTCGACGAATTAAAAGATTTCTTATTTGACTCTTGACTCTGAAATGCATCTTTACAATCGAAATGAAATATGTATTATTCAATTGTTTTTTAACAGCAGTTGCATTCAACTTTCCTCATGTCATAATTGGTTAATTGTAATGACGCCGAATTGGATGCAATTCAGATGGCTTCTTAAACTTAATAGGTCTTGAATCTGCACCTTACTGTATATTTAACTCTCTTGTTAGTATAATTTAAGACATCGACTGAGGGTGCTTGATGGAATTTCAATATCAAATTTGGATTATTGAGATTTTGTACACTTCCATGTATTTTGTCACTAACGACCCGGGTTTCGCCTTTCGGCATCTTCAGGCATTCGAGCACACGAATGGACTCGAACTGAATAGATGGAAGTGTACAAAATCTCAATAATCCAAATTTCTCTTGTTAGTGTTATTCAGTTAACGACTTAAGATGTCGCTGTCTTTGCTGGCCAAAGTCAAGAAATTTAATAAATAATAAATTAAATTAACGGTAGGGTAATCAAGAGCTGTAAGAGAATTGTTAAAACAAGACTTTCTCTTATTAATTCTTGAAATACTGTCAATAAATGTAGATAAACGTGATAATGCTATTCAAAATTATTTTAAGTTTGTTTAATTAAGAATTGATTGGTACTATAATACTTTTCATTGTGGAATGAAAATGTTTGATATATCTCACCACTCTCTTGTGTGTAAGATATTATTATACAATATTGAATGGGTAATAATACAATTTACAATACAATGACAATTTTACAATAATACAATTTACAATAATACAATAATACAATACAATGACAATTTTACATAGGTACATAAATGAGATAATCCGTAACAACTCACTCTTTTTATCTTGATTTTGGTTCGCAACCATCTTCGATATTAACGAGGCATAGATGATAACTCTTTCCGACATTTATTCATTCCACGTACTTTCTCGCAAGATAACGAAAATGTGAACAATCGTATTTAAAGCATAATGGGTTTGTTCTCAGCCTTTATATAGTAAATACTTGCATTACAAGATGCCAATAATCACGTTGTAATCTTTGCGTAATTCTAAAAAGAGGAGTGGATACGGAGTGGTCAGAAATCAACACGTTTTGATTAATTATGGCTTCAGTATCAATGTAAATACTTAGTTTTTTATGCACACATACTCGTCATAGGGAGAAATTGGTCGAACTTTTTAAATTGTTAAAACCGTAATAGAGTTTTCACAACTTCATACCAATATCAATTTTGCGATCGCGTATTTTAATCATGAGTGATGTTTGAATTTTAATCCTTTGTGTCCCATTGGGGCAATACGACCCACGACCTAATCAAAAATACTAAAAAATTACAGATTTGTTTTAAACTCGGGATAAAACTTCCTACCGGTCACTCCTATCTTTCACCCCACTCAAGTGCGTCAACAAGTTTGTGCAGGTTACTGTTTTTTTGCATCAGTGCTGGTGTTCGATTTTCTTGCTGATATTTCAATATATTTAAAATAGTCAGGGACTCGAAAGGTAAAGTAAAATATTTCGAATTTTAAAGAACTTGGACAACTTCCAAACTAACCGCGCTAAATAAATGTGGACATACTACGCCATTGTTGGGTCGTATTGCCGACATATTTATTTTAAACATTCACTGCCCATGTTAGAACTTATTAACATATCCACGGAGTCATGCGATCTGTCAGACATAACTTGAAAAAACAAATACAATTAATAATACTGGGCATTTTGATTTTGCTTTGTTGTATATTGTGAGAAAGAAAAATCCACAATGCACTTACTTTCATCATAGTGCAAGCAATAATACCGCTTTGTGTTTGACATGAACTTTTCAATAATACTGTCAGCGGTCTCAAAAACATGACATGTTTTCTCAATGTGTTTGTTTGATCCATATCCTATTATTTTTAACATGTAATATTGGTTCACGTAGTGATTATTATAACCGGAGTATTAATTTACCAGTCAATAATATATGACGATGCACAAAAATAGGAATTGAAAATTGTTTTATTAATTTACATTTAATATTTAGAAAAGTAAAAGGTTATAAAGGACTGTTTACTTTTGAACGTCTATCGTCATTAATTGCCCACTTAGTTTCAAACATGTGTTCTAATTAATGCGAAAATAATTATTCAATTTAGTGAATGACTGATGGAATATATTTAGTCAAACAAAACCATGAATGGCAAAATTCATACAATGACGTTTATGTAGATCAGGGAAACCAAACTTTTCCGGTTATGAAACACTTCCCAAATCCTAAAAAGTAGAATATAAAACCGTTCCAAGTTTTCGCGGAATATAGTTTAAGAAACCTTGATGAAAACCAAAGTCAATCCCCTCATCTACAATTTTGCGACACGATGAAGCTTAATTCAGGAAACAGGAAAAAAAGTCAAAAATGATAAGAAAGGATTTACTTCCATTGTTATAGAAAATGGATGGCATATCAATGATACGAAAAAATAATTTTGTGAATAAAATGTATGCATCAATTTTTCTTCTACGTTTTGTATAGACATTTATATTTTAACATCCATCTACTTTTAACGTTTACGTTTTAATCTAGTAAAACATTTTTGTTAACGTTTTGACGTAGCAAGACATTAATCACAGTATTATTTATCTTAAATTCCGCATCACAAAAAAATATCCGTTAAGCTATGTAAAAACCTATTATATGAAAGAAATGTAGAATCACATTAATTTCACATCTGTATGTAGTTCAACATTTTACAACAGTTGGAAACAATTTCACACTTGCCAAAGTCCATAGATATTGTATCTTTTTTATGTAAATACATTGGAAAATAACAGTGCTTAGCTGAAATATTGCTTATTTTGAGATACCCGATATTGATTTTCAAAAAAACAATACACCATTGCATAATATTGAGAATCATTGGGAAGTCATATCGCATGGTCTCCATTTCAAATAGTTGCCGCTCATGATGTCGTGGGCGATCCATCACTGCCTTCAATCTTCAATGGGATAAAAGCAAGAGTGAACTTTCAATAGATATAATGCCGTATGCCGTGACGCGGGACCGAACCCTGGCCCCGCGGGACACGGGAATGTTAAATGCTGTGTTACAAAATAACGCATCAAATGCCCACGATAATAATTATTCACGCATCCTTTTTAGATCGAATTCCTATGCTCTAAAATGTCTTAATAAACTAGAATGAGCATGGGAAAAATGTTAACAGTGGTTTTTTTTTTAAATTTATAAAGTAAGTCTTTTTTATACACAGTTTACTGCCATGCTTATCACAGTACGCATCTGCATGTACATTATTTAAACCTCCGTCTAATACATTGTAAGATGTATGCTGTATTGGTCGAATATCAATCTGTGTTAAATATATTTTTAGTTAAATGAATAAATATTACTGATTTATTTGATAGGGCTCCAATTGAAGTTCGACGACAGTTATAGAATATATAATATGAGCCATTTCAGCTTCACGTCAACACCTTTTCATGCAAAATTATTACTCCACGTTTCACTTTGATGTACCTATATTATAATTATTATATCGCCACCACTCTGGCAGCAAACATTAGCCCGAAAATACATAATTCAAGATTGAATATCAATATGTCATGCACAACTAAACAATATTGGCTTTAAATATCGTAAAAATAATGACTGATAGCTTTATAATTGCAATTTAAAATGATGATTTCATTGAATAAGTATTTTTTTCATTTCTGCCTGTTTGTCAATGATATTGTAATATCGTCGCCGTACATTTAATTTGTCCTATATGATGTTTGTGGTGAAAACGAGTTATAAATATACTTCTAAGTGGAACATAGTGTAATGAAGTGTAACATAACTTATTGTTCAAAATGTTTTCAATCTTGAATACGTCTCATTAAAAAATTATGGTGAAATTGAATATGTAAAACGTGATACTTTAATAAAATTAGGCACAATAATAAGCATTGTCACATTAAATATCAGAGTGATCCAATTTTAATTTGAAACTCGATGCATAGAATATGTCCTATGTGCAAAAAATAGTGAAACTTATTGTTTTCTACTAAAATAATAAATATTATATGATTAGTAAAACCATCAATAAACTAATCATACTAAACTAAATAGTTTGAAAATTTAAGACATCGACTGACGGTGCTTGATGGAACTTCAATATCAAATTTGAGTTATTGAGATTTTGTACACTTCCATGTATTTTGTCACTGACGACCCGGGTTTCGCCTTTCGGCATCTTACAAATACAAATACGACAAATATTATTTACGAGATAAAATATTATAAGTCTAGGATCCACAGTGATACCTGAGTTAAAGTTCCGAGAATTGCCTTAATCCCTATTTTGTAAACAACGCATTAACAGTGTGGCGAATCGCCGCTTTCCAACTAATATTAGAATTACCAGTGATTTTACAATTATAATAGCATTGTGTGTTTTGACGGGATGCAATTCGACGAAAGGATAGATATATGCAATCATTCCACATTTAATGGCATCTGTTAGGTGTTTTGGATGTCGTATAAGATACAGCAACGGGGAGGTTGGAAGATTCAGCTGTTCATTCAGTATTGGCACGGATTTTAACTGGGCTCTATTGATTTTCAAAATTTTATTTTATCAAGTAAACTTCACTTCTTAGGTGAAGTGTACTGTCTGTCAGTTCGAGTTCATTCGTTCCCTCGAATGCCTGAAGATGCCGAATGGCGAAACCCAGGTCGTTAGTGACAAAATAGATGGAAGTGTACAAAATCTCAATAACTCAAATTTGAGTTTGAAAATTGTTACCTGTTTCGTTATTTATAAACAGTTTTTTTCGATTTTCTCGAAAAGTAGTTTTAGTCACACAGCAGAAATTAAATGTGTAGCGACAATATACCTTGTTTTAAATACTTATATAATTGAAATGATTTTCTGGGTTATTCTGTAAAAAAGGCTTGGCAAAAGATGCATTTTGGTATGAATAGCAAGACTTTCGACCTAAAAAAAATTGTCAGTCACGATTATCAACCCGCTATTGAAAAGTTCGTCAAAATAAGAACAAGATTACGATTCATAATTTTCAAATTAAATAACGAACATTTTTTCTTTTTTTCTGCATTAACTATTATTAAATATTTTTGATTTCGCAGATACTCTTGTTCGATTGAAAGAATCTAGGTTAAAAAAGCATTCTTTGTGCAATATCTCCAAAAACAATCGTAACACTAAAAAAACAAGAAGACTTGAGATAAACAACTGAGCTTAATATTAATAATTGCATTGTTTTCAATCTGATAATAAATTCGATGCAATTCGAAAGAATATGGATAATCGATTATATCTTGTCATTTGTGTAATAAACTATTAAGCAATTGTTTAATCTATCAACACATTATCATAATTTCGCTGAAATACATTTAATAGCCAGGCGGCCAGGTATCAATTATTTTTATATGTTATGGATTCGCAAGATGTATGTCATGTTTTTCTTTTTGAATATTAACGTCTTTTTATCTACCGTTTCAATCGATTTATTTTATAATTTTGAATGATATCCCTATTGACTTTTTGATTTAATATAATTACGCGAAATAACATTTATTCATACATCGTATTGTATATAAGAATGGTGTAGGCTAAAAAACTGTGTCAATCACTGCTTGAATAACCAAACTTTATCCTAGAATTTATCCATCACTGTTTCTATATGGAGTAAATAATCAACCGCAGGGTGGAGAATCATTTCATTGCATTAGGTCACATTCACGAAATTTGAATTAGATATACTTCAAAATGTATCTCAATTATTATATAAATCAGTGCTGGACCAAGTGCCGGCCACATGTAGCCTAACGCGTTGCATGAGAGAATCACTTTTTTATGTTGAAATTACTTTTCGCGGTAAGTACTAAATAATGTATATTATTTGTTCATTTCGAATTTTTAATGTAGTCCTTTAGACAAAAAGTATCCCCAGGCCTGATGTAAATGAATGAAAACCAAGAAATGACAAAATTGGATTAATCAATCATATTTATCATTTTTTTAATGCCCTAGGGTACTCAACGTTGTACCCACCACCACCCACTACGGCTTCACACTCTTACAGAGTGTATTCCGCAGCGTAACTAGCAATTTTTTCCGTTCGTTTTTCATGTCTGGACATTCCCAAAGGATGTGATCAGCATCCTGGATCATATTGCCACATTTACATAGTGGACTATCTACCAACCGGCCAATCTGGAAGAGCTTGGCCAGTTATGAATTGGCTGGTCCAGAAATCAGGAGTCAAAACTTTGGTTATCTCCATTCGCCACTTTATTTTCTGAAAAAAATATATGCCTGCCCATAGAAGAGTTATCTCATCGATTCTGCCATATCCGCATTGCAGCATCCATTGCCAGACTACGAGATGCAATTTTATGAACATTAAGAATGTATGGATTTAGTCGAGGAGGAGGCAGTAAAAGAATCCCCCCCATCTCAGATTCGAAACCCTTATGTAGCATTACTGTTGCGCCTCTTATTTGAATATGTAGATCTAGCGGAAGTATACCAGCCAGGACTGGCAATGCATCTGTCGGAGTGGTTCTGTATGCTTTGGTTATCTATCATTATATTTATCATTAGAGAATCACTTTTTTTATGTTGAAATTCCTATTTCTCGTTACTAAATAATGTATGTCTAATAATATTATTTGACTTGCGGCCCGCCGTTCATTTTAAATTTTGAATGTGACCCGTCAGCCAAAAAGTTTTCCCAGACCCAGTAAATAAAAGAAAAAAAATGAAATGAACAAATTGGATTCATCAAGCGATCAAGTGTATCTCTTTCTTACATAAATATATTAATTCTAATAATATGAGACGGTAGCTTTGTGATCCGATATTCAATTCTTAAGCGGTGTAATATTCAGCATTTTAATACCATGGTGTATGTACTTTTTAATAGTTTCGACAGATTTTCTTTTAATATACTTTTAAAATAGTATAAAAAATAATGCAACAGCTGCAATTTATTATCATGAAATTTTCTTAAGAATTAGAATGTGACAAAACTCTCTTCGCTCATATCGTTCAATATCTTATTTTATTTTTTACCTTCCATCGAATTTTGTAAGCCCCATCACTTTATTGAGTAAAAATTGCACGCTTATTTTCTGATCGCCAAATTATTAATGATCCGCAAAATCGATTCAATAAAAAATCAATGCACTTATTGATATTGATCTCAAACTTTCATAATCGTGATGACTTTTATTGGAATGATTGTCCCATATAGAAACGATATAATATGGCATAGTTAAGAACCTGTTTTTTTTAATTACAGGACAGGTGTCTATTAATTATTTCGCAAGAAAAAAAACCGTAAACGAATTGTTAATAAAGCATTGGACTTATAGTATCTCTTGTCTTTTTCCTGCTGAATCATGACCTCTTCGCTTTAATTGAATGCCGGAAGGAAACACTATACAGTCGACCGTATTGATAGATAGATCCGGTCGGATCGCATTGCTACGCTAAATTTATCACATGATTGGAAGGAATCTCGTATACAGGTTGTCCTCGACTTACGACCGAGATATGTTCCTGAGCTTTCGTCGCAAGTCGAATCGGTCGTAAGTCGATTTTCACATAAATTATTAAAATTATATATTGTTCGGTTCAGATCAGTTTTAGCGGCGTCACTTTCGATTGAGGATAAAGCAACTACAACCAGAAATACTACGGATACATTTTAACACACCAGAGCGCACTTTTCAAATATTATATTGTTATTTGTGATAACTGGTCGTTGGTCAGTTTCTAGAGGTTAAGGATAGAGCTAATAGACGACTCGTAGTTTGCTAATCGCTCTCGCTACTCTCCGTTTTTGGGATCGTATCGGTGTGAGGGAATGTAAACATCGCATGCATTGATGCCTTCCGATACGAAAGCATAAATATACTCTTAAATTAATTTATGAAATTGTTCGTACTGGGCTCGAATACTATGGACAGCGGAACTAAAAAGGGAGAATGCCATGACCGTTTGTTGATCGCTCGGCTACAGGGCCCCAAATTTCGGATATGTAGTTCGAAAACCCTTGCGGATATTAATTATTCTATATAAAAAAACCAATAAATGTATTAATATTAATTATTTTAATAATGTGAACCATACATTTTATTTTATATATGCGCTATGAATACTACGCTATTGACTATGATAACTTAACTTGGATTTGACGATAATTTTACATCAATTTTGCTATGTTTATTGCATCAAAACTGGTTTGGTGCCTTTCAAAATTTTTTCTGTTACTAATCAGTTTGCTTGTTATGGTATGAATTCTCAATTTGATCGATTAGTTTGTCATTCTAATTTACATCATATTATGTAACGTGATCGGAGCTGATTGGAACACGGCCTATTGGTTGAAACATGTCGTTCACGTCATGCATGGTCAAACAGCACATGACCTCATAACGCAAAAATAAGCTGTGAACATCTCCTTTAGGATACAAGCCGCCCAATAATTATGAACGATTATTACAGTCTCGCTTATTTTATGGGTATGTATGAATGTTCAATAAGTAAATTATGAAAAGAAAAAATATCTGATATGCTGTAATATTTGCGAATGCTATTCAAATTTTTGAAGTTTTATTGCCAAAGTTGTACACACATAATGTGTGACGACGAGATGGTATGGAATAAAACGGTAGAGTACAAAACGGTATGAAAATACGGACAGATTGTTGAAAGAACAATATAGGATTAAAAAAATGTCGTGTGCTCAAAATGGTGTCTGAGGTAATGATACCGACTAAATGTTATTTGCGAGACACTGAATAAATTTTAGTTCAACATTTTGTCACACGTCTGTATGTCGAGCCTGTAACAAAGTGTTCTACGTCATTGGCTTTGGTTGCAGTGTATAAGTGTTCAAATCCCAGTACGGAAAGTTGCATTAAATTGATTTGACGTCGGTGATTCGAAATTCCATTCGTTCCTAAAAACAAGGCGTAAAGACAGCGATTAGCTAACCATTAATCCTATCCTAGCGCTATCCTTTTATCCTTAGTCTCTCATAAAAGCGTGGTTGAGCGACTGATTAAAACGAGTAATTTTATTAGAACAACTTCTGTTGATAAAAGCTCTGTTTGGAGTCCGTATACTCCACATTGGGAGAGGATATAGTTAAAAAAATGTCTGTACACTTTTGCCCATACCACTTTGTCTGATAGTATTTTAGCTCTTCACATATTATGTTATCATTTTTTACCTTTCATTCATATTACCTTTTTGGATTAACGAAATACTAAATCATTTTTCTTAGAGTGCAATCAGTTGGAATTTCGACTCTAAGCAATCTGCCTTGTCACTTTTTTGCATTAATATGTTAATATATGATTAGTATTCTAGTTATTTCACTTTTAAGAAAGGTTGTCTCCGTACTGAGATTCGCTTGGCGCGGTCTGATAAGCTGGCCCAGTTACATGCAAATGACAGACGCCAGCTGTTTTGGCCATTGTTTGCCGCATGGGTGGGCGAAATGCAATTGATCTCGCTCGTTGTATCAATGGGGATAGTATAATGTAGTGCTCCGCAACCAATGTGCCGCGGCACACCGTTGCGCCACGAGACGATCCCAGGTGTGCCGCGGCGTAGTGCGTTTAAAATGAGAAAAAATCGAGTATATTTGTATCAGACAAAAATTAAGGTCATTCAGTTACTAAGGTCTCCGTTTAAAGTGTTATCAATGAAACATATTATTTTGATAATCGAATAATTGTATTAGTGTTTGCAGGGATAGGAACTGTAATGATGGGGAATAGAATTGGATTTGTCTCGTGTGTAAAAAAAAACCCCCTACCATAAAAATTATACATTGCTGCATATATTTGGATTGATGTCGGAAATTTTCCCAGTGGAATTATTAAATAACGAATGAATGAATAATACACATTATGAAATCAAGGGTGAAAAATATCAATCACTACTATACTATATTAAATTATCCAAATGAAAACAAACGAATTGTAAACTTTGTTTGTGAAATTTACATATTTTGGCTTGTGGCTTGTGGCTTGGCCGCGAAATATTAATAAGTGCTTAGGTGTGCCTAGGGTGAAAAAAGGTTGCGAAGCACTAGTATAATGTATTCAAATTATTATTTTTCATTACTACTCGGGTAGAACTTAATCCATCAGTTGATTTGATTCGTGTGGAAGATTTTATTGTTTCATATCCATAATATAATGTAATCTTATGTACCTATCCGAACGAAAGTTTTTGTAGAATGTGTGTAATAGATAACAAACATATAGTACAGTTCCATGTATTTTTATTTTACCTGTCTGTTAGTATTAATCGTTGAATCAATTGGTATTTAGGAGCTAGTATATGAAGTTATATTTATTTTCTGGAAACAAAGGAATGGACATTCGTGAGTTCAGTTACGGACGATAAAACATAGTAAGCGTGTCTTGTATACATACATTTTCGACATTCGTTCCACTATCTATATCAGTGCTCGCAACCCTTTCTTACCCGCGCCACACCTTAACATTGCGTATATTTTCACGGCACACAACAAGATCAAATATGTGATTTTCCTAAACAGAAATTACATTTATTGTTTTTTTTTATTTGCATGAATTTAAAATAGCTAGAATTTTTAAAAAATTATAACCAATTACACCCTTTTAAACCTAGTTAGGTGGTTCTTAACCTTTTTGAGGTGTTGGAACACTTTGGATTTTCGAAAGAAAAAAATAAAAATTAAAAAATACGCATTTTTGGAAATTACAGATAAGACAAAATACATTGATAAGGGCTGTTACTAAAAATGCAAAGTAAACTGGACTACATGTATACAAAATTAATTTTTATACGTCACCTTATCTTATCGGGGTTTGCTGCTTTCAGTAATATTATGTGACATTGCTTATTTCTTCTTTTAAATTTTGTAGATTATATGGAAGAAAATGTTGATTTTTCTCTGTTGTACACTGGTTGCAGAGCACTGATCTTTATTACGAAAGGTATATATTTCACATTTATTATTACATAGGTATTTATTTAATAATTTCTTATTTCTAAAACAAGATTCTTTAACAATAATTATTAAAATTAATTACATATGTATAGCAAACATTGTTGCTCTTATTATTCAGTTGTATAATATGATCATAACCGGTTTCACACAGCGGTTGAATTATTAGAAAATAATCACTCGCCGATCCTGCTGTACTCCCGCTCCTATCCTATTCCGTATACTGAGGGACAGCTTTTGAGAAATTGAGGCAATTTCTATCCCCATGCTGAAGCTGGTTTTGGTGGCCTACTGTATCTGTGTGAGGATGGACTTGTTCGGAATTGATCTCAGCGGAAATTATAAAGAGATTCAAGGCTATCGTTTTAAAAGTAATATATTTTAATAATATACTTGGAATATAATTTTATTTCACGAAATCACCATAAAACTATACGTTTTAATGTAACGATATTAAGTTTTTAATCTTTTTACCTTGAACCGTATACTTTTAATCTAATTTAAACATGACTGTTTTCGTTTTATACAAATAATTGCACTCCCAATATGTGTGTCTTGAAAACTTACGCCTATATTTTCTTAACACTTTGATGCCACATTTAACCCTCTTTATTTTCCTTGCATTACTTTCCATTAATATGATTAAACTAAATATTCTATTTTCAAAAGAAAATTTATTTTTCGTTCTGAAAAACATTATTTTGCCGGAAGTCGTGTCGTGAAACAGAGGACCCCTTCATAACAGCGGGAAACACTTTTCTGGCTTCCGTCGCATGTTAAGCCTCCACTAACTTCAGGGCGGTTTTATTGTACACAATATTTTAGGCGTTTATCTATTAGCTTCCGCTGCAAAATAAAAAATATATATTTTCCTCAGGGAATTCACTCTTTCCGGAAAAGCACACTGGAATGAATTGTACTGATGCATATTTAAAGATATTAAATACAGATCGGTGCTAAGATATATTTATATAACATCAAACCTCGGTTATTTTGAAATCGTTTGCTGTTGCGAGTGGACTCGTTCAACCGTTTCCGTCTTACACGGTTACGCGGTCAATGGTTCGAATCCCTAAATTGACACTTGATCCATTGATTTAAGTTTGTTGATGTTTTCATAACACTGCATGTTCGCCGTCGGCGTCCGTGGCGCAGTTGGTAGCGTCGCTGGCAACGGTTACGGATGTCTCGGTTTCAATTCCCGGTGCCGACGGTTTTCATAGATTGATCATTCAATCGATTTATGGATTTCTGTTCGTAGTCTGAGTCCTCCCTCCCACCCATCCTATCCTCACGGGGCGTAGCGAGAGCGATTAGCTAACCACTAGTCTCTTCGAAAAAAAGAGAAGTTGAGCAACTGAGTAACAAGCAGTTCTCGTAGAAAAATTCTGTTGAGATACCTCCATTAGGAGACCATATGCTCCATATTGGGAGCGGACATGGCAAAAAAAAATGTTCGCCGAATAGCTAGCTAACTAATAGTAGATTTTCTATTAATAATTCCATTAGTTTATCAAATGACCAGGACCGATTTTACTCAACGCGAGCATTCTCAACTAAATTATATGTGAATTATTACGTAATAGTACTTTCCTAACGCCACGATCTATCATTACTTACAAGTCTTACAACTGACACTCGTTTAACAGTTCTACAAGAGGGCCACGTGCTATCTTTGGAGAATAATTTTAAAAAACCATTCCCTTAACAAACTAGCAGATTTTGATTTTTGTTGAATTTTATCAAGTACGTTTATCCACTATTTATGTATAAATAAATTTCTAATTTCTCTAATCAATAAATGTGACTACCACACAATATGTTTCGGCGTTATTCTTCCTCTTGAATAAGCTGTCATGTGTCGTTTCCTCTCATCTAAATCACATTAGTAAGCAAACAGCCACCATTTTACACAGCATTGTATTTTATAATTCAAACTCTTGGGGTTGGCCCACCAAAAGCCCGCCGGCTATACGCGGAAGATAATGTATGTAATACTTACTACTCCTGTAAATACATACCACATGAATATTTCATAACCGCCACATTGTTTAATGAAGACGTTGAACCACTGAGCAAACAATAAAATACATCATGAACTCAAGCCCTCGTAGTAGCGCCTAAAATCTATTTGAATAAGAAATACTTATGGACCAGCTGTAAGGAAAACTATTCTGCATACAATAGGCACACTCTTGAAGATAACGAGGTATGTTTGTATTGTCATTTGATACTGAAATTTTTTAAAGGCAGAGATTGTATATTCTTTACTAGGCGATTTCGTGGAATATCATTTGACGATACAATATGATACTTTCGTGTAAAGTGAAGGTTGATGTGTCAACTCGGTAAAATTCCTTCACATTGTCGCACATTTGTTACTGATTTTCATGAGAAAACTGCGCTCTTTTTTTGTCATTTTCGTAATTTCAGTACATAAATAGAATGCAGTATTACTTTTTCTAAGACAAGGTTAAATGTCTCTAAACATCTTTTAAAGTTAACAGATTTTTTTACGAGTTATATTGGTGTTGAGTTATTTAGGAGAGAAATTGTTTCAGAAAAATCTAACAATTTTATTATTATATTTACTAACTTAAATGTATTCAATACGCAAAATTCACACGACGAAATTCTAATGGAGTATTTAATTTGTACTGTTTTATAAAACATAAGTTCAACAAATAATAATTTTTTAAGCAATCCATACAGGAAAATTTTATTTGTAGTAATGATAAGATTAAGCCTTATGTTCATCATAGGGAATTTAAAAAAATACAAGGCTTCATGGTAACATAAAAGCAATTCAGTAATATTTCCTTACCATATTTTTTACATAGACCATTTTTTTAAATATCTAGTAGAGGATAGTGCTCATCAAGAAAAGTTGCGAACGAAATAGGTAAAAAGCTTTTATAGATCTTCTAAATACTAGTTTAGTAAACTACTAATAGAACACGATTGATTGGAAGATTAAAAAGGATTTTCAAATGCTCAATAATGTTCAAAAGAATCTCTTAAGTAAAGCATTCTTATACTTGATTAACATATTATTTTTTAATCGTTGAATTTTACTGTTGTTTAGACATTTTAATGAAAATATTGCCTTGTTGAACACAGTTAATCATATTCGCAAAGTTAACACCGATTTCAAATTACCATATGTTCTTTAATATCTAAATACATTTTTTTAAATATTTGAATACCAATTGTTTCACTTTCATGATACGTGATACAACTTATTTTGCCAATATTTGCATACTTTTTGTATTCCAAGCTTGTAAAATGTTGTTATTGTATTTTTATCGCACAGTGTATATTTAACATAACCCAAAATAAACCTCGCGATAAATTACTAAATATTCACTTTCTTCGCCGTTAACAATTTTCGATATTTTTTAATAGCTATAAAAAGATTAGGAAAGTCTCTAAATCATTTTTTATAATTGGTTTTTGTAACAATTTAATAAAGATATCATGGTAATGTAATGGTTTTATTATTATTTTTAACAATCGGGAACTGAAATCCGCATTTAACATGTTTGAAAATCCATATTAATTTACGGACTCACTTTCCACCACAAAAATCCCTACATCATTTTAAAAAAGTGTGAGTAATCGCCGGCCCCATAGTCAAGTCAGTCAAGTGGTAACGCTTTACGGCGTTTATTGTATTCGTTTGCGAATTCTCGGAAGGACAATTATCTATACATTGATTTGTCAATCGATATACCTATGCAATGATTATTTTATCCCTTCCCATTCACTCTATCCGTTCAGGGTATAAAGAGAGCGATTCGGTAGTTTCTGTAATATTAACCCTATCTGAAAAAGAGTTTGTCTATTGATCGTTATAAAATTTGGTCATGAAGTTGTCAGTTGATAAGGACCTAACAGGCCAGCGACCTCCGTTAAAAATATCGAAACAGCTAGAATTTTTTATATAAAAAAACAGATATCCTTTATCATTATTACCAGAGTATCACGAATATCTTATCGTTAGTAATATGGGTTATTATCAGTTACGCATTAAGATTTGTATACACAAATTGTTACAATAGTCTCATGTATTACGAAATCTGTAGATGAACGTGACAGCTGTTTAATGCGATTAGTGCTAGAAGTCTTTTTGTGAGACTTGATTATTATATCAACGGTTCCTAAACTTTCCACTCGCGGCCATTATTATGAACAATATAAACTACAATTATTGCTATAATTTTATATATTGACTGAGGGTGCTTGATGGAATTTCAATATCAAATTTGAATTGTTGAGATTTCGTACCAACAGAGGCCAACAATTAAGGTGTAGAATGACTAATATTCCTGGGTACACTATTATTTTAAACCTTAAAATGATGTTCTTTTCTAAAATGATTATCGATTTTAATCCGGTATTATCGTACTGTTAAGTTCCTCGGACATTCAAATTTACGCAAAAACTTATCAACTTTATTATGTTAAATACAACATTAGAATTTTAATGAAGATAACCATGCCAAAAATAAAAGTATTTCTGTATTTAAATGTACTTTAAATGTTCGGTGAAATGTATCCACTAATAATCTCAATAAAATATTTTATCATTAGCAATAGTTGTAATTTTAATGCTTGAGATTTTGAAGATTTCCATGTATTTCGTCACTAACGACCCGGATTTCGCCTTCAGTCAGTCGGAGTCAGTTCGAGCACATTTGTGTGCTCGAATGCCTGAAGATGCCGAAAGCCGAAACCTGAATACAAAAATATCTTAATTTTTTGTCTGGGTATCTTCATTAAAATTCTCATGTTGTATTTAACATAATAAAGTTGATAAGTTTTTCCGTAAATTTTAATGTCCGAGGAACTTAATACTGTGATAATAGCGGATAGAGATCGATAATTATTATAGAAAAGAACTTCATTTTAAGATTAAAACTGGTAGTGTACCCAGGAATATTCTTCATCCTACAGCTTAATTATTGGCCTCTATGGTCTAGTAGTATGAGTTTTACCCTTACGATCAGGTGGGTCTGCGTTCAAATCTCGACAGGGTCAATATCAAATTTAGATTTTTTCAATTTAAATTTCAGATCATGGTCATGGGTGTTTGTGGTGCCTCTTCTTCTCGAGTTGAACTCGAGTGACTTAAAAAAACAATTACCATTTGTTTTTATTTCATGTAGTTTAAAAAATTGTAATGCCAGATACTGAGAAATAATAATATCTTAGAATTAAAACATAAATATCATTAGACAAGATCTAATATTTTACTGTTTTTGATCTTATACTAATCTTAACGGATGCAACATAAGCAATCCAAATTTATAATTAATTACATAAAACACTTCAAATTATATATTATTTATTGCTTTTGCAGTATGACCTCATACTTTTTTTTAAATAAAAACTTGCAATCAATACCGAGCAATTTCCGAGAAAATGTACTTTAAAACTGAGTTGACACAAAGAATATGTCGGCAGCCGACATTCTGTTGAACTACGTTTAAGCGCTTTCCAATGGCATCACTATTAGTAAGCTTGTTCTACACTTTGGATGAAGGAACAATTCCACGAGTTCTCTGATTATAACCAGTAACTAGAAGTTTTAGAACGCGCAAACGGATCGCTGAGTTTCAAAACCTACTATAATAATAAACATTTTAATGTAATGTGAAATGGTTTCTTAAAATAGATTAATGGAAATTTTTCAATAAACACAGAAGCGCACAAATTCAAATAACCTTGTGATTCCAATGGTGTCAGATTTAAAACCTTTCCGATTAATTTGAGAGAGACAAAATCGACTATTTAAGGATCACACGTAATCAAACCAAACTGCTAGTTCTGTTCATATAAGCACCTTTGGGAGCCACCGTGTTATATCATTTCGTGATTTTTCACAGCCTTCTGACATCGTTTCTTTGGTCTGCAATTTTTTTTAATTATACACACAACATACCTGCTCACCGTATTATTTCACAGATCGCTGGCTGTTTGCACTATAGTATACTTTCTCCACAATGTTGTGCAATATTTCATACGTATGCTCAGCACTACACGTATCCACTCAAACCAGTCACATATTAAACGAAATAATTATGTATCGTTAGAAGAATTAAACTTGATATTTTTACCCTTTCTCCATTGAATGTGCCACGGGAAAGAATAAATTCATCCGCTACATAACAGGCTCTTGCATTTGGATTTCGAGATTTGGGTAACGACTTGGGTCCATTCGTAACTACCCCACGAAGAAATGATTTGATTTATCACCAAGCCTTGTAATAGATTGTTTGGTATGTAGCATCTTTGAAAACTATTCGACAAATTGAAGTTTTAATAAACCATTTTGTAATATATTTTTTCCAATCACTTGATTTTTGACTCATCATAAATTAGATGTTATATATAGATGGCAAAGAATATTCTTATTCTTAGATAATATCAATCTGATTTTATCAAAATCATACTTCGTTCTAACATAGTATAGTTTCATCTGATAAATCCTTTGAATAATAACAAACGGTGATTGCCAAATACTTGAGTATTTGGCAATCGCTGATGGTCAAGCTTCCTGCAAGGAAACGGCGAAGCTTGGAGTACGTGTTTTCCAATTATTCGTCATTGCTATGATTTCATACGGTAAAGCAACATAGTAAAGCAAACAAAATCGAATTGTTTCGTATATTAACAGTGAACAATATTATAATTACCACTTTTATTATTGCGATCATCATCATATAGATAGCGGTTATACTAATAAAGAGTTAATTGCAATGCGATACTAAAGCTAACTTTTATAGTACCTTATTACTACCTCAAAGAAATGCTGATTAAGTGGTCTTAGTATATAATAGTTTACCATTAAAATATAAGTTAATTCACAATTAATGAGAGGCAATAAAACCTTTGTATTGTGATTTTAATTATAGTTATGAGTCGCTCTATAGATTGCTGGCTTGTTTTTAATGGTGCCGTTTCTCGTAAAACGCAAACTGGTGGTCACTTCGATATTATAAGGGCCACTGCCCTTTTACATCAATGGCGTATCCAATGGAGAATGATGACGTTATAAAATAGTTCAACTTAATTAAAAATTCAATGGAATTTAATATAATTTTAATTGCATGTCTGTTCCATATAATACAGTTCTTACGTGCTATTCAATGACGGCTGGCTGATTCATTTTCTTATAATACATATTATATCACAAAGCTCTTTTCTCCTTCAAAGCACATAATCCGTATCTACAATTGAGACCATATGCAGAAAAGCAGCGTTAGTCTTTATTTGTTTTTTTTTTGTCAACACATTTATCCAGTAAAAGATTTTTTGATCAATAAACCGTGTTCTCAATAAAATTACTCAAACCATCTTCATTCATAAAACATAAATATTTTCGATGAAGGGTTTCTCCACAACAACCAACCGCTATTATTTCTGATAAATGTTTTTAAGACAACGCTATTTTCCGCATACATATGCTCAATTTAAGTAGTGGGAGAAATCAATGAAAATGAAAATATGTTTGAAACTTATCGTCTCCGATTGCACATAAGTAATAAATCATTAGACAAAATTTTACCTGCATAATTAAGTGTTAAAACAATTTATGTGTAGTCGATCACACTTTGAGTGTGTGCTGTGTGGACTGTTATATGTTAAAAGGCTGCTGAAATTGTAAAAAACGTATCTGTGGTTAAAAAAATTAGTCATTCATTTATTTTTATATTATCCAAATTTAAAATAGATGGTGAGCAACTGAGTAACAAGCAATTCTAGTAGAAAGACTTCTGTTGAGGTAAGCTCCATTAGAGACCATATAATGCTATATATTAGGAGCGGACATGACTATAAAACAAAAAAATAAAAAAAAAAGCCAAATCAATTTAAAATTGGATAAACCTTGATGGAATAATTTAAGTAAATTTGTAGATCAATTTCTTTTACTCATATTTGTCGAAATAATTATTAAATTTATTTCCAGTAGAATGAGCATAGTAATAACAGTTATAAACATACTTTTTTTTACCATGTCTGCTCCCAATGTGGAGCATATTGCCTCTTTATGCGGATATCTCAACAAAAGTTTTTCTACGATAACTGTCGTGTGGTCAACTTTTCTTTTTCCAAGAGAGTAAGGAATAATTATGAACACATTAATTCGTATTCCCCCTTTTATGTCATGTATTCGCTGGCCTGCCACTGCCTTTTTAAAGGTGTGTCGAGTCACGTGTATGTATTTTGAAACCCCAGGCACATAGGAATAGGTGCAGTTGCAGTAAAGTATCAAATAAACATGATGGGTACAAATAACACCCGTGTAACAGGACTCCGTAAGACACAAACAATAATTTTAAAATGGTGTTTGTTTTTTCGTTCCAGGAATTATTTAGAAGCAACACAGTGAATGTGAGCACTTATATTTAATTATTTTTATAAATATGTATTGTGTCTTTAAAAACAGATATCGTTGCGTGTTGTTGTCCAAATAACAAAGGGATTCTACAAATTATGTGTAAACTCAATTTCTCTCTTACGCGACATCTTCCAATTATTTGTCAGATAAAACAGTTTGTTTTTAATTTAACCTTAATTAATCTTCTTTAGTCGAAAGTCTTTGTATTGTTAGTTCAATCTACAGCTGTCGCTTCGTGACAATTTCATCGATCACCATTAAGAATCATGATTATGTGGCCATCTTGGTTGTCTTTTAGGAATAGTGCCCTTTAAACAAAATTGACTATACATTTATACGACGAACAACAAATTATAATGCTTCATGAATCTCTTTATTTTCTAAATGTATATTCTTAGGTTGAAGTTAACAATACGATAATCTATTACGAGCAAAAGTCAAATATTATAGTGGAAACGGCGATCTAATGATCCTCTGAATAGCCACCGGCTGAGTTTGGAGGATTGGCAGAAGAACAAAACATAACTGAAATAATATAATAATATTTATCGGAGATAATATCATTTTTGCATATCTTCATAACCAGTAAGTGTCTGTTAACTTTTATGATGAGTATTTGGTGAATTAGGTTTTTCGTCTATAGAAAATTATTTAAAGTACATGGAAAAAAAACTTATAAGTGGCGTTTAATTTGTATTTTAGTAGTTGCGAGGCGTTCACCCTAGTCTGGTGATATTCGGAATTGGTAAACGTCTTTAAAAATCGTTTATTTATATTTTTAAACCTAATGAGTTCATACTGTCAATGTAACAAAATACACCGTTAATTTTCATGTGCATTCCCAGCGGGTGTCAGGAGCAGTAATCATCCCTTATTCCAAATATTTACCTTTCCATCCCCGAAACGACGCACCCTCGGGATAACAGTCGTTAAAAAATGAATTCACGCACTAATGTATGGTATACTCCAGGGGGGTGGTTGGCCCACGCCTTTATTGCATATCGTCATCTGCATATTACAACACAGTACTTCATATCTGAGCTATATTGTGGTCACTCTTTCAATTAACCTAATTACAAAACCATCCTTTTACAATTTTAATTCTAAACTATAGAGAATTATATATCTTTGAAGAAGTGAAACACTAATTACACATATTAAAACAATAACTGGAAATATCACAGGAAACATACTGTGCTTTTAGGTTGCAGTTGAAGATAACGATTCGTTCTTTACTTTTAGCATCCTTACAAGCAGATTTTCAAAAGCTTTCGAAAAAGAGTAGTCGTTTTGCATTATTAGTTACGTCGACAAAGTCTTCTCAAACGTGTGGTGGCACAGCGTAGCTCGAAAATATCAATCGTTCTCCGCCAATAGCTGTGTCCTACGTGAGATATGGCGAAGAGATGCAGCGCGCCGCTTCAAGAACGTGAACAGTTTATTTGTTATTCTCGCGCTAAGCGAGCTCGGCGATGTATATCTGTGAAGAACATCTGTTTTGCATTAGAAATTTCAGAGTGGAACGGAAACAGATGGTGGGCACGTAGGACAACGTTGCCGCTTCGCCTCTCGCCGTCATATATCTCTTTAAACCGCACCGCTATCGCCGCGCACTGACTTCGTCCACGTGTGAGACACGGGGTTATTTTTATCCGAAGAAATTCTGCGGTCTAAATATTACCTCTTATAATAAATATGCTATCTTTTATTCATATTTAATTTATACAAACAGCATCTATATTAAGATATACACTGAAGATGCTTGATGGTATTTCGATATCAAATTTGAATTGTTGAAATTTTGTACATCTCCATGTATTTCGTCACTTAACGACCCGGGTTTCGCCTTTCGGCATCTTCGGGTATTCGAGTACACGAATGAACTTGAAGTGACAGTTATTAAATAGTTTATATTTCAAAGAGAGAATATATAATTTTTGGTACGTTGTATTCTTTTAATTTCCATTCAAAATATAAAAGGAATAAATATTATTAACTATTATATTTATATAAGTGGCTTTCCACCTTCACACTTTAATAAATTAAATGATCACATGCAATCCAGCATTACATGAATTACATAGTTAAGTATCATTTCTTACTTAATTAATTAATGCGACATATTCCCATTAGTCATTAGAATAACAAAATGTATCATACGAATGTCAATTTAATATTATTGTTATGCTTTATGTCCACTTAAAGCCATTAGGAATGCTTCTGTTATTTATGTGAATTCCTTTAGATGGCTAGAAAAAAAAGAGAGGGCTTGGAAAATTATTTCCGTTTCTCTTTTATCTATTTTTGTCTGTTTTACACTTGCTGCGTTACATCTGTCAAAACTGAATTTGGGCGACGAAAGCCATCCGTAAAGCTTTTGACGGGACGAAATAGAGTATGAGCGGAAATTATAACGGATACAAAAATAGCGGCGACGCATCGCAGGCGTTAAACGAATCATGCGTCTCGTTAGCCACACAACACCATATTGCGTTATAGCATAATCAGGTTGTCTCAACCGTTGGCGATCGTATCTGTTAAGCAGTAATGTAGTCTTTGGTAAAACAGAACTGTGTACTTATACAACATAACACCTATAAACACACGATATATCGCATTATCGCACTGTACATTATATAATATATGAAATGGAATTAAATATTTCGATTCAACCAGAACCGAATTCTCAGTCATTTTTTCTATAACAACATCCATACTTTTCTTTTCGCATAATTAAAAAACAATCCTTAACTTATAATTCCGACAGTAAGCGATGCAGAAATGGTAATTTAAGATTTTATATGTATTTTTTTTATATGCCAATTTAACCAATTTTTGCCCAGTGTTCAAATATTGGAACATTTAGCTTTTATTGTTACCGTTCCAATAAACAACATCCAACATAAATTTAGATTATACCAATCAACGTCTGACAAACGTCGGGAGTGTCTGTTGAAGTATTCTTTCAGGTTTTAACGTTTCGGAATGATGAGTGTTTGTTTATTAGCAAATGAAATTTTTTACAAACAAATGACTGCAATCTGACGCAATTCTAGCCAAAATGGTTTAAAAAGATGGGAGCTTAATTCACAATTATTGCTTGCTTTTGGCGCCCAATACGTAATCATTATCATTTGCAAAATATCACATCTAAACTAGTAAATATTATTGGGTCACTTAATTATTATAGACTTGAGTTGTACTGTATTGTTGAAAAGTCATTCAAACGATGTTGAACTGTATATCAATACTGAAAAACGATAAATCTGTATTTTGATGTGCAAACCGAAATGTCATTTATTCTGCTCGTATCTTGTAATAAAAAAACAATACGTTTGATTTAATGCAATCATCACGTGATTTTCATGAAAACTTGTAGTTACAACTATAGCGAAGTGCACAAAATGACTAAACGCTTCCGGTGTTCGCTGTCATATCGCTGTTATAGTTCAGCCCTAGTTGATTAAATTACAAGAAAAGATTAATTTTCTTACTGGTGCATTGAGGAAATTTGAGAATTATTTTTGAATGCTATTTTTATTTTTTCATTACTACACTAGCACTATTTCAACAGTTCTCGACATATGCCTAAAGTACGGCGCCGCTGAATGACACTCAGTGACGTCTCGTCAAAAAATGACGTCAGATGATGCGACATAAACCACGCGTTTTTCGAAATTAGGTCTTTCAGCGACCTGTCATTCTTTGCCCATCAAATGGACATTCCTTAAAAGTTCATTGTCAAATGGTTTTACTTTTTATTAGTCCAAAAACATTAAGTTTTAACTGTTTGTTTTCATTATTTTAAGTGTATACACTGTTTACATCACAGCCAAGTGGTTTTCCGTATCGATTTAGTTTATACACTAAACATAGATAGCTCCTTTCTTTGTTTACGATTATTACGACGTGTAACGGTGGCCATGAGTAATTTATGTTCACTGAATTATATACATGAAAGCATTCGTATATTAATAAACGCACATATAGATTTAATGGCTCTATGGACATGTGCCGATAACTTTGGAAATAAAAACATCAATATTATTTCCAAGAACAAGTAGTTTTCTTAAATGTTCTCTTTAAATGCCGTTTTCAGATTTGAAAGGGTTTAAACATCAGACATCTATTCATTTCAATACAAACTCCATTTATGATTGTGTTTATAAGGAGATTCTAACCCTTGACAGCTAAACCGAGTAGGACATAAGCGTAGCACGAGGCGTTTTTAAAAGTCACATAGTATTTTTTTACAACTGTTATGAGTGCTTTAATTTACTGATGCCGTATTTTACTCACAGCATACTATATTCTCTACTAATAACCGATTGATGAATCAGAAAAATTTTGAATCTTCGGCATTCTTTTGTTGTAAAATGATAATAGTAATAAATATTCAAAAGATCAATTATCTGCTACATTATTGGGCTATTTAACGTATCTCATCCCATAATAATGTTATCGATATCATATGAACAGAGAATGGTTATTGAGATACAATCTGTAATCCACCTAAAGAAACGTCGCTAATTAAAATGTGTAACAAAATATGCTCTGTTTTAATTTTATAATTGATATTAAAATTAATCGTCTCACGCGTGGGAAGTTATAACCGTTGCTATAAGCTCCTTACTTTGTATGAAACACGGTGACTATCATTTAGTTGAACAGTATTTATTATCTTGCTTTTAAACGGTGTCCATATTATCTTGCGTTGATTCTAGGATACCCTAGATTTGATTTCTGATGATAAAAGCTTTTCCTAGTTCCTTTGAATCATCATATAGACGGTATTTTGCCCAATTTATGTATCTCTCAAAATTGAAATTGTTCAGGAGAGAATAAAACTGTTTTTATCGAAAACATTATATGGTCAGTTGCGTTATGAATTTTTGAAATTCACTCCTATAAATTTTCATGTTTGCAGATACGGAATTCGCAAGGAGTGTCGATATAATAGTGGATTACAGCAAGTGGCCGGGTCAGAATTTTTAAACCTACAACCATTGCAAATGGTGTTTCCCTTCCAAAAAGCGGTCAATTCATTTTTCTAATTTACATCATTTGGTCGAGACCTACTCTGCCGTCTTCCAATCTTTCATCCAATCTTCAACTATTTTTGAGGGCTACATCAATTGGCCAAAACACCATCGATATATTATATCGTGTACGTTGGCTAGCTTATAAAATAATACCATTAAACAGTCAATGAGATATTTCTTTTTTTATAAACAACAATAATAATTATGTGATTGTAATTACGAAATTGCAAAAAAAATCGTTTTGCTTCTCGTGAAAAATGACATTTTTAAACCTTTGCCTATTCTTCCAACTTCTATATAAATCTTTGCCGATTTACATCTTATGATGTAGTCGTCTAGGAACGGTTTATGAAACAATCGATTAGCAAATTCTCTTGTACTAAATCTAAGGCAAGCTCGATTAGTAATTTATATGGATATTGTTAGATAGATCTCTACTGAGGCACCGGAAATCGAAAAAAGCAGATTAATTGAGACTTGCAGTTATTATTCTTACCAAAAAAATTGTCACGTCGTATCCGTAATGAAGTCTATTTTTTTTTAGTTCAATACACTCACTTCTATCAATGAGTTACCACGACTTTCGTAAAACTTAAATAGCGGAATACAATTTACAAAAATAAAATACTTCGATGTAACCATGTATTTTACAATTATGCTGCATATGAAAAATCAATACAGATGATTCTTCGTGTATTGTGGCAATGAGTAAGTCCTCCTGTTATCCACTCAACTCGATGAAATATTTACCTTCATTTCATCTACATTTCAATATCTGCTGGAAACGATTTCTGACCTAATGATTTTGTTATTAAGATATAGCTTTTCAGTCGTTCTTATTCATTGTTGTGCTTTCATATCAAATTAGTACAATAGTCCTAAATGTGAAGAAATGATTTTATGTGTAAAGCTGTTCTAGGAATGACACTAAAAATGGTTTATATATATTTCAATTAATTTATTTCCCAATCGTTTTCTTGTTCACTTTAATACCATCAATTCGTATAAATTTGTGAACAGTTCTTCCACTGGTTGACAACCGTGTTATATTATTATTTGTTTAAGCTCATAACACCTTTTATAATATTAAAATAGTCTAGTAGACACTTATTTTTTTATAACACGCATTGAGTAAATCCTTAAGAATGCTTTATTTTTCTAAACATTAACTGCTAGATGATTAATTTGCTATACCCAGTAATAACCAGTGTGACAGTTTCTAAACATCGTGTAATATTGTATGCTAATATTTTAATTATTATTGTAACCAGCCACCGCTTTTATGATTTATTTTCCAGTTTTCTCTATAAGGTTGGACGTATCTTTTAAAACGACTGGTACGTAAGATACGTTTACTGTTTCTAAAACTTGTTAATCCGTTAGGTTAGAAATATGATAAAATAAATTTATTTAATCAATAATCATTTTTTTAACGTTATATTTTATATATAACTGCAAATAATGATCTTATAATTAATAATTTTCTATTTCTGGTCCCGTAATGGAGTGGTAACTCCAGGACCTTCGTCCTTAGTTGGTTATTTGGCCGATGGTTCGACTCGCAGAATGGCACATTGATATTTTGATTTTAACCTAATTGCACGGATATACGTGATGTTTTCATCCCTTTACCCTACCAGATAGTAATGCTTAGTAAAGATAACGATTAGCCAACTGTGAATCCTTTATAATCCCATTACTTTGTATTGCCGTCTCTAAAGAGATGTTGAGTGATTAATTTGAAACAATTTCTTTGTAAATATTTTCTGTTGAAATGCTACTAAGTTTATATATTTATTTATTACAAATTGGGAGCATACATACATAGTTTAATATTATTATTTTACTTTCAATTTTTACTTCAATGAAGAATCTATGTGGAATATTTATGCAATAAATATTGGAACTAAAGATTATTATTTGAATCTTATTTCTGACAACTGAAAGTAATTTGTATATTGAATAAACATACATATTTAATTTTTCACATTTTTCTTCTTTTCATTTTTATTAGGACTGTCATCTAACGAATGTTTTTAAAAATATTTATCTTCCAAAAACAATCAAAAAATATTCTTCGGTTTCCATAGACAAAAAAATGTATCATATTTCAAATTTGTATTTCGATTCAACGATTAATTTAATTGTAAATCTAAACTAATGTACATTCCCCGGGACATATATGTAATTTATATGACGATATCATAAAACAATTAAAAAAATATTTCGCTCTGGCGCGTTCACACTCCAATGTTATGAAAGTTCATTTTTGAATATTTGTAAATGCTATTTAAACGTCTATTATTTTATTATATGCCATATTTCAAGACGAAAGATATTTAATCCAACATAGTATCTAATAATAATGTCGGTATGCAATACACCGCACCTTGTTATTGCTTAAAAATATTTTTTATCAATGAAAGTATTTTATTATTGATTGCGATAAATATGCAATTGCCTATGTGTCCTTGATAGTACAATGGATTGTTATCTATCAATGAATCGACCATCGAAAAATGACAACCGATCGACTATTAGCTGGTAAAATTAGCCAATATTTGTTCAGATATACATGAGATAGATAGTTAATATTCATCTAAAATCTAATCATTTGCGTTTCGTTAACGTAATCATATTATGTATAAACATATAGAACTGCGAGTCAAGTTTAGTGTGTTTTTGAATTATTGATTCAGGAGCATAGATGTCTGATTTGTTCTCTTGTTTGACATTCCTTTCTACCCATGTCATCCCCAAGTATTGAAAACTGGGCTTTAATCAACAAGTCACATACTATGGAAACAAACTTTTGAGTGATTAAATAACTGGGTTTCGAAAAAGTAATGAAATATTCAATACACTTAAGTGAGAAACTGGATTTGTCAACAAATAAAATTAATTTAATTTTTATTTCACGTATAATATTATCGCATATGTATATTTAACGTATAAAACTCCCTCCCACCTATCCGATCCTCAAAAACAGTACGTAGCTAGAGCAATTAGCTTACCACTAGTCCTGTCCTAGCCCTATCTTTCTATCCCTATTCTCTTCGAAAAAACAGAGGTTGAGCAACTGAGTAACAAGCAGTTCAAATAGAAAACTTCTGTTGTGATACCTACATTAAGAGACCATATGCTCCACGTTGAGAGCGGACATCGAAAAATGATTATATTTATTTAAAACTCGCAGTGTAGTGTAAACGCACCTTTACGTATATCTTGCATAGAATCATATTAATTGGCTGCAGCGACTGCTCTCGGATTTTAATTCCGAACGAGAAGTATTTCACGTCACATAAAACGGCGGGAAACTCACATTCAAATGTCATCGTTATCTATTGCTGCATTAAATTGTCAACCATAATCTGTATCAAATTCTCTGCTCTTTTATGATAGCCTAGGCATAATTGATTGCATGTAATGCATGTGGCCATTATTCGGATTCGAAACGCCGAGTAATACACCCAATTAGTTTAATTCGATATTGTAATTATGGCTTAGTAATTATTATTCGTTTTATTGTTCATTGTTGTATATTAGTCAGCTGTCAATAAAACTCAAAGAATTCGTATTGTACAAAAAATAATACATGCACAATTAACATAATACCAGTGATGCTAAAAGCATTATACAACAACTATTAATTTTTGTATTGTATAATATTTGTCTAGTGAAATGTTTGCCTTGTTTCAATTGAAATCAAGAATTAAAAATCATCGAATCTGGTGGCTACATAAATGATTTTTTTAATCGACATCTTCTTGCTTAAATCATATTGTAGAATCATTCCGAGTTATATTTTGTATATTATCAGTGGCAAGTATTTTACGAAAACCGCCGACGTCCGCAATAGCAGGACAGTCAAGAAAAGTTATCAGGATTGGTCGTATTTGATCACTCTACGTCACATTGTGACACAATGAGCAGGACATATTTGGATACAATGTTACAATCAAATTTCCTTTCGCGGTTTTATCTTTCTGATTTGGGAACAATAATTGCGAAGTGCGTTATCGTCTGAGCCATAGCCGAAGTTTTACAATAGATCATAAAATATTATTCAAAGAATTCACTCATTCCAAAATAAGTTTTATAATGGCGGAGATTGCACCTTGATATCTTCGCTGTTCTAGAAGAAAACACTTATTACTAACGAAAAAATTATATGTTGCGTTAGTGATACCAAAATCTTCATAATTTCGAACTCTGCCGTATGGAACAACACACTTATTTTTTATAAATTATACCTTTACTTAAAAACAGTTTTGTACAAGCAAACTAAATGAAAAATGTGAAGCATTTCAAACATTTGAAAGTCCAATTACTCAAAACAAGATTTCAATTTAATATATCGACTGAGGGATTTTAATGGGATTTCAATATCAAACTTAAATTGTTGGAATTTTGTACATTTCCATGTATTTCGTCACTAACGACCCGGGTTTCGCCTTTCGGTACCTTCAGACATTCGAGCACACGAATGAATTCGATCTGACGACAGTCGTATACAATGTATTTAAGTATTTTTCAATTAGTGTCGTCTTCCAGAACAACGACGATATAAACTATTGCACTCTAAGCGTTATTTTTATGTTTTTTAGAAATAATTAATAATATTAACGTTTGGCACTATTTGGTTTCATCAATTAAAGTTGCATCCATGGTGAATTATTAGAACATAATTCGCATTTTTCTAGGGAGGCTTAAATACAATAGAAAAACTACAGCGCCATGACGTATCTACTTGACAACAGCTTACACATCACCAAAGACAGTCTACCTACCTATATTATCCAAAACGCATCCTTGCGGAACTTTTTAATATTCTAAATGTATTTTAATATGTTTAATTGATTGTTAATAACAAAATTAACATTTTGTGTATCAATAATAATAATGATGACGCATTTGGTACATTATTTTTCAGCTTGTTTTGCTACGTATGGCAGCAACAGCAATAATTCTCTGAGGAGTCGGCGTTCGCCATCTTTAAATAGCATTCAATCGGTTACGTCACCATTAACAATACGATTTTAATATGCACAAAAAGATCTTTTGCCACAAGCCAATCTTATGCACTTATGGCTTCCAAGGCAAGCGAGGCGTGCATTATTGGTTGGTATTGCTTTTTTTATTTTAGAGAAGCAACATAAAAATTCACTGGTAAAGACGACTAATACCATAACTCGATGTTGTTTTCGATTACTAATGCATACCATTTCATTACAGAAGTGTTTGCATCCGAATCGGCAAGCTATATCATCTATGTTAAAATCCGAATTGCTAGTTATTTTTCGTTATACGTTCCTATATTTGAATGAAACATTTTACGCGCCATGCCCTTTTTTCGAGTTATCTCAGTGAGGTTATTCGTTTTCCGTTTTTCAAATTCCACGACACATACATAGTAATTCATCACAGTTTTGGTAGAGAACACTGCTTTAAACTTAAAACTAAAAAACAAATGAACTTCAATTATGTGATTCAATTATAGTATGTTCTTTTTGCTCGATGCTACGTCAATAGTAAGAGTTTATTTGAGATAAACTTATGACCGCTGATTGTCAGCTGAGTATTGATCGGTTTGTCAAGTTGTTTCTTTTTGTAAGTTTGTCAGCAATATTTACATTTCCTCCGCTCATTCGTTCATTAAACCAGCCCTTTTTTGAACGACCGAATAACAGCCGCTTCTCTCGTAAACAACTTATGTTGAGATGTTCCATGAACTCCATGTGCTCTACATTGAGAGTGGAAATGGAAAAACAACACATAATCGCTGATGATATAATTGAATTATTGCGACTCCGAATTTCAGGAAGGTCTAATTACTTATTAATTATTTTTAATTCCAACTTTTTAACAAATCGTTACCTTCCTTTGAAAAGGTTCTAACTGCACTTGAACATGTTTTGAGATACGAGCGTTTGAAGTTTTGACTGATCATATTTTGTATTTCGAAGGCAAAAATGTATTTTTAATTAGTGAGTTGGGATATATTTATATATATTAATATTTTACTTGTTTTTCATATAATTAACTTCAAATGAAGCCCTTATATTAGAAAATAATGAGTATCTAAAGCTTTAATTAGAACTGCCAACAACAGTTTGTTTAAAAGGGTTTTATCGGATATTTCAATTTTATCAAACAACGTGTTCTGATTTTTGAGATATTTATTAATATTATATATTATCATGACTTACTGAACCCTATAGGCCAACAAAAACATTTTAATACAACAGAATAATAACACATATATACTTTGAATGCTTGAACGAATTCAGTTAATTTTCGTCAATGACCACATCGATAGAACAATAGAAGTAAAGGGTAAAAAACACACCAACCATCGAGCGAAGAGTCTTCAACATGACGTTAAAACCTTTTCAAAAAGACTATGATGTGTTTGTTTTCTCTGTGAGTTTACAATAATTAGTTATATCGATTCATAGAACCGTATAAAACAAATTTATGAAAAAAAATCTGCAGATAAAACTCCGAAATACTGCTAACTCTCTCATTGAACAATATATGACTCTGAAATCAATGCATATGGTAGAATGTGGCTAATGCAACATTTTCCAATCAAAAGGTCATTTTAGGCCAAAATGTCAGTTGGAACCTTTTCAAAGTAAGGTAACGAAATGCCGAAACATTTATACAACAAGTAAAACCTTGGCTGCTAAATTACTTGATTACTTTAAACTGTGATGTTTAATTACTTATACAGAAATAACTCATCAGGTATTTGTATTAATTGTTCTAAATACTATATACTACTTGTATTACATTATAGCGGCATTTAGGTTTGGGCTGTCGGAAAATTAATACCTAATTTTTTTTTTATATTCTATTGTTAGCCATTTCCGTGAGAAATATTTCCAAATTCTAAAAAATGTCCGTAAACTTATTATGTTGCTATTATTGCAATCTTCATTGCTGTCTGCCACACTACAATTCAATTTTATGCTCGTTTATTATGTCTTTTTTAATAAGGTGATTTTGGGCGCACTTTTCTAGACATTCATTCATTCAAAAATAAAAGAATGTGAATTGTTTTTTATGCAAGAAACAGCATATATAATCAAGGCGATAATTTCCTTAATAACCAAACAAACATTATATTTTAAAAATAAAATGCCTGTCCACCAATCATTGATAGTTAACACCTTGTTATTAAACAAACATTAATTCATCACCCTTACTTAAACCATTATAAAAAGCGCACGCAATTGCGCATAATCAATAACAGTTCAACTTCCGTTTCTTTAATAATAAGTTCCTTTTCCTAAACCAAAATTAGTACGTCGGCGTCCGTGGCGCAGTTGGTTTCGTCGCTGGCTACGGTTACGGATGTCTCGGGTTCAATTCCCGGTGCGGACGTTTTTCATAGATTGATCTTTCAATCGATTTATGGATTTCTGTTCGTAGTCTGAGTCCTCCCTCCCACCAATCCCATCCTCACGGGGCTTAACGAGAGCGATTAGCTAACCACTAGTCCTTTCATAGCCCTATCCTTCTATCCCTACTCTCTTCGAAAAAGAAAAGAGAGGTTGAGCAACTGAGTGACAAGCAGTTCTCGTAGAAAAAATTCTGTCAAGATGCCTCCATTAGGAGACCATATGCTCCACATTGGGAGCGGACATGGAAAAAAAAAAAAAATTAGTACGATTAATATTTTAATTTTAAATAAAAGTTATGATGTTGCAATAAGTGAGATATCTCTTCTAAACAGTATATATAGCTAAGATAAAATTATTTTTAAGCATAGTTCTCACGATGGCGTTAAGCCGAAATAGCTATCAAGTAACTTATACAATTTTCTAAATCTTTGATATTTTATCCTACTATTCTTCGAGTTCCACCAAGTAAATGCCAATTCAATCAATAGAATAAACTTTGTGTTTGAAATAGTTGAGCCACTTTTTATGATATAGATCTATTTGGAAATTAATAAAAAATATTCCGTTTTTTTATTTATTAAAAAGCATCAACTTCAATAATGATAAAACAAAATTTATTTAAAACTGTGGTACACCGAAGCCATACCATATAAATCAAAATAAATATGTACCCAACTATTTGAGCATTCAAAATTGATACCATATAAATCGAGGGAGCGGGTAAAATTCAATTCATATTTTAAAATATCTATAGTAGGAAGTGTATGTGTTGGGAAATCTAAAACACGTGTCAATTGGTAATAAATATCTTTAGTGCCCTTCTGTAATCCAAGTTAAGCACTATTGGACTACTAGGCAAGTTTAATCTATTTCCAGTGAGATTTTCTTTTTCTTTTCTTTTTTTACGCTCAGACATCTTCCTGTTTGGTTTTTTAAGTGTTGGGAGGGGCCATAAACAGGATTAGATTGATGGATAGTAATTAAAATTGTTTTATTTTATATAAACAAAGGGAGATTGTTTTTATTTCGATGTTAGCATCAGAACCATTTTGGATTGAACTTTCCTAATCCCTTTGAGGATTTGTACCAACTCTTAACGATTTCAAATTTGGATTATTGAGATTTTGTACACTTCCATGTATTTTGTCACTAACGACCCGGGTTTCGCCTTTCGGCATCTTCAGGCATTCGAGCACACGAATGGGCTCGAACTGAGAGACAGTAAACACTGTCTAACGTTTATATAGAAGATACAAATGCGACAAATATTATTTACGAGGTAAGATATTATACGTCTGAGAGCCACACTGATACCTGAGTTAAAATTTCGGGAATCTCCCTAATCCTTATTTTGTAAACACCATATTAACAGAGTGGCGAATTGCCGCTTTTCAACTTCTTAAATTATATCTTAACGATTTATTCAAATAGAAATTTTCCTTGGACTTTATACTAATTCTTCACACTGTTTCAAGATTTATCGTCTTGAAAATTTTCCTTTGACTTTCCTAAATCGTTCATTGTACTGTAGAGACTATACTAACCAGAAATTTCAAGCAATATACGGTCAAACTGTCATGAAATGTGAATCTATTTTACTTTCGATGTATGTTTCCAATATTGTTTTGTAACGATGGCCACTCCTATTCTGGAGCATATGGATTCCTTATGGAGCTTCCTTATATCTCATCAGAAGTTGTTCTACGAAAACTGCTTGTCACTCAGTCGGTCAACCTCTATTTTTCGGAGGGATTAAGGATAAAAAGATAAGATTAGCACAGGACTTGTTTTTAATTAATCGCCCTCGCTACGCCTCGTTTTTACGATCGGATGGACATCACAGACATCCGTACCTTCGAACACATCCATCGATTGAAAAATCTATTTATGAAACTGTCCGTTCTGTGGTAAAATTCAGTCAACACCGCGACCAAAGTCAACGATGTTGACCACTCGGCTATATTCCCGGCACACACCATGCTAAAATCTTCACTAAGACAATATTACAGTATGGGCACTTAACCTCATTTCTATTTTCTATGAATAATTATTATTAAAGAAACAGTTTCATTGAAAAATAAAGGATTGTATTACTGGCTTACGAAAATATCTGTGTAAGATACTAATAAATTTGTTATTAAGGATTATTTGTCATATAATGGGTAAATACAATTCCATATTATTTTACTCTTTACCAGTGATGAGTATGTGAATAAAATGTGTTAAATCATAACATAAACCCGACTCTAAAACCGTGTTAAATCGAAGCCGTCTAAATCGACGAAGAAGCGGTATATTTTATCAATTTTCAATTAATGTTCATGTAATGAACATTTTAAAAAGAAATGTATAAATAAATGTCATCGATTTTTGTCACGTTTCTTAATTTAATAAACATTTAAATGCATAGATTATCGATACTTCGCACAGTTATTTATGGGTTCACATTCTTGGGAAGCTTGTTTATATTGAAAGATTCCACTGCTTTGTAAATGAGTCTCCACGTGTAAGCGTAAGCGGAAGAACATGAAAATATGTATATAAGAAAGCGTCGAATCTTCAGCCATCTTTCACTCTGAATAACATTTTGTCGTGCAGTTATAATAAACAATTCACAATATTTACAATATAAATATTCGTTCAAAAGAAAAATGGCTTTTACGTTTTTTCCGGTTACAATTAGAGATATTTCATTTTTTAGTGTCGTCTTCCGGCACCCGGCTAGGAAATATTATGCCGAAAGTTTATCTGTGGTGCATAATGTAAAGCAGGCTTGTTCAATCAGCGACCCGCGGTCAGTATGCGGTTTTTAATATCTTGCGAATCTTCGCTTGGTTATGTTTTTTTCTCATACGCATCTTGAGAACTCACTAAGTAGCCGTTTTCATAGAAAAATATTTACATTGGTGCATTACTATAGCAGTAAATTTAATCTCTCCTTGTATAAATCAACCTGTTTACAAGACTTCATGAAACAGAGGCTATTGCGCCTGCCCTGCTGACACGGTCATCGCCACGACAATGCTAATTATTTACAGAAACAACAAATTAAAAATAACAGCAACTACATAAAATACAAATATTTTTTATATAAGGGGTATAATTTATTTAAATGGGATGCCAGGGAGTACGCAAGTCATAAAAGTTCGGAGATCGCTGCATTAAAGATTTCATTTGAATATCCTCCTTAATAATCATGAAAAATTTTCGAACCTTTACTTAATTACCACCCATTTATCCAACTTGATCTTTTCACATTAAGGCAGTGGTTTCCAACCTGGGAGTCGCGGACTATCGCCAGGGGAGCCACCAAAATTTTTTAATTAAAATCTGGAGCGGAGATACGAGTGGCACTCTTCACATTACCCCCCAAGATTTGATAAACTTTGTGCCTATAAGCAATAACAACCCTTGCATTAAATTTTAGTGCGATAGATGTAGTTTAAATCGGTGGTGCACTACCTATTTGAAAAAAGGGTCAGTTTATCCATTTTCTAATTTTTAACGGGCCTCAGAGGGTAAAAGTGTTGGAAAATAATGATATACTATACTAGACAAGTTATGCATTTTATTATTTTTAATTACATCATTTTACTGTTCATTATTTATTATTTTGGGCCGCAACAAATGGCATTTGGGCCGCTAACTTACTCTAATGGGAGTTTCATCATCAAGTGTAACACATCCTCTTTTGTCACAGCCACTTTAATCCTCATTAAGGTCACCAGGAAACTCCGATTGGATGACGCAACTGTCACGTTTATTGTGTAATGTTGGAATTTTTCTTTTTTTCGCGCTATTGAGATCGACAGCATCTCCATAAGAACTCGCAAATAACAACAAAAAAAACTTTGACTCAGATAATACACTGTCCTCGATCGGCCTTACTATACTAATTAATCTATTTCGGCACTGGAAATAAGTTGGTGTAAAGTCGCCACACAGGGCTGTCGTGTTATGGGCCCACGGCGTTGTAATGTAAATCATTAGATATTTAATAAAACAGCCTTTTTTATTCAATGCTTTCTAGGAACGCATATTCTATGAAGAAAATAGCGATTAATAATTACCATGATGTTTATGCAACAAAACGCTACAATCAAAAGAATAATTAAGAATAAGTACAGGTGGCCCTCAACTTTGCACGTAAATGGTTCTTGAAAATGTGTCCGAATGTTGAATGTTCGAAAGTAGAGCGATATAAAAATAGCAACGAAAATTATGTTTTAAAATATTTAAATAAAGTTAACGAGGCGTATTAGCACTCAGGTGTTTTCTTTATAAACTTCTCAAGGGATAGTTGGATTCCTCATTTTTTTATTTTCTTTATGAATAATTCTATGACATGCTGTATCTTTATCGATTATATCTTAGATATACGCTCTCCATTGGGATCACATTCTTCCAAGATAGTCAAAAATTTGTCAAGTTACATTAAGGCATCATTCATATGTTTAATTGTCATCCATAAACAAATAAACTGGCGAAACACAATGCATCGGCATGGCTTCTAACGCAATACTAAACTTGCTTACGTATTTGAGAAGGTGTCGGAGAGAGAAGCGACTGCATGGAAGCGCATAGTTATTTTTCCATTATCGACAAAAATGGTCTCATGACCAAAAATAACATGAAAAAACAGAATAGGTTAAAAATAATACTGTCGCCGCATCTATTTATTAATTAATTGAACATAAAATAAAACTATATGTATTCACTGCATTTTGGCCATTTGGCGTTATAAACACAATTTATCTAATTGATTTTGATAATCTTGCACAACTATTATGAATGGTATCAACACGTTTAATCCAAACCAACTGTTTGTTGGTCAAAACAAACCATCATTGGGGTCCATATTCTAATTCTAATGTATTTTGAGACAGATTATTAAATAGAGTTATTATTTATATTGCGTATATTTTTATTTATTTATTATAATTTATTCAAAACAATAGTACTATATTTATAATATATTAATACTTGTGACATTTTTTAAAATACTTTTTGATTTAGTGGATAATTTGGTGGGGGGAGACTATTATTAAAATATATTATTAAAATATAAGACGAATATTAAATTAAATTTAAATAATTTCAAAACCGGTGTATGAATTGCTAGAAATATTATTTTTAAAACTTTTATCTCTTGTGTAAAACTACCTGAAATTTTACTTCTGAATTGATGATTTGCAAATTGAGAGTCGGGTTTTTAATGTTTTTAAGTCGAGTTCAAATATTTTTTTTCGTCTATATTAATCAAGAATTGCGCTTTCCGCATGACCACTTTTTGCAGGCTTATAATAATTTTAAATTTTCTATATTTTAGTTGTTTTTCAAGACTGTCTTTTTTACTTCAAATGCATCCATTCTGGTGTATCAGTATAAGGACGGATATGTAGATAGATTATTATAGATGTACCAATTTAACTTGGCCACTAGTGATGGTGCCACCATCACGTAAGGAATGTTGCCATACTAAACCAGAATGAAATTTCAATAAATTCCAAAACTGATATTTTAGCGACGTTTATTAAAAGTAGACAAAATATTTATATTGCATAAAATGGCAATTGGAGAAATTTATTGTAGGCCGACAATTCTAGTTTCAAATTCGGCGACGGCCAAGTAATTTTGGTAATACTATAGTCATATTGTTATATATTAGTATAGTATTTGAAAACTGATGTGTCTTTTTTCCATTACAGTCACTCGGTGGAGCTGCGCTGCAGCAGCTAGGTGCCGACAGATGTCGCCCTGATCGTCGAACTTCTACCCTTCCAAGACGACAGGCATCCAAGAGGCAAGTACATAATATATTTTTTTTAATGGTTCCCTAGAAACGCGCCATACACTTGAAAAAACATATTAACTGATGTCATGTTAAGCCTCGTATTCACTAGAGGACAACGTGTCCTGCAACATAGAGTCTTCGTGACGCTAAAACGCTGCCCGCTGACCCACAACGTAGCAAGCGACATTGTGCAGCATTTCTACCTTACGCGGTATATGTTGCGAGCTTACGTTACGGGCGGCATGTCAGATGTTGGCGAGTGTATACGTGTGATTTCAATTATAAATTTATTTATTATTGAAAATTATGCATCAACTCAATATGACGGAACTATTTATGACTGCGCGACCGCATGCAACATGTCCCGCCTCACTTAGAACTGCCGCATTATTCCGTGTGCAACGTTGTGGGACAGTGGACAACGCTGCAGCGCCACGTAGACACTGATGCGGGTTAAGAGATAATCGTATATATCTTTGCCACATATGTCACGTTTTCATAATAATTATTTTGTTTCAATTCAAAATGCTTCAAAGTCATAAGAATATATAATGTTATGATTTCATAGGCTCTCAGCATAATTTTTATATTCTTGAAAACTACATTCATAACTCATTTTGTCTAGAAATTTACCAACATAACCTCCTCGGGTGACATTTCTGTGACAACTGACGTGAGCTCTGGTGTGTACACGCAAAATGTTCCGCTCCATTCTTCTCCCAACATCAACGGATATGACCCGCGGCATGTACATCATTTTGTCCCGTAGTGTATCCGCCTTTATAGTCAAGTATAATAAAAAGGCTTATTAATTTGATATTCGGAATTTTAATGAGCTTATGATGTCTTTCCACAGATTATTATTAATAAACAATATAAAGTTGATGTTGCAGCCGTTTGATTATTGTATAACCTTTAAATTTATTATAATTCATAAACTTTCTAAGATTATTAAATAATCGACGACACACAGTGTATTCAATGCTGCATATACCTACTTGAAGAAAAAATAAGTCCATACGTAATTTACCCCGATTTGTTTTGAATTTCAATTGAAAAAAAATTCGTTCTCTTTTCTTTAATGAGCGTTTGAGATAACCTTTTCGCGAGAAATTCTGAATAAAGATAATTTAAGAATTTCAAAACCACTATACCTATCGTACCATTGTAAAAAAAATCGAGTTTCTTCATCTGTAATTATTACTATTTATTATACCTTCGAGATCTAAATATTCTGAAATAGCGACATTCAAAAAATCTAGTAATCACAACCTCTCCCCATATATGTGCGTATATTGTAATATATTATATATTTTGATAAATTTTATTAAATTTCCATTTCACATATTAACACATGCCAATAATCATCATCATGTTTGACTTTACTTGGACCCCTACCCCAGCTGTCCATAACAGCCGTTGTCCAATTCAGTATATATTTTTTAAACTTCACACTTAAAAATTTATGTTGTACGAATAACTTTCCCAATTTCGGTAAAAAAAACTTCTTGAATACGAAATATATTATCTTGTTAATTGTTTATTGTTGCCATCGTATTCCTTCGGTATGCAATCAATTTGAAATGTAGCGGTCTTGTTTTGTTTTAATGTCACTCTATTTCGGTTGCGAGTTGTAAGCGGATATCCTCGACTGAAGAAGCGATCAGCATTTTTCTTCAAACGAGACACAATAACTCGAATAACTGAAGTGGCTGTCACGTTGGAAATGAATTACTGAGAGAATTTTATTTATTTTGTACTTATTGCATTTTAAACTTCACCGCATCCGGTGATACTTGACTTGGTGAGGATTCTTCGGTTCTTTTTTCGTCTGACGCATGTTTCCTGGACACAGCATTTGACGATAAGAATATTCCCATTGACGAAACTAATGGGTAATTTACATTTTTACACTATAAGATGTACCAATTTAACTTGGCCGATAGTGAGGGTGCCGCCGTTACTTTAGGAATATTGCCATACTCAACCAGAACTAAAATTTCAATACCTAAATTCCAAAACTGATATCTTAGCGACGGTTATTACAAGTAGACAAAATGTTTATTTTGCATGAAATGACAATTGAAGAAATTTATTCTAAACTGACAATTCTAGTTCAAGATTCGGCGGCGGCCAAGTAATTGGACTTAATTTTTCAAATATTTGAAATGCTATACCTTTTTCATTTAGTTTGTTTGCACAAAAATGTTTTTAAGTAAAGGAATAAGCTAGTCTAGAAAGATTAAATTGACAATAATTTTCGCTTTTAAACACAGTTATAGGGGTTCAAAGATTCGCGAATTTTCATTTACTGCATGAGATATTTTATGCGGAGTGAAAGTGTTAACCCTTTATAGGGCAAAGCGTGAAAACGGTCGATAAATTGACCACCTCCTTTAATTGCTATAATTCATACCGTGTCCATGGAAATGTCAACCATAATACCTAAAAACGATATCGATAAAAATCTTTAGTGTATTTATCGACCATCTAACTTGAAATGTGCACCAATCACTCGCAAACAATTGATATACGTAAGTGGTTGATAAATCGACCTTTGCGCATTCGCGGCCACATTTGGAACAGGATTTGTGTATTACATTTGATTTTGCAAATCATATTTTTGATTGTTATATTGTGTGTTGAAGGAAAATCTGTTTACATAATTATTCAATTTGTATTTATTTATCCATTTACATTTTTTTTTTCAATAATCAAACCACCGCAAATCACAGTTTTTCCGAAATTAAATTTAAAGTATTTTTTATTTTTATGGCAAAATATATAATTAGAAGTAATATAGTTCGCAGTTGATTTCAGAAAAAACTAATTTGCCCTATAAAGCGTTATGGGTCTCATCGTTGACCATCGTTGACCCAGAAGAAATCCTATCAAAAATATTAAATGCACGGCGGCATATAACATAGAAGACATGATAATAACGATCTTATCTTCAGATCAAAGTGAAACGATGTATGACGAATTCCGTATTGATGGCTCAACGAAATCGAAACACAATACGTATGACCGCGTTTTCGTTTCGTTCTGAACAATTGATCGTTTCGCAATTTGTTATTAATGTTATTTTATTACCCAGAGTTAAATAAATCACGCAAGGCTCCTCGCCGAAATGGCATCCATTTTGAGTTTAATCTTGTGGAAAGTATGTCGGGCGGAAATGCACTTCTCGTTTCCGTCCTTCTTCGTGCCGACTGTAATGCAATTTTCAATTGCTGGTACAATATGCATCATACGCCGTCGCATCATAGTCGTTGCATTAAACTGAATTAATAAATTACGCAGTGCCGCATGGCGGTCTTTTACAACTCCGCAGACATCTTAGTTTCGACCGTAAGCCTGACTTTGATTATTTCGAGTTAAATTTTTGTTAAAGAAATGCAGGGCATACCTTGTCTTCTCGATTTGATCTGAGTTGTCACACGTTTTTATGTATTAGTATAAATATGTTGCTAAAATCATTACCATAATAATTCAAAAATATGTTTTCGTAAAAAATGAAAAAATAAAAACCAAAAAATACCTATTGTTGGAAATTACAGATTAGAAAAAACTTCGATAAGGACTCCGTAACTAAAAATATTAAGTAAGGTGGACTACATAAAATTGTTCAAAAATAATTTTCTACGTCACCTGACGACGGGTTTCCTGATTTCCGTAATAATAGCTATAATATTATTTGACATTGCTTATTTCTTCGTTCATATTTTGTAGATTGTATGGAAGAAAATGAAAATGACTTTTCTCTCTTTTCGGACGCATTGTGCCACGGCACACCTAGTATCGTCTCGCGGCACACCGGTTGCGGAGCACTTCACTAGATTGTTGATCATTATACGAGAGTGAATGTTCAGTTTTAATTAATTTTGAATTTCAGACTTATGAAATTTTAAATGTAACATGGTTAATGAAACTAAATAATTGAACTCACTAAATGCTCCATTTGCATTATTCATCATATTTATGTAAGATGTATAATTTATGCTGTTATGCTATTGAATTACAAAAATATGTAATATGGACTGTTTAATAATCAAAGCTTTTTCCTATTTCAGAACAACTGGCAGACGAAGGGCCAAAAAGCAGCTTCGTCAATGTCCAGCCAACACTGTGCCTCTGGACCAATCCGACTCTGACCTTCCGCCTGAAGAACCCGCACTGCACTCTCAATCTACACAACTATTACTGCACACCGCAACCGTCAACACGCAACCACTTAACGAACGACTTCAGCCCTTCAACCCACTCGACGCCAAACTACAAGACGACAGCACCACACTCGTAAAAGCGAGAAATCGAACACAGCACATCGCCAACTTTCAAAATCACCCATCGAGATATTGCACCAACTGTGGGGACTATGTCTCGAGATTTCCACCCATCGAAAATACTCTTAGATCGCTACCGAATTATTTATTAGGTTACACGGACCACGCATCAATTGATCTCTCGCCAGACAGCAGTTCTGGCCCGATATCTTTTGATTCAGGGATCGAACAGCACATCTCTCTGCCATATAAGGACTCCTGTGGTCCGAATTCTAGTCCACTTGCCAGCAAACCGGCAACACCTGATTCACCAAAACCGGAAAGTGTATCGATAGTTGAATACAAATCCTGGGAGAAAAATGCACATAAAGAAACACACAAAAACGAATTAAATCGAACGAAATCCGTACAAACGCAAACAGAACCGTCAGCTTTCAAATTTGTTGTCATAGACAAAGATCAAATTGTCCCGGCAAGATTTTTATTTGAAGGCCGTAAGGCGCAAGACAGCTTAGCTGAGACTAAGGTCACTCTTTTACAAATTTGTAAAAATTCAAGAACCTCAAAAGAATGGAGAACTTGCGGTATAAAGAATTCTTCCTCTTCTTCAGCCAATGTTGAAGACGATACGGACAGAGTTTATCATTCCGATTCTGCAGTTGATAACACCATTGAAGTCATCATGCCTGTTGGAACAAGTGAGTTAATTTTATTTACTAACCTACACTCGAACACAAGAACATCAGTCATTCAAATTCTCTATTAGTTATCAGTAGGGACCAAATCTGTATTTTCTTTTTTTTGTAATCTTATTGTAAAATAAATTGTTTATTTTTTGCCAAACTGATATAATACATGCTGAGTTATTCCAAACAAAAATCTCTTATCCAAAAGTCTCACACTGCTCATACCTCATATTTGTCAATTTTGTTACTTACCAACATCTTCCAGTACAGTAACGATATACATATTTTTATAATCCTCTATTTAAAACTCTGCATGTCCAACAATAAATGATTTGAAAATGATATTCCAAGATTCAACTTTACTGTTTTTCCAATATCATAACAAATCAAATGACCAATATCAGATGAGAAGTGTTTCAAAAAAAGGAGACATGATGAGTTTAAAATTCGCTAAGCAATGTGATTCATGACCAATGTCCTCTATTCTGAAAAACGAATTGCAGATAGCTCAATTTACCTTGGGCGTGTTGATTTGTATTCTTCCACAGTTCAGTGATAAAGTGGTATTATGTACTTATTATACTACCTGTTATCAGCCAATCTATTCCACCTGGTGGGAGTTAATCTAGGTTCAGTATTTTCTTATCAAATATGCATTTCATTTTATGCGAGTATTAAACTTAGACTCTAATTCAAAACGGTCAGTTTTGCTTGGCAAGTTAAGTGCACACAAATTTATCATTTATTTTTTTAAATTTAGTGACAACAGTTTTTAGCATTTGATATTTTCAAAAATGCGTAAACTTTCTGTTGACTTGTCGTAAACATATCATAAACTTTAGAGATTAACCAGTTATGAACTAAAACGAGTAATTTTGCGTGGGACTGGCAGTGATAAAGAAAAATTCGCAATGTTTCATGGATTCTGCAAGGTTTTCAGTTGTGTCAAGTTCATTAATGTGCTGAATTGTTTGTGATATTATGTCTAATAAAGGTAACATTTACGCAATCTCTTCGTTTATAGATAAAATATGATATAGATTAAGATTTTAAAGAATCTTAGTATTAACAAATTGTATAGTTTCCATGGCAACATTATCTCTAATTAAATTCAATGGCATTTTGTGGTGCAGTTTCTAATGAATCAGATAAATTTTTCATTTCATTCTTCATATTTAGTGCCTTTATATATATATATTCTTGCAATATGTCACATCAGGAGTAGGACAAATCTCTCTAGAATATTATATTCATCGATTTTGTGGAACATTGTTTTGGTACGTTCATCAATACTTCACAAAACACATGTCTCAGCGAATCATCCTTACTTGATAACTGTTTATAGATGCTGAGAAATTAAAATCTTTCGGCGGCAATGTCTATAAATTATTGAGTTTCTCTTGTTAAATTATGTTTTGGATATAATAAGCATCATTTATGTAGATCATTAGATCAACTTATAAAACAAAATTTATACTTTACTGCATGATAAAAAAATTCCAATAGTTGCCTTAACAATTCAGCTTGTTAAACAAATCAAACATAAGGAATAATGTTGTTTATGACATCCTCCTCATTGACTGAGGCATTTTTTTTACTAAATCAATTTTTATTTTGGGATACATACTGATAATTCGATTGATAAAAAATCTCACGTTTGAAAATCTTATTAGCTTTACCTGTTTTCAGGCTAAGCCAATATAATTTGTGAATAATGAATATTTATTGAGCTCAGAATATATAATATAATACTGTAGTCGAGTAGATTTTCTTCATTGAATCCCCAAATAGGAACTTAATACATTGAGATATCTAATCAAAAGTATGTTTTTTCTTAATGTTTTCTTCTCTTCCCACACTATCTGGTTCTGAAAATAGGTTGTGAGAGAATGATTCACTGATTACAAGTTCTTTCTTTGCTCCATCTATTTACCCTTAACCAAACTGATGTTGTACAGTAACCATTTCCCGTTAAACACCTTACTAGTTCTCGTTACAACACCTCAAATAATTTACTTAATCTCGATTTACAGGTTTCGAAAACTCTGCATTGAAGAGCAGCTTTTCGCTGTCTTCTCTGCAGGGTGCAAGCGGTGGAGCAGGTACCTGTGTAGGGGGAAGTCCAATGAGGGCACCTCATCATCAAGAACGACCCTACCACAGTCTTACTAAAAAAAGGTATGATAAAAAATTAACCATCTTTTCATTATTGTTGACAGTATAATTTATTCTTCCTTAAGTAATAAATAAATGGGAAAATTGTCTGAACTAGTTACTGAAGATAACTAATGCATTTATATTCCTATATCAGAAAGCTGACTTGAAAGACTAAAAAATAAAACTCTTCTCAATCACTGTTTCTTATTCATAACAGTTAATGGAGACCCGCAGGTGTTATTGAATTAAAGAACAATATCATTAGAAGTTTAAACTTCAAAATGATGAAATTTGATCTGGCTTCTCTATTTTTATTTTATCACTTTCTCCCCAGGGGTATATTATTTATTTAATGTCAAAATTTTTATGCCAATCAATCTGTAGAACTGCAAAAGTCAGACGAATTGATGAAACAATTAAATGCGTCAAATATGTAGCAACTATTTAAATTATTGTGATTCAAAAATTTCATATCCTCTGCTGTGCCATTGCTTGTTGAAATAGATCCTTGATTAAAAACATCTATATTTAGAATCTAAACTTAATTAATAGTTAGCATTTAACTTTTACAATGTTTATTAAAATGTCAACTAAGATGAAAAATATTTTGAATTGACGGTTTATCAAATATTACTAATGCTTGTATGTTGCATTTCCAGGAAAGATCCCAACCGAGAACTTTGGAGAAGATCATGGGGTTCCACCCAAAGTAATCAGAGTGCCCAGTCTCTTGACTCATCCGCTACTCTTGCAGCCAAAGACGATTTCTGGGCTGCTCTGCAACCAAATTACAATTACATCATGAACAACGAACTTATAGACTCTTGCAAGGTAATTTCAATCTTATAATAATCAGAGTGCCCAGTCTCTTGACTCATCCGCTACTCTTGCAGCCAAAGACGATTTCTGGGCTGCTCTGCAACCAAATTACAATTACATCATGAACAACGAACTTATAGACTCTTGCAAGGTAATTTCAATCTTATAATAAAATACTATAGAACATTAAAAAGTACAATTCAAGAAACCTAATAATTTCATAATCCGTAAAATCCACTGATGAATATGCTCTTGATAAAAAGATCTATATTCCTATCATTTATTTTGTCTAAATTCCAAATCCTATGTTTAATAATCATAAATGTATCCCCAATAAAATCATTTAAAAGTCAATTTATTCTCAATTCACGATTTCTTCAATTCGAACTATGATCCCTGTGAATCATTGAATCCTGTAATATGTGGTATAACTGTATAAGTCTTATACCATTCTGTTTTTACTATTATTTTACAGAAAAAAGTGGACATTATAAGTAGTCGTAACAAGACAATCCTAACTATGATGTAATGTTTTGCACACACTGAAAGCAATGTTTTCTTATTTGATTATTAGGAAGCGAATGGTGAACTCAGTGCCAATGTTACTCCCACTGCATCTTTGACTCTACCTAAAGAACTACCATCAAGAAATTGCCAATGGAGTTTGTCACAACTGATTGCCGATTTCACAGAAATCTGTCAATGGTTGACCAACATGCAAGAGGAAGTCTACTCTAGTCCTGAAAATCTTGCAAATAGGACCCTGCGAGCGGTAATATTTATTTTTTTTTAATTCCGAGATAATTATCACTTAAAATCATTAATTAAAAGTTTGATTATTGATAAAAACAGACCTGAATCAAATTTAAAAAGGATTTAGGGAACTACCATTCTACTTAGTGCCATAAAGGTGTCTTTATTTTAATATATGGAATGTGATACAGCTGGAATGCATTTTGAGACAGTAGTTTTGTGTTAGACAATCAGTTCTGTATTGTTTATAATTGACAACGAAACTTCATTATTTACGTTTACTGTAGCCAGCCCCTAACTACATTATGAAGGTCTTGTATCATACTGTACAGTGTAAAATATTAATTTTATTATAGTTATACATATTTCTGTTGTGTAAGGTATACGCCGTATACCCGTGCTATATTCGTGAAAATATCATAATTTTTTAAATATTTCAATCATTATTTTCGTTTTACTCTGTGTTCCTTTTGCTAATCCATTGTACGGTAAAATGTTATAGGGTATGCAATATCCTATAACGATTGCGTTACCTATTTTCTTTGCGAAGTTTTCAACTGTAGCACTGGTTACAAGTCAACTAAACCACTTGCATGTTCATAATTACAAATGAAATAGAAATAATGATTGTATCACAAAGTATAATTTTATGCATTGATAATATATATTTATCAAATTTGAATTGTTGAGATTTTGTACATTTCCATGTATTTTGTCACTAACGAACCGGGGTTTCACCTTTCGGCATCTTCAGGCATTCGAGCACAAGAGTGAACTCGAACTAACTCAAATAGACAGTTTATAACGATTATATACAAAATAAAATACGATAAATCTTATGTGTCTAAGAAATTAACATCGTCATAATTCTCTATTCATGAATTTAAAATATTTCGCAAACTGACGTTTTCGGACGTCGTTATAAATAACAAGTCTATGCACTCTCTCTCTTATAGATTGGCCGCATTCAATTCTGACATTCACAGATTGGTCACTATACCTCTAAGTAAATTTAATTTTAAAACCAAACTAAGCATTATTAAACAAATTAACATTAACAATGGCTCAAAATCTCAACAATTCAAATTTGATATTGAAATTCCATCAAGCACCCTTAGTCGATGTCTTAAATTATTAAAATACATATTTATGTTTTTCCCCAGTCTCGCATGGCTGAACTAACAGCTTCTGAAGGTAGACGGCGTAGATTCCTAGAGCAAGCAGCTGGTGCTTTAGCTCGAGGCGGTGCACCAATGCGAGCAGAAGTATCTTGGAGAGCAAGACATTTAGCCCTTAAGTGGGACAGCGTCCTTCAAGCTATGAGCCCCGAGCAAAATAATGGAGAACTAGGCCACGCAGGACCTGGTAAGTTTTTATTATTCTTTGTTATAATCATTAAAGAGGTAAACAAATTATTATAAAACTTTAAATTATTTATCTCTAAGAAACACTATCATTGCACGAATTGAATCGTAGTTTTGCTTTGGGTACTTATTAGACTTGGTTTTAGTTGACAGTCCGATGGATTAATCTAAAGTGATAAGTTACTTGCACAATTAACTGACATGAAACTTCATCTCAAGTTATTATTGCATTGCTGTCAAATAAAACTCTATATGACACAACTGGTAAAACTGACTTTTAAGCATGCTGATATATATTATATATTGAGCAAATGATGGAGATAAATATAAAATATTTTCGTTTATTTTAAATTATACACAATTTAAACTTTGAGTGATAAAATACATTGAAATGGTAGTGAGTTGTGAAATAAATTTATTATATTATATATATAAATTATAAGTAAATATGAACATCCTGAAAATTGTACATAAATATCAAATTTAATGCGTGAGTGAATTTCATAAATAATCTGCTATAAACCTTTTGAAATTGGTTTTCTGGCAAAATTTCTGGCTTTGAAAAATTTAAAGATAATTGATATCATCCTTCAATTATAATTGTGTGTAGGTATAGAAAAATGTATTTTTTTAATTCCAATCATTCTGAAGCTTTTTAATTGCATATAATTTATTTTCAGTTACAAAATGATTATGATCAAATTATGTTCATGGTCATAATATGTAATACATATTACCCATGCAAGAAGGCATTCATATGGCCATGAATATTGTGCAACATATTAATTTTAATTACAACATTTAAATTGCTGTGTTGCATGCTGAACCAGATAAAAACTTCCCTTATACTAGCAATCTCATCATATCATTTAATTTGTACAAAAACATTTGCACAATAAAGAAACCAAAAAAATTATATATCGCTGTTTTGTTTGACAGATGCTGAGCATGAGTTGAAATGTCTCCGTCGCTGGATAAGAGAAATGGAAGGCCGCCTTCCACCGCTGCGTCTTACAGATGCGACGACTTGGACACGACTGGAACTAGATCAGAAAGTGCTTGAACATCAGGTCAGAATTTTTTCCATACCAATTTTAATTAAAGAAATACGTTACTTGCACTGACAGTATTTTCTTAGCACTAAATAATTATTTTTTTGTATAATTTTATGAATTTTAGTCAATTTTCTACCATTTCAATAAAAATTAATTGGGTTCGTTCGAAGACTGCAAATATATTATGGCAAAATATTATTGAATTGGTTTTATTTTTTTTAAATAAACAATACCATTCATATTACAGAGACATCTATATTATACTTATTTTAAAAACTGATTCAGTTATTGATACATAGATGTCACTAAAAATAAAAATATCAAAATTATATTGAATACAATTTTATGAAATTTTATTATTGATACAAATGTTTATACTGGTACAAACATTTTTTTTTAAATCGCGGTCATGTGCTACTGTCCCATTACGTAATAATTTTATGATATCCATTAATTTTTATACAATATGTAATATTGACAAGAATTGTTATTTTAAATCGATATGTGAAAAAAATGTATTCTTGATTGTTTTTTTTTTATTTGTGGCATGATCAGCGAGTATTTGAATGCATTTGAAACCCAATTTCCATATGCTCTCACTTCTTGAAAATGGGAGACGTCTCTTCTTTGACAACTTAATCTACACCTGCTTTCACTACCTCAGCCACTTAAATCAAGTTGATATTAAATATTCTGTCTATAATCTGTATACTGAGAATCCGTCGCTTTAGATAAGTCAAGTATTAATCAAGGTTATGACGATACCCAAATAAATTAACAAATTTTTAACATACCATGAAGGATACATTCCACGTAAAAAAGGTTGGGGGGAACATGAAAAACTGAAATATAGGTTTCATTGCACTGGTCCAGACTCCAGGCCAATAATACGGGATGAGGATATAGATAGTAACTGTCATGGGCCTCACTTTTAGGGAGAGCTTATAATATTAATTAAAAAAATAAATGTATACGTTTGATATTCTCTTACTCACAGTGTGACCCGCTCTCAATTTTTTCGGAGTGGCCTTGCATTGGACCTTGGTATTTCGAAACTGTATAAAATAATCCATACAAAAAGAGAATTAGATGTGCACTATTTCAATGACCAGAGAAAATATTATTTTGTGTAACATAATATTGTACCTGATATACAAATAGTGTATTATGTTGCCTTCGATTGCCTTGGGAGGCTCTAATATAATTAATTAATATAATTTGGAGGCCACGTTTTTCGTATAGCAAAAAAGCGTTGCAAAAATTATTCCAGATTTTCGTATTACTTATACAAATAAAATTCTTGTTCTGTATCTCTAATCTCTTCTATGCACAAATATCTCATTATTAATATCGAAGGCGTTCCAATGAAAGCATAAATTGAAAAACATTCAATCAATTATGTATTCAATAAAAACCATTTTTGCGATATTAGAATTCCATGTAAAATAAAAACAATTATGGAAAACTGGAGCTTATTGGGTAATGCTGAGGTTTAAATATGTATATTTCACCTAAGCTTCATGGCCAAATAATGAACAAACAATATTGTTTCATATGGTTTTATTGGAATTCATATTTAGTCTCACAGTCTGTGTGACTTATGAAAACTGTCTTAATACCTAATGAAAGAACGACTTGCTTAATTAAAATTTATGCCTTTTTAATTTTATTTTTGCCAGGTTTTTATTGTGCCACACGAAAGCCATTGGCGTGCTTCATTTTGGGGACTGTCTTTATTGGGAGCTTGTTTCGTGGATATTGTATTCTGGTTGGGTTCTGAATGCAATAAAACTGGAATTAATATTTCAAAATAATTATACCTGTTGAGGAAACATACTAAATCAAGACGCATTTTCAACTGATGACTTTTTATGTTGATAATGCTGCGAATTGTAATAACATTAGACTATGTAAGTATTAAGTTTCACGGAATTATCAAACGGCTTTCAATTATATTTAATAATTCTTAAGCCCGTGTTTTTAAATTAAACCGAGTGAATTAATAAATGTGATACATTTTTCGTTTTAACCAATGATATGAATTTTTAAACTTGACGTAGGAAGCTTTGTTAAAACACTCAAAACCATATTTTATTCGTCTTTAGACATAACCGCTCCTAATAAATGACATTTTGTTTTTACTACTCGTGGAACTCCAATTGAGAAACGCTGGCCTAAACTAGTAGGTGTTGCATAAAATACACGTTTTATATTGGAATGTAGGTAAAGGTATATAAGTCCGTCGGTTATTTACTTTGATTCCAGTCATTGCATTGAATTCTTAAATCAACCATCGCTTCTCCATTTTCCAAAATCAACATTCTGGCATGCCTATCAGATGGACAGCTATAAAGTGAAATCGTGATTTATATTTGTTCAAAAAACAGGTGCACATAAATACAACTTTATATATCATATTCCTATTGTACCTTTCCCGCGATCCGCTGTAATATAAAAGTATTCCCGTATTAAAAGAAATTTCTTTCATTCTATTCACTTACCGTTGTTTATAATATTATATCGCATGCAAGTCGGCTATATAAACTCTCGAGCTGAAAATATAATAAATATCCGCTTTAAAAGCTTTCTAACTAATTTATTCTATGTATAGATAACTACTGGGTGTTTTTAAAAGCACATGTTTAAAGCGTATTTACAAAAAAAAACAATTTATATAATTAATTGTTTTACAGGATAAGTTCGTGTCATATTATTAACAAATTGATGTAATGTCGTTATGATTCAATACAACTAAAATAGTGACTGTGCCTTAGTCTCCCTTTTAAATATAAAATGTTGATGTGTCCTGATTAGTGATACGAGGCCGGGAAGAAACTCGCTTGGGAAAATTGGAAGAAATGGGAAAAAATAATTCTAATATTAATGATAACTCTAGATCATTTTTAGCATTCGGTAACACTTATTTTAAACGTGTGGCATTTTTTACGTGTGGCCAACGTTGTATCCACAAATATGAGAATACGGTGAGTAGTTCGATGATATAGATGGAAGTAAAGAACGTCATTCAATATCGGATCACCCATGATATCTATGTATACTTGAGGCCAACACAAAATATTGACGGAAACGTTCCTGTTTTTATGTATGAAGCTATACCCGGCGAGACACACATATTTGTATGTACACCTTGACTCAATATGTCGAAAAAACAATGAAAAATATCGTATTTTACCGTTAATTCCCAATTTTCCGGGGTTTTCTCCGTCATTTCCAAATTCCCATGGTTTTTGTAACACTAGTCCTGATACTCCTGATGGAATAAGGATCTTACAATGGGGCTTACAATGTCGTGAATTGTATGTTCGAAGTACAGAACGTTCGACAAATATCGCAAAGTTAAATAGTTATTAAAGTGGTAGGTTAATTAGCGGACATTCAAATGCTATTGAAATCACTTTGAAATCCGGTCAGTTTGTGCGATTAAATTTATGTGAACACTGAACGCGAAATGTTTATTGATATCAAGATAAGGGAGATCAAGATCAGGGATAAAGTTCTATCATACTTTCTGGGCTTATTCAAATCATGTATATTCGTTTAAATGACACAAAGGTCAGAGGGGAAAGAAGGAAATTGCTATGCCCTGAATTCAACTAATTTATATTATTTTTTTACCCGATACTTTAACAATAATTCAATTTATGCGAAGCTCTATATAATCAGTTGTTTGGCATCAGTAATCTCGAAAATTATTATATATTAATTAAAACCTCTTTTGTGGTCTTCATTTACACCGTGTACCTAAAATATAGACTTAATGAATGAATATGTTTACTATATGATTCACAGTAAGTTATTATTTCAATGTAGGCCATTATTTATAAATATTCTCTCTGCTAAACAATAAATAATGAGCTAAATGCGTTCACTTTCAACTTAGAGAGAGATTCAATAAACCACGGAATCTGTGCATTTGTGCTTTTGTGAATAACAGAAATATCATTGTTGTTTAGCAAGCGAAATGTATCAAATTAGTTGTATATTATTATAAATAAGAATATATATTACAATACAATACAAGAATATTTAAAAAAATTGTATACATATTTGTAAAATAAGTTACAATAATTATTATGGCGGTAGTTAAATCGTGAAGATAACGAGACATTTTCTTTAAAATTCCAATACTTTTAAATTAAGAATCGGTCTGGTTTTCATAGCAAATATTTAGTGAGTGTGTATGCGCATACAAATCTCATCAAAATCCAATTGTAGCCGTCAGTGTTTTCAAAACAATTGGTATTTGTTGACATTGTTGCGTGACATGAAATTTCGATAAATAGTAAGCAAGGCAATTAATCCAATTCAATAATGTATGATTCTTTTTACGATACATGTATTAATTAGTTTGAAAGTTTGACAGAAAATGCGTCTTCATTATAACTCTTCGTAAAAAAATCTTGACGCGTTCTCTTCAGTAACTAATGCAAGATGCGCATGTCAGTCAGTCATTCTTGGTGTCGGTGTGCGAGTAATCAGAAGATGCCGGAAGCTGTGAAAACGGCATTCTAAATACTTCAACTTACACCCCGTCAGAGTGCACAGGCGTACAAATTTATTTGTAAATTATTATTGTCGTAATCGCTTCATTTCTCGCACCACTTACAACTTCCGCGATCTCCCGCGCGTATCACAAAGAGCATATCCAATTCAGGATACTTACATATTACTTTGAAGATGTATACCAAGTGACATAGTATATAATATACGACGGTCGTTTAATAAAAAAACAGTTTAAAATGTTAGGTTAATTCTATCAATTAGTTCATCATAATCAGTAACTGTAATGCTTTCTACCAATTAAAGTTGACGTAAATTGAATGGATCTGTATCAGAATTAAGTTGTCTCAGCTGCAATCTTGAGTATTTGAATAAAATTAATTAATTAACAAAATCTTACCAATCTTATTGATGTGTATGAAGAATACCTTGCTCATTGAATATTTATAGAATATTCAAGAGATTATCTGCTTAATGCTTATCAGCTTCATTGTTATCAGATTAAATGCTGTTTTGTCAAAATTACCTGAATTGTTTACAAATATGGGTTTTTTTGTATGCAAATTTAAATCAAATATTTACTGGTATCACAATATAAACAGATTAAGTATATGGCGACACACCTTCTGCTCTGATCAGTGTTTTATGTACCCCACTGTATTTCCAATTTCGCAAGGCGTAAGTGAATCTGGGAGTCCTAGATGCATTACGAACTAAAAGATATCAACTCGCCATTATAAGAAAACTATTTTTGTCATATCATATAACTAATATTTGTATTGATTCTTTTTATATCCTAGAGTTTCGTTATCTTTTACTTTGCAGTAGGTAAATTAGTTTTTTTATGTTGTGGAGCAGACATACGCGCATATTATGATAAACGCACAAAATACAGAAAAAGGTTTGAAAACTAAATTTTTGAAATTTTCCATTCGGGTATTCAATTTGATGGGCGCCGCAACCGAAACGGACGAACGCTCAAGAGTTTTGACCACTCGGCTATATTTTTCATATTTTGTTTTAAGGTGAAGTTATTGAAATCTTTTGTTGATTCAAATTTGGATTATTGAGATTTTGTACACTTCCATGTATTTTGTCACTAACGACCCGGGTTTCGCCTTTCGGCATCTTCAGGCATTCGAGCACACGAATGGACTCGAACTGAGAGACAGTAAACAGTGTCTAACGTTTATATAGAAGATACAAATGCGACAAATATTATTTACGAGGTAAGATATTATACGTCTGAGAGCCACACTGATACCTGAGTTAAAATTTCGGGAATCTCCCCAATCCTTATTTTGTAAACACCATATTAACAGAGTGGCGAATTGCCGCTTTTCAACTTGTCTTAGAAATACCAGTGATTTTACAATTATAATAGTATTGTGGGTTTTGACGGGATGTAATTCGACGAATGGGTAAATATACACAATCCTTCCACATTTACTGACATCTGTTAGGTGTTTCAACGTATCGGATATAATAGCGGAGAATTAGGAAGGTTCAGCTGCTCATTCAATATCGGCAAGGAATTTAACTGGGCTCTATTAATTTCCAAAATTTCTTGATAAAATAATTTATGATCCCCCATGTTTTTATGCAACAGTTTAACCCCATCATCCGCATTAAACGTATGGTTCTCCATTAGCAAGTGATTTGCGAATGTCGAAGTTTCTTTTTTTAATCTAAAGGCAGCTAAATGTTCTGATACCCTTATATCTAATGTACGTCTGGTTTTACCCACATAGAAATGTTGGCAATCATTGCATTGTAATTTATAAATACCAGACTTGTTCTTAAAGTTTACTCTATCTTTATTGTTAATAAGTAATTTGATGAGATTCCCGAAATTTTAACTCAGGTATCAGTGTGGCTCTCAGACGTATAATATCTTACCTCGTAAATAATATTTGTCGCATTTGTATCTTCTATATAAACGTTAGACACTGTTTACTGTCTCTCAGTTCGAGTCCATTCGTGTGCTCGAATGCCTGAAGATGCCGAAAGGCGAAACCCGGGTCGTTAGTGACAAAATACATGGAAGTGTACAAAATCTCAATAATCCAAATTTGATATTGAAATTCCATCAAGCACCCTCAGTCGATGTCTTAAATTTTGTTGATTCATTTTGTTTAATCTTTCAAGTATACTTTAACGGCAGTTTATATTTACTGAAACCCTATATATCCCCATATTTTAACACTACGTTCCTTTACTACTTTTTTGGGGCATACGTGTAAACGTATTTACTTTGTACTCAACTGGCGTCTTTGTTTTGATGTAGTAAGTCAAAAATGATAAATAACTTCGCCGCAGGTTGTCAATTTGCGTTGCGCAAACCTTAATGCAAACCTTGACATATTATGATAATGTATGATACAATATGTTCCGTAGTTCATAGATCAAAATAAACGTTTTGATTTGTATAAGATTGTCTCTGTTCAATATCAGTGAGGTACATTAAGCTAAACCTCAAAAGCAGCAATACATCGCTAATGATAATGGATTCCTTAATTCATGAACGTTTTCATATTATGTATTTAGCGAAATCTTAGTAAGTATTTAGGTAACTGTATTTAGGTGATCCAAAATAAATGCTTACAATATAATTTAAGACAGTCAGTTCGAGTCCATTCGTGTGCTCGAATGCCTGAAGATGCCGAAAGGCGAAACCCGGGTCGTTAGTGACAAAATACATGGAAGTGTACAAAATCTCAATAATCCAAATTTGAAAAAAATGCTTACAAGTTTTTTTATCGATGGACTGAAATGGCTACATAATAGATTTTTTGTGGTTTTATCTGTACCCAATTTCAGATTACACTATATTACGTCTCCTCTATGGCATAACACAATGTTATAAGGCAGACATATTTAATTCAATCTATTTAATTCTGACGATGACATGAAACCGAAAAAGGTAGTACAAGGTCTACCAAGTAAACGCTAATTAAACCAATAAAACGATGTGTTTCCAGCTATAATGTCAATTTTCTTTTTTCTGATTCTATCGTCGATGAAAAATTAAGAGGCACTTATGTTGTTAATATGCTAAAATGTCGGCTCCGGCTCCGTGATGCAGTGGCTAACGTCGTCGGCTACGGCTACTGATGCCTCGTGTTCAATTCCCGGTGCAGACAGTTTCATAAATTTACTTTTCAATCGATTTATTGAGTTCTGTTCGTAGTCATGAATGTTTATGTTGTCTAAAATTCCCTCCCACCCATCCGATCCTAAAAACAGGGAATAGCGAGCGCGATTAGCTAACCGCTAGTCCTGTCCTAGCCATGTTTCTCTATCCCTACTCTCTTCGATAAAGAGAGATTGAGCAGCTGAGTAACAAGCAGTTTTCGTAGAAAAATTCTGTTAAGATACCCCCATTAGGAGGCCATATGATCCACACTGGGAGCGGACATGGTAAAAAAAAATGAGAAAATAGTACATAAAACTTAAAATAGTTCAAATCTGAATCTTATAACTAGATTTAAATGCATTCGTTACACAAAAGTGTTATTATTTTTATTTTTAATTGTATGTGATTGACACAAATATTCTACATAAATTGACCCAAAATAATTCTTTATTACATAACTATTTTTGACAGAACGACGATGATATTACATTGATTACGCAGTTTTTAATTCGGTAAATATGCACATTAACGTCTCTTCTGCTTACGCTAACCTCAAAGTGAAAAATTCCCATTAAAAGTGGTTTGTATTTATATTGTAAAGACTAAAGAACCTCTTGTACAATAGGAATTGCTCGTGTGCAAATAAATTGTAAATAATATTATTCATTTACTTTTGTTGTTCTGCGGGGTCGTTTGACCCTCGGCAGGTTGATACTATGGCTATTTAACCAATTCAACAATTAAATTTTGCATTTTGTTATACGAAAGAAGCTTTATATAATGGAACAGTATTGATCGAGCATGAAACAAACTGCATTTCCATATAAAAGATAATATTTTTTAAGGTTTTACTTTTGACGAACGGAAGACCAATTTTAATAGTTGTTGCATCCAGGTGTAAATAAATTTTTACTTTTTTTTATCATGTAACTGAGAAAATAAATTTTATTCATCTCAATAAAGACACATAGAATTAAATATATATTCACTATTTAAAGAATATAAAACAAGTATGTGTGAATAATAGTTTAATAATTGTACATATTTTGTGGGTATCCGGTTGCTGTAAAATACAGCTTTTGTCGTTAGCTATCAGCTGAGTTATCATAATAATACGTTATCCCGATTGAACTATATTTAGACACTTATTGTTTTTTCAAATAATATACCTTTTAATATTTCGAGATTGTGATGGTTCCAAAAAAACCTTCCTCATCACTACCCTACCCTTACTACTTAATGTTAATTTAGAATTCTGCTTAAAGATATTTAGATGTTGTTTTTTTTTTCAGTATTAAAAAATATGTCTATAACATACAGTGTGAACACTGACATATTTATAGCGGTATCTTTTACAATTTTGTATAATTACTTTTAGCGGCTTAATTGCATTTAGTTATCTCAACATTACGGTACTCACTAATATTATTATTTATTTCAATTAAGTTCCGGAAAGGGTTTTCACTCAGTGTGTGGCCTCCATTTTAAGAATTGAATAATGGAATCGAAAGTGAGATATGGCGCGAGAGAAAAGCTGTTTTGCCATTATTCCGGCTTGGAAATTTATCGGCTTTTTAATCAGCTCCCAAGCAGAGATACCCGTGCACCAATCTTTCGATGCGGAACCAGCTGGAAAACTCACCAACGCTTTTTGCATCCTCGACCAGTATTGTTCCCAAGAAATATGGATGGAGTTTATACAATACTTCCGCTTCCTGATAACAAGCCTTAAACGGAGTTTGTTGTTAACGATTGTTTGAACAATTAAACTAAAATCCATTGATTCAGATAATTATCGATTTAACCCTGTTTCCATTGTTTAAGCAGATTGGGCGAGTCATAAACATATAAATGAAATGTTTAGTTAAAGTTTATTAACTTTGTTTTCTATCCACTGGTTTTAAACAACGAAAGCATTAATTCTATGATATTTTTATTTATTTTGTTTATTATTATTAAGATCATTAAAAATGGTATAAAAATTGATGATTTCAATATTATTAATACAATGCTTGGTGAATAATAATACTTGGATTTATTTGATCTTGTTTAAATCAATCTGAAAAATTAATTTCAAATAATTCTTACAAAACCTACACAAGGCGATAAAACTGTAACTAGATGGAAAACAAGACGAAATGACAAATATTTAAAGATTTTCAATTGCTTTCAGCTCACAGAAGGTCGTCATATTAAGCAGATGCTGCTGGTCGGGGTTTGCAAAAACTGATCCCATTTTTCAATCCGGCATTTCGCGATATTACAAAATCGATCCTTTACCAATATTATTATAAAAAAAAATAATATCCAAACAGTTCTTAAAATAACCCAATATTTGAAGAATAGTAAGACTTTTTTAATAACTATGGCTGTTGATTTATTGTTTCAGCATTTATAGTATTTTATCTTATCTTCAACTAACTGATTTCATGCACCCATAATTTAAATTCAGACATGAACATTCGTATTGACAACTACTTAGAAAATTTTAGGAGAACTTTGCGTTTTGTCGAGATCGACAGATGGATTACATGTTTAGGTAGGTTCTAATGGTAATTACGTAGAACGAAAAATTTCCTTGCATAATTACTATTCTGTAAAAAGTCATGATCGAACACTACTGCATACTTTCAAATCAGCAGTTTTGTTGCCCCTTTCAAATATTCTGAAGAAAGCTAAGACCAAAACAATTTGTTTTAAACCTCGTTTTAACACACCCAATTCAACAAGAAGTAGTCGATTTGACATAAGATCGAGGCATAACAGGACTTCTCCCATATTTGAAACATTTTTTCTTGTTTATTTTTCATGAGGTTTTTCAATCATCCTGGAATTAAATGTTTTTATTCCTTCCTATTAAAGAAAATGATTGTGCAAGAAATACAGCTTTTTCTTATCGTGCATCTATGAGCTAATAGGTTATGCCATTATTATTGATAATATCGAAAGTTAAAATACGAAATCGTTTTGAATGGGGTCACCATAAAACTCATTTGTTACGGAAGAATAGACAGTTTGTCAATTTAACCGAATTTACATTTCTATTTTTTTACAATTGCTATAAAAATAAGCATTCAAACGTCGCAATTAACTTGATATAACTTAACGAAGTTTTCAATTAATTTTGGTTGGTAGGTCAATTTAGTAAGCTAGATTCTTATTTCTTGGAAATCCTGGATGAAAGATTTTTTAAATCTTGTTGTGACAACACAGCTGTGATTTTAATAATATGTTCAAATGATTTTCAGATTTATTGTCATGTTGGCATTTTTTCATTGTAATATGTATGAATCCATGAAATTCTTTTTCTATTGTTTATATTGGATAATTAAATAAATATGTAATTTTATAGATAAAAATCGTGCAATAAATATTCAGTTTGAGTACTTTTTAACAAAATGCTTTAAAATATATTTCTTTCTCTTTTATTTGTATAAAAACTTTACAATAAACTTTATGTAGGTACGTGAAAAGTAAATATTACGTATTCATTTTTTTTTGTAATATCATTTAATACTTTATTAATATTCATGGAGTACTTACCTTTAAATCGTCGTTCAGGTCATTGTGTAACATGAAGCTGGTTTGCCATTCTTGTTTTGGGAAAATGATATGTATCTATTTAGAATACTTTATAAAGATTTCGCCCTATTTACTTAAATCCTGTAAAATGGTTTGGTACATCTAAATATTATTTTTAAAAAAAATCAAATTAAATTACCAAGAAAAGTCCTCAAGATCACGAAATCGGCCTTTGTTCTATTGTAAGGCGACGTTCGGCTTATTACGAGCCCACATTGTTTTAAAATTATTGTCTTTCACACAATTTTACGGTGTTGCCGTGTCGGGGAAAGTTGATTAAGAAATTCTACATTTTATTTTATTTTATTTTATTTCTTTACTTAGGAGGTTTTTTACCGACACGATTAACTTTCAATGCTCGGAAAACAATGTCAAATTTAAATTGATTATTTCATATTGAAAATAGTAAAAGTGTAGCTTTGCATCATTGTTTTCGTATTCTTTCGTTTGTAGCAATATTAGAGCTATTTTTTATGAATCACACGGCAATTAAATCTGTATTTACTATTATTTTCCATAAAAAAAACAATGTAAACGTAAACAAGAAAGTAAAATAACATTTAGTTTAAGTAAGGTTTTGCGCAGCTGTATGATAATGCTGTAATTTTTCGTGTTATACTAATTAACTAGTCACTATGCACATAATATATTATGGATCAAGCATGTTTTTCAAGAAATCGAAACACGTGTTAAAGTAAGTAACTCAAATTAAACATTGGCCTAGTGGAGTCGCAGCATACTCGTTGGCCACCCGGGACATATTTCCATGCCGAAGCACATTCCGTCACTGCAGTTTTTATCAATATTGTATTACACGTCATAATTTTGGAAGACATTAATTTAGAAACTAATTTAAAATAAAACTAGAAATCAAATAGGTATAGTTATGTCCAGTAAACTAGTAGTAAGATGCAAGAGATGCATTAGATTACATTGGTCAGTCCAATGACGAAGTGCTGATGCGAAAGTTTATTGCATATTTACATTTAAATGTCAAGTGACATTTAGAATATGTACTAAGCAATTGTCTGCTTAAGAAAAAGTGGTGATTTGTAATTTAAAAAAAGCACTCTTCACTATCGTTCTTTGTACCGCAAAACAACCATTGAATCGATCAAAAATATGTATATCACATAGTGTGTTTATTATTTCCGATAATGTTACTGAATAAAGGTGGTCCCATATCAATATGGTCTTTAAATTTTTTTGAAATGTCCTTGACGCAGTTTCGAATAGATAATAATGATTTGTATGGTTCTCGTTTTGGTGTAATGTATTTTTTTTAACAAAGGTTTTAAATTATATATATATACATATACTCATTTGTCATTATGACGCACACTACATGCTAGATTTATGTTGTGATACATGTCTGTTTTTTGTGTTCACATTTTGCCGTTACAGTAACAGCATTTCAATGTGATAGCCCGCACATGTGTGGCAGATTCGTAACATGAAAGTGCATCCACATTTATGCTGCCGTATCTCATTTCTATAACGCATCTAGTCTAGCTTATGTTTACTTTATTCCCTCACGCACGCATCTACCGTCAAGCGCTTTGCATTTTGACGCCAGACTATATCTACCCACTTATACAGACAAACGGCCATTAATTTGGAATCAAGTCCTCATCGTGACAGTGCAGAATACATTAATTATTTAATATCTTCATTCAGCTTTTATAAAGGAGGGATCCATATTTTAATTTTGCGTTATGTGGTCACGTCAAGTTTGACCAGACATGAAGTTAGTATTGTGAGTATTATATTACCACGAATAACAAATGAACACTGATTGAAATACCATAATAGTGAAATATTATGGAATTTTGGCGTCTGAAATACTAACCGTAATAAAAGGAAATTTGGAGCGACAAAATTTAACGAAAACAAATTTCGATTCCTAGTCAATACAGCTGAAAATGTAATGCGGCCTAAAAAATTTATAGGTAAAGTATGACCATCGTTTTATAAAAGTGTTTCATAAAAACACTGGTCACCTAAATCACCAATTGTACTTGTGCATCAATAAGTATCAATGATGATACTCAACCTCTTTGATACAACCATTATTTGGATCTGTGGCGCAATTAGATAACAATTAATGCGATTTTCTGACATCACAAGGTTCCCTAACCGTGGTCTTGAAGACTCTTGTTACTGGCTCAGTAATTTTCTTGTCTTTTAACTTCGTGTGAATGTTCTAGCTTGTGGATTCTAGTAGCTTTCAAGCGCATACTTAAAGGGGAAGACGGCGTCAGGTTGATTCGCCTTGTCTAATTCTAACGTTGCATTTCTGGATATAATGCTCGCTGCCTACTTCAAAAGTGCTGCTGGTTATACCCGCTGATGGATTTGTTTGCGGTGTAAACAAGATATGGAATGTTTTATTTATTTATTGGGAATTGTATTTTTTGTTCAAATCGTTATACGACGTTGAAAGATACAGCAAAGATGGTAGTATAAAAAAAGAAATATATTTAAACAGACATGGTATCATCGATTTCAAGAGTTACTAGAAATATTTTAATTTTGCATCAATTTTAGAAATTCTAAATATTTTATACAAGTATTTTTACATAACTACAGCTTACAGTTTTTCTTAAAATTTTCATCCATTTGTATTTTTTTACAACCAGTGTATTTATTTAAATTATTAATACTTCATTCACTATCAATAATAAAACTCTCACTTGCCCAGCAAAACTGATACGAATCTAAAATTATAACAAACTGTAGTCTTTATTATAATAATAAATATTAGTATATATACCTATCGCCATGGCCGAGAAGAAACGTTCTTTATTTATCAGTTTTAAGGTGTTCGCTGTTAATTCTTGGTGGAAAGCACTATTATATTTTAAAAATGAATCGCAATTTGTTTTTTACTGGTTTTGCTCATCGCGAGCATTGTCAACTGATTATTCTTTGTTTACATCAGAGGATCCCAAACTGATTGTGGTCGTGGATGCATTCGAGATTTAAAAGCGTAGTGGCGGGTGAATACCGGCTTTCAAAATACAACCAAATCGATGTACGTAAAATATGTAATTACTATCTTGTTGTAAATTTTTACATTATATTTTAAATCTGCGCATGAAAAAAGTTTCAGCGGCCACATAGTTGGAAAACCGTGGCTTACATGAAGCGGTCAAGGTTGAACCCTTAGATATTTATTTGCATATCGACTGTGGTAAAGAAAAAGGACGTAACCCGCATCAAAAAATATTCTGTATAACTCGCACCAAACGTGTTAATACACTATATTTATATGTAAATATATAACATATCAACTATAGAAAAGCAAAAGAACTTATCGCCCCCTTCTTTTCAAAATATTTTTTTTCTATAATCACAATGTATAAAATTTAAGACACGTTTTGTTTGGGCTGTACACAAAATTTTTTGTGGGTGGGTTATCGCCAATGTGCGTGTGCATATGGCATGTTCCCAACCACCAATTGAAACTTTCGCTCATAACCCGTACACTCCTAATCTCATCATAATTCACCTACTCTCTTTAGGTATTTTTAACGACAGACTTGCAACCAGCTCTTATTCAACTGTCTACAATTAAATTACATAATTGTCCTTCACATAGGAATATAATTTTCTTTAAAAAATACTCATCACACTCATAAAAAAGTTTTCATTCACATTGCACTTGAATTCTTTTCTTCTATGTTTTTAAATACTTTAATATTTTTAAGACTCATCAATTTTGAAGAATTCTTAGTCATACTTAATGTAAAATGTTTTGGTAATTTTCTCATTGATGTCTGAGGAAAAACGTATTCAATTTATTGTAAATAATAAATTACATACACCCAATGCTTTTTTTACGCGATAAATTAGTTTCGGCAATTGACGCGTAAAAAAGAATCAAGAATGTATGGAAAACTAAAATTAGTTCTTTGAATTCGTTTAAAAAGGTTTTTATTTATACATAAATCTTGAAAATAAGAACTTATCCCGCAAATAAAAATCGTGTAAAAAGGGGCTGGGCGTATATTCATTCTTAGTTAAAAAAACAATGTGAGTTATAACTTTTTATCTTGTTCATATAGGGTCGTTTCGCCAGTGCTCAGCCAGTTAAGTGACAGGTGCACTTTCAAAAGGGATTTTGAGTCAAGGAATGATAGATACATATTTTTTTCGCTGTTTTTCCATTAAACAGAGATTGAGCAATGTAACCAACTTAAAATAAAATAGTTAATATTGTACCAAGCATAAAATAATAGAAGTTTTCAAAAAAATGTCAATTGTCCCAGTGGTCGGCCCCCAACATCCAATGGTCGGCCTTTCGTTTCCCAGTGTTCGGCCATCACTATGAATATCGCGAAATAATCTACTGATAATAGACAGAACAATAAAAAACGTAATGATGCAAAGCATGATAATATAAAGTATATTTTGTTAGCGATCTCCATACAACATGAATTTGTCGAAACTTGCGAAGTAAAAATGCGCTTTTTTAATAGCGTATTGCATCATATAGGTCACAGTATAGTGCAGATATACATCGGCAAGTGGCAAGACTACCTACACGAATTTAAAAAATCTGTTTTTTTTTTAATTGATCCACTATTATTTAAGTTTTAAGCTCATAAGGCCGACTACTGGCGACGGCTGACTTTAGGAACAAGCACCCTACGATTCGTTTGATTTATCACGTTCCGTCGATTTCTTAGAAAACTTCAGTTACATTTTTTACATCAAAGGTGATGCAATAATTCATCATTTAACTTATCACTCTAACGGTTATGTTTAAAGAAGTGTGGATATGCCTTTTATAAATGTGAGATGTTAGTATATCAAAGAAATCGTAGGCTAGATAAAGTTATTTAAACCAACAGATTGTTTGAATTGTTGAGATTTTGTACATTTCCATGTATTTCGTCACTAGCGACCCAAGGTTCGCCTATCAAACTGTCAAAAAAACAAAATCTAAAAAAATTAAATTTGTTATTTGAATTCCATCAAGCACCCCCAATCGATATCTTAAATTTACAGATTGTTATTTGCAGGGATTTTTTGCCAAGTAATGCGGTGGAACGGCGTTCCGATACCGTTTTTAGACGAAACAATTTCCCCGCTCACATATAATTCGTCGTCAAAATTAACTTTCTTTTCCATGTCCGCCCTCAGTCTGGATATGGCTCCCTATTGGAGGTATCTCAAAAGAAGTTTTTTTCTATCAGAAGTGATCGTTATTTTGTTGCTCAACCTCTCTTTTTCGGAGGGAGTAGGGATAGAAGGATAGAGCTAGGACCGGACTAGTGTTTAGCTAATCGCTCTCGCTATTCGCCGTTTTTAGAATCGGATAGGTGAGATGGAATTTTTTAGACATCACAAACATTCATGACTACGAACAGAAATCCATTAATCGATTGAAAAACAATTTATGGAACTGTCCTCATCGGGACTTGAACCCGAGAGATAGGTAACCGTAGCCAACGACGTTAGCCACTGAACCACGAACTTTACATTTCTAAAACAAAAAAATAATTTTCCATGTGTTTCGTGGTATAGCTTTAAATTTTATTTAAATGATATTTATATGTAATTTTCTATAGCAAAAAGCTTAACAAGAAGTGAGTTCCGGCATCTTTTTTTCTAAAAAAAGCCCTGATTATTTGTATCAATTATTAAATTACTCAAAATACGTAGTTAAAATCCTTACCAACATAATGTAACTTTTCTAAAACCAAAACAAAACGCATGAATGCGAGACATGTCCGGCCCCCGATTGATTTTGAATGAAACTTTAAACGAATTCAGTACATAAATATAACTGAGTTACTATTTTCTTAATATGACCATTTATCCTGGATATGTATTCAAATAAAACCGTTTAATTTCACCTCTCATGATTGCAATGCTCACCTTTCATTTCGTATCCCCTTTGAATAAATTATTGATGTAAACACGACGACCTGTCACAATTAATCAAAATGTCCGTTCGTGTTGATTAAATTTGATGTTTGTATTTTTCACACAACACTCCCATTTTTACGTTACGACATTTCAGTTAATAATTATAACTGGCAAGCAGCCTTTCAAATGATTTTTTATTGTGTATTCATTTATTATTTAAGCCTACTTGGGAAAGGCCGAATTGCTAAACATCAATTGAATTCAAAATTAAAACTAGCATTAGAAATTTCTTACTTTTCCCACTGGCTCCTATCGAATATTCTCTTTTAATTAATAAGCCATTCGTTTATATTTGGATACATTTATATTCCACAGAACTCAATGAATTATATCAACCATGTCAAACTTGATTTGCACGGTGGCTGAATTCTACATAGTTACATCATGTGGAGGGCCACATGATTTAAAAACGTATTTGACATTTAGTAACTTAAAAATTTACAAAAACCCTTTTATTACTATTTTATTTTTTATTATGTTCATATTTAACCGGAACAATCTTCAGTCACAATAAATATTGACGGTGTTTTGGCCAATTGAGGTAATCCTCAAAATTGAGATTGTTCAACACAGTAAAAATTGTTTTTATCGAAAAGTTTATATGGTCATTTGCGTTATGTATTTTTGATATGCACTCGTGTAAAATCTCATATTTGTAGATACGGGATTATATGTAGAGAGTGTCGATATAATAGTGACTTACATCAAGTGGGGGGGTCAAAATTTTTAAACCTTAAACCAATATAAAGTAATGTTTCTCTTCTAAAAAGTGGTCAATTTATTTTTCTAATTCACATCATTTGGCCGAGACCTGCTCTGTCGTCTTTAAAATGAGATCCAATCATTAACGCATTTTCGTATATTTTGAGGGTTATATCAATTGGTCAAAACACCATCGATATCATGATTCACAAATCTGAAATGTTCAGCATCGATCACATATAGAAATGTTTGCCTATAGATTTGGATCATTTTAAGTTAAGGTCTATGTGATCCCCAGCTAGTGTTTTTGATCTCAATGATATACGAAATATATGTGCAGAATAATTGCAAGATATTCTTATAGTAAATATTATTTTACGAACACCTGCATACTTCAGATTCCACTTTCTTTCAACAACAACTTCGTAAAACATAACAAATCCCATTTCGCGATTCTATTCAATAATAAAATGAAAGCTTTCGATCTTCCATATACAATGTGACCAAGTACTTAGTATTGCCATACGGGCATCTTAATAATGGTCACGATAGCTCTCATTTTATTTTACCCAGATCATAAATTGTCGAGTGCATCGCATTTGCATTCTCATTCTGTGGTGGGAGCTTCACGTCAATTGGATCGAGTTAATGTTATAATGCCTGCATTTTGTGCATGTCCACAGAAGTGCATCTGAGTGCATTCAACACCAAAGCGCATGCTTTCTTCTTTCATTAACCCGTTATGCAAAGTATTCGTTTTGAATTTCACTTATTTATGATTCGTATGAAGCTTCGGCGGACACCGACGACGCATATTACAATACGGAGAAAACCGAAAATATTATTTACGAACATCTTTATCTTTTTTGACAAAATCAAAAGCTGATTTCTGGCAATTCATTTTAAGCATTAATTGCAATTCAAGAATTTAACAAATTTTTATGTATATATACTCTTGAAGAGTCCGTATATTAAAGATAATTGTATCAGAAGTTATAAAAAAATATTATTGGTAGGCTTATAATAAATTTAAACTTCATATAGATTTATTAACTTGCTATTAAGCATTGAAATAATCCAAATATTCATAACTTAAATAAGACAGCCAATTTAAATTTTTTCTCACAATTATAATATTATCAATAAGTACACAACCCTTTAATTTTATGTTCAAAGTCAAAGTCAACGTTAAAAAAAATAAACTCTTGGCTGTTTCGCTGGAGTTAACTTTGTAGAGGGGTTGTGTCTTGTTTCGAAAGGATAAAAAATATCACAGGCAGACATGTTTCCGAAACGAGTAATACATGTTGAGCAGAATTTTGTTTTCTTTAAACAATTTATACATTAAATAAATTGTTTTGTAGCCATATAAAAGTCGTGTTACTCGCAATTTTATATTTGTAAAAAACATACTTCTACCTAACGACTTTGTCCAAGTCTATTCGTGATTGTGTTTCATGAATTACAGTTTAATTAAACCAAGCCTGTCGCCCTGAGCTGTTCGGTTTTTTATAAGACAATCAATTAATCTAACACTTTTTAGGCACCGGCGTGATGTCATTTCTAAAAAATTAATCGCCTTCTTCATTAGAAAGCTTACGTATTGTATAGGAACTACTCGGATGCTTTGTTTAAACTTTTTTGTGTTACTTTAATATTGATCGTTATTATATTAATAATCTTTCTGACAAACAAAGTCAAGATTTAAGATATATCATACTCACAGACTTGAGTTCAATTTATTATAATCGACAAACTTGTTGATTAAGTTTTGTGTTGTGCAATAATATGTCTATTTTATTTTTTCTTTGATTTCTTTGGCGCTATGCTATCACAATAATAGTATACTCCTATATAGCACATGTTAGCCTTATTCATTATAATAAACAGAATTTAGACGACATTTCTAAAGGCACAATTACGAGGTTTTATTATTTTATGTTTTTCAGAGTCTTTCGACATCTCCCATTTCTTTAATGTAAGCGGTGTTATTCTCCACTTCAATTTCGTTTCCTTTTATCCCCGTTCTCAAAGCCGTTTATTATGTTTTCAATTGCATTCGTCTTAATACTTTGCTTATATTTTGAACTGCATTTGCTCTTTCGAGGATGTTTGATAATCATTTTTTTAAATGGGTGTGAAATTATCATCTCAATTGGAATTATTACGTTACTAACACAAACAATAGAAACTAGCAAAATGGTTGTTAATCACAATGCATACATATCTGAGGAAATCAATATTGTGTACATTTGAATTCGATTTTAAATTTACGAATACATTAAAGCTTTTGCTTCTCTTTGAAATAAAACTTATTTTATTCAATTGAATTATTGTACATGCAACGAATTCCTCCATTGACTTATTTGTATTATTATGATGAAAGTACCAAGAAAGTTGTAATATCTCGCGATTTTTTTATTCGTATTCATAAACTATATTACTGAAAAAACTACTTAAATTTCAATTAAAACAGATCGACTTAATTTACGTAAACTGACTGATAATAAGACATTTTTATTGGCCGATCTTTTAAGAGGTTTGAATAAATTCCGACTATTTTATTAATTTATGGAATATAAAATGTTAATATTTTCAAGATCAATAAGTTTTTAATGAAATAATCCACGGAGAGTTTGAATTATGTACATATTTTTCATTTAAAATATTATGTTATATTATCATCGTCCAATTTTTATAAATCAAATTACACACAATATTTTGCGGAAATAATTACACATTGCCTTTGAAAGAGTAATTTAAAATTGGCGTATGTACATACTTACTCTAAATATGAAACTACTTACGAAATACGATTTTATCTTTGGTTATTGATTGATATTTGCATAAGTAATTATTTTTTTGTACATAAATATTCGTTGCAAATATCTATGGCTAAATTTCATTAGTAGCAAAGAGTTTGTTGTTCATAACATACTTCATCCATTACGGAATAGAAAAAAACAACATTACGCATTAATAAATCTACTAAATAAGTCACGTTTCCACCCTTGCTGAGCTTTATACAATACCTACCATTACAATAATATAAAAAAAAACTTTGCTTTCACATTGATTGAAGTCCCAGATGTAATTCCAAATTTAAACCAACCTGAAGTAATCTTAGATGCATTTATTGATAATAATGCGACCATTTATAAGTTTCTTGGGGTTCACATTGAAATACATACAAATCGGGCTCAATACGCTCAATCTGTTTTTAAATGTGCTAATTGCATTAACACCTTGGGGAAATTTAATTCCTTAATATTATAAATATGTACTGCATTAATATGTCACCCCTTCTTACTCTCTTCTTTCTGAGAACCACCAGCGATACATCTACACAAATCAAAAAACACATATGTCTGTCTGTTCGTAACAAGAACTCCTCCCAAACGGTGAATAGTAGCGACGTGACATTTTCACGTGTTATTCTGGCTGCCATTTCTTTGTCAACTGCGCTAATTTCAACTTGAAACTTTAAACATTATTATAAATTGGTGGTCTGTACTTTGCGGGTGTTACATGAGGTACGGTGTGTGGTGATATTTTCAACTTTCAACATTAGCTAGAACCAAAATAACGTCATAACAACGCAGAGGTAAATATTTTTCTATCCGTTGTCTGCGTAGTTCAATACAACCAGGGCGAAACTAGGCAGTTCACCTACTTATTCTATTTATGGAACATAAACATTCTGTTTAGAGAAGCGTAGTATAAAAACTTTCATATTCCAATAAAAAAATACATGTTTGTGCTTTGGTAGGAAATGAGCGTGGTAGGCACTCGTAATTAAAGAATTATTTTGAATTAATCCCGGGGGAAGCCGAGTGATACATATTAGTTTTCGATAAAATACATTTAATATTGTATTTATTTCGATAAAATAAATGCAATATTCAAACAATAAAAGTAAACATATGATTCCGCATCTTCTGGTAATAGCCGGCATTACACAGGCGCTTCCACGCGCGATCGGGTGGTTTGTCTGCCTGCCGGCCATTGACATGATGCCTTTTGATACTATTTAACAATCTTTATAGTGAGTACTTTACAATGATATTATTAACACCATTCATATGTGGTGATTTTCGAAATAAGTCTTTCAATTCTTGTTTTTATTGCGTTTATTAGATGAGTGTGAAATCATACATACTATAATTTACATAAATTTGATCTTTAAGTAGTGAGGAGCTACTTAATAATTAGGACGATTTACTGTATTATCATTTCGTCTGAGCAGTTGTTTGTTGTCACGTCCCGGAAAAGGTTCTTACTTCTTACTTGTCCAACGCATTATTTTGCCACAAATCTAGTTAATCACAGAGGCCACCACTTTGTAACCCAAATCCTACGTGGTATTCTTACAATGAGTTTTTTGCCTTATTGTCAGCGTAGATTATTCACTTGTCGCGTCGGCTGCAGCAGTCAGGATGCGATACATCAACAAACCGGGTAAATTTAGATTTAACGATCTTGACACGCACTTTTCCACAGACGCGTATCTAGGCTAAGGCCGAACAATCGTTTAAATCATAATATCATCACGATAGACATATTTATTTTTCATTTTCATATTCTGTCTCACTTTAATTCGTAATACTATACAAAAGAATTAACAAAGGAATTAGAAATAAATATACGTAATCAAAGAAATAACCTAAATGACCATACTAATATCAACACATCGCCATTATTGAAATCATTACTAGAAGATCATTTAATTTAAACTATCATTAATATTTTAACGCATTTACTTTGAGAATCATTTAACATTATCGTGCATTTTTATTTCTCTAGAAAAATTCGAAACCTAAATATCGCGCTGCATAATTTTTAAATTAAATGTATGATGTTATAGGAAGTAAGATGAACTATTCTATCTCTTCTTAGTTAATATAAATTTATAAACTAAATTTTGTTTTCGATGGATGGATGGTAGCTCTGTAGAAATTCATTTTTAATATAAAATTAAAATTTATAACTCAGTTATTCCACCGGCTTTGTTACTAAATTGAAAATTAGAATCATTCTTTACCTTAGAAATAATAATAAAATAATTATTTTTTGATCAAAACTAATTATTAACTGATCATTTATTATTTATTACTGACCATTTATCGAATTAGTTGATGACCAAATAATTGGTGGCTTCTGATTATGAGTGATATGCTAATAACAAATAATTGTGATTTAAGTAATAACAATTGTCGTACGACAATCTTCTACATAAATAGTTTATTTAGTTAAAATATGAAAGTCCTTAATTCCTTTCTGGAATCAAAAACATATCTCCAATCTAACAAAAGGGAGTGTTGATAATAAAAGCAGGACTGGCAGTGTTGTCCGGGTGTGTGGGAGACGGCTTTGATTTTATGACTTTAGATGCACGCATGATTGACGAACGGGTTGCGTTATGTAATACCGATCTGGACTGCAGGCATTCGCATGCAACCAGTCGATCGTTAAATTTACATCGTGATTACGAAACACCGGGGCTCGCATAAACACGGGGTTAAATTTATTTTATCTTACCATACTAAATCTCAGGAACTTAAACCACAACTGAATAAATAAACAATGGTTCATATAAATTAATTTACTTTGAAAAATGATTTTAGTTTTACAATTTTATAAACAGAATCTAAAGTTAACGCTTTATTTTATATTATATATCTATTGTACAACATGACCAAATATTATATAATTCTTGACTTATGTGACGAAGTGATTAATTATATTTTGTTTTTATTTTCGATGGATTCGGCAGTAATTTTGTGGATAATCGTATTCAATGTAAATTTAAAATTTAAAACATTTTTAATTTTAAATTGTCTTACAACCAGCTCTTCCAACATTATATTGTTACCCTTTCTAAAAATATATGTTAGGTTACTAGTTTACAGCCAGCCCTCGTTAAATTCCCACTATGTAATTATTATTGCATTTATTGTTAAGATGCACTGGGGAGGGACATGTCATGGTTAGTGATAATGTCATGCTTGCAATCCATTTTGGGAAGCAAAAAATCAACGATATCTATGCCCTTGAATAAAAATGCACAATATTCTAGGACACCAATCGTCCACGACTATTGATTTTTTTTATGAAATCAAAAATTGTTTTACTTTTCAAACATCACTTCACCATCTCTCATGTTAAATAATTTAATCCCTTCGTTTCAATTAAAATTTCCCTCTTATCTTAATTCAGCAGGTCTCGACCAAATGGTGTAAATTAGAAAATTAAATTGACCACCTTTTGGAAGGGAAACATCATTTTACATTGGTTTTAGGTTTAAATATTCTGACTCGACCACTTGATGTAAGCCACTATTACATCGACATTCCCTACGTATAATCCCGTATCTGCAAACATGAGAATTTACATGAGTGGATTTCTAAGGTTCATAACGCAACTCACCATGTAATGTTTTCGATAAAAACAGTTTTTCCTCTCCTGAACAATTTCAATTTTGAGGGTTACATCAATTGGCCAAAACACTGTCGAATTATGTAATATATTTCCTGTACCCTTTTCTCCTATACTATTCTTGCATCTGAAATCTTGGTAATAGTCGACTTCTACACTTAATCTATTTTTCAAATGTTTGATTATGAAATATAAACTGCGCAAAAGTTTATATATTTCTTATTCATAGTCTTACTTCTTCTCTCGGAAGTTTTACCATATGAATCGCTTAAACATGCACTATTGTGATTTTTCAAATACAATTAGGAGCAATAATGTACATTCTTAAAGAGTCACTTTTGAATCACAATATTCCATTTCAGGAGAAACGGTAATATATTCTGTTAATCCGTAGGTATCATTCAGATATATGATTTATCACTATTTGATGTATTGCAGAAGAAAAATACTGCGAATACAATTATCACCATGCTCTACATTCATGTTTGCTCTCATTATTTTTCATGTATACTCTGGAAATCCGGTCATAATTTGTCGAAAACACAATTCGTTTTTTTTTCCCGTTGAAAAGTATCGGCGGGTGTCATCGAAATTCAAAAGAAATTCTCTAATATAGGTCGTTGAGGTTTCCTTTGCTGAAATATTTGTCATAAATTTCTTTTACCGTGTCAGGTTGGCCTGACTGTCTATTTTATCTTCGAAAATATTGCAACATTTACGACTTGCAACACCGGTCTGGACATTCGAAATTCGAAGATCCGGAACACATTTATTTCCTTGGATTGACATTTTCAGCTAAATTTGTTTTTATTTACATATTTCTCCTTCCATACAGATGGTTCTAACCGTTACTTAATTCATAATTCATTCGTCGCATATTATATTTTCATATGTATATTTTTTGTTTGTCTATATTATGCATCTTTATTTATATAACATAATTAACCCAATGAAATCATCTGTAGTATTAGATTTACGCACAATTGCCGCACAAGGGCCGCTTTGTTGGCACTAAACGAATCACACCGGTCCCGATTATTTTAAATGTTGGATTAAGCATTCCTTTATGTTTCTTTGGCGTCAATTTTTATTTACGTGAACATCTTCAATATTCTCAAAGTTTTAAATAGTTAAACAATTGATACATAAAATATACATATGGCTTAGAAGGACAGTGTATCTATAAATAAATACATTCATGGTAATAACTATTTAAATGTTAACTGTGGAAAATGCCAAAAAACATTAAATATTTATGACTTATTTACGTAAGTATGGGGATCTAATTTTTTAAATTAATTTATTTTTAAAGTTATGTCAGGTTACATTACCTTACCACGCTATTTTTAAATATTTGAAAATTAAATTTACTACATATTTATACTGAGTCTTGTATACAAACGTATTTATTGTTAAAATGATCTGTCTTACAATGCATTTTATTACCAGTTTGAGTCATGATACATTTTTTAAACGAGCGCAATTATATTTTAAGAATATTCATATTGTATTTATTAATAAACATAATTTAATTCATTTTGGTAGAAGGTGAGTTTTTTTGTGTTATTTGTATTACCTAATTAAGCTCTCCTTGACCGTCTAGATCGCACAGAAAATCGATTCTAATTGTCTTATAACCGTCTTCCTTAACCTTTTTGAAGCCGTAACCAATTTTACCAACATTAAATTATCCAAAAAAGTAAAATTGAAATTTCAAAATTAAGCTAACGTTTCGATGTACTTGTTTTATTTTCTTAATTATTCTAATCAGTATTTCACGGTAATTCATTTTGTGGAAAATACAAAGAGGTCACATGCATGTATTTTATTACTTATCGTCGTTTCCATTGCAAAATTGAACATCTGCAAAGTCAACAATTTTCAAGGTAGCATAAAAATAGTCTAGAAAATAATATTATCGAATTAAAACAATAATACAATACACGTAATTAGTATGGTTATATATACCTAATATTAATGGTGTGTTTTGTTTTATTGTTTTAATTCGATAAAGCTATTTTATAGACTATTTTTATGCTCAACTAGATATTGCAGATATGCAATTTTGCATTGGAAACGACTTTATATAGTTTTTAATTTTATGCTTCTTCTGTTAGACAATTTTATGTTATGGAATCAGATTCATCATATAATATAATTATTATAATCATATTGAACGTTGCTATTTTCATCCTACATTCCTACGTATTTAAATCTTTTCTTCACTTCCCGCTCTGTTTCAAGTTTGGAATCAAGTCGCTTTTAAGCTTTCCCGACAGAGGCCGCTGACCTCATAAACGGGATTAGAGGTTATGTTAGTAAACCAAAAATAAAAATATTTTATAACACAAAGAAATACGGTGTCGAATGTTAATATTTTCAAACAGCGGCATAGCTCGTCGCGGGCGGTATCCGACAAATTGAACGTTGAATGGAAAATATGTCACGAATATTCCCTGTCCACGTTTCGTTTCTGAAAAACAGCCATTTTTAAATTTTGTTGACATTCTATAAATTAAAAATTAAATGACGTTACGCATCATTATATTAAGTCTGATCTTCAAGTTTACTGATCAGTGAACTAATAAACGATAATTATGACATTTTTCTAACGACTGAACTTTTCTATATTTCCAGAGTTATGGTTTTAGATATATTCTATCATAGCTCGTATTTGTTCTCGTTCCCGGTAAAGTAGTCGTGTTTCCATATGGCTATTGTGTTGGGCAGACATTTAATCTTTCAAAAATTTAGATTGTAATAAGAAGCTACGTGCGCATGTTGGTAGTTTGTATGTGCTTGCAACGATGATGGTTACAAGTTACAACTTTATTTGCAAATTTAAGAGATAGATACACAAATGATTTAAATCATTATTTTTGACATTGAGGACAATACAATTTATATTATATGACCTCATCGATGACTAAATAATACAACATTTTGAATCGCAACAGTATTTTATTTGGCAGTGGCTTAAGTATGAAAAATTTACATTTGTTAGATATGTCGCGTTTATTGCGAAAAAATACTACGGTAGCGATAGAATACTTGCAGTTTTACTGTTATTGCTTTGAAATAGTCGTCAATAGTTGAGCAATTATTGTTTCCAGTGTATGCACAGAATATAATTATAAATACTGTGAGATTTATTCAAGGATCTGTGATTGTATGACGTATGGATGACAGAGAAGGAATACAACACCATTAAATGTTCTTTCCCTGCATAGTATTATCTGGAAAATACCAGTGAGCCATAAAAACTGGAACAATTTAAAATGTTCCGCATTCTTAATTTAAATTTATGTTGCCTGGATAATCTCCATTGTTATTTATAGATCGAAATTTAAATTGCATGCTTTTGTTGGAAAAATTGTCCCACCGTTGCAGCACTAAGCAAACTCAACATGTCAAAATAACTGGAGCAAATGCCATGGAGGATTAATGAAGTTGATTTTATCCTATACCCTATTATGTGGTATAGGTGGATTACCTCACTTTTCTGGCAACACTCCCGATTTTATAAAAATAAAAACATTCTCAGCCAATCAAAATCATTGTGATTCATGAGATATTTGGATATTTTTAGTGTTTACAGTGGATATCTTTTATTCATAATTTTATAATTAACGAGGTATTTTTTCTATATTATTTATTGTGAAATATCAAGCCATTTATGCTTTGTACATTTTTCACAAGTTTTTATGTAGGTACTGTCTGCTAGGGTATAAGATTTTGGCTAAAATGTTCTAAGAGATGAAAACAACAGGTAATTTTAATAGAGATTGCAGGCTATTGATAGAAAATAATGGAATAATTACTCATAACTCTATATTAAATCCACAGTTATATTTCACTGAATTCGATAAGCACATAAGATTCGTTATATTGGTAGTATGCAGTACGATCTTTGAAAAATAACGTTCGTGATTTCGCGTAAATTGCTTCAACCAGTTGAACAATTTTCCGAACAGACAGAAATTATTATTTATTATCTTCGATGTACTTTGAAGGAAGATTTCCCACAGCTGCCAATAAGTAAACTGTCGAAGCGGTCACTTTCACAAATCGATAGTAGATTGTGGTGCATTATTATTATACAAATTCGTATTATGACCATCCATTCGGCCTGAAATATTTGCGACACCGTTACAACTTTACTATAAACAAACAAATCGTATTTACTTTTAAGGTGTTAACTGTCAATTCTTGGTGAAAAGACATTATATTTAAAAAAATAAAACACAATTTATTTAGTAACACAATTCATTCAGTACAAATGAATTGTGTTTTATTTAAAAAAAAATCGTATTTACACCTGTAACTCAAATTTTAGTTGTTCTTTTTTAATCGATATAATCGAAAGATCAAGATTTTTCTTTTGATAATTGTATTTATTTTTTCGAAAGCTTAAAATTCACGGTAACATAGAAAAGGTAAAATTCGTATTTAGAGAACCTACATCATGAACCCACGAAGATCTTGTCCCAAAGGTGCTACCAAATATTCTTAAGGAAACTCTCATTAAAATTAGGGACTCGCTAGGGTTCGTTTGCATGACACAATACAATATGAAAGATTTAACAAAAAATTGTTAAACTAATGTCGACAATATACCGTAAAAATCATATTAATAATATGTTTTATTGTAAAGATTACCATTTTTGCCCAGTATTCTTAAATGATGGTCAGCCCGCTGTATACCAGGTCCACCTCCCTGGAGCGATACGTCGCGATGGGTTAGCGTCCTCAGTTTTATTCGCAACGTATAATTTTGACATGCTGCCGCCTCTCATTATTGCCAACCAACTCTGTCAAACTTTTATTCGCGACTTGTCGATAGTGTTAATATTGCAACGACATTGGTAGACGAATCTGGAAGAGAATAAGATTAACTATACTCATTTTGAAAACGATATAATTACGTATTCAAACTGTTTTTCCTCTTGCTGTGGCCTTGGTGTAAGTACTGTATTTGTTTTATAAACCTAGGTCACGATATGAAATTATACGGAATTGAATCCAATCCATTCTGAACTCTTTGTCTTAATAAATTTTTATTGCTTGGTGGAAGCTATGCACGGTTTTTAAATAAGCTTCATTTTCTATATTAATAAACTCAATTCCAGTATTATTTAATTTTCTTTAATGATCGCTTATTCCTCAACCGTAGGGAAAAACTACTTTTGGCAACTGAAATAGATGAAAAGTTTCGAGTTTAAACCTTCAATTTAACGAACTTTACCGTTACCCCTAAATTCACCCCAAAGGTCGTGCTGGTATTGTCTTTGTCGGCCTCTGTGGTCTAGTGCTAAGTGTTTACCCTAGCGATCAGGTGGGTCCTGGTTCAATATCAAATTTAGATTTTTTTCAATTTGTGATCTTAGACTTCTCTCAAAAATTTCTCATCGAGCGCATCTCGTATGATTTTCTAATTTTCAAAATATTTGACAGCTGTAATGCCAAATATGTTTTATTAAATCTAAATTTAAAAAAGAGTATTGTCTTTACAATTACCTAGTTGTCTGTTGTTCATCGAAAATTCATTTGCTTATATATTTGCGTAATAATTCACATTAAATAAACGATTAATTTTGTAACTGTCCTTATAAAGATGTAAATGATAAAAACCACAAATCAGATAAAATCAGATTGTGTTCAATGATGAATTTTATAAAATTATTGTTTAAACATGATAAAACATACTCACACAATAAGTATAGTTTCAGAAGCACTGCCGTACTGTAATATAATTCAAAATAATAATATTGTACGCATGAAGTGTTGTTCGTTAACTAGCCCAATGTCTCTTGGTCAGTAGGCTAACGTTTAACGAACCCACCACGTGGTCACTCCACCAATCTTTCACGCTTTCGATAATGGCAGATTTTCTTTCATAAAAAATAAAAAAAAATAAGCAAAACATACCTTTGTCATAATTTATATATTAATATCACAAATTTACGTGGTATTAAAAAAACTGAAATATATGTACCACGTTGCCGTGCTATTTTAATGTGTTTTATTTTCATAATTAAGTATGCGTGACATCACTTAGCTAATAGACGATACTAATTTTTCCATTATCATAACCTACGCGGTCCAACTTTTTATTCAAATCAGCACATGCTTCTCTTTTAAGTCAAGATTTCCGACATTATAATATATACGTCGTTCATTATTTTAATTACGATTTTGTTTTTACTGACCAAATTCGTATGCTTACGACTTGTCATATTTCATCTTTACTAACTATTACCAAATATTTCGCAATCATTTTGTGTTTTTTACTATGAGAATCCTTCACTAACTGGACTCTACCAAAATTATTCGTATGACGAAACTAATGCCAAGGTTCGATTAAGAAAGGAGTAAATCACATTGTTAGGGTTACCTGTCAATTCATTGTGGAGAGACATTAGAATTATAAAATTATCAAGACTCACTTCACTAATACAGGGAGCATTTTCAATTAATAAAAATCAATGTATTATATCGACAATTTTATCACTGGAAATTGGCCTCTGCCTTGGGAGCGGGGTCTTTCACATATTTATATATACATATAGCAGGCTACGCTCTATTGGGGTTGGGAAATATACGATTTTGACGAAAAAGGGAATGTGACGTTCTCAAACCTACATTATGCAAATACAGCTTTCCACGCAAAAATCGATTAGTTTGATTATTGAATATTTCAACTAATTTTAACTCTGACTTTGATTTTAAACTTCACCGTGTCCTCGTTTTATGTATGAAATCCTGAACTGTGTTGAACAAATAATAAAGATCTTACAATCCACAAAAATGCATCCGTGGCTGGGAGGTATCTTTCCTAATTATGAGGCGGTCACCACGCCCATCCATTTTAATTGCCCGTGTTTTAAATTATGCACGAACGTTTTGGTTGAAAAAATCGATACTTGCGATGCTTTAATTCTGTTTAATTCAGAAGAGACCTACTTACGTTTTATTTAGTTTATAAAAAATAAAGCAATGTTACCAAATCCACAGTATTACTTATTTCTCATTTTTCAGTATGATCGCGTCCGGTTTCGCTCAGTGAATGAATATTTTTACCTGATTATACCACGGTTACTCGTACAACGTTTTTTTTACTTATTAGGACGTAAACAAAATAGCTGGTTTATGATTATGGAATGACATGAGCCCTCGACAAGTGAAGTGAGCCAAATGATAGAATGGTGAAACTTTTAGTTAAATGTTCTTCTTACATTAATTTACACGTTATTTAATTTAAATTCTTACAGAATAGAATACTTTTGCAGTTTGTATTTACTTCACTTTTACGACAATTCATAACATGTAGAATACCAAAAGATACCTAACTCTCTTTTTTTTTTAATATCAGTTGGCTCACTTCACTTCTCGTTGGTTCAGATGATACATATTGTTATGTCAAATAATTAATTATTATATCAAGAGATAAAACTTTTAACATTATGCAAACTGTATTAATTATAACATAATATATTTATATACTAACGAAAGTTTTATCAATGGAATATGTTATCTCACTTTTTAAATAAAGACAGTTTTCAAAGTTAATGTTAAATTATCGTATATTTTATTATTATAATAATATATATTCGTCGTGTGGAATTTTATCACAAAAAATAATTTATCTCGTACGCACTCAATATGCGAAGTCAATAATACCATTAGGTATTTTAAATAACATAAAAAGTGGCGGATTTGGTTCTTCCTGCGAAACTGTGACTCGACCCACTTGTGTGCGTGTGTTCACGAAGCCCAATCATTTTTTCACCACTAACCTAAAAAAATATATGAACATACTCGCGTTTACTTCGGACATGCGTGCAATTATTGGTCATTTCATTATGATTACGAGCTCCTCTCTCTTGACATTTCTTTCCGTGTGGCGAAATTTAAAATGAATTTTCGAATGGATCAAGAACAGTTAAAAAATTGAAAGTTTACATTGTAGTAAACGCAGATAGTTTAGTGAACATGTCATTTTCTTGGATAGCCCTGCCCTGGTGTGATAAAATTAATGTGATATTACAAAATAAATATTCATTAATGAGAGATTTTCTTAGAGACAATATGAATATTGAAATGTGGCGTAATTTAGACGGTGGTTTTAATGTTTTTGTGACGAAATGTAACTTTGGGGAGATCAAAAATAACCTAAACAGTGTGATATTCCCCTTATTAATGGACGAACCCGAACACCTTAATGCTAAATTTGTTTATCCATGTCCGTATGGATTTATTCATATGTCTTCCTAATGGAGGTATCTCAACAGATTTTTTCTATGAGAACTGCTCAGTGTTACTCGAAGAGAGTAGTGATAGAATGATAGGGCTAGGACAGGACTAGTGGTTAACTAATCGCTCATTTGCTACGTCCCGTTTTTGAGGATCGGATGGGTGAGAGGGAGTTTTAGACATCAAAAACACTCAGACTACAAACAGGAATCCATAAATCGATTGAACAATTTATGAAACTATAGCCAACGAGGTTACCAACTGCGCCACGGTTAATGATAATAGTTGTACATATTTGTGATTTCTTATTTCATATAAATAATTTATAGATGCGTTGCCCACTTGAGGTTTACGTTGTGTTGCGGTGACTCAACTGAACGTGTTTAAATAATGTTGATTTCTGTGCAATGTTGAAACTATGGGGAATTAGATAACAAATTCATTGGTAATGATTACCAGGTGTACTTGCGAAATGCAATATCTTCTGATTATGATGATTTCAATATTTTAATGCTACATAACGCCTACTCGAAATTTTCAAGTGTAATTAATGGTATCTTATTTATAAAAGGTATTATGCTTTAACAACCACACACTTCCTCATTCGATACAATAAATTATTTTATATGTAATTACATTTTACACATAGGACGCATTCTCGTTCCAAATAAGGTCAAGTGCATTTTTAATGAAATCTTTCGAGGGACGATCAAATATTTTCGATACAAGCCGTCCGGCCCAAATTATGTTTCGATTACGTTTCAAACGTATACCCCGTATGATCAACGTAGCGGGTCTTTTTTTAAAATATTAAGTGAACGTATTTATATATTCATGCAGTTAGTAGGGTTTACAGAAGTACACAATGTTGCTGTATTGACTTACCAACAGAGTTTTTTTTATCGTAATGTGACATAGACACTGACACGGTAAAGACGTATCGGTTTGGATATATTGAAAAATCTATTATTACGCTCTTTTGTAGTCTAGATTTACTTCCAAACTATATATAGAAGAGAAATCCGGAAAGCAGCTAAATTAACGCTTTCGTTGCGTACTAATTATGAGTCTATTTGTTGTGGTGTGGATTTATTCTTTCAGAAATTTGTCAGAACTTTAATCTAATAGACAACGCTGACACATATATATATATGACGATTTCACCATATTCAACAAATTTGAAAACGATGTTATTGGATTAAATATTCAACCCAATTGACGGACTAATGCAGCAGTTGCATTGGACGTACATATTTACAGATTGATATTACTGTACCAATAAATATTATTTCCTTTCTCTCAATAGGGAAGGCAGCATCTACGGATCTTAGTCATTTTTTTCCATCTGAAAATCTATGATGCTAAACGGTTTGCAACCTGAGATTTGGCTAGTGGATTCCATTTTTGTTTCATCTGTTTTATACTTACTTTACGTTGACACAATTGCTCTTTCAAAATAGAATATATCATTAGCAGTTGCGATCCACCTTTACACTTAAAGTACTGACAGGTATTGGTGCATCCTATCACTCTCGATTAAGTACCCCTGTGTCATTCATCACACCCATCCGTTGAACCTCTCGGGGGTGCTCGGTTGTGTTAATTGACTGAAATCCTGATTCATTTGAGTATATATATATATATATTTGGTTATAGACCTAAACTAAATCAAGCCTTTCGATTCTCTGTACACACAAGTAATCGGTAAGTTTCTCTGTTTCTAATATACCGTCTATAGTCTATAGTATAATACAATGAAATTATTGTAAGTGTTCTGATTCAAAAAAGATAAATATTTTAGTAATATCCGCGACTTAAACGCGTTGCATTTCACAGGAATAAATTTATTTTATTTCATATTTCAGCCATTGTTTACAGTTGTATGCAGATGTTATTATTTTGCATCGTGATGGTTATTCTATAAATTGAATCACGATATTTCGTTTTGTTCTGTGGCATTGTATCGCCTGTTTAACACTTCGTTTATTTTGATATAACTGTAAAATATTGTTAAACTCTCGATTAAATCACACAGATCTCTCATTCTCGGGATGGCCCTTTTCATATAAATCAAATACCGCTCACTACTTACTTATATTGGGAAATATCATTTTTGTAAAATCTGAAAGGATTTTATTGCATTCTCCGTTCGTTAAAAGAAGCCACTTTATCATGATTCATGATATATTTAAAAATATTATTCAATCATCGATACAGTTTAAACAGTTACAGAAAAATAAAACTTTGAGTCATACGTTCAGAATTAGTTTTTGATCAATTAATACGCTAAAATACTCCCTATCTCAAACCGAAATGACGTAAAAATGTGTAGGAAGTTGATGATAGAAGAAACTATGTTTCCGTTTATTTATTTTGTTACATGTATGCTTAGACATTTTTTCAGTTAACAGATTTATGAGTAAACTTTGTATCATATTCTCTCTAATTGCTATCAACAGTCTTTATTAAAATTTATTATTCAATATAAATATAAAATTAACTATGTAGTGTGGTTTATTTTGGTATCGAGAAGTTAGATTTATTTTTTTCATTGGTGCGAGTCAAAGGAATTTATCGTACAAATGTGTTTATACATGTGTTAGAATAGTCTTTTCTTTCATGTCTGCTCCCAACGTCAAACATTGTCTTCTAATGGAGGTATCTCAACAGAATTTTTCTGTGAGAAATGTTTGTTACTCAGTTGCCCAACCTCTCTTTTTTCGAAGAGAGTACGGACAGAAGGATAGGGCTAGGACAGGACTAGTGGTTAGCCATGCGAGGATCGGATGGGTGGGAGGGAGTTTTAGACATCACAAACACTCAGACTACGAACAGAAATCCTTCAATCGATTGAAAGATCAATATATGAAAACCGTCCGCACCGGAATCGAACTAGATACATTCGTAACCGAAGCCAATGACGCTACCAACTACGCCACGGAGGACGTTAGAATAGGACGATCCGGTTAATATAGAATAAATAATATAGAATAAATTAGAATAAATAATATAGAATAAAATATAAATATAGAATAAATATATATAGAATATATAAGATATGTGACCTCACCTCTAGATGTGACAGTTTGCAAATATTTGTATGTTTAGGGCAACGAAGAACATTCAATGTTTTGATGTTTTTTCATAGATACTGCATTTAAAAGATTTGTAAACTCGAAACTGAATAGTGACTGCTTTCTTAAATAATTGTCTGAATAAATTGCCTCATCGTTTGGATATATTTCAATCTGTAATGAAGTTTTTGTTTAAGTACACATCGTCTGAACACGAAGACTCGTTGTATTCTTTTGTTTATATGTTCTAGTTTGATTAATCTTTTTCACAGAAACAGCAGAACAAGCAATCGTTATTCCAATTATCTGTCTAATTTGACGTGTAAAATCTTAGCTTGAAAATATAAATTCCGAACTTCATTCCAATGTTGTGCTTAAGTTTTAGATTAATGCGCTCTCTGCCGGAAACGAGATTCATAAACTTCTAGTCTAGTTTTGTTAACGATATAATTTAGCCATTTTGTCTGCTGTCCAAAGATTTTCAAATCAACATGTATACTATAGACTATTTTCTATAAACAGATTAGCCCTTAGTAAAATATTACGAACAGAGATTCCACACATGTTAGGAAATCCTCGCTTAAATACACTTAAGAAAAACCATTCATATAAGATGTTAAAATATTAGTTAAAACCAATATAATTGTAAAACTTAAATATTCCGAATCTATCTGAATAAGTGTTTGTTTCTTTTAAATATTCCCTCATATTCTAGAGGGACAGACAACGAAAAAAGCGTTTTTAGTATATATATTTTAATATAGATAATAATCATAAAATGTAATTACGTAGTGTTTAAAATTAATGTTTCATTACTAAACCAATACCACTTTTATTCAATAAAGAAAATTGTTTCGATTTCGCAAAAAAAATATATCCATAATGATATTCAATGGCAAAACAGTATTTTAAAATAGGTCACAAATTATCCTTTTTGATGGAAAGTTTTAGGTCACCAAATTATTATTTTTGAAAACATCGTTTTAGTACATAAAGTAAATCGTTTTAGTACATATTATCAAGGTACTCTTTAAGTAAGGTCTGCAATCGACTGAGGTTCCAGTAGGTGCTCTTTCATAAATTGATTTTTCAATCCATTTATGGCTGTATGCTCAACGGCATAGATATCGGCACGTCTACATTCAAGTCTCCCAATTCGATCCTAGAAACGGAGCATAGCTAGAGTGATTAGTTAAGTTATAATCCTGCCTTTGCTTAAACCTTATATCTTTAGTCCTCGTAGAATAACTTCTGTCGAGATGCTCTATCTGGATTCCACATTTTCCGTATTGCAAGCGGGCGTAGCTGAAATAATCAAGGAAATTAATTAAACATTAATATAATTTAAGACATCGACTGAGGGTGCTTGATGGAAAATACATTTGATTATTGAAGTGTACAAAATCTCAATAATCCAAATTTAAACATTAATCAACCGATATTTCCTAATTTTAATTGACTTCTTTTTATTTGGTAAAATATTTAGAGTCACTGGCAGTACATTTATTCACATCTAGATTAAATCATTATTTCTTTATTTTTAACCCTCCCATGCACACGACAATTAATCATCCTTTTATGATACAGATTTCTGTACAATTTAAGTTTTTTTTCTCTTTACTTCCAACACCAGTACACAATGATAAAAAAGCGTTCCATCTGCCAGTTTCTTTTTTAATTAAAAAAAAATGTTTGTATCTTCAATCTAATTCAAATGATACAAATAGCTGCTATTTATAACGTGGTCTATTAATTAACAATGTTTCACACTAATATCTTTGAATGAATGGATGTTTTTGAATATGTTAGTTCAGCAGTAATAGTTTGATTACCATTATTTTTTTGTTTGTTCGTAAAATCGCTTAGCTATATTATACTATACCCACAGATATTGAAAACATAGGTTATTCGAGCCTGTCCATAAATGCACAACACTTAAATTTATATTATCTACTAGTAATATTATAAACCGGGCGGTAGTGCCACCTCTCTGCATTCTACGTAATTGAAGTGTTGTGCTGTGCGTAACAGACACATAATGCAGTTATATTGTTGTTGACTTATAGCCGAAAACCGAATGGAAGTGGCAGGTAGTGTTATTAGTATGTTGAGCGTCGGATCTAGTCGGTTGTGGTGTTATTAAAATATTAATTTTATACAGTGCTATTATAGTCACTATTGTATGAAACCCTTCTTTGTACATCGTATACTGAAAACGAGGATGAAATTTATTGACAAATGACCAGTCCACTTCCAATCTTACCTTTCTTAAATTTTAGGTTGAGCCTTGAACTTGTTTAAAATGCGTAGTGTTGAAGTCCTCCCTTGACTGACTGAGGATAGCGCGCTGCAGAGGATTGATTGTAATAGTTAGCATACATGGAGGAATCCAAGATTCTTTACCAAGATTATATAAGTGCTCTATAACCGACTTATTCGCTAAAATGATTAGTTTCACTGGTCTTCAAAACCAAACCATGCTAAATAATTTGGTTTCAAATCCAAGCAAAAAGTTTCACTATCCCTTGTGCATTCAAATTTTGTATACTTAACCGTTCTTTAGCGTTGTAATTAGGGCGTTCCTTTTAAAAATCCATTTCATTGCAGTATGATAATAATAATTATTATCTCCCGTCGCTAGGAGTGTTGTTTGTTATGTTAATTTAATGTCAGCGAGTCGTCAAAAGCACGTATTTTCATCTATATTATCACCAAATTAGTTTATTCAGCTTCGTCGCCGACATTTTCATCACAAAAAATGCATTCAAATACGAAATGCTTTCAACTTACTGACATTATAATGTCGAACCTAGGTATTTATTTTGTAGTGACTATTAAATTAATTAATATTACTGTTTGCATTCGATGTTTTTAAAATTAAAAATACCCGAAACCTCGCCGTAATTCGCCCGTTGATTATTTGAAATACTTTTGTTTCAATCGCCTTCTAGAGCTTTTCTATGATATACCTTCCGACTTCCGACTCCCGGATATCACACCACGTTTTCTTATATTAAATATTTTTTCTCAAAAACATTTGTGATCTATTCCTGGTCTAGTGAAAAATAAATATCTGTAGAATAGAACTGTATGCACCTTATTTCTTCCCCCGTGTCATATTTAGTTCATAGCTAAACATATCTGGCGCGTTTGGGTAAAGTTGAAAAGAAGGAATCAACTTACACTCAAATCAATACAAGCATTCGAAGAAGATACGACATGAACATGATCGAAACTTTTAACATTAAATACATTAGATTCAAAATGTTAATGAGTCGTATCTCAGATAGGCATTTTTGTCAGTCGTGAGATTTAATATAACTGTTACAATTACGATTCAAAGAAATGGTTTAATTTGTGTAACTAAAGCTATCGCCAATAAATAATAACGACCATTACTGTAAAAAGTATAAAATATCTAAGGAACTTTTTCACTCAAAAAATCTTATTTTTCTCTCTTCCCAGAAACGTGAAAACCAAAGCTAGAATAGTGATTATATTGATAATCTACTATACGATATCTTTTTGATTCTTAATTTGAAATTAGAGTAGGTATGCAGTATTTTTTATTTAATGCTATTTGATAACAATTTTTCTAGTCAGTCACTCACAATACGCAAGTGCGTTTATATAATTTAATTGATACATAAACCACTTTTCTTTGAGCCAGCATTCCAGTTTATGAGGACGTAATCATTTAACCTGATATCGTGTTGCCGCAGCAATAAATCTTTATTAATAAGATAATGAACTTAACATAAAAGGGGCAGCTCCTCTCTTGAATTATATAATCATTTTAATAAGTCGCATCAGATATGCGTGGGATGAATTTAATGCGATGCGCCTCATAAGTTAAGTTATGTGAAGGTTTGGTATTTTCTCTTGCTGTTAAATTTTTATCAGAATTCAATGTATCTTTTCTGGTATTTAAAATGAGATATGTCAATCATAAATGTAATGGTTTAATACTGTTATCAATTAATTGACTTGGGGATGTCTCAGTACGATAAAGGAGAAACTGTACATCTTATAATTTCTTTTCTCCTTGAGTAAACAATATTGAATTTATTATTCTTTCAGTCATTTCATACGGTGATGTTAATGCATATAGCGACTTATTTGTAATTATTTATTTCGATGCAATAGGCACGTTAAAATCTTTTGATATTTGTTGTTTTACCGATTGAATTAAAAAAACAACAGTACTTAATACCCTTTTTATCACGGCATCAGAATAAATACATTGGAAACAAATCAAAATTTGATTGATTATGATTTTCGAAGATGCAAAGTGTTCACGGTTTCATCAGAAATGAGGATGGAAAATTAAAAATCGACGGGAACTTCTTGTCAACGGAATGTCCGATTCAAAGCTCACTTGGCTAGACATTGTTTTCGCTTATATTTGTTTTCCAAAATAGAAGAATTGCATTCTTGAGATATCAAAGAATTCAAAAAAAAATTTCAGTATGCCGAAAATCAAGATGTTTTATTAATTACTAGTGAGTACCCGGCATGCGTTACAATGCCACTCAAAGAAAGAAAGGGTTTGTGTTTTAATTCTGTTTTTTGAACTGCTTTTGGATTAGAGGTCTGCACAGGCCGAAATTTCATAGACTTACCCGGTTCGAGCCCATCATCTTCAGGTCTGGCCCGACCCAAACCCGAGTTTCAATATCACACTTGTTATAACACAATAATTTTCGTTTTTATCTGGTGCGTACACGAATAAATCAGAAGGTTTTTCCTAGATGTCGCTGTATGTACGTATTTGATTCTTTTTTTCAATTTTAGATTTTCAAATTTTTTTTTCAGAACCCTTCACGGGTGTGTGCACAACAACTCACCGAAGTTTCATCGAAATCGTATGAATGGTAAAGGAACGCGTAAAGGACAAACAAATATTTTTTTATATAATATTTCCCGGCATGATCACAATAAGTCCTTCCTGAAAGTTTCGTCGCGATCGGTTGAGTAGTTTAGGAGCCTATAAGATCCGGACAAACCAACAAACAGACATTCATTTTTATATATATATAGATAAAAAGTTAAATCGTTCTCCTTTAACGAGTCAATATGTTTAATGAGTGCCCAATTAAACCCAAATCAAAACTTGGTTTAAATTAAACGATGAAATTGCATCATTGCTAAAACATTTATTTCAAAGGAAAAGAAAAATTGACCATAGTGGAAAAGGTCATCTTTTATTGTTAAAATAAATCTTTTGTGTTTATATCATTGTGATATTTTCTAGTAATAGACAAAGCATTTATTTTAGTGTTGCCTTGTATTCCCTATCTTTATTTTATATAACTTTGATGGCTACGTTTACCAGTTCCATTTTTTTAAACAAACCTCCAGGGTCATGACGATCGGCTTGTTCGGTAATTTTAATTTATGTTGCCATTTTTTTTTTGTTGAATTCGTTTGATCTAAGGCATGATGAAAGAAGACTTCGAGTTAATGTGAAAAACAAAATCCAAAATGTTATTAAGTTTTCTATTTGCATCGTCGAAAATGTACTCATGTATTTACGTTGTGTGTCTGTCCAAGCCCGTAACGCAGAAATGAAAAGGTTTCATTATTGAAAAGCAAATTTAGGAAACTTGCCCAATGACATTACATTGTTACCATTAACAACCAGTTTCATTATTATATAATATTTAAACTGTGTTTAATGATCCATTATAATTACATCTCAATTAAAACTTTTTTGCATTATGTTGTAGACTGTATGCTTTCACTTTTATTGCCAAATAGAAAATAGCGAACTTCGCGTGTCTGGCTCCTTAATTTGGTGAATATTTTCTATATTTTCAGATTATTTAAAAAATAAAGATTGAAAACTGAATGAGAAAAAAATTGTAATTCTTGTTTTAAAACGGTTGTATCAATTATCAATGTTATTTGAAAGCTCACGATTGGCTGCAGTCTTTATATTAATTTGTCATAAATCACACGTTAGACTAGTCGTATCTCCACGATTCTCAAAGCTTTCTCTCTCCCATATAGAAATTTCAATTTGAAATCATTTATCATAAAAAATAACACTTTTTATACTTTTCAGTTCATTTCCGGACTATTTCCTTATGTGAGGTCAATTTTCTTATTTTAACGATCGGCAATCATCTCTTTTATAGTCTAATGCAATGCATCATCTAATACGCCGTATTAACATTCCAAACCATATAGAAAGTGGTTCTTATCTCCTGCATTAATCATTAGCATCTCTAAAATTAATAGGTGTAAACAATGAATCGCATCGTTTCCATTATACCCATGTTGCAATAGATATTTTGCCCTTTGAACTGGTGAGATTAAATTACTATTGTATTATTTCCTTTTGTCGGCTAAACTCCCCTGCGCTAAAACAATGCAATTTCTCTGAATACAATATTTCCGAGATGCACTTAACACTGCAGTAACTACATTAGTACTTGCATTAAATTTGAATTGTAAATTATTTGCTTATAAGTTATTCTAACAATATAGCATATCGTTTACTTGTAGTGTAAAGCTCTTAACGCACAAAAAGTAATTTTTGCAGGAGCAACAAAAATTGAATTATAACTCTGAGAGATTGTTAACACTGCGAAGTTGTTGAAAATGTTCTTAGTTTCATAATCTTATTAAAAATAGGCGGTTCGCACAGAAAATGTGAAATATAATGATCTTTAAACAGCCATCCGTTATATTGGGTGATGATAAAAACATTTCATTATCTCGCGTCTTATAAAAATCGGTTATCTGTTGCTTAAATTTCTTGCTAAAGACTAAATAATTTGTAAATTACACATACTTACTTAGTAAACTGCTTTCTTCATCGTCAAATGTCAAAAATACCCAAGAGAAATCAATCACATCTCAATGTCTCATATTAATCAAAACTCAGTCAAACTTAGTTCGACAACAATCAATATGTAGTAGGGGTTGAAACTGTTCTCTTTCACCGTAGTCATAATAACTTCTCGTAGCTCCGCACAATAAAATTTTATGAATTAGCGGCTTTGCAGGACGATGGAATACATCTGATTCGAAATATTAGTAGGATTCAAGTTCCCCGAGACACCTTACCACGTGCCCAAGCCAAGTTTATCGAGGATTTAAAAACGTTATGAGAGGCTATATAGTTAGCTCTTTTTTCTACGAATTCCTGACAAAATCAAACTACCTTGACCCATGTATTCCTCGCACCCTGGTATACAGTTACCCAGAGCTTTCATGACGTGTCACGACTCGTAATGACGTCAGCATGCCTGCATTGATTAAGTGGCTCTTGGTTCAGACTGAGAATTATAACTCGACCAGTTAATGTGTATTTAGCTGTTCGGTCAATCTTCTCATAAGTATAATCCATAATAATAATAAAAAAGTATATTAGTACTAAACTAATAATATAACCTGATTAATCTTCGTCAAAGACGAAGACAAAGATGACCTATGGCCTGCGGGCTTAATCGTATTAACTATGCATTACCTGTCAATCAAACGCTGTAATGGTTGCAAAGCTTTCTCATTTGAGATATGCCCTAATTATGATGTCGTACTATTTTTCTTATGGTGCCAGAAAATATCCTAATTATTACTTTCAATGTAAAGCTACGAACACCTTATCAAATTGTCGTATTTTAATGAAGTCTGGTTTAATGTGTCACTCGATTTAACTTTCTTACATTGAAAAAAATATATGCTCCCTCATTCTTGGGTCTATTGTAGGTTTTTGGTCATCGAAGACAGCGATCGAGTATTTATATTTATTAATGTTACTGCTTTTAATTACGTGGGTTTAGATATTAATATTTCGAGTCATTAAAAAAACCAGGAACATGTGATATCTTAAGTATAGTTTTATATAACATAAATATATCATATACCGTCGTCTTTCTCAAGACGAGATGGTATTTGTTTTACTTATATTTTCATTATCAGGGATTATGATAAACCGATAATAATTATTGTTCACTATTTTTCACGGATAAGCGAGAGTCAAGACTCAGAGAACTTGCATCACTTTTAAAAAATAAATGCTTACAAATTTTTATTAACTGTCCTTACACATAATAAAAAAATTGATCATTAAATTTATTTCGTACTTAAAAATTCATTAGTGACTTTCAAAGAATTTATTACCGGGCTGCTAGGAAGGAAATATCGGCATTAATGGACTAATAAGCTGCCTGATTAATTTTGACATTGAAAAATATTCTTAAATTATTGCATAATACTGTTTCTTAAAATTGACTTTCTTATAATGCAGTTAAGACTATATTAAAAAAATAAGTTACCATGTTTACATGCCATTGTACCAACGTAAGCTCTCAGTTGGAATTTTTCTATGCACTTGAAGGCCTGAAGATACTGCAATCCGAAACACGAGTCGCTAGTAGCAAAGGTACGAAAGAGTTTACAATTTGAGCGAATCAAATTTGATAATTAGATATAGGTACGTTAAAATATGATACAATTTCTTGTATTTCTTGATGTTTAATTATTTGATTTAATATTTACATGCATATGTTTTTAGTGTCCTGAGTAATATTTTCTAGTCCCCATTTCCTTCATTACTTTATTTTAAATGTTGCATGTTTGAATGGCTGTCACACTAAAACCTCCTGTTGTAATACATACACCAATATCATTATAATGTATTTCTGCTACGATAAAATATGTTGAACCTCCCAATGATTTTCCTAAATACTTTTGTGTTGCATTTGTGCAATTTAATAGTTAAATGTCGTTAACTAAAGCTAATTTTCCTGTTTTTTCTCTATTGTTTCAGGTAAGAGGAATTTCAACAAACTTCCGTCAATGCTTGCTTGATTTATATTGTGTTTAATTGGAAGTGCCATTCGCCGGTGAGTAACTATTCGCCTATTGTTTTATTCGTGGTCAAATCGAATTGCTTACCATGTTTCCAAATCTTATATCCTCGCTAAGTTCAACAATACTTCAGTTACAGGTGAAATTTAATCTTTGATACTCAATGATCCCGCTAGTTGCCAAATAACTATTTAAGTTTTAATAGTTTCAAATTTGAATTTTTGAGATTTTGTACACTTCCATGTATTTGTCACTAACGACCCGAGTTTCGCCTTTCGGCATCTTCAGGCATTCAGGCGCACGAATGGACTCGAATTTATAGACAGTAAGCAGTGTCTAACTTTTATATAGAAGATACAAATACGACAAATATTCTTTACGAGATAAAATATAGGATCCACGCTGATACCGGAGTTAAAATTTTGAGAATCATTTAATCGCGTTCACTCGGATAAGCTATTCCTCGTGGCATACTGGTCTTCGTTTTATGAGAATATACAATTCATGTCCCACCATTTTCAGTAAATTATCAGTAACATAATGTCTGATATATTAATATCTTGATTGCCAAAATTATCACATTTGACCCTAATAATATCGTTTTGACGATAAAATTCATGATCAAGTTACACAATAATAGCATTGTCATGTTTCTTATTGTGAAAATGGCGATGAATTATTCTTTAAAACCTTTCAATGAGCAATATTCAGCATAAACTATCACCAAGTAAAGTAAATAAATGCATATCAATTATAAATACAAATACGAGTTAAAAGTTGCAGCCGTTGGCACTTAAACTCTACTTATATTGTTATAAATTATCGACCAATTAAAATAGTGTATCCTTAGTCACATTTACACCCTCCCAGTTCTTAAACCAGTGCCTTTTGTGTTTTCAACTACAATGTATGAAAGGCTTTTTTGACTGACATTCACCACCAAAGTGCATTTCGTGGTAATGTAATCGCAAAAAAATGCATCGACGGGCAATTTAATATTTTTGACACGTTCTGTCTGTCTGAAAATGTATTTTTCTTGTTCGCGTATCACTTTAAGAAGTATTGAATGTAAATAGTATTCAAAATGTTTATTGGATCCTGAACATTTCATAGTTTATTATATCTAACACACATGTTCAAATTAGGCTCAATTTTTTTGGTAAACATCACTGATTTTTAATATATTCATCGAATTTTTTTCACAATTACAATTACCAACGATATAATAATCCAGCCGGTATGAAACCAACAAATAATTTTTTTCCAATGAAAGTTTATATTCGAATCGGTTGGGCAAAATATGCTATATTCTACAAATGAACATAAAATTTAATATTGTTGATTTATCATTTAACGATGGTCAATAAAACTGTGCATTAAATTAACTTTCCTGGTTAGTATCACTTTCTCAGACAAAAAATAAGCACTATAATTAATTAGTACTTGATATGATATTAAGAAAGTGTCACCAACCACTTCATTTTATTTATACCTATAAATAGGAAAAGCTTACTTGATCTTTTATAATTTAAGACAACGACCAAGGGTGCTTGATGGAAATTCAATATCAAATTCGAATTATTGAGATTTTGTAAATTTCAATATATTTTGTTACTAACGACCCGGGTTTCGCCTATCGGCATCTTCAAGGATTCGAGCACACGAATGGTCAATTCGAATCCATTCGTCTGCTCGAATGCCTATCTTGTTACTATTTATGGTATATGTTTCACTCATACATAGATGGATAAAATAGCATGTGAAATAAAATGAATCATCATTCAAATGTACTTTTTAAAAGTTTATTATAATCAATTTTAAATGACAAACCATCGTTAGTTTGCATTCGATTTGGCAAATAATTTCATTTCAAGAACCTTTTAAATAGCTCTTCCTCCATTTACACGGTGTAATTTGTGATCGTTTTTTTTTAATATGAAATTGATTGAATTTTGTAACTGCACTTTTTACAAAGTAAAAATCACGACCAAACATTTACTACAAGCAATGGGTGGTTAGCTAGATTTAATAAACGGGCGAATTATTAAAATATTAAAATAAGTAAAGAGGCAGCTAGTACCAATTTCAAGGCTGCTGAAAATTTTATCGAAACATATGATAACGTTGATAAGAAAAGAAAAATATTACATGATGGAACAAAAGTAATGATGACGAAACCGCTCTCTATTGCAGTGCTCTGCAACCTTTTCTAATCCACGACACACCTAGGCACTTTCATTAGAATTTCACGGCACACCGCAAGGAAAAATATGTAAATTTCATTAACACTATATTTTATTTTAAAAAATAAAACACAATTCATTTGTACTACTTCCACATATTTATAATGATCAGGACCGGTGTCGTTCATCACGAACATTATCATGAGTTGATAATACTCGTGATGAGCGAAACCGGTCCTGATCATTATAAATATGTGGAAGTAGTACAAATGAATTGTGTTTTATTTTTTAAAATATAACGTCTTTCCACCAAGAATTGACAGTTAACACCTTAAAAGTGAACACTATATTTATTAATTCGTTTTTTATTTGAGTTTATGAAAGCAATAAAATATTGGCCAATCGTTTTTTTACTCTTGTAATAATCTAACTGTTATTTAGCCAAATCCTAATAATCAGTCAGTTTTCAATAATATTCTCGCTGATCCAAATATTTGCGAATTCAAGGCGCTTAATTTGATGTTTTGTTTAATATATCATTGTTTATAATAATTCCTCCAGCAAGTTTATAAGTAGCAATGCTTCCCGATGTATACATCAAATTTTTAATTTATAATATTAATAACAATTATAAGGTAGGATTTTTTTAAACAATTAAACATTCAATGAGCATAGTATAAACGGAGATCTTATCAACCGAATGGTTCTAACTTCTACTAGGTACTCGATTTTTTCTCATTTTCGACGCATTGCATCGCGGCGCACCTGTGTGTCGCGGAACGCTGGTTGCGGAGCACTGCTCTATTGGAAGAGAATGCCTCGGCGTACATTCATAAAGAGGCAATAGTATCCCAGGATTCAAGGCATTCAAGGATCGTATTATACTTTTATTGCAATTCAATATTTTACATATCGATATCCTGTCAACGTGCTGTTTTAAACACAAGAATGCATTTTGATTTAGCATAATTAAAATAGGCATTGCAATTGTTATGAAATGAATTATTATTGTTAAGGAAACTTTTGCATAACAATGTTGAAAGCATCCTCCCTCGCAGTTACGGGTGATACGATCTTACGTTCAATTCGCGATTTATTGTTTGAGTAAATGCAACGAACTCTTTCTCAGCTGCCCACATAAAGTTTATTTCATTATTATATCTAAGTTGTAAATTTACGTATAGTTAAATTTATACGATGACGTTGACCGCAACTTTACGTACATCTTGAAGGATTCTGTATTGCAATGTTACTTTGATATTACCTGTAATAAACTTTTTTACTATTACAGATTATAGCTTCGTTGTTGCTTTTACCGCGTCTTGGAAGCCGGTAGGAAAACATACGAATTGTGCTTCGTGTGTATGTGTATGAATGACTTTCTATATTTATGGATTCGGCGGTAACTTTGCGGAAGTTCATTTTTAATATAAAATTAAATTTCACTTGGTTTATCACTAACGTGACGCGTTTCGCCTCTTTAGGAAGCATTTTCAGACTAACCATATCGCAAGGTTATTTATTTTTTAGGTACACAATGATTCCAATTGTAATGCTTATCTTACAAACGAATCATTTCTATAAATAAAGCTAATCTCTTGACTCTACTTATAAAACTATCTAACCACGTCGTCCATCGTCTGCCGAATGCGGAAAAAAACACAACCCTTGTAATTTAGTGCACCGATCTTGAATATTTTGTTTGCATTCCTCTTCTTCTCGCCAGAACTGCACGCTGCGTTCGTCATTGCCGGATGCATTTTCACTTTTAAACCAAAAATAACCGCGGTAACATACCGTTTATTATTAGTGCTCGGTATTTAAACCGAGTCGCGCCAACACTATTAGAAACATACATTTGAAGATTTCAGGTCGTACACAATCCTTCATAGTGTGATCTATGAAAATCATTCATTAATTTCGGTATTCAATATGACAATATATTATTGTCTTGATTTATCTATATATCTGCAGCACACACACACACTGTCGGATCATGCGCAGAGAGGGAGTGTGCTTGTGCTTTATAGGTGACCGTATATTTCATGCACATACTCTCTATCTGTTTGCACATCGTTCACATCCAGCGTATTGAGCGCATGCTGACAGAAGGCCTAGCAAAACTTTCTAGTTGAATAATATCTAATCTTCATCGTACTATTTAAAATTTCAATAAATTACGAGCTTTCCTCCGTTTTATTAACCCGTTTATATAATTATCTATGTTTAAGTGGTCTTGAGATGATTTTGTTTATGTCAATATTTAAAAAACAAATTGAACATGTTCACTGAAAATAATTTATTTCTCTCAAGACATAGACTGAAAGTCATAACTAGGGTTTCCAATCCTGCGATCAGGGATCCCCACATCCCGGGATCCCGAGCAACTAGTCAATCCCGTAATCCAGGGATTGACTCAATACCAATACCTGAATTTCGTGATTCGCCTTAAAATAGTAAAAAATAATTTTAAATTCAAATTATTATCCGATGAATTATACGTTTCCAGCGGCCGGGTAACTATTATTTTCGATTCACATATTATATTGTAATAATGAATATAATGTGCTCTCTCTTAAGGTCATAATTCGTATTTTTTGTTTTTTATTGTTTATTTTCATCATTATCTGCACGTTATTGTCTTTTCGCATCATTATCTACAAAAAACAGTTTCCTATTCTATTTTTAGATGCGCACGTGTGAAGCTTTTGTCGTCTAACTGTAACATGTCTTCAACTACCAATAAAAATACGAAAACATCGTAGAAAATAAATGCGCCATTAAATACAAATATTCTTGCAACATTATGAAGATATTCCCATTTCCTACGACATTAAGAACACAATACATGAAGTAACGTTTTTTTTTTTTTTGCTCAAAATTGATTTCCTTACCCGGCCCGCCGTGTTCATAACTAAAAAATTTATCTATACTCAAAAAAAATTAATTCCTTAAATTTTGACATTCAAGTCACGGGATCAGAAAAAGGTTCCGGTTTTGATGCCCTAGTCACAACCTATATGCCGAAAATTTCCCGCATAACATTTTGTTTTACGGATGAAGCAAAATAAAAAAAGACTAATATTATAATGCCATTTAATCTTATGCTTTGTTCAAAATTAAAAAGATACATCAATTCAATTCATATTAAGAAGGAAATAAAAACTTCATTAATTATAAAGTGATATCTATATCCAACTTCAACCAAATTGACACTTTTTTCTTGATTTATCCATATAAAATAATATATACCTATAAAAACTCAAATTTCAACAGATTTATTTTTATAATTTATAGTTAAGTTCAGGTGCAGACTATCTCTAATAATATTGGTTGCCTGGATTCAATGGTGGCCCATCCAAAATTTTGGGAAGAGGGCCCCTAATCTATATACTAATTCTTTTGTACAGTATTAATAATTAATCGATAATTACAAAAATTCACATGTTACAAACAGCTAAAACAGACTTCATCAGTTCATTGTGTATATCGTAAGAAAACATATATATTTGTATTGATGGAATACCCAAAGTTCTTCACCTGTATATTTTTAAACACGTAAAATGAAATATTTAAAAATTATTTGATTTTACTGACGGCCCCTAACATACAGCGGGCCCATTTGCCATTGGCAACCTGATTTGAATGGTCAGTCCGCCACTGGTTAAGTTAGTGAACATTTGTTTTTTTGGTTTCAAACAAATAAAGCATGGTCTATTAATTTTGCCAATATTTTTTCAAAATGTTACATGGTAATCAAACGCAAATTTTCTATACCTAATTTCAAATGTAATTATAAACACAATTATTAGATTTGAATCTCTATTTAGTTCGTTTCGCAAAAGTTTTTGATTTAAACAGTATTTTACATACTCGCTTACACCATGCTGTCGATGGTACAAAATGTTTGGTTTTTATAAAAATTGAAAATGATTTATTTTTAAATTACAATTGATTTCTATTGAGGACTATGTTCGACAAAAAATGAAACCTAGCTTTCTTGTTTAATTTGTAGTTACTGTACATTTTATGAAATTAAACTGATTGCCAATTTAAAAATTTGTATTGTACCCTTTCAATAAAATTTCGCTGGTCAATTATGTATTCGCTTGCACTGAATTTTTTTTTCTTTAGTGAAAAGTAAATTGCCAAATTTTGTCAACGGTCAAATCTCATTAAAAAAAATTTTTTACCAATGTTATCGTGCCATGTGGTTGATTCTCTCTTTCTCTCTCGCTATTTCCGTCTTATCGCTCTCCTTACTAGCATTTTGGTATTGCAATTCATCATTCTCGTTGTGAGCGTTAAAGCGAGATAAACATAGCTTTGTGTTTTGTATTGTTTAAGCTGTCGAAACTCAACATTTTAATGAGAGGGGACCTTTTTATACTTAAAATAATATTACAAAAAAGAGTAATAATAATTGTATTTATTTATCGTTTCATATAACATTTCTTAAGATTATCTTTTTAAAATACTTTAAAAGCTACTTTAAGAAAACGACTTTCTTATAAAATTTTGAAGAAAAACAAGTTCTGCTTAAGTGCATTTTTCATTCTTTGATAAATGCAAAATTTCCGAATAGACGTAAAATGCCGAGATTAATTAATTATATGTAAATTTTTAATAGTAATTATATCAAGTATTTTCGTTTCATTAAAATGTAAACTTGCTGGTAACGTGAAGTTATTGAATTTATATTTATAATACTTTGGCTATTTCAAGCAAGTTTATTTATTGTGAGTATCCAAAAAATCACATTATCTGTTAATATCTGCAAAACGATTATCAATTTATTATTAAAAAAAAATAATCGACGATGCCGTTTTAAACGTTTTTTCAATGCTGCTTGCTTTTCTTTTTATTGAAATCAAAAATATTTTCCCGGCTGGTTTATTGTTTGAGAGCCACTGATAAATCATCTATTCAGCTCGACAGTCAAGCTCAGTATGGCTATCTCATTTTCATACCTATTCTTATCGAATGCGCGAAAGAGATATCTTTTTACAGACTTTCCTTCAGTGTTGCTATGATAATGTGTTTTTTGTGTTGTCAGTTTAAAAATAGGTTCAGTTTGCCGGTTACAGCCTTCGTTAGCGGTCGTGCGTGTTGCTCACCCTAGCGTGATTATTTTCCACGCTTATTTCTTTTTGTATTGTTTTACGTCTCGTTTTAGTGAACATTCCTATTTCTAAATTTACAACAAAATACTTGAAGTGAAAATATAATATTATTTGTAACAAACAGCCCATGCGTGCGTCCCCCGTTCTAATTAATTGTTTAATTAATGATGTGTGTTCTTTGAGAATTTTTGTGATTTTCGCAAGTGATTGAAAAAATCATCGAAGTTTTTTTTGGATTATAATGTTATACATGGATGTGTCAGTACAATGTTACTAACTGAAATCTGATTTGAAATAGGTTCGTATTATTTCTTTATTTCCATTTCCTAAAGATCACTGACAATATTTTGACATTCCTTTTCATCATCGTTTTTTATTTGAAATTAAAACTAAAATTACTATTCGACAATTTATTTCGATCGCTTTATGGATTATGGATCGCTTTAAGTTAATGCCTAGATAACTGTTTTCTTAAACCTAAATTAATACATAGTACTTAGTCAATCTATGCAGAAAAACGGTTTCCTGATGATGATAAAACATTTAATCTTTAAATCAGTTAATCAGTAGTCTTATTTATTATCTTGTTTTTCTTTTAAATTTTACTTTTTATATTCATTTATTGATAGTAATTCTTTATTACAAGTTTGTTTGAATAAATATTATCTTAACAAATTGTTTAAATATTAATTTCAGTCAAGCTCTTACCACAATTCAAAGTATTTTTTTGTTAAATTATCCATTGAAATGGTCGCGATGAATTTAAGCAGTCCTGATCATTGTAAAAATTACAAAAAAATGAGTCCAAAAAGTGTGTTTTATTTTCAGAAATATGCCTTTCGGCTGTCTCCCAAGAATTGACAAAGTTTTCATTCCATAATATCAGGTATATCAGACGTCATTTTTGTACTAGGTATATCGAATATTTCGAATTGTATGTAAAATTATTTTATAATGAATTGTACGAATTTAATTTACCGATTATCCCGTTCAACCCTTTCTTGGAAATATACCTGAGCTTGTTTGTACTACTTTTGTGATCAACTTATATCAACCGGTACAAATGTGCATTATTTCATCGACTATTGTTGTTGTTTTGACTTACGTGAACATTTGAAGGATTTGTTAACCTCTTCAGATCATCAATAGCTCAAAGCTTATTTAGCTATAAATTCAAAATTATGTTTTAGATTGTAGAAAAAGTCTTTTTTATTTCATAGCTTCATTTTTTATATATACATGTCCATATAATATATTATATTATTATGATTTCTGTATTCTGTATCGCTATAGAAGATAGGTTAAATATTTATTTAATTTCACATCATTATGTTTGACATCCCATATAGGTATGTTGAATTCATACTAAAAGTCGTGTTATGTATTGTTTTCTCGCTGTGTTTCGGAAAATATAAATGTAAATTACGAATTCGTTTACTTTCGCGTATTAAATTAGTTAGAATAAATATTTCTAATTTCTATAAACAACTGATCCAACATATAAATAGAAATTATTGATAACAAAATAATAAGTCACAGTGCCTTAAATAGATAAAGATAATGCAATTAAATAAATCATAACAGGTATATTCACAATCGCATGTAGCATATTATTTTTTATTCGTACTTCGTATTTATAAATGAAACAGGCAATGATAAATTATTAATGCTTAATGTGTGAATTGTCATTTTTCATAAAAATAATACAAAGAATGTAATTTAATTTTGTTTCATCTAGCCATCAAAACAATTCTCCGTCAATTACTTACTTTAGTCAATAATGTATTTTCACCATAATGTTATGAGACAATAATTCTGTGTGCCAAAGAAAAATGTGTCAAAAAAGTCTAAAATTGGTACCTAATTTTCAGGAGAGCCAAAACAAGATTTGCATTTGCACGAAATTTGATGAAAAATGTGAAGACATGAATTTTACCAATCAGGAGCATTGATTAGAATCTTCCTTTTATATTGTATGTTTGTATCATTGTTATTTTAGAATGTTAAACTCTTTTTCAATTAACTTGACTTGGCTCGGACACAAAATTAACCCTTGTGTATGATTTCAAGGTTGTTGTTGTTTTTATTGTGATTTTTCACAGTTATAAATGTTATTCATAGAAAAAAACAACAATTTAATCATCATTTGTCGAAAACCATTAGTATTAATGCTAATAACGTTCCTTTGAATTTACGATACTGCAAATAATAAGACATATCTTGCTAATAAATATTGTGATAATTTATCAGATACTGAAGTATTCTGATGTTATATTGTTTGCAATATTTCTTTCCGTTTATATTACGAAATTAGAAACGTTCCGGAAAGAGCTGGTTGTTCATATTAAAAAATCTATTTATTTTTCTAATTTAATTAGTGGCAATACTTGTTGCTATTCTATTCCGACACCGATTCAGTATAACGTATAATATTGTGTGGCAAAAATGAGATCTCACTGTTGTGAAAACTTCATTGTTGATGTTGGATCCACTTGATTTAGATGCTGTGCTTACCTTTCACTTTCCAAGTCGTTCTACCGCTTACTACTATGGAAATAAATTTAATTCTCTCTGAGTTAATTTTGTATTGTAAAAAGCTGTCCCTTGGGCCTAATTTGGAACATGCCCTAAATGTTAATGCTTATTCCAACGTTGTCTGTTGCATTTTTATTTGATCAGCAGATCCACCCCCGTCTAACAACATTGCCACCTAATTCTCGTAGTAATTTTATTTTATGGCAAGTATATAAATAATCAAAAATATCTTACTATAACATACTTAAATTGATACTATCGGCTAAGTTCGCTAGATATATCTTGTATAAATTATTTAATAGCCGTAGTCTCATAATTTATAATCAATTATGGTTACACACGTGCGCGCGTTAACATGCTTAGCGATTCAGGTTCGATTTCATATTTGCAATCTGTTTTAATTATTTTTCTAAATGACCATCGTCAACATTAAAATGAGTTGAAAAAGTTGTATAACCCGATGAACGCGCCGGACATGTTTACATGTCCAAGATTATATCTAGTATTTCCGGCCAAACTAGAAGGAACCACTTGTGGATGTATGCTTTAAAATATAGTTCAAACCTTTAGGTAGAGAAATTATGCAACAGATCATGGAAAATATCAAATACAACACAAAGAAATAACTTTTTGAAAATAGCTGTCGTTATTCAGTCTTTCGAATTTCAACTTTGAACTGCCGATACGCAGCAGTAATTGACAGTCCGATGTATTACACATACTTATGCAGCCATTTAGCTTGCGAAGTCCTTGATTAAATATTTTTCAGCTTCTTCATTTTCTTCGATTTGTTTTAGCGAGAATGTTTACGAGTTTAGTTTACTTCTTGATGTATTTGGGATAACTGATATATGTTTTACATATTTTTACTGTTGAAATTAATCTATTTTTAGCCGTAGTGAGTGTATTTTCAGGTCAATTGACCGAAAATAAATTCGTGCGAAAACGGCTCGCGCTGTAAGGGTTAACTTGAATGTATTCGAACATTTTGACGGTTAAAACTTCTATCAATTCCTCCAAAGATTGGGTCGGTACAAATCAGAAATGAATATATCGCCACGTGGAATTGACGTCATTTTGCATGCTGCGTATGATTGTTTGCAGTGTGTTTTACCAACATAGATTTTTACTGTAGCGCGGAGTGAACCCAATTTGTTTTTATTAAAGCATAATAATTCATTTTTATTATAATGTATATTTTCTTAAATTCATATTGCATAATGCTTTCACTGTTGCACCCACATCTCCCACATAATATGACGTATTAAAATAGTATCGATGTCTGAAGTGGTCGTCAATTGATTCCTTAAAAGGGTAAAATATTATTAATATCCTTAAATTTTCAAAACGAACTTGTGTAATGGATTATTGCGTTATACAATTTGTTATGTGTGTAAATAGATATCGTATAAAATTCTCCGATACGCAGTTAATCTAAATACGGAAACTTATTTGTACATGAAAGGAATATATCAATCATAGACGGGGGAGGGTAGACTTTGTATATCAACCCTCTGTATTTTATTTGACACTCCATCTATCAGCTCGGCTCCTCCCTCTCGAGCCAGTACCTATAAGTATATTGTATCCATTGAGGTGATTTAAAACGTCGATAGATTGACAAATTTCGCTTTAACCTATTGCAGAGGCAGAGATGTCAGTAGTTGGTTATTTTTGTATTTAGAAGATGTACTATATTAAATTACGTATAATAATGTCACTATGTAAAAATAATAAAAAATTCGTGGCAGAGCAACTTCTGGTATAATTATTTTTTCTGGTATGAAATATTTATTTATGTACGCCATAATAAAATAAATATGTTAGCATGGAATTCGCTTGGGACCGGAATATAATTTCATGTTTCCTCAGCTGAATGCAGAACTAGGTTAGTTATAGGTTAACTGACATTTTTTTAAATTTTGCAGGAGAGCCATTTCAAAATTTAACTTTTCTATATCTCTCCATTCGGAATACTTCGGTTCAACAGTGAAAATCAATTGAAATATTAAAATTATAGTGAAACCCTCTGGACACATTATAAATTATCACTTAATATTAAAAATAAGTTAAAAAATTTTTCGTTAAACTAGCTCTACATCCAAGTGACGATTTAATGATTTCCACTTCACTGTTTCATGAAATTTGTATGGTACTGCAGGCAAGAGAAAGCGTATAATGTTAAAGTAGTGCCTATCCACAATTTTTTCCAAAGTATTCAATATCATTAAGTATTTTAACGATACGCCATTGTTTTTTTCTCAGGGGAGGATGTAGTCAAAATGACCCCTCTTTTCCGGACGAAACGTTGAGTGAAGGACATTCACTTCGACCGCAATGGTTCAGTTTTTTAAGTGCATTGTTCTTTTATTCTCAGAATCTCACATCATATTATTATCATCATCGCAGAGTAACAAAATAGTTTTAATGATTTTTGCAGCGATGACATCACACTCTTTTACATTCGCTTATTAATATCAACATTTCTTATTAATATCTCCTTATCTCTACTGAAAAGTATTTACAAGTTTAATTATCATTTGAGCCCTCGAGAATTGACGTGGGCAAAGTGACAAAATGGTATAACTTGTTTGTGGAAAGTTTTAGTTGAATGAACTTCTTACATTAATTTTGCACTTAGATTAATTTAACATCTTACAGAATAACCCATTTTTTCGATCAGTCGCCTCACTTAACCGTGTTTTAATACTATATTTTAATATATTTAAACTAAATAATAAAAAATACTCAAACCTATCCTTCACACGACAACTCTAACTGTCAACTCTCACGCAATGAAACGCTTACAGTTTATTTTGTTAGACAAATCCGGAGTGATGTGACGAGGATGATACAATTTGAATCTATAATACTGGCGATAAATCCTGGGTAAGGCTTGTATTATGCCTTTAATACGTACTGATTATCATTTTAATTTATTAATAGTTTTGTCAGTTATTTTTACAAGCATAATAATTTTTAATGACACTTCGATCTTTTTTATTCAGTGGAGTCTTCTTTTCAACGGAGCTAAACCCGTTTCACTAATAGTGACTCAAAATGTGATATTTACATAATTATCAGTTAACTAATTATACCCATACAAATTAAAATTCTTTACTTGAAGTATGTCATATATTTTTAATCGTATTTTCCTGTATCCTTTTGCCTCTGTTGAATTCAAAATTACCTAATGATTAATATCATGTAACTAACATGAATTGCTGAAATTTTGTACATTTCCATGTATCTCGTCACTAACGACCCGGGTTTCACCTTTCGGCATCTTCAGGCATTCGATCATACGAATGAACTCGAACTGAATGTGTAACTACCTAGACCGTATCTATCATATTATCGTTCGCAAAAATCCTGCTAGCTATATGAATAAAATCTCTTTCTTTCAATTAAACAAAATAATACAGGTTTATCAATTTCTAATTTAGTATATATGATGCTTATCAAAGAGGCGAACCACTTGTCATAATTAGTTAAACAACCAGTGGGTAAAAGGTTGTCAATTTCAATTTTACATAAAAAATTAATTTCCACAATGTTACTGCTGAATCCATCGAAACAAAACGAAAAAAAATTTAAGGCTTTTTCTTAATATTCTTTTAGAAACTCGGCGTTATTTACCGAAATAGTTAAGCCACTGATTATATAATGAAAAATCTGCACGCTTTGTTGGTGTTATTACTTTTTCAATTTTTATTGTCTTCTCACGGTCAATAGCCACGGTCGAAATTATTCTCATTTTTTTTATATAAATTAACGCGAACAAAAAGTGTTCCTTGTATAATATTGCAATACATTTTCATTAAACGCGCGATCTCGCCATTTATCGCACGCTTTTAAATGTTTAATCAAATCCCACTCGTCCGGTTAAATATTTTATCTGTGTGCTTCATCCCCCGGGGTTTATATTGAATTTCCGCCCTTACATCGCGTCTATGGCCGTGTCATATTTCACTAAAGTCCCGTCGGGATGGGGAAAGTTTCATATAAACATGAAATTTTAATTCTCTCGTTTTACATGAAGCTTCTTTTGTATGCTCTTTGATGTCAGGTATTTTGCTGTCTTACATTGGTTCAAAATACTTCTGACTACTTTGGGCCGCTTTTAATACACTTTTTCCAATTTGTATTCTATGTATATATTACGACGAATGTCTGAAATTACATACTTCATGAAATGTGCAAAATTTTGCCTGACTCATGAAATAACCTAGCCCATTGCCTCATTCAAGAATTAGGCAAATTATCTGCAGAGCGTGTGAATTCGGCAGGGTATGGAATTCTTACAAGGTCAACATGACAATAGAAAAAGTTATTTTAATACGGATGTCAAATTAAGCTTGATTTATTAAGATGCAGAATAGTCTCGGGTTTAGGTTGTGTCATTGATTGGACATGTAACAGTTACTGAATTTAAATGTACTGAATGTGGTGTCAAATGTCTTGAAAATAAGTTTTAATAAAAATATATAATAGTTCTAGATATTTTGGGCTTGGTAAATGAAAATGAACGTCTTTGTAGTTATTGATTAATATATTTTTATATAATCAATGACATTTGGTTTAGTTGTAAAAGCACCACCGGAGCGCTACTATCTATTTTGCTAAATGTTTGAACCAGGCAGAAAAATTCGTGCCGAATTCACACAATCGGCAGATAATTTGCCTAATTCTTGAATGAGGCGATGGGTTTGGTTATTTCATTAATCAGGCAAAATTTTACACATTTCATGAAATATGTAATTTTACTCATTCGGCGTAACATTACAAAATATAGAGAAAGATTTGTAATGTTATACTAATCTAATGTCGAACACATCTGAAAAAACAACATCGAATTACTCCTGTATCGTTTTTGAATCCCGTTAGTTCTGATTCAATAAAATATTATTTCTATAGTAAAACATGAAAGCTCAAATTACCTATAACATTTTTCGAAAAAAATTTATAAATTATTTATAAGTATATTCATACTAGTCGCCATAATAAATAGTACGTCATATGTAATGAAAACAGTTTTTCTGTCAAGCATATTTGCAATTTTATTTAATTATGTTAAACACAGCAACAGCAGCGGTTTTGCTCAAGACAATGAAATTTTCCACTGATTCTCAACATCTTCCTCAAATAAAAAAATGGAATACGTAATATACTTAGTGTTTTTTTTTATAATAAATGCAATCTTAAATTTTTATGTGCATATTTAAAATAAATTAACTGCTAATCGTCATTTATAATCAAGAATATCTAAATTAAAAGAGTTTTTCGAATATTTCGATGTTGATTTAAAAACTGATATTTTATGTTAGTAAACAGGTTTAAATATTATTTGAATGCTTTAAAAATATTTCCGTTTTAACGTATTTAGTACATAATATTAAAACGCACATTTTTTCGTTAATGTCTAGTAAGTCTTTCCTCAAGTCGGTCAATTCACAGCACTTCTGAAACCATCAAAAGATTTCCTGCTTCTTAAAATCTGCACTTCTCGTCTTTTTTGCTTGTATATATCATTTCATGGATTAATTTAGGTACTTACAATGAAAGATTGCGCTAATGTACGCTGGTAAGCTTGTGTTTATCTTTCTTTTGGTGCTTGATAAACCCCTACAAGTCTCTAAATAGGGGACTTTTCCTGTCACTGAAGCAAATCGACATTTCATCCAATTTTATTCCCATTCGTTGCATTAGCCAACATTACGTGTCATTGTGTATAGGTTGTTATATTTTTTAGGAATTATTTAATTTATTAATAATTTTCTTAATATAAGTTGTTCTGGTGATTTTTGTTTGGTGCTATTGGTAGTTTTAAATATACTTTTTTTAATCCTCAAATGTTTTCTCCCTTTTATCCGCATTCATCTACGCTTTTTTTTCAAAATATATATGGGGAAATTAATAATAACGATCAGATTGATGCTATACGGTTTGAATTAATATTTTGATGCTGCTTGTCAACGGAATGCAATTAAATTAATATTGAAATACAGGTTTTTATTTTAAATCTTTTAAACAAACCTATATATTTTGTGATAAAAACGAGAACTTGCATAATATAGAAGTGGTTTAACTTAATGGTCCAGTAAAAAATATGGTGTACTTATGATGTATCACTCTATAAGCTTGTGTCGTACACCATCTTGATCTTTATTTCTTTAATAAGCTAAATTTTTCAATTAATGTCTTTCAAATTGATTCAATTGATGTTTTGAATATAAATGCTTATTTGTCTCATCACTATTGCATGTCAATTGCATTTGATAAACCTTTGCCTATTGTAGGTCAGTGAAGTAAAATAATCCAAGCATCGCCATAAATTAATAATAATTACGTGCGCTGCCTTCTTTGGACTAGATCTGTATTCAAGGGTATGGTGCCAGTGTTGTTTCCGAGCTTTCCGACTTTAAACAATCATTAAAATCGGTGAAAACGATACTTGACTTGTAACCGTTTAAGCCTCATTTATGTATCCCGTCCACTTTCTATTCATATGTAATATCTTGTCTTCGAATATTCATTTTTTAAGCAGCCGTTCAAATTTAAAATTAATAAAAATGAGCAATACCAAAGCCCCCCTATAAATAACTTAAGGTTGCTTTGGCAATACTCATCAATTACACAATATATTATAAGAAAAGAGAAATCATAATCAAAATGTCATGTTTTCGGATGTTGGAATATTTGTTGTTGTAACATTTACTGGCATTACTAACAGCATTATAAACTATTTTATCACTTTTAAGGTGTTATTAAAAAAAACCATTATATTTTGACTGTAGTATGAACGCATTGTTTGCAAACCACTGTTCAACAGGACCCATTCTTTCACTCGTGATGTTTCGCGTTCGTCCTTTTTTGTTTTGTTTGTTTGCGTCCAATTTTGGGCCGGTTATTTAAAAGGACTCATCTGCTCCACGGAATCCACGCTTGCCTGGTGGATGGATCCTATAGTTATAGACACTCAGCTTATTCTTTTCCAGGCCGTACTATAGTCAGTAGCGCGCCGTCCCACATAATATATTTCGCTTAACAATGTTTTTGAAAACTCTAGACTAAGAAATATTTCTTATTCGAAATTTAGTCCCTCATTGATATGCAGCCAAATTTGAGTCTTTTCTGCAGTCGGAAACGAATACAACTGACCACTATAATATTATTTTGTCGAAGGAGCTTAGCCTAAAATGTTTCAATTTGCACTTCCGTAACATGTTGATCCGATACATGTGGCTTACCGTGTCATTGATTATTCGCTTAGCCGCTTGTAACAGGTCCACGTTCCCTAGCCCTCCTCCTCAACAAGACGTTCCTTGATATACGTAATGTAATGAAGTATTTATATTTTGCAAATATGTATTTACATATACTATGTAACTTAAACCAATGATACTATTTACATAAGATAATGTATACAACTTTCACATGGATACTACTTTTATTGGAATATCGACATTTGAAAAAAAAGATGGGTGACCTGTATCTCGTTAATTTGTTGTAGTATTGTTTAAAAAAAATATTTTGTTGAAAAGATTATATTTTTGTGTACATTCATTTCCGAGGACAATGTTCAAACTTAATGTTAAAGTAATAAAACCATCATTGACGGACAACCTTTCACTCGGCATTGATAATCTAATTATTGTTTTTTTTACATGTCAGTAATAATGCAGTAATTAATTGAATTATTGAAATGCATGCCGATTAAAACGTGCACTGAGTTTTTTTTTTATATTAATTACAAATATACCTTTCGTCGACTAAAATATAAAATTATGTTGTTATCTAATATTACGCAATATCCTCGACATTCAATTTATATTCATCTTTTTTTTATCAAATTGATAAGAAATTTCTCTTCCTTATCAACTTAAAGTGACTACTGCAATTACAGCTTGTAAAGACAATGTATTGGTTCTCTATGTATTGCAAATCGTATACAAAGGTATACGATTTGCAATACATCGAGAACCACCTTGTATCCCTGATTCATAAACCGGTTGTCATGGCGAAATGGGATATTTTCCTGAATTATTTATTTCGACTTGAGGATTTTTGAATTTTGCTGCTTGCGACTCGCCAGATTATTTTTGTGCCAATCGAACAACAGACCACGCTTTGTATACTTCTAGTGAAGGAAAGCATGCCTATATGTACATATTTTTACTAGTGTATAGGTAGTTGACATTTATTGATCAACATGTTTTTTATTTAACTATATTTATATTATATCTATAAGATCAATTCGTTTTCATCGAAACGCCATGCACAATTTTTCAGCATGTACTATTTGTAAATTGTTTTGAACAAATAATATTATAATTATTTTGTTACATACAGGTAAAGTAAAGTATAATAGTTACATTGTACTGTCTGAACTGGATTGAACTTGAACTCTTGAACTTAAACTGTAAACATATTGCTTCCTCGAATAATCCACATAAATAAAAACCTGACTCAATAGAAGATTATTTCCAAAAAAAATAAAATTAAAACTATGACTAGAAAGTACTGGAAATAATACGATCAACACTTTTGAAGCGTTAACTGTCAATTCTTGGTAGATAATATAATATTGATGAATCATGATTCATCAAAAGATGCTCGTGATTTGGGGAACCAGTCCTGGTCATTATAAAAATTTTAGAAGTAGCACAAAAAATGTGTTATTTTTGTAAAAAAATACCAATTATTGGTTCATCAAGAAACGTCACGTGATCGAGACCTTGTAAATTGGTAGATTGTTTCCACAAAAATAAATGTAAATAGATTACCGTGTAAATTAGTAAATTAATTTAACAAGTAAAGTAAGTTAATTTAACAAATACTTTCCATAAATCTGAATTATAATTTCCTAAATATTCTCTTGACATTCGTTGAATCTCGTTTACTTAACTTTATGATGGATGGACACCAGATGATAACTAATATCAACAAAATATTCACGTACTTTTTTTACTCTATTAACGCACTAAAAGTGGTATAGAAATTGACTTGTTCACAAAAATCAATAATACAATATCTGCCGTTATCACTTCTTATCAGACTTACAGAGGACCTCACGAAGATAACGTCTGCCATGACACATCGTGAATTGATATCAATATTGACTACTAGATTAATGTTTTTCGTGTCCATGGTAACCGCCTCATATTTATCTATCTATGGCATTATAAAAATGATGATTGTTTGGTGTTTATACTAACAGTTATAAAAGAAACTTAATACTCGTTTTAATATAATGCCGATTCGTGTTATATTGCAGCTTAAAAGTGCTTCGGAAAATCGATCAATACACATAAATATGACTTAAAAATACTTCAAATATTTTCATAATATTTCAAGACATTTCTACTGTGCAATAGAATATTTATATGTCGTTTGGAAAATACACCAAATAAAATGAACAAGCATTCTTATAATGAATGATCAAGACGGTTTGCTCATAGCGAGATCAGTTGATACTCTTTCTGATCATTATAAAAATGTGGAAGAATAATGCATTTTCACCAAGAATTGACAGTTGAATTCTTAAAAGTGATGACACAACATTTATTAAAACAGTCCTGATTTTGGCATCATCTGAATGCAATTAAACAAGAATTATTTTTGACCATCGTTCAAGTCATGTGAATCTATTCACGCATCCCTTGTTTGGTCAAGGTCATCATTTATATACTAGAGATAAAATCTTTACAGTGAGCACCCCTTGTTAAAATTTATAGCTTGTTTTTATTTATTTTTAATAATGGATAATAATAACTGGGCGCTGCTGCATAGGGGCGTGCTGCTCTAAAACGGTTCCCGGATTTTTACGTCGGCGTTTTTGATTTAGGTCTTTAATTATCTAAATGTTTTTTTTTATTGAATTTCGAGGATTATTTTTAAGTCGTGCTTCAAAATCTTCAACCCCATATTATTATTTATCTATTCCTGTAGTAAAATAGTTTCAAAATAATAACAGATGCCATTGAATTAATATTCGAGAATTGAATGTAAAAGTAATTCTTGATGAATGGTTTTTCATTCTTAAGCAGTGTTCAGACTTAAATTAAACATAAAAAAATATCCATCTTACTAAGATGTTGCTCTTGTTTGTAATTTGCTTTAGAATAAAAGCAATCGGTCGTATATAGTCAAAATACTCTATACTGAAACACCTATTAATCGTATAGAGACCTAACACATAACAAGATTTTAAACAGTTCCTTCGAAAAACATGTACTTGAACGTAGGCAGAGTTGCAACTTTATAACATTGCACTCTGGCTCTATGATCACGGAATCCATACATACTAAGGCACTGACACGTTCTGTGTATTATACACAAATCGTATCAGTGTAGTAAACAGTGCTATGTTATAAAGCGTATACCGTAGGTAAATTTCATTAATAACTCGCAAACAATAAGATGATAACGTGATCCGACAAAATTATGTATAATTCGCAGCAAAATCTATGTAAGTACACAAAATCCACTACTTGACAGATGATGTCTTCCTTCCTTGAAAAATCTTAGTCAAACATTTTATTAATTTTGCTGATAATATAAATTACTGTAAAGAAAGTAGTGCATTCAACTGTGGCGTAACTAAGGTGTCTCCATTATTGTGTAATATCAGTGTCAATCGAGGATATTCATGCAGAAAACAGACAGTCCACAAATCCTTTATCAGCAGTATCTAACATGTTGGATCTACCTTCTTCAATTAGCCCGGCTGATTTTATGTGTTCTATCTATACGCATTTTTTGTTGTTTTTGTCATCTATTTTTCCGTGAGACTAGCATTGTGTCAAACAATGCAAGGGTGACGGTAATAAATTTTAATTCAGCGAAGCTTTTTTCATCGCAGCTTTTTAATTATCTCGCCATGGAAACTAAAAAAGTGTCCAGAAAAACAGCGAATTATAAAAACTGTTATTTATTACGGTAATTTTTTAACTCTTCTACTCGTGTTAAGCAACTAATCATGTTAATGCACGAATGACGTTTTCATTTATGGCCTGTCATAGTTGTGCATCATGGCTGCTTTATTAATATTTTTGTTTATCAGTTTCATTTTACTCAGACAGTCGACAATTTACATTCATTAAGCATTCGAGGACATAATTACTGATAATTACGTGCATATTTAATATGTGGGTACAATGGCAGCTAGTCTGCTCCAAAGGCTTATTTATGCCTTTTAACTTCTAATAGGTATAACTTTACTAAAATATGGGGGAAAACAGTCCTTAATTACGCTTCCCACTCTATTCTATTATTTCTAATCTTTCTTTAATATTGTACCTATGTTTATTTAAAATCTCTCCCACCTATTTCTTAAATTGATGAAGCATTATTATTTTAGTTCTAATGATACAAACCAAAATTAGCAAACATAAATTTAATTTATTTCAATGATAACACTAGTTATCGAGGTTATAGACAGAACACATTTGTTCAGGTTCGGTTTTGGATGGTTTTCTGTTTTAATTGTAATAATGTATGCAATTTAACGCTCTACTAAAACCCAGACGTAAGAGTAGAACACAAGAAGTTATAGGAGTAATGGCTTTGAAAAAAAACAGTATGATATGACAACTCATCGATGATTAACAAATCTTATGATTTGTATGCCAAAAAGGTTTTTCTTTGTGATGTACAAAAATTCTTTTTTTGATAATTTTTAACAATTTTACTTGGGAGATGAGAGTACTTTGAAAAAATAATGATTTAAATGCGATTATCTCAGAACATGCCTTTATGACTTTTGCCTTGTCAGCAAACCAAACCCTCGTTATTGTAACATTTTTCGGTTTATTCAAATTTATTCACGATAACCTTCTTATTTATTCTATGCGTTTATGGAATATAAATATTTTTACTATAACTACATATTTTGATATTGTTTTTTATGTATCTATTCACAAATTATTCCGTTATAATAAAAAGCAGCTGTGGTATAGTGGTAAGAGTTTTATCCTACCAATCAGATTGGTCCGGGTTCAAGTTTCGGCACGATCAATATCAAATTTGAATTTGACATATTATATATAGTATATGGGTGTTTGTGATGTCATTTTTTATTCAGTTGACCTCGAATGACAAAAAATACTCATCGAGTTTACCTCATGCCATTTAAAATTCCAAAATATTTGACACATTGGCAATTATTAGCATTGTTAATGCTAATTAAAAAAAATAAGTACAGTTTCTAATAACTATCAATTCTATCATATTTAATGATATATTAAGAAGTCAGCCAACTAATTCTTCATAATATTATTTGTGTATCTGTATGCACCGTATATTATTGGTCGCCGTCAATTGTTCTTAATTAGTTATATCGGCAGTGTTTCCGTGTATGTTATGAACAAGCACTGTTGTACTGTGCATTCGATTGTACTAACGTATACGGTTTTAAATATTTCTTAATTTAACTGGCAATCTGAAGTCTGGCCGTTAATGGTCGATGAATTCTTCTCGAAAGTTCGTAGCCAATTGAATTATGACTTGTTCAAACCGTTAAAGGAATATTATTTGAACTGTTGAAAATGAAGTCATTTAAATATTACGTCATTAAAGCAGACACTGTCGAGCATTTATTCTCATTACTGACACTAATAAATTAATAGAATTTGAAACTCAACTGAAAAAATGGTAGGTACGTAAAAAATGGAAAAGGGTAATTGAGGAACAACATTATTGACTCAATTAGGTGATCGATGTAGCTTAATTTTATCAAGGTATAAATTTCAAACTATCTATTTAATCAAGAATTACGTAACTTATTATAAATTATGTATCTATGTATTAAAAAATGTAATGTTGATAGAGTTTTGGCATAGCGCCCATCAATAATTGTCGTGGAACTAAATACTTTGGATTTTTTTACATTATTATAATGTTCCATTCAACGGTTAGATTTTAATAATAGTATGTAAGAGTGATTCGACATCATCCGAACTATGTGAATATTCATTATTTAATTAATTTGTTAAGTTGATAATGATTAAAAAGTTCATTTACTGTTAAAATCCTTCGTAAAATATTTTATTAGGCAAATTTAAATAAAAGTGAATAACACGTAATGCTCCATTTAGCCTGGGAACGGACAAGCTCAAAACAATCAATTACTTTACTTGATAGAGGACCCTATGTTCTTTCTACCGATACAATTGAATATTTGTTACCTCTCACCCACCCTTTTGAATAAGTACCGATTCAAATTTTAAATGTTTTCAATAAGGCACTCATAACCACTCAAATTTCCCCCCACCTAAACAACACACAAACACTAATACAACATTAATTTACTCGAATGCTTTTAGTGTATATTGCGTGTACTTAAAAACCAAACGAATTTCCCTTTGAAATCCACACATACACGAGAAGATTTAGTTCCGTCAGTTTCATAAGTAGTCGGCCCCTGTAGCCTAAATTAGAAGTAACGGTAAGAAGGATCTGTTTCAACCTTCACATAAATAATTTAAGACATCGACTGAGGGTGCTTGATGGAATTTCAATATCAATTTTGAATTATTGCGATTTTGTACGCTTCCATGTATTTTGTCACTAACGACCCGGGTTTCGCCTTGCCAATTCTGAACGAACAGCTGAATCTTGCAAACTCCGCGTTGCTTTATTCTATACGTTGAATCACCTAACAGAAGCTACTAAATGTGAATTGATTGTATATATTTATCCTTTCGTCGAATTGCATCCCGTCGAAACCCACAATGCTATTATAATTGTAAAATCACTGGTAATTCTAATATTAGTTGGAAAGCGGCAATTCGCCATACTATTAATGCGTTTTTTACAAAATAAGGATTAAGACGATTCTCGAAATTTTAACTCAGATATCAGTGTGGCTCTCAGACGTATAATATCTTACCTCGTAAATAATAGTTGTCGTATTTGTATCTTCTGTATAAACGTTGGACACTGTTTACTGTCTGTCAATTCGAGTCCATTCGTGCGCTCGAATGCCTGAAGATGCCGAAAGGTGAAACACGGATCGTTAGTGACAAAACACATGGAAGTGTACAAAATCTCAATAATTCAAAAAAAAAAACCTGGCATAACTTTCAATATCAAAAAATAAGTAACCACTGAACCCGTGATCATCCGCATGTTTTAAAACGTAATTGTGTATCGCGCTTTGCAGTTATCATTTATCGTCATTTCTTTCTAGTGTTGGAATGCATATTTTTATCTTCGTAGATAGGCTATAAACAGGCAGCTGATGATTGAAATCAGATAGCTGATGTAATTATTGCTCAGCAATTTTGTAATTAAATAAGTAAGTTTTGTGACTAACCTAACATTTTTCATGTTATAAGATAATTTCTTAAGTGTTTTGTTTGTAAATCTGAAAGTGTTGCTGCATAGTTTTGTTAAAATCAAATCAAGACTCAAGAATTATCAGAGTAACTTAAAAGAACATAATAATTTATATTATGAGCGGTAGTGATACGTAAATTTAATTGCTACATCTCGTTGTATCATCTGGTTAAATACTGCAACAACTGTTTTTGTTGGCTCTTAGCATAACATTTTCCATGCGGTCTTTTTGGTTTTAAAAGCAAGAACCAACTTTATTTGTCCGCTATCAAGTAATAACGTCATTTGAAGATGTCATTGTTCGTGGTAACATCTTAACAACTCCGTAATGCTGTTAATAGAATTTTAAGTTAAGCACTTCAATCTCTCTCTAATTAATGAACTGCTTTTTTGTATTTAACGGTTTTGGCAAATTCAACGTTGCAAATCGTTCGTGGCCTTGCGACCTTCACAACGAGTACTGACAGAAATCATGATACTCGAGGCAAAAGCCATAATGACTATGCGATAACGATGCATCAAGCGAGACCTAGACAGGAGACTTGGTTTGTGACCCACACTTCCACTAATGTATTTTAACATGAATAACAAGTATTAATTTGGAAAAATAATATATATTTTTTGTTTCAAATCTTACATTTTACGCAATAATTGAAAGCTTGCTAAACACTTTCGTGAACATAACACTTTTCAATATAGAAATAAATGTATGAGGGTCTCGAACCCTTCTACCAAATACAGGAATGTATATTTTTACACTGGCAAACGTATTCGTATTTATTATTGTGATTAACAATGGGAAAGAATATAAATGAAACATCTTGTGCAAATAGTTTTGCCCTCTCATAACAAAATAATAGCAATGCATATTTTTGGATAGCTGAAGTATATCATTCTTAATGAATGCTTCTGGCTATTAAAGATTGGGATGGGACTTATTTTGAACATTGTGTTCGCTATAACATCAAAAATTTGTACTCCCTGTCTAAACTATTTGTATACAACATCTATTATACATCTGTTCTGATTTGTACTGATTATGATGTTTTTTCTCATATAAACAGAATATCTAAAGAAGATAATTTTGTATTTATCTGAGTCAGAATCGTTTTCATTGAATTGCTATTGTTTCAAATTAAATTACAAGTTATTCTTGAAAAAGGCAATAGATTAAAAATAGGTCTATTCAATTCATTATTGCAAGAATTTATTTTTTATCGTTGATAATATATTAAAAGATGAATAAATAATATGTTTTTACAACGAAATTAATCATCGTACTTCATTAAAATTTGTCATAAATATAATCAACATCTCATGAATGTGCGAAACGTATCATATAATTGTACACAGGTACCCATACGATTTAGTTCTTAAATATTCTTTGACATGCACCAATACAAAATTTATTTACATGCATGCTGTATACATAATCTTTTTAAACCAACAACTCTTTTTCTGTAGCTAACAGTGCGAAAAATAAGCGAGACAGAGTGATTCGCGAGATGGCACGTCCTGGCACGGTCAATGACGTCACCTGTTTCGGATGCTTCACTGCACCGTGCAGCGGTGTACTATTTACAATGAACTAAAATATTTAACTAAATATGAAATGAACATGTTGTAATAATTACCATTCGGATTAAATTAATCCTGCATTATAATATGGCAATTCTGTAATAAAAATTTCAACATTCCAGCCAACTAGTTTTATTTAGCGTTCGTTAATTACTGTCAAATAGGAGCTGATCTTCTTATTTGTAACTTATTTGCGTCATGTTTTATACTATTGACCACTTCCCACTTCGTGATGATGGTTCACATCTCGTTATAGATAGTATTCACACATTCGTGAAGATTACAACACGATTGATTTCTTCATGTCTTCATCATCAATATACAATTTAATTTTGTAGTTGATATCATCAAAACCAACAATCGTGTCGTCTTCACGCGAGTCATACATTATATTTTTCTTACAGAGAGTATCGATCAATAAAATAATTTTTCCCATATATCTATTAAACCTTTTGGATACTTATTACAGATATTACTATAATATGTATTATCATCATAATTAATATCTTTGTTATTCAAAAAATGTGTCACCACACTATACAATTTGAAGAAGTAAAACCATTTGCTATGCATAACACAAAACACGATATTTATTCTTCAATATAATTATTATATTTTCGTCAATTTGATATAGAATTTATGACACGAAATTCAATAGGTTAACCTCGTCGTCACTATTAAATCCGCGATGCTAATGGATTCCGTGAACAGCTGCCTCCCTGCCTTAGCAAAATAGCTATCGTGTTATTCGTGGCCTATATTGTGTAATGAGTTTGACATGCCTGCTATAACACAACTGGATTCTATTTAGACTTGCTGTCTAAATGCATATTTTATACGAGCGCTGAAAGGGCGGCGTTAACGTCGGTCGAACAAGTCTATAGGCAAGAAGTTTTACTAGGTATATGTGTGACAAAACAACGAACTTTACGAGAACGAGTTGTTTTGTTCGAATTATCTTAACGCCGCAGTTTCAGCGCCCGTGTAGAATAGGTCCTATTAAAAATCTTTTTTTATAAGTAGTGCATTAACCTGCCCACAAAGTGAAATTAAAAATTAGTAATTATAGGATAGTCGTAACATGGCCTAAATCTGATATTTTTCACCGAAAACTACTTACAATTATGTACTAAGTTGTAGTTTGTTATGTTATGGTTGGTCTGGTTTGGTTTGTTCTACCCTAAAACATTTAATTTCGCGTACTTTTTGAAACGATCGAAAGCTGTCATGTCAGCCGCCATTTTTTCTTCATATGATATGTGGGGTTTTGTTATGTTGGTACTTAAGACACATGAAAGTTTGCGACTTATAATCATGAAACCTATATTCCAACGTTTCCTTTCGTCATTCACGAATATTTCCCGTATATTTAGCTTCATGCAAGATTATTCTACCCTAGGACATATCATTTTGTGTAGTTTTCGAAGAAAAATATCATTTTTAGACCTTGTACCGACTATCCAATATTTACCTAAAATAATATTATTCAACAGCGTCAAAATCAAAATTAGAATAATAATATTTCAATTAAGGACTGTAATGTTTATGAAATAGTTATATAATATCTGATTATATTTATCTCGCAAACTGTTAGAGAAAGGAAGGCTTAGGTTTGCTTGCTTGAATCAGCCAAGGCTGATTCATTTAGGGCTTCGGTATTTTGATGATAAATTTTAATGGAATCTAAGAAATCTCCGCTAGCATGCAAAATTTATTTCAACATTACATTCACCTGTTGCGATACTTATATTATGACTAATATCAATATTTTTTTTGTAAAGTGTGTGATGCGCACGATTTTAATACTATTGCTGTTTCTTTAAAATATATTGTCTTTCTCTTATTTTCTTTGGTGGTGTGGTGTCCTGACGGAAATGCACTAAAATAAAAATAAGAAGATAGTTTCGTTCGAATTTCCAAAACACTCATTTTGAAACCGCAATTTTTTTGCAAGTGCATCACTGGCGAAAGAAATCTTACGTAAATATTATACAATAGCTAGTTTTTCAATAAAAATTAAGAAGTCTTTTGTTTTTCATTTGGCATACTCGTTTAAATGACGTGCTTTTATTATGAATTTTAGAAACCTACTGCATTAGAATTTATCGACCATATCGAATACACTTTTTACATCTATCTGACTGAAATAATATTTTTTTTTTTTTTACGATTCGTTGTTTACTTCTCATGATTCATGATTTCAACAATAAGTTGATCTATTCTGTTAAACGTGACATGAGAATACCAAAATTTATTTGTTTTAATACTCCCAATTATACCGGTTAAATATCTGCACTTTTTCATGACTAAAAAGTAGACTATCTACGTATCTTTTCCTAATATGCATCGGGAAATTCTGATTTGAGATTATAGTAATGCTCAAAGAGTCCTCTTTACCGAATAGGATAGTATTTTTGTTGATCCAGGCCAGAGTTTCCCAAACTATGGTCCGCGGAACACTGTTGTTCCGCAGAACGGGAATAAGTGTTGCGCGAAAACTTGGAATGGTTTTGTATAGTACTGCAGCTGCAACTAAGTCAAACATATTTATTTAACTTCATATTGCTGTGTGCGAAAGGAAAAGGGTGTTGAGTACAAATTCAGCACTGTTCAAGAGAGCCAAAATTAGATTTGCGTCTGTATTAACTTTGTTGAAAAATGTGATGTTTCAACATGAAATTTACTTATTTAGCAGCATTGTTTCAACGTACACCTTTGTTCTTTTATGCATGTATGCATTATAGTTATATCGGCATATTCAACTAATTTATTATGTATTAACACCTTTTCGACGCCGTTTTCTTTTCGCACACAGATTGATATTATATACCTAACGAAATAAACAAGGTTTTCCGTTAAAATTTTAGGGGTTGCCAAGTGTTCCATCGTAAGAAGAGTTTGGGAAAGTCTGATGCAGGCAGCCATTTGTCAATTTTAAACTAAACTTGATGTTATGTTTCCATGTGTACGTTAAAAATTTGCTTGTATATTGCAGATAGTTTAAAATAAAAAATCTTTTTCTTTACCCAGATAGTAAATTATTAAGAATTTAATTGAAAATATTTATTTTCCTTTCACACACCATTTCTATTTTCATTAAGATCATTTTTCCCATATGTACAGTAGATCCCAATATAACACGATTGCGTAAAACTCGTTTTTCATTCAAATTTATAACTGCTACTTGATTACAAGTTAAAATGCTCCTGTGCCGCATGCGTATGCTCTGATGTTGTATCAATAAGGTAGCTCCAATAGCTCGCTTCGGGATAGCTTGCCTCCTATCTACCGTGTTATCGGGGAGTCTAATGTATACCAATAACCAAAATGATCTTTGAAATCTTCGAATTCTTAGCCTACTATGGAATGAAATCATTAACGAAAATCGCGTTTTGTGAAATCAAATTGCGAACACGTTTTTGCGAAATCGAGCATAAGTATTTTGTGATACGATTCAAACAGGTGTGATATTGTGATTATTGGCATGTAGGCTTTAGTCGTGCTTTCTTTGATTCGAGGAAATTGGCCGAGAATTTGTAATAAGCTGTGATGTCGTAAACAGCAAATTGCTAGCGCGCTCGTTCATCACTCCAATAAAATTAACAATGGTCCGCCGTTGAAGCAGCTCCCAATTTTTGTTGGTAAAAAGCGATAATGGGAGTTGTTGCTCTCTGCGATATTCGTAACGGTCGTGATATCGTTTTGATGAGGTTCTTTTTTGTGAAACCAGAAATTGGGAAAGCCAGCAACACATTGGCTCCGGTCGAATTTCAATAATGTGAATTATTTCGTCGATTATAAAACCCGTGCTGCGTATTTTTTATATTACACTTTTTATGCTGTTACGTACGACATTGGTGGTTATTTTAAAATTGCATGTACAGTTTCTCGATTATCTTGTGATGGAAAATTCAATTGTATTTAAAGACGTTGATTTATTCACACTATTGTCACATGCAGGTATTGTGTATACACATATCGATGGCCTAGTTCCATAGTGATACAACTATAAATTGATAGTTTTGAGATATGGCCGATCAAAGTTTTGACTCATCTTAACTGACTCGTAAAAAGCGATGGCTTATTATTTCTATTACGCTTTTATTCAAATATTTGGTCAATAGTTTATATTTCGATATTTATGAATATGAAACTGAGAAATCATTTAATTTTGTTGATTTTCATATGCAAATATTTACCTTCTGAGAGAAAACCTATACATTTTATAAATTGTACTTTTGTGTAACTTAACTCAGAACATCAAATTTCTGACTTATCATAGACATTGAACTGGGTGCATTACTAAGAGCTTAAAACCGATACGCAAATAGTAAATTGGAGCGTAACTTTACTGAGTATTCTTTTTTACAATAAACGTAAATTCTCGTTCATGTGTTCTCACGACGCTAATAACCTCGTCTTCCCATGAGGATGCTGTGATTTGCTTTGAATTAGTCTAATCAGAAAATTTAATACACATTTAACTCGGTTACATGGTCAATTATATATACATCTGTGTGATCGACTCGTTAAGTGATACTAAAACACTGTAAAGGTCTTGTTATTTGCGGAAGGTCGGAATCTATAATATCTAAGTCCCAAATGTTTCGTGCGATTGCTCAAAATACTTGAATACTTGAAAATACATCCTCCCGTCAACAAGAACGAGAAGAATTTAATCAATAAAACACTCAAATAATGATTTTAAAATTCTTTTATTTTTCTGTAAAAAAAATAAAATATATCGTTATGCGCAGATTCGAAGAGAGACGATTTATTTATTATCACAAGAATTAATTTATTGCCTATTTGTTAACTTTATAAAAAGTAAAATAATATATTATTTTTCTGCAAAGGAAAGACTTCTCCATAAATTTTCCAGCAAGTCTTCTAGGCGGATTGTATTAGCTACGACGAATTTAACACTTCTTCGCACTTATGAGTCAATCTATTATTTTTAGATCCTAGTGGGGGATTTATTATAAGGTTAAGAGAACATACTTCCGCAACTATCTTTTGGTTTCGATTCTATTCTGATATAGAAAATAAATCACTCATTAAAAATACAAGCTCGAGGAACAAGAAACAGAGAACAGAAAACTTTACGACTTTCAGAATTCTATAGGCCGATAAAAATATGACAATACATATTTATTTATTTATAAGTTGTGGGGAATCGAGATAATTATCGTATCCAACTATAGCGCACTAGTTGATACTGGCTAATTTCATATTTAATGATTTACGTTCCTAGTCACATTTATTTATTTTTGTAGTTTTACTAACTCTGTGGTAAACCTTATGAAATACCAATATAAATGCAATTTAGTACCTATAGTTCAACATTCGATGTTTTCATATATTATAAATATACCTTCAACATGTGTTTTTTTTTTTTTTTTTTTTTTTTCATGTCCGCTCCCAATGTGGAGCATATGGTCTCCTAATGGAGGTATCTTGACAGAATTTTTTCTACGAGAACTGCTTGTCACTCAGTTGCTCAACCTCTCTTTTTCTTTTTCGAAGAGAGTAGGGATAGAAGGATAGGGCTATGATAGGACTAGTGGTTAGCTAATCGCTCTCGTTACGCCCCGTGAGGATGGGATTGGTGGAAGGGAGGACTCAGACTTTGTCGGCGTCCGTGGCGCAGTTAGTTTCGTCGCTGGCTACGGTTACGGATGTCTCGGGTTCAAAAAAACATGTGTTAGACAGTCAATTAATAGCTGTACCATAACTTTTTGTAGAAATGAAACTCCAGTAAATATATTTCATTTTTAAAAGCAGTTATTTGTTATTGAACAGCTGAAATACCGGGATCCTGGTTTCAGTAATACCGGTATTGCAATCAGTCTAGTCAGAACGATGTGCATGATGCCGTGGTGCCGAAATACATATTTACTACACCCCTAGCCATAATTCTTGTATTATTTAACCAAATAATTTACAATTTTTTCTTTTTATAATGGAGTTCCACCAAGTCAATTCAATCAATATACTGATTTCATTCTAATTCAGATTTGCCCAAATTAAAATCACCCTTATTTTCGATTGTTTCGGCTGTAACTTTGTGGTAATTTATTTTTCATAAAACATTAAAATTGATAACATGGTTATTCCACTGGAGGTTGTACTCTATGTAACACAGGTTTCGCTTAATTAAGAAGCATCTTCAGATTAACTATATCACAAGATACACTATAATACAAACAATGATTAAAATTATCAACTTATACAACGAAGAATGGGGTGGGTTAATTTACGTCTACGTGGGCACAATAATAGTAATAATTACCATAAAACTACTTATTACAAAATTAATTACTGTGTTTCGAGATAAAAATCCCAAGGGAAATAAATTTAATATTGGTGAAACACGTCTCACATTTAGTAACACAGACACAGGAATAACTAAGTTATCAATTTAAATTTGATATTGAAATTACCCCTTTTGCGTTGATGAGAACAAAACACATGTGTTAAAAAAAGCTGTACCTTAATAAGATTCTTGCCCTCGGTTCGAAAACCTCGCGAATCTCGCCAGTGTATGGCTTCCGATTCCTCTCCATCTCGCCTATCCCAACGCTCGCCACGCACACCTAGGAAGAATCGCCTAGCTAAATTAATGTCTCCTAACCGCTCGCATGTTGAGTCCTCCTCGCTAAGTATAAGTTAAGTATGAATATTTATTTTTAAAGCTTACGTCAACTCCGTGACCCGCTTTTCGAGCTATATTTTTTTTCTAATGAACGGTCGAGATATTTTATTTTTATAGTTCTTTCATTGGACTCCTTCCTTGTTGGCAGTTTGATCTAGAGCAGGGCAGACAATTAATTTATTGGAAAGATATATTTATTCAACTACAAGTTTGTTTTGTTTTCAATTTAAAATGATACCTTACTGAGGAACCCGGTCCTGAATATGCTGTGGAATGATTACTACAAATTGCAATATAAAATAAAAATTGATAAATTTTTAAATTCACTATTTGTGTAACTGGTGTGGCACATGTTTCGCTTCTTTTAGGCGCATATTCAGACTAACTCTATCATAAGACTTTTATTTATAACGTAGTCATTGATACTAATTGATTGTTATAATTATAACTATAATAAATATTACTATAATAAATGAAAAAATCAACAGTGATTTTTTTCTTGTAAATCGAGTTTAATTTTTTTTTAAATTATACACCAAACTATTCAAGTAAAATTACATTATAACGAGATTTGTTTTTATTTTAGATTTTTAAAACTAGTTCTTCCGTTCAGCGTCATGCCGGAGAAAGAGTATATCTCAGTTTATCGTATCATATTGCATTTAAAAGGACGCCATGGCCATGTCTAACATTACAATTTTCATAATTACAGCAAAATCCAGAAGTATGTATTTCCACATGTGTTTTTTGGTATCAAAAAACTGTTTTCGTGCTACAGCTACAAATCTTTACGTCATGATATTTAAACTAAATCTGGTAGCTATCACACTACAATGCGGCACTCTCATTGGCTGGAATGTAGATTATTAGTTTAGAAAATTATAGGGCATTATACTATTGAAAATTAACACAATTTTCAAATTCATTTTAGATGGAAGTTTGTAAGTTCAGGAAGATTTTTTATATAATTTAAACGGTAGGTGGTAGGTGTAAACACGAAGAACAATGCTGCATGCATATCTCATTTTTTGCATATGCTTGGAGTTGGAGCTTATGAATTATGATAATAAAACCCTCGCATAGAAGTCGTAAGTATATAGTCTTTTACTGTATTTAATATTTTCCTCCTTTTCTTTGATTGTCGTTTACATTTATTATTCCTGACTTTTCACGAATAAACTTTGAGACAGTCATTATTTCATTTTTATGAATAATGATCTCTAATAGGCCAACATGAATAGTAGTTACGTGATTTTTTTTTCGTGCATGGTATATTTGTAGGAGCAAAAAAATGTATCGTGATAGACGTTTGTTCACTGCTAAATAAAACCACTTAAACTCCTCGCTAAACATAACATTTACACGCATTTCCTTGTCAAATGTAACTACAAGTTTATATTTCAAATTAAATATTTAAAAAATATTCAACGGCCAACCGAATTCGTCGGTACGCTATGACGGTTGGTTGTGTTTCGAATTTTTTTTTTTTTATTGAAATGCTATTAACGATTCAAAATTATTATTCTCAAACCCTGTTAGACCAGAAGTTAGCTTGTATAATATTTGCTCGCTGAAATAACACTCCAAACCAATTTGCAATAATTCTCTGCGAGGAGATTGTAGTATAATATATTTTTATTTAAATATCGCATCGTTTCTTATCGAATTTATTAATTTCTTTTTATATTTTTTTTGTAGATTGGTGCAAGATCTTTTGAGTTGTTGCTCGCGAAAGTATTTAACTATCTGGATTGTATTGTTTAAATTGATATTACATTTGGAATGCTGTTCAGTATGCTTATTTTATCACAATTAAGCTTGATTATGTTTTTTTTCATGTTGATTTAGCGTAACTAAGTAGTTGAAAAATTACTTAGACTCAATACAATAATGTAGTTATAACTTGAGAACAAGCTTAGTTATTAAATTTTCAATTGTTAAAATTTTGTACATTTCCATGTACTTCGTCACTAGCGACCCAGGTTTCGCCTTTCGTCATCTTCAGGCATTCGAGCACACGAATGAACTCGAGTCAATTCGAAACTTGAATCTCAGTTCTAGTTCATTCGTGTGCTCGAATGTCTGAAGATGCCGAAAGGCGAATCCCGGGTCGTTAGTGACGAAATACATGGAGATGTACAAAATTTCAACAATTCAAATTTTATTTTGAAATTCCACCAAGCAGCCTCGGTCGATATCTTAAATTGTTGAAAAAAAACATAATGCTTGATTATTTTTTTAACACCATTTCTGCAGCTACTCTTTTCAGATGGGAAGGACTCACACACTAAGCAACACGTCTCCCAGTGACGATTTTTTAAAAATAAATCACCGAGATTATAATCAATTAATTTAAGTAGATTCAGTTTACAAACTTCAGTTCAAACGTCGACAGGCTGCGCAGTTATCGAGTCATAAAAACAAAACATTATTGTATTTCTGCCATACAATCTTTTTTTTTAGAAAATCGTGCTTGAGTATTACAAAGTTACGTTTATTTATAATATTTAAATACTCATATAGTAAGACGAAATCTTTCGAAAGCGTATGCAGATAAGGCAAAATCAACAGAGATAATAAACAATAATGCTTTAAAAGACTATTCCAATTGTGGGAGGACTAAATAATGAATCAATTAACGAATCTTAAATCATCCTTATCTGAACCAATTCATACGAATTCAGAATATAATAACGGAAAATTAATGTAAATACTGAAACAAATGAAAAACACACCGATATTGATTCAAATCCCGGACTTGCAACACGTGATGATCTGTTGAAATGTGTCCATGCTGTAAACTTATTAGAATAATTCATTTTTAATGAATTATTGATATGAAAAATCTATCTTGTAATTAAATATTTACATATATACTATCTACTTTTTAATACGTGAATTAACCGAACGTATTGGATAATCTCGATAGATTTAGCAATTCGATGTGTAATCTAGATTTTACTTAAAAGGAGTTTGAATTACGGAAACCGTTAACCGTATATAGTCAATTACATCTGTGATCATTGTATCACCTGTATAACACTGAAAGTTACGACACACGTTATGGGTATTGAATTATGCCGATTCTATAGACTATAGACAGTCTCTTCTACGGTCATTATTTTCTAGTTTTTTTTTCAATCGTCTGTTGCTGTGGTTCAATGTTCTTTGTGCCTTGTGTTTTTTGCGATGCCAACTCGATTTAAATGAAACAGATGTTCAATAGAGATGTAAGAGGTTGTAATTATTATCTCGGATCGATCTTATCGAATCAAGTAGCCCCGCGTTGTTGGTGTTATGCTTTCCTTTTACTCTGAAACCACTCAATTAAACTGAAACTGCTCGAAATATGCATTCGTCAGTGTTTTTTTTTTATGCAGTTTTACAACTGCAACACGTTTCTAATTGTGTTTTACCTGTTTTTTTTTCAATTAGTTTTTGTAATAGCAGACGAAATACGTAATTTTACAACGGATGCAAAAACGCCAGAGGCACATTTTTTTACAAACTTACAGTCCGAAATGTAACTATTCTTTTTTAGTATCTAGTTTTCGTGCTTAATTTATAAAGCATCCTTCAATTACCGCGATATATCTGTAAAATTCTACATTATCTGATTATTTATGATTAAATTAATCATTCAACGACTATGCACTAGCCAAAATCAGCACGTCGAGCAATCAAGGTCAGATCCGTCGAAGAAAGTTTGTCTAAAGATAACAAATTGTAACGTTTTGTTGATGGCTCATATTTTTGCTATTTATTGAAGTTTTCGAGACCATTCTAGTATTACCAATATGATTTTAAACGCTTGATTATTAAACATTAACTTACTTCCATAATTAATAATATCGACGGTGTTTTGGCCAATTGATGTAACCCTCAAAATTGAAATTGTTCAGGAGAGAGTAAAAACGGCTTTCAACGAAAACATTATTTGGTGAGTTGCATTATGAATCTTTGAAATGCACTCCTGTAAATTCTCATATTTGTGTTGATATAATACTGCAAGGATGCCCAACCGTTCGATCCCAAAGCAAAATTTGGTCGATTCCGAAAACTTTAGTGAATTTATAAAAATGTAACATTTTATATAATATGAAATATATATATATATATTATATTCAATAAAAATAATAATAAATACTATGTTAAAAATAAAAGAAAATACTAAATTTTAATTATTTTGTAAGCACACACTTATCTAATAATATTTTGCATTTAAAATAAACGTTTTTAAGTTTGAAGAAAGGGAAAAACCTTAAATAAAATTTCCTATTAGAAGTCGATCACCAGAAAATTTTGATTTGAAAAGTAGCTCCCAAGGCATAAAAAGGTAGGGTACCCTTGTAATACTGGCTTACATCAAGTGGCCGAGTCAGAGTTTTTAAATCTAAAACCAATGTAAAATTATGTTTCCCCTCCAACAAGTGGTAAATTTATTTTTTAATCTACGTTGTTTTGCTGAGACCTGCTCTGTCGTCATTAAAATGAGATCCAATCATTAATTCATTTTCGTATTTTTTGAGGGTTTCATCAATTGGCCAAAACACATTCGATATATATTCACACGTCTTTTTATTAATTTGAGTAATCACTATCGATAGATCCTCCGAGTGGTAACGATCCAAGGCTGCCGCACCAGCACCGTTCCGCGATCAAATGATTGTAACACATTTTTTACAATGCAAAAAAAGATAATGTAAGTCGAATCATATTACTATATACATTTACGACCCCGCCATTGTCGATAGTTTTTTTTGTTGATGGGTTTAAATATTTTTTTAAGATATGATCTTCATAACCCGTTTGATCGATATATGTATCGATGATTGATACGATATCAGACATTATAAATACTTGCCTATCATATACTTTGTTTCACGTATAACCTAGATTTTATCAATCTGCCATGGATCCGTGATGAATGATCATCTTAGATATTCCGCTAGCCTACCTTCGATCAAAAGTATTCATTGAACTATTATTTAGAATCGACCGATTCATTTTAATGAAATAATCCTAAAATTATATCGATCTGACATTAATGTTCAATAATGGCCAATGCATATTAAATTCATCATGACATATCGGCAGCTATTATTTCCATGAAGGAAACAGTGCTTTCTTGAAATTATAGTCGATAATTTATATCATAGAGCCAAGTAATCATATGTTATTAAATTTAATATATACTAGGGACGTCATTCGCTACAATCTTTAAACATACACGCGACACGTTTTGCTACAACAAATAAATGGTGCGATTCCAATATGTGTATTTGTCCAATCGCTCAAAAAATATTTTTTTCATGGCGACGGAATCAATCTGGTTGGTAGAAGAGACAGACAGGATTCAGCCTCCCTTGGGGCACCCGCAGCACGAGTCAAAGCCAGGTCCATCGTCGCTTTTTTATTTTGAACGTAATAAGAGACTGGTCCGTCCGCTCTCTTACCTCCGAGTTGATGACAAAATCAAACCACCGTACCCCTAGTATTCGCCGCATTCTGTTTTCAAAGCACAGTATACGGTTACCCTCAAATCTTTCAATCTCAAATCACTCAAATCTTTTAATCATTACTAATCTACTTTGCTTTATTATTATTTATCTATAATAATATAATATTTAATTAATCAATAAATACCCTCGTCCTGTAACAGTGTTTATTATTTAATTTGCCAGAAAACCACCTCCTCATATTGGCATAGTTATTTGATATATTCGAACTTGCTACACTTAATACTTATTTACAAAATCATAATAGTATATTGTTAAGCGTATGTCATTATCTCGGATTGGAGTGCAAAATGCACGGAAGTATTTTTTTTAAATGTTGTTTCTTGGATAAAATTAATTAACTCATAATTATATTCAAATATATTTTTTTAAAACCATATCCGCTCCATATTCGGAGCATATGGCCATCACGCGGTTCCTCCAAGCTTCTCTATCCCCGCCAGTCTCCTCGCTTCCTCCAAGGTCATCCAAGCGTCCCTTAGCTCCGCCGAATACATCCTATGGATGGTCATCAGCGGCCTTCGAGGGTGACGGAATCCGTCTGGTTGGTAGAAGAGACAGGCAGGGTTCAGTCTCCCCTGGGGCATCCGCAGCACGTGTCCAAGCCAGGTCCATCGTTGCCTTTTTATTTTTGACGCAATAAAAGGCCGGTCTGTCAACTCTCTTACCTCTGAGTTCCTGTATAAAAGGCTATATTATTTCAAAACATATTGATAAGTCAAATCTTAAACGGTCTACTGTACAAGTTATCGATAGTAGCGACAACCATATTCTGCATTTTTTTTCCATGTCCGCTCCCAATGTGGAGCATGTGGTCTCCTAATGGAGGTATCTTGACAGAATTTTTTCTACGAGAACTGCTTGTCACTCAGTTGCTCAACCTCTCTTTTCTTTTTCGAAGAGAGTAGGGATAGAAGGATAGGGCTATGACAGGACTAGTGGTTAGCTAATCGCTCTCGTTACACCCCGTGAGGATGGGATTGGTGGAAGGGAGGACTCAGACTACGAACAGAAATCCATAAATCGATTGAAAGATCAATCTATGAAAACCGTCCGCACCGGGAATTGAACACGAGACATCCGTAACCGTAGCCAGCGACTAAACCAACTGCGCCACGGACGCCGACTGCCCGTCTGCATTCAGGTGACAAAAAATAATAAAATTTTGTCTCGTAATTGATTGTAAAATACAAATCCTTCAATATGCGGAATCTAACAAATGAAGCAAGAGTTAGTTCGCATTCATAATTGAATCTTAATTACCAGGAAAACCTCATTGTAATGCACGAGTAAAAACAACTCCAATAAAAGGTTTTTTATATAGTTGGATCGTAATAATATATAATGAACAGTAATATCGAAAATAACGTGTAAAAAGGGGGGCGTTTCCAACTATGGTTGTGATACTACTGTGCTGAAAACAGTGGTATCCGTAAGATTGTAAAGATAATGGACATCCTCTATTACAAAAATGTTACCTCCTCATTATTTTTTACGGTAAACATTTGACTTGTCTTTGTTCGTGTTATTAGCTAATATCCGTTGTATGATCGTATTGATACCCGCTAACTCTATCAAAGTAAGATTATCAAAAACGTCAATCAAAACTACTTTTTTTCTGACGGGCGGGGAATGCTTTGATATTCACTGATGGCACGGTTGTGTATTAATTTCTTGCTCACTGGTAGGGTTTAGCGTAAATCGATTACATATTCATTAAAGGCTATAATCTATTAACACCATTAAAATACAAAATTATTGACTTACTAGTGTGCGACGAACTTCACACCTGTATACATACATAGTACTGCCCTGTGGATTGTTAAGCAGAATAATTCTGCTATGTATTTGGAAATTTTTAGGTGTTTTTACATTCTAATTAATTATTATTTGATATATTGATGATTGTCGGCGTCCGTGGCGCAATTGGTAGCGTCGCTGGCTGGATTTCTGTTAGTAGTCTGAGTCCTCCCTCCCACCCATCCCATCCTCACGGGGCGTAGCGAGAGCGATTAGCCAACCACTAGTCCTTTCATAGCCCCTATCCTTCTATCCCTATTCTCTTCGAAAAAAGAGAGGTTCAGCAACTGAGTAACAAGCAGTTCTCGTCGAAAAATTCTGTTAAGATACCTCCATTAGGAGATTATATGCTCCACATTGGGAGCGGACATGGAAAAAAAAAATATTGATGTTTTGTGATTCATAAAATTAAAAAAAAATCTTTATATTTCCGTGAAAAATGCGGTTTTTTTAAGTAGTGCGAAAAAATGTATTAATCAATTGCTTCGACAACTAAGAAACGAAAGTAGTTTATCAATCATTTTTTAACATCATCTCAAAAGCAGTTACGTATAATTGTTATTAAAAAAATTATTTATAATTAACCATACGGTGTATTTTGACCTAAAACGACCGGTGAGATCTGGTGTCCTAGACGACCATCGGGTTCTATTCACAGGACCTACTCGGTGAAGCTGAGGAACTCTGGTATGTCATGCACGAAGCAAAGCAATTGGCGGGTGACAAGGAATCATGGAGGCCCTACGTGCTGTCCATATTCTCCACATAGGGGAACGAATATGGTCAAAGAGGAAGAAAAATGTCTTGTATATTATTTTATGGGTGAAAAATATAGTAACCCTAAAACAAATGAATAAATAAGTAAATTTGTAAAATAAAATCATTTTAAGATTATCCCGCGCTGAGTGAAACCGATTCGAATCATACTAAAAACTGTTTGTTACATGTTACAATGTAAAATATATTGCAGAAAACGACTATACAACATATTATGTGAAGTGTGATTAAAATTATTATTTAGCTTATAAAAATACTTCACTGATTACAGTATATTGTAAAACAATCTGTAGAAGAAATATGAACAGTTTAGTTGTATCACGTAAAAACTCTCAGAAAATTACACAAATCCGTGGGGAAAATAAAATGTCGGATGAATTTTAACATCGCATATTATGAAGTTGATTAACTTTAGAATCATTTGCGGGAATAATGTTAATAAAGCAACAAAGAAAATAGTTGTTTGTGAATTTTTCCCAACAATTCGTTTGCATGGAATTAATGTGTTACAACTGGGTTGGCGAACCATAGGCACACGTGTCCAGAGGTGAAACATATGCAGTTACATATGGAAACCTCTCGATTTTAGAAATGTGATAGAAATAATTAAACATAATTGTAAAGAATGCGAAAGAAGAAATAATGAGAACATGGAACACCATTTCTGAAACCTTTAGCATGTCTGATGGATCTGGTTGGTGGTTTATATAATATTACCAAAGTTGACGAAAGTTGAACCAGATATATAGCATATGGTAACGAACGTAGAACAGTGAAAATCTCTTTGACTTTTTTGGCCCGCGTACATTAAAAGGTTCAGCTCCACTGTTTTATAACTACGAGCTTCAATTGTCATGCCTAATTAAATAATATCGTTGTTCGTTGACGACTGCTGTAAGAATCGCGACTGCTATCGGCCAGCTGATCGCGATAATGCAGAGTCCGCGTAAACCGGTCCTCCATCAGCCAATTTCTTTTGAAATGATTTCCCTATCGAATAGAGCAGCTTCAGAACATATCCAACACAAAGCGATACCATCTGGTTTACTTCTTTTTGACGCTGTGTAGTATTTAATATGTGGCCATCTTCTCTTAAGCAGTTATCCTATTTATTCAATTAGAAACTGTGTCTGGCATTATTAAAATTGTTTATGATTTTTTGACAAACTTTCAATTTCATAAAATATAACTCTCAAGAATTTAGAAATTTTATGTTACATCATTGGCACCCGTTGTATTCTTCTTCGTGAAATACGTCGATATGCATTATTGTTATATTTGTCCTGATTTATCTGCCTGGCTGTAGTTCACGATGCGCGACGGTGAGAGTGTTGAACGAATCTGGACACGTAACAACTAATTGAGTTAATGCTATTTTTTTTAGTAAAACTTACTACCACCTTTTTATTATTCATAATATTTTACCATACTAATTGACATATAGGTTTGATTAAAAAATATATGCATCATACATGCGGACTTATCCTTTTAGCAGTAATGAAATTCCGTGTCGTAAGAATTTATTATCGATGGAAATAATTATATGCCGTATTGTTTTTTTAAGTCATGAGGAAAATGCATAAAATTATTATTAATGGAAATCTTAAAATATCAATTTTCATCATAGAGTCTTTATTATTGCCATGTTTTCTAATGATACCAGTTTTCTGTGTATTTTTATTAATTTTTAATCCTTTCGTTTTTTTCCTTGTTACAAAATAATCGCTGCATCCTCGTTCCATAATGATAACGAAATGTGAAATTTATATTTCAATGTGAAACAACTCACGTCATTAGTAAGTAGTACGTCATGTTCTGTAGCGGTTGTGATAAAATTAAAATGCTAATTCCATTTGGCATATTTTGTTCGAGGTACTTCCGAATGTACTCACGATTGAAACATTATTGATTGTCAGAAAAAATGATTTTTAATGAACTCCTAGTTTGAAATCCAACATGATTATTTTGACAACACGAAGATTGATATTGCATCCGTAATTCGATCGGCCTTGATATTTAAGCGAGCGCTTAGTGCATGTTCACACCTTGACGTAATAAACATTACAGCCATAGTATCCGAGAATCCTTCAAGTCCACCTGTCTTTGACCTCGATCTTGACGTTGTTGAGCGACGCCATTGCGTGTGGGCGTCGTAAATGTCGACGCCAAGAACTCAGCTGCTCGCCCCGACTACTGCGAAACCTTAACAGTGCTGCAGTAGGACCTGTAATCCGGCCAAATAGGTATTGGCAATAACTGTTCAACATTTAGGGTCGGTAGGGCATTTCGTTTTGGGCGAAGCCTTACATGATCCGATTTATTACATATTTAAATATACTTCACTCCGTCAGTCGTTTAGTTTCATCATATAAATTTACTTTGAAAATAATTATGAATTCCTTGTTTGAACAAATTTTGTCAGCTTTTTGATATTAGCAATTTTCTTTAACAAAATAATATAGAAAAAATTATATAAGGCTTACAAGCTCATCGGATAACGTTTCATAAACAACCATTATTCTATGGATTCGGCAGTAACTTTGTACTATAAAATTAAAATTAATTACTTCCACTTGATTTGGATTATTGAGATTTTGTACACTTCCATGTATTTTGTCACTAACGACCCGGGTTTCGCCTTTCGGCATCTTCAGGCATTCGTGTGCTCGAATGCCTGAAGATGCCGAAAGGCGAAACCCGGGTCGTTAGTGACAAAATACATGGAAGTGTACAAAATCTCAATAATCCAAATTTGATATTGAAATTCCATCAGGCACCCTCAGTCGATGTCTTAAATTACTTCCACTTGGTTTATGACTAACATTAATTTTATATCAGCCATTTTTCTTTTAGTAAAAATGCATACATGTGTTGTCCGTTTCTATGTGGCCCAATATCTACCTGTAATATAGGTAAGGAATAAGGGAATTATATATTGTATTATAATCTCATTCTTTTCCAACTGACCCACCAATTACAATCGTGAAGTGAACAATTAGCTAACAATCAACCTTACTTGTCCACCTGTATATCCATTCCTATCTATTGTTGATTTACAAAAGTAATGCTTAACTCCATATCAATGCGAGACGAGACAAAAAAAACGAATCCTTAACTGTATTAAACTATTATAAGCATTTTCATTTCTGTCTACTATATTATTTGTTATTCACGGTAAGCCTTTCTTTTATAATACTTTAATGAAATGTCCTCCATTTGATAGTGCCATTTCTGTATATTGCGCGTTTTGTGTATTGCAGAAATCCTTTATTTCTCTGCAGTTAAAACAAAAGCGCGTTGCTTAGAGTTTTATTTGTGAGGATTTGAATAATCGGGCGGGTCCAGCAGGGCGCCGACCATCTTTGGTTAAACCTTCTCTAACAGACTGACAGCCAGTGACGTCCTAGATGCATTCACATTTACCTTATTGTCACGATTCGCGTCATAATGTTTTTTTGCACAAATGAGTGTGTCAGTTGATAAATCATCGTTGATTTAATTTTTGCGTAATATTATGTACTATTATAACTATGATGACGCAGAAACGGCTTATCACTTTTTATCTGATTAAATAATATAATGGAACAACTTGTATCTTTATTTTTGATGAACAAATTTCACTGGTATCGATTTCTAAAATTATGTTTTCTTTTTTTCAGGTAAGCTGCTGTTTGCATGATGTTGGTTAATAAAATCTTAATCGAAAAAGGAAGTGATTGCTGTATGGGCGAGTATATACTTCTAGTATACACGTCATTGTGAGATATTCTCTGTGACGTTTTAAACAGTCCGTATTTAACACCTATATATTTCACTTTTCTGGTTAGTAACGTCTCTTTGTATAATACATGAATTATACAGGAAATAAGTACTTGAAATTGTGTTTTATTCTTTGAAAAATTGAGGTTATCCAAATAACTTTAACTTATCCTGCAAAGATGTCTTTCGCGTACATTATACTCTCGTATTAGGTTTCCTATACTATTTCATAAAATTCAGCCATTCTTACAAAGAAAATTTATTTCTTGTGTAGGTGTGCAGACTTTTTTTATTAACATCACCAACTCCACTGAAATTCTTTGTTGTTCATTTTTAACTAAGCATGCTTGATGTTTGTTTTTGTCCGTGACTAAAAAATAGATTCTTATCAATACGTCCATGTTACATAATTAATAATATTAGTCGTGCCATTTCCACAAGAATCCACGCCAATGTCGATAAAGTGATATCCTCGCGGGCGTGCATCCTTATAAGGGAAAGACCGGTTTCTTCGGCGCAGCCAGACCTCATCCTTTACCAACTATAGTTGGTTTATGAGCGAAGCCGCAATCCTTGCTTTATTGTCTTATCTGAAATCGAATTATGAAATAAAATTATATTACAGAGCAGATTGCAAATATTGTCATAATTGTGGTCGTCAGCTGGTAGGGGGTTTATTGATTCAAGGGTATATAAAGAGTTATTAATCTCGTAAATAAAGACAGAATTCAAGATTGTTATCTAATTATTACTTATTCTGACATGCCAATTGTGTTTGTTCCATTTGTACAAATAAGTGTAAAAACCTGGGTGGCTAGTGACGAAATAATAGTGGAAATGTACAAAATTTGCTATTGAAATTCCGCCAACTCGGTCGCCAAATCAGTCGATATCTTAAATTAGTCAGTTTTTCCAAGCTTCACATATTCAAATCCGATATCGGCTCTTTGGCTCACAACCTGACAAAACTAGACACAGTTATGATAGAAATTGAATACCGGCAGGGGGCAACTCAAAATATATATATTTATTTTCTGTTTTGTAAAATGTCCTTTCAATGAACTGCCGCCTTCTGTTTTATAGAAAGTTATGTCCTACGATTTTTACATCACCCTATATTTTAACAAATAAATTGATTTATTTAAAGAATGCTTAGACCAAAACCCATGGAACTGGTTCTTAGAAGCGTTACATAACAAATATAAATCTTGTTTATTATTATAACCTATAATTTAAGATTTTCGTGTTGAATATTTTTGAAGTAATACATATTGATATAATTTAAGACATCGACTGACGGTGCTTGATAGAATTTCAATATCAAATTTGGATTATTGAGATTTTGTACACTTCCATGTATTTTGTCACCAACGACCCGGGTTTCGCCTTTCGGCATCTTCAGGCATTCGAGCTCACGAATGGACTCGAACTGAGGTCAGTTCGAGTCAATTCGTGAGCTCGAATGCCTGAAGATGCCGAAAGGCGAAACCCGGGTCGTTAGTGACAAAATAAATGGAAGTGTACAAAATCTCAATAATCCAAAATTAATACATATTGCTTTATAAATATCTATTCATAAAGGAACATTTAAACAACAGCATAAAACAGCGTGATAAAATTATGAGGTCAATTTATAGGCTCAACAATTCTATCAACGAATTCCTACAAAAATATTAATAATGAATAATAAATATCAATAAAATCATTTTACATTCATTTTCCTTGGTCTCTCTGATATTGCAATTAAAAAAAAATACGTTTTTAAGCAAGTATTTAATTAGAGATATGGCTAATAGGTACATAATTTTAAAACGAAACGTTGGGTAGATCGATGTACCTCAAGTATCTGTTAAGCATTTGTTCAAAAAGGTATTTTTCGGAAAATAGGACGACAAGGAATAATTCTCTCGTCCCAATTAATTGTACAGCATTAAATAAACTCTTTTGGAAGTCCGTTACTTTTAACCATGTCCGCTCTCAATGTTTAGCATATGAACGCTTATTGCAACATGAGTTTTTTTCTACGACATCTGTTTGTTACTCAGTCTCTGTTTTCGAACAGAGAAAGGGTTAGGGCAGGACGAGCGGTAAGCTATTCCCCGTTTTTTTGGGATCGGAAGAATGGGACGCCTTCTAACACAAATCTATAAATCGATTAAAAGATCCCGTGAGCACCTTTACTAATGCCGATGCGTCTTTCTAGCAAGCAGTTACTCCATAGATATCGATTTGTATTACATCATCAGTCCACAGTTTGGATATAACTATAAAACTTGATGTTTTTTAATACGATCAATGGAATCTTAGAACGTATTGAAAAAATATTTTATTCTTAACCTATAGTTCCTTGACTGACATTGATTGATCTGGATGCCCATAATTAGAAACAATTATACAGATAGCTTGTAAATTAAAATTTTGCACGGTCTTTTTTTTGCTACCAATTGTACCGTACACATGAACTATAAAAATGGCAGATTCTTCTTTAACGTCGAATATAAATCATCGTAATGAATCGCCTTCGGTCAATTAGCTCCTAATTTGGTTCGAGTTGAAATTGATAGATACTCATTACACGATGCCAGCGAAATTTTTCACCTTTAACATTTAGAAGCCAATTAATTCTTTCATTATTCCTAATCAATCTCTATAAAAAATTACTGTCGATCTATTTGTCATAGGCATAAGGAAATTTATATTGCTGATGTCTAACGAGCAGATTTCTTTATTACAAACGGCAAATGAAATTCCATCACAATAATGTGCTTCTGAACAGTCGGCTCACTCCATAGTCCAGTCTATATGGGTTTTATTAGGTCAAAATCGCATTCTTATGGTGGGTCCAGACGTGAACATTTGTGCGCGCCACTTGTCATGATTTGCTCAGGTCTGGAGTTTTTTTTTGACTTGTTTGCGCGAACTCTTGAGACATGGCCACGCGCGAAAACAAAACGTTAACCTCTACACCTGAGCAAATAATGACTCATAGCGCGTACAAATGCTCAGGTCTGGACTCACCATAAAGGGTACGATTGTACCCCAAGATGTAAATGGAATACTTGCTCTTTCTAATGGAAAACTCGACACATTTAAGTGTTTCATATGTGGACTCTGATCACCTTTTAATTACACGGTCGAAAAAGTGAACATCCGAACTTCGTAAGAATCTATTTGGAGAAAATTACAATTAGGTATTTATAATGGATATGGAGGTAAACCCGTCAAAGCGTTAATATCCGTATTTGTAAGGTAATTAGAATATCAAAGAACACTAATCTCATCTTATGTTTGCAAGTAATAATTACTTATTACCTGTACAAGCAATGGAAATAGCTCTCGGTCGGAAAGAAGACCTATACCCGAGCGTCACGAAACAAAATAATGCCATCAATCGACAGTAGGTACTTGGAGATTTGATCCATGCGTTTTTTAACACTTAGAAACTGATAGTTCTGATGAATTGACACTGTGACAAATAGAACTAAAACACACGTTATTTGAATGTAAGTAATACTTCTATCAAGACCTAGAAAATGAATCGTAGCAATTAGGCAGCATAGACTACTTAAGAGTAGCGAAATAATGTGGAATTGATAACATAATACGCCGCATATGATTTCTGTTGGAGCAGTGGCTTCTAACCGGTACTCCGTGAACTTGTTTCAAGTGCTAAAATTGTGAATTTTTACCCTAATTGAAATCTCTATAATTTGGTATGAAGGAATGTATGCATATTTTTATTGTTTGATTTCAGTGCTTAATTATTTGCAAATTTTGCTCATAATCAGAGGTGCCTCGTGACTTCATAAAGATTACAAGCACTGACGTACAGTACTATACAAGGTCCGTGCTTACGGGTTCGAATCCAAGTACGGACAGTTTCATCAATTGATTTTTCAATCGATTTATGAATTGCTGTTCCAAGGCATGCGATGCATTATATTCAATTTCTAAAACTCCCTCCCATCTATCCGATCCTAAAAACAGGGAGTTTAGCTAACCACTAGTCTTGTAATAGCCTCATTCTTCTATCCCTACTCGCTTCGAAAAATAGCAGTTGAGCAATTGAGAAAAGTTCTCGTATAAAGAAATTCTATTGAACACCCATTAGGAATCAATATGCTCCATATTGGTGGCGGGCATGGTAATATATCTACATTTTGAGACCTGGTTTCAATCGATTGAAATTTAATTAAACATGTAATATCGTTATTAAACCCTTACGCCATTATTCAAAATTCGGTCTTGCCAATTATGCGTAACTTGGATTATATAAATAATAATATTTCTCATACGCAACTTTTTAATGAAATGCGTGGATTACGCATTAGTAGATACGATAAACGTCAAGTCACTAATTGTAAACCTCTTTCGTCCCTATCTCTTGGTAGCCCTGTGTGCGTTCCTGTTGTAGGTAAAAAGAGATCAAATAAAACAAATATACACGCAAATAAATTTTGCATCCTCCAACGTGTAATTTTTTTATTATTTACATTCGAAATTCAATTTTGAGTCCATCACGTGCACTGTGTATTTATTATTCAACTGAGCTGTTAAAATCTCCTCATCTCTCGTGCTCTTTACTACGCGTCTCCGTTCGCTAAACCTAAACATGAATAATAAAGCATGAAGGCGAATCGTAATTTTTTATTGCCAGTCCGTTTCGTTTTCGGATCGTACCTACATTATCAAATAATTCAATCACTTTTTGCCTATGGTTATTACTATGTGATAATGCGACATCAAATTTCATAATAACTATTATTAAGACAAACCACCGGATAGGATTCACAATGGAATCGGAAAAATAGGCATCGTGGTTGGAATTGCCAATAGAAAAACGCTTAGTCGTTTGATATTTGGCTTTTTATTCATGAAATTGTACGTCTCTGTGCGGGAAGTAATAAACGATACATTTTAAAACAAATGACGAATACGTTTGTCTATTGAATATCTTACGATAAAGTCAACTCATTATATTGTATGGATGTAATAGTACGGTTTTATAAAGAAATAGCTTATCAATCATATCATTATATTCCATTTCAGCTAATAGTGTCTACAACACCCATATAACACAATATTCATTATCGGTGATTTTTTGGCCGATTGATGTAGCAAATTGATGCAAATGATACAAATTAGAAACATATATTGACCACTTTTGGAAGAGAAACATCATTTTAGATGTCCACTTGATCTAAGCCACTATTATATCGACACTCCTTACGTATTATCCCGTATCTGCAAACATGAAAATTTTCACGAGTGTATTTCAAAGATTCATAGCGTGTATTTCAATGTTGAGAGTTACATCAATTGGCCAAAACAACGCCGATATGATTACAGCATAGCTTTTCCTAATCTTCAATGTGAATCTTCACCGCGAACGAACAGGTATGGAGCAAAGCGATGTAAAAACATCATACAATCTTTTCGCTCGTCGCGGAGACGTAACTATGAAGAAGAGCCTTAGCTATTAGTTAGTACTACGTTAGCTTAGCTCGCGGTGGAGATCCGGCTTCACGCTTATAAAAATACGTTTTACTTTATTATACACATAATATAAAACAATATATAGCGAAAATAAAGATGTGTCTTCATTTTTAATTAAAAGTATTAAATTTTTAAAAACAGTAGATTGTCAATTTGACAGTTACGGTCGCTTTACATGCATCTGGATGATGCGCAACATGCTATAGGAAATTGCAAATGTTTAAAAAATATATTATGTTGTTTAATGAGTACCACTTCTTATTCAAAGGTAGCCATAATTGAAGATTCAATTGTTATTCGATTACAGTGAGCATACTAGTCAATTAAAAGTCAAATCATTAATTTGACTACGCACTGAGTACCTCATGTATCATATGTACAGTAAAATCATCATATACGTCACTCAGGAGAGAACATTTGTGATAGAAGTTGCCCATATTCCGAGATCTGACTGATTATTGTGATTACCCAATTCAGCGAATGTCCAGGAAGCGACAGCTGTGCACTGATGATGTGAAACTTACAATATTCCGCGCATTTTTTTTTTTACTTCTATATACTAAACTTGTGCTGATTCTATCCGGAAGTTGTATGCGTGCTTACACTTGAATGACACATTTTTAATCCTTTGTGGCAGTATGCCAAAATATTGTACGGGCTGTTAACGATGATGATTGACTTGCTGCATCAGTTCTTGTGTTCAACATTGTTAGTATAAATATTAAGTATACTTCGCTGAGATTTCGTGTTTTACTCATTAGTTTTAATATAAATGATGTAACATATTTTCTTAATCTCTTGACTTATTTGGAAATATGGATCTGCTTGGTGTAAGACCTAGAGTATTTACTTTAAGAGACATGGAAGATAAATGATCTTGATATTAAATCCACTGGTTTATTTTACTGATATTACATACTAAAAATGTCTCGGTGGGTTACATTACGAGTTTTTAAGATTTTACTGGGGGTAAAAAATGTGACGAAAGTTACATTTGGGGTCAAAAATACCGAAAACCGTATGACGTCATTTATGGATGAAACATTTGATGATTAAATCTTTATCGAATGTGTGCATAAAAAATAACCACGATATAATCAAAATAATACTATCTAAGCATCGTTCAATTCTTGCTTGTCATTTCGATGATGGCATAAAAATATTTTTGCAATAATATCACCGCACCATTCAATACGATTCGTCGTGTAGCCTTTATCCATTACGATAATTTCGTAATGTGGCTACCAATTTTTTTTCGGCGTCATGATGTGCAGTTATCCAATTTCCTGGCTGACCCTTGCGGTACTGGCTCTGGCACATCGTGCCTAGACCATCATCAATCATAATTTCGGCTAGATTTGCGTTTGCGGTGAGACTTGCTCTCTTACCAGTGTAAGTTTTTATTACTTACTCTAATCTACACTCTATACACACTAGGTTAGAGTATTCCATCAATTGTCTTAATATGTTTACATACTGCGGCTTAATGTATTATCAATTTAAATAACGACAAAACTCTTGTGGAACTTAATACTTTAATAAGTTTTAAGATATAATTTAATTTAAGACATCGACTGAGGGTGCTTGATGGAATTTCAATATCAAATTTGGATTATTAAGATTTTGTACACTTCCATGTACCTTGTCACTAACGACCCGGGTTTCGCCTTTCGGCATCTTCAGGCATTCGAGCACACGAATGGACTCGAACTGACTTTAATAAGTGTTTATATAAAATTACTCTCTTGATTTGCAATTTATTTATAACAGTTTGTGGTACAAAAATACTCACTAATTTAATTTTACAATCAAGTAATGTAAAATGAACAATATTAACTCGATGAGAATTATCAACAAACCCCTATTGACTTGAGAAGATATGAAAAACAATTATGCCTTAATTTGAATTGTTGAAATTTTGTACACTTCCATGTATTTCGTCACTAACGACACTTCGTGTACCCGATGACGAGACGAGATACCCGAATATGCCGAATGGTGAAACCTGGGTTGTTAGTAACGAAATACAATCGAAATACGTCGAAATGACGAGTGACTCTGTCAGGATTTGAGCCAAGAAACTTGGAATCTGTTTCCGAACCTCTTATACTACAGAGGTCGCAGAGGAGAGAAAATAGTGATGTCACATGATCAAATTTATAAAACTGCTCTTAGTTTAATGATGTATTTTTGCAAGATATCCACCGCGCATTTAGGCATTTGTACCTATTATGCAATACGGTATTAGTAATGATACCATTCCAAAAATAATTGTTTCCTTGTTATTGATATATCTAGTCTCGATGGTTGATTCCAAATTCCACATTTGAAATTCCCGGTGTAACGAGAGCATCCATCTCACGTGCCCGGAACATCATCGCCCTCGGGTCGAAGTGCCCTTTCGACAGGAAGTAAAATAATCTAAACAGTAGTTGGATTTTAATTAGGCAATTACGATGCCGGTCCCTTCAATTATTATTTTTCCTCCACTGACTGATGGATTATGATAATTTTATTGACGTGGAGATAGTAATTTTCGACGGTCCTGTTAATGCACCGTTTAACAAGACATAATAACCGTTTACGGAATAGCTTATCGATCTTTGGAACCGGACTAAAATTCCATATTAAAAATTAATAAGTACACGTTTCGTTGTAAAACGTTCCTTTATTTTTGATTATATTTGGTTTTTATGTTTAAAAATTAGACAGTTTTCTTATATGTTTAAGAAAACTGTCTTAATTTTTATGGAAAATGAAAAAAGATAAACATCATAATGTATGTATCGTTTTTCCAGCGTGCAAAGCTCGTAAATCAAATTAAAGAAATATGTAAAACTTTTTTTTTAATATTTCGATTGATTTCTTAGTGGTAATGGGATTTTTTCCTGTTGCTATGTGAATAAATATTTTGGCGTTTTAATAAGTTTTATTTTGAATGGTAGATATATTTATAGATTTTATTTATTTTACTATGAAGAACCATGCTGTAAATTCATCTGCTTGTATTACTCGCCGTGATTCAAACATTTGTTTATTTTCAAACAACTCAATCTCCTACTGATGTAATTTTATAACTTACCGGCTTTTGAAATCAAACAATACAGTTGAAAAATTATTCATCATGATAATGCCTTATTTTTTTTTAAATCAAACACAATTTGTTTGTACTACTTCCACATATTTATAATGATCAGGACTAGCATCAGCATTATTAACTGATGAATATCAGTTGATAATGCTCGTGATGAACGAAACCGGTCGTGATCATTATAAACGTGTGTAAGTAGTACAAACAAATTGTGTTTTAATTTTAAAATATACTCCCTTTCCATCAAGAAATGACAGTTCACGCCTTAAAAATGTCTTAATTGACAATATTGTGATGTGCATATTTAATGAAAATGTGAATATATTTGAACATGATAAGGTATTGGTTTTAAAAAAACCAGTCGCTTCATAAAACTTATTAATTTATCGGTATTTCCTCGTTTTTTCGTAGAAATTGTGAAATAGGTTTCCGATCAAATAAATAGTGTTATATCAATAAAATGCATCCATTTCCAATGATTGATAACTATCATTTATCGCCACGAAGTATCAGCGAACGTACGCGATGTTTATTGATTGTAGTTCGGCAATCAAATAAGGCTAATCGTTGATACAGCAACACGCCATGTTTGCATTTATGTTCTCGCTTGTAAATAGTCGCCACTATCGCTAAGTCGAGCCTTTACATTAATAAATTTGCTTTGAAGTTCTACACAACACATAGTTACATTTTGTCTGACCAGATACGGAAGTGCGGCGACACGTGGTCAGCCTGATAACCTGGCAGTACAACCTCTTTCCGGTAGTGATTTTTCGGATGCACGATGAATCAGCGGTTCTTTTATTTCCTGTTTATTAATGATGGGTACTAAGTTATGAATAAAAAAACGACTATTAATATGTATATTATTATCGAATAATTTGGTAATCGGTTGAGTGTTTTTTGGTCACGTCTCTGTTTTTCTGCTATTAGCTATCTATCACATGCCCATAATACAGAGATATCCAATGGAACATTATGCCAAATTTCAGCTCCTTTTTTAATATTCAGATGCTGTTTTGTATTTTTTTTAAAACCATGTTTGCATCCAATTCTTTGGCCTTGTCAGTCTCTGAACATCACTGAAAAAATACGTGTGAGGCGGGGTTTTAAGTATTAGTAGTCAGTGAATTGTTCTCTCTTCGTCCCCTTTTCGTGATCGGTCTGGGAATAGGTGGGAAGGAATAAAAGCCTCAGCCATCCATGCCTTTCGATGCAAATTTATAAATCGATTGGAAAATCAATATTCCTATTATCATAAATGATTCTGTTCCAGGATTTAAGCCCTTGGCGCAACCGAGTAGGGCGGAAGCTTACGGGGTCGTCAAACTTTTATTCGTCTTAATATGTATATATTTTACTTTACCGACAAACCAAAGTTATTTTAAAACCCAATATATACCCAATATGTTAAAAAACATGAGTTTGACAACTTTTTTCAGGCTTATTAAATTACATTTTTCGTTATGCATTGAAGTTGAAAGATTATGTATTATTATATGTACCTTCTTCAGCTAGTTATTTGTATCAATGTTGAGGTTTGGATATATTTTTTCATCGTAATTCGGACCTATCTTAATAGTTCTCCAACCGTCTTTCAATCCCTGTTTCACACTGTTATAAGGCAACTACTAACATCTGTGAATTTCCTGAAAACTTAACTAAAATCTGATAATAGTGTTTTATACTGTCTATGAAATTATATCGCTAAAAAGAACTACGCTGATAAGACACGCACGCAAAACTTTGTAGTTATATTTATAAAACATATTAAACGCTGTATACCAATATTGAGTTAGCATTTCAACACTTTTTATTCAACTTGATAACAATCTTTAATTAAACTGTCAACTCGTTTCTAGTGACACCAGCCCTGTCTCTATAGTACGTACGCTGTTATCAGAAAAAGTATAGTTGTATTGATTCCATACATTTAGAATACAATATCCCCCTCATTTTGTTGAAACATGTGAACTTTATCAATACCTGAAATACTAGTGAGTGGTTCTAAAATGTTGAACATTTACATTATATTAAATTTGGATTATTGAGATTTTGTACACTTCCATGTATTTTGTCACTAACGACCCGGGTTTCGCCTTTCAGTCAGTTCGAGTCCATTCGTGTGCTCGAATGCCTGAAGATGCCGAAAGGCGAAAGCCGGGTCGTTAGTGACAAAATACATGGAAGTGTACAAAATCTCAATAATCCAAATTTGATATTGAAATTCCATCAAGCACCCTCATTCGATGTCTTAAATTATATTTATATTATACCTAGTAATTTATTTGGTGGCATCTGCTGTCAAGTGCTGTTGTATTCTGGCGATTAGATGAGTTCTTGTTTATATTCCGAAAAGGTTCATATCAAAAATACGATTTTAAATGTGACATCCGTCACCGTATCTGTAATACAAAATTTCTATTTTTTTTTTTAAAAAGTCGTCCAAAACAAAACTGGTATGTTCATGATATTTTTGTATGAATGCTATTTATTCTATTGTCATGACAAACTTCAATTTCTATTATAGTTACTTTTGTTTATATATTTTAAGCCTTAATTGGAGTCTGTATTGGGATTTGCAATAAATTTATCCATTGTTCCACATTCACAAGATCGATTTTGCCTGTTTTGCTTCTTGATAGCTGAATTATTTACGATGTTTTTAAAAATCACCTCTAACACAGATTTACTCTCAACACGTGTTTAATTAATTACTACATAATGTTTATTTCTACAAACGAATGTAATTTAGTAACCTTTTATGTTTCTTTATTATCTATCTATGTGACTTATATTAAGTCATAATGTGCGGTTTTTTATTGTTGTTTTATGAAGTTAAAATCCACTCCCATATTTGGTAACAAAAACTGTCATCGTTTGTTCACACCTAGAGTTTTGATAACAATCTTTATTGCCAGGTGTTTCCATTTTCTATAATAAGACCACTCCCTGATACCGCTTTTCCCGAAGGACGTCGCTAGGTATATCCTGTATACCCATTATATATTAGTTTAACAACTGCATACGCCTTTCAGCAGAAGTATTTAACTATTGATTTTCTTTCATCAGATAAACAAGTGTGGATAACGTGAAAAGTAGGAACATTTTGGTACATATTGTGGGCAAAATATCGACAGGGAAAATTCAGAATTGTTATGTGATTACGAGCCAGAATGGAATTTATTTATGAAAATATCGTTGTATGTTTTTAAATTGGCATTT